>CM027125.1:39298394-39937556 GCA_015476505.1 Urochloa ruziziensis | reverse complement strand
TCCCAGAAGAACTCCCCGGAATGCCGCCAGATAGGGACATAGAATTCATTATCGACCTTGTCCCAGGGACATCTCCTATAGCCAAGAGACCATACCGAATGGCCGCAGCAGAACTAGCAGAGTTGAAAGAACAGTTGAGAGATCTTCAAGAGAAAGGGTTCATCAGACCTAGCTCATCCCCGTGGGGATCACCCGTTCTTTTTGTGAAGAAGAAGGACGGAAGTATGAGGATGTGTGTGGACTATAGGTCCTTAAATGAGGTAACCATCAAGAACAAGTATCCATTACCCAGAATAGATGACCTGTTTGACCAGCTGAAAGGAGCCAAGTATTTCTCCAAGATTGATTTAAGATCAGGATATTATCAGCTTAAGATCAGAGAAAGCGACACCCCCAAGACGGCATTTGTGACAAGGTACGGGCAATACGAGTTTACAGTGATGTCTTTTGGACTGACTAATGCCCCGGCATACTTCATGAACCTTATGAACAAAGTGTTTATGGAAGAATTGGATAAGTTTGTAGTCGTTTTCATTGATGACATACTCATCTATTCCAAGAGTGCCCAAGAGCACGAGCATCACCTGAGAGTGATCTTAGAAAAGCTGAGAGCACACAAGCTGTATGCCAAGTTTAGCAAATGTGAATTTTGGCTTGAGAAGGTAGCCTTTCTTGGCCACATACTGACAGCAGAAGGAGTGGCTGTTGACCCTGAGAAGGTAGAAGTAGTGTCAAACTGGCAGCAACCTACTAATGTGAGCGAGATAAGAAGTTTCCTGGGATTGGCCGGATATTATCGAAGGTTTATAGAAGGATTTTCCAAGATAGCAAGGCCCATGACCGAGCTGCTCAAGAAAGAAAAGAAGTTCGTCTGGACAGAGTCGTGTGAAAGAAGCTTTCAAGAACTAAAGAAGAGACTGACCTCAGCCCCGATACTGACCTTGCCAGATATTCAGCGGGACTTTGTCATATACTGTGACGCTTCCCGAAATGGGTTAGGATGTGTACTTATGCAGGATGGGAAGGTAGTAGCATATGCCTCCCGCCAGCTTAAGCCCCATGAGCAGAATTACCCCACCCATGACTTGGAATTGGCAGCAGTGGTTCATGCCCTGAAAATTTGGAGACACTATTTGATTGGAAATAAGTGTGAGATCTACACGGATCACAAGAGTTTAAAGTATATATTCACTCAGCCAGATCTGAATTTAAGACAGAGAAGATGGTTGGAGCTTATAAAGGATTACAATTTGGAAATTCATTACCACCCCGGCAAGGCCAATGTTGTGGAGATGCCCTAAGCAGAAAGACCTATGCACCCAAGAATGCTCATTTACAAGAAGAAATGGCTCGGCTTAATGTGCACATTGTATCTCCTAAGTCTTGCCCGCAGCTGACAGTCCAGCCCACCCTAGAAGAAGATATCAGGAAGGCCCAGGGATCAGACCCAGACTTGGTAAAAATTCGTAACCACACGGGAGAAAATAAAGCCCCAGATTTTAGAGTGGATGCAAAGGGAACCCTATGGTACAAGGATAGAATTTGTGTGCCCAAGCAAGAGAATTTCCGGCAGACCATCATGGATGAAGCCCACAACTCACCTTACTCTATTCACCCCGGAGCCACCAAAATGTATATGGATTTGAAACAGAAATACTGGTGGAATGGGATGAAAGCCGAGATCGCCCAGTTCGTGCCCAATGCGATATTTGCCAGCGAGTCAAAGCCGAACACCAGAAACCAGCAGGATTATTGCAACCGTTGCCTATCCCGGTTTGGAAGTGGGATGAGATTGGTATGGATTTTGTGGTTGGTTTGCCCAAGACCCAAAAGGGAAATGACTCTATATGGGTGATAGTGGATCGACTCACTAAAGTTGCTCACTATTTACCCGTACGAACCAACTATGGAGGCAAAAAGTTAGCGAAGCTCTATGTGGAGAACATAGTAAAGCTACACGGAGTACCGAGCAGAATTGTCTCAGACAGAGGAACCCAGTTCACCTCCAAATTCTGGAAGAGTTTGCATAAAGCCATGGGAACTAAGTTAGATTTTAGCTCAGCTTATCACCCACAGACAGACGGTCAGACGGAAAGAGTAAACCAGATTATGGAGGATATGTTACGGGCTTGTGCCCTGACCTATGGGAAAGACTGGGAACGGAGTTTGCCCTATGCAGAATTTTCTTACAACAACAGTTATCAAGCCAGCTTAGGCATGTCGCCGTTTGAAGCTCTCTATGGAAGGAAGTGCAGAACCCCTTTGATGTGGTCAGAAGTAGGGGAGCGTACCTTGGTCGGACCAGACTTTATAAAAGAAGCAGAAGATAAGGTAGCCGAAATCAGAGAGAAGCTAAAGGCTGCTCAGTCCCGTCAGAAGAGTTACTCAGACAAGCACAGAAGGGAATTAAGTTTTGAAGTGGGAGATTATGTTTATCTCAAGGTTTCCCCGATTAGAGGGACCCGCAGGTTCCAAATTCAGGGAAAGTTAGCCCCTCGATACATTGGACCATACCAGGTGCTTGAAAGGGTTGGAGCCGTAGCATACCGCATTCAACTCCCCAATGAATTGTCAGACATCCATCCAGTGTTTCATGTTTCCCAGCTCAGAAAATGTTTGAGAGTACCCGAAGAAGAACACATACCTGTGGAAACAATAGATTTGCAGAAGGACCTCAGATACCAGGAAGTACCCGTCAAAATCTTGGATACCGTAACCAAGCACACAAGAAATTCTACGGTACGGATGTGCCGAGTTCAGTGGAGCAGGCATGGCGAGAAAGAGGCCACATGGGAACGCGAAGATGCGTTGAAGAAAGAATTCCCCCATCTCTTTAAGGATCCAGCCGAATCTCGAGGACGAGATTCATTTTAAGTGGGGTAGGTTTGTAACATCCGGAAAAATTTACCAAAGCAAATCGCTCGTCAAAATTTATTTCAAATCTTTTCCGTTCAGAGCTCGGAAGTTTTTCCTATCAAATCCGCCGTCCCGGCATAATCCCGTGAAGCCCGGCCACATCTTTCCGATTTCCGTGCGCGTGTGCTCGATCGATCCCGTGAACAGCACCGTAAAAATCTTCCCCTTTTCCTTCTCCCTTTTTCCTTTTCCTTTTCTCTTTTCTTTTCTCTTTTCTTTTTCCTCTCTTTTCTTTTCTTCCCTTTCTTTTCTTTTCCTTCTTTCTTTTTCTTCTTCTCCTTCTTCCTTCTTCCTCTCCCTCCTTCTTCCTGCTGCCGCCCGACGCGCCACCCTCCCTGCCACCGCCGTGCCCCACCTCCACTGGCGCCACAGCGCCAAGCCCCACCGCCACTGCTCCTCGCCAGGTGCGCCGCGCCCCCACCTCCCTCGCTGCGCCGCCGCGCCGCACGGCACAGCGCCGGCACTGCCGCGCCGGCCAAACCGCCGCCCCCACCACTGCCGTGCCGCCCACCGCCTCGGCCCCGCCACAGCGCCGCCCTGTGCCGCGCCGCACGCGTACGGCCGCAAGGCGACGCCGCCGTGCTGTCCCGTCGCGGCCACACCGCCGCCGCGAACCCCGCCGGCCCTCCATGACCGCCCGGCCAAGCTCTCTGCGCCGCCGCCTATAAAAGCCGACCGAGCTCGCCCTGGCATGCCCACCAGCGCCAGCGCCCTCTCCACCAACTCCTGAGCCTCTCCCCGCTCCAATTCGAGCCGCCGCCCCCTTTCTTGCCCGCCGCCGCCGCCGTGATCTGCCCCACACGCCACCACAGTTCGAGGTGAGGGGTGGAGTCGATCCCACTCGCCTCCCTCTCCCTTCCCCGCCGCTTCTCGGCCGCCGCCGCGCCCCGCAGCGCCGGCGAGCGCCGCCGCCGGCCGCCTCCCGTCGCCCCCCCCCCTCTCTGTTTCAATTGAAACAGAGAAGAAGAAGGGCGATTTTGCCCATAACCCCCTCCGTTCTTTACAAATCCCAAAAGAACCCTCCCACCATATGAACTTTCCAGAAAACCCCCTGGCGCCCTTTAACTCTTTCAAAGTGACCCTTAACCCCTTTAAAATAATTACAAAAGGGTCCCTGTCCATTCTAAATCCACCCTATCTTTTTACAATATTACAAATGGGTCCTTTCTCAGTTATGAATATTCACAAATAAGCCCTTCCCAGTTATAAATATTTTATTCAAAGTCCTTATACCTTTTAATCCTTGCAAATCCGCCCCTAGCTCCTTAAACCACCCCTAAAACAATTGTTTGACGCGTCATTTCATGCGCCAAACTTCACCCGTTTCTCCCCAAATTCGACCACGGCCTTTCCAGATATATTCCGGCCAAGCCATACAAAAATCTCCCAAGAATAATCTTTCCATGATTTAATTCCTATTTCCCCTTTCCGAGCTCATTTAAAAATCCTTTTTCGTTTTTCTTTTCTTTTATTTTAATGTATGCTTGCTTGTGTGTGCCGTAGAGCACGGAGTGAACGAGGAGCAGCCCCGCGAGGAGTTCGGAGGACCGTACCCCGAGCCGGAGTACGCAGGCGAGTACCGCGAGCCGGAGCCCGAGGACCCGTACCGCGAGCAGGCACTTCCGGACGACTTCGAAGACGGCAAGTTCAATCCCGTCCTTTGATGCATATTTATCCTATGTTTTACAGACACAACCTATTGGCCTGTTTATAAAATGCATTGTTTTATTGCAAGACCCGGTTGGATAGCCACTCCTTGATTGCTATGAATATTCCTTGATTACCTAAGCTATCATTAAATATGACTTGCTCTGTTTGATGATAGCCGCTGTTAGAAACGCTTAGGACATGTTACTCTTATCACTATCATATTGCAAATACTCATGTGTTTTAAAATAAAAAATGGTGTGAGTGTTTAAAAGAAAAGGGTGACTTTTGGTGAAAATGTAGTAATGGTGAAACCGATGGGATGGATGGTGTGTTCTGTGTGAAACACCAAGCTGGTGAGCTCGTGCCTGTGTGGCAGAGCGGGATGTGGAGATATCCATCTTGTCATTACTTTAAGGACCGAGTTGATTGTCATCTAGCCTGGCCCAGTTTAGTGCTACCGCCCTACCGTTGTATGTGGCAACGGCTTAGCATAAATCCCACTAGTTGGCCGGGTAGCCAATGGGTGAGCTGAGAGCAATGGAAGAACAAGGAGCAGGAGTACGATCTATGTGAGTTACGTCCCGGTCATGCCTCGTTGGGAGGACATGGACCCCTTGGTCGCTTCCATATTGGCTAGTCCGGCTTAGCTAAGGTGTGGTAATGGCTTTGACAGGTCCGCGCCAACATTTTGGTGTTCGTGTTGCGGAAACCGTTGGGGTGGGTTAAGTGTACAACCTCTGCAGAGTTAAAATCTATTCGAATAGCCGTATCCACGGTATTGGATGAGTCACGGCTTGGGCCTGAAACTAGTATTGGGAAATGGTGGGTTCTTTTGGTGTGAGTGTTTTGGAAAGTGTCCGGCAGGTGTGCCGTGAGCTACGGCGGACGGGGAGTCCGGTAGCATAAAATGTGGATCCTTTGTGGAGGATCAACCCTCTTGATATTAAAAACTGCTTTTACGAAATCCTGTTTAAAATAAACCCTTGCATAAAATCTAGCTTTTACGCAAATTAAACCTTAACCGTATCCTTGATTTACCCTATGCATGAATCTTTATATTTTCCCTCCGTGGACGTGGTTGGGCTTGTTGAGTACGTTTGTACTCACCCCTATTTTGTTGCAACAGAGGAGGATCCGGACTTTGTCCCTGAAGAGTTCGAGTAGAGGTCGTGTCCGCACCCGACGTTGCCTGTGGTGTGGTTCCTTCCAAGATGCTTCCGCTGTTCCTCGTCGAGATAGGGCTAGATCCAGTCATAGTCTATCTCTGGTTATGTATTGTTGTACTTTTGATTTCTATTATCGTTTGTATCGAGTACCGTGCCCCTTTGAGGTCGCACGATGACTGAACCATCTGTGGAATAAATGTGTATCAGCCTCCTGGGACTGATATTTATATCACATTTAGTCTCTGCTTAAGTGGGGACGCTTCAACCTTGTTTCTTACTCGAAGGAGACAAGTATAGCAAAGAATGAAATCAAATGCAAAGAAGACAAGTATAGCAAATATTACTTGTTGTCTTTTAAGGCCAGGTAACGACAATACCAAATCCTATGCTTCTTGATAATTTAATCGGTGTGTACCTTGTTTCTTACTTACAAATACTTTCTTTAAGCCAGGAACTCTGGAAAAAGGCACAAACGTGAAACGTGTAGTAAAACGCAGGGGTCCTCCAAGCATTTTCCTCGAGCGAAAAAAGCAGCAGAGCCACGAGGAAAACATAAATAAAAGCTAGAAGCTCCACCCCGCCTTGTTCCGCTCCTCTCCCACGCACACCTCGACACCTCCCCCTCTCTCCCGCGCGACCGCCACCGCGCTCGCGACCCGTCTTCCCCTCTCCCGCCCGCGCCCGAGATCTCCGCGCCGACACTCCCCGCCCGACAGCAGCGCCCGCCCAGCCAGCTCGGCGCTCGAGCGGGAGCGTGCCGGGAGAGGACAGAGGAGCCCGACTCGACTACGCCGAGCGGGGATTCGCTGCGCGCGCGGCGCGGTGACCAGACAGGCGGGGCTAGATCCGGGAGATCCCGCCCCCGCGTTTCCGCACCTTCCGTGAGCCTGTGGTACAGTCTCGCGCCAGCGCGCTCTCAGATCTCTTCGCTGTTCGGCTTGTTTCTGCGACCTTTTTTTAGTGATTTTTCTGTAAGCTGATTCGGCGGTAGAGCTGGTAGGACGGGACGCGGTAGCTGCATGTGAATATGTGATCGTGATTTGGCTGTGTGCATGCTTATGAGTTACTCCCGCTGTTGATTTTTGGTGATCTGATATGGATTTGGATACAGCTATTTGCTGAAGGCTGCTTATATTTCCTTTCGCGTTTTCAGTGTTCAGGGTGATGATACGTTTTGATGGAATTAGTGCGCGTTACTAGCAAAATTGCAGTGAAATTTGGAGGGAACTGCTAGTTATTTCTCAGTTTGCTGGAATGTTTTGGCTGCAGGTATTGGCGGGGATTATTGCCCAGAGGCCACAGCTATAGGGTAGGGCTGCCGATCCTGGTTGGTTGGAGGAGATGCAGAGGAATGGCGTGCTGGAATGCAATGTCTGTCGCTCTAAGGTGGCGGTTCCGAGCCCCAGGAGCGTGTCAAGGGCATATGACAAGCACCGTAGCAAGATATCATCCAAGTACCGTGCGCTTAATGTCCTTCTCGTGTCTGGGGACTGCATCTTGGTCGGCCTCCAGGTGGTTCACTCTCCGCAGTTATTTATGTCTCCGTGCCCATGGTTAAATCTGATTGAATTCATGCGGCATGCTTGTTTGGATATAACAACTCCCCTATAGGAAAAGCTACTTTTGAAAGCTCCCTAGGAAAAGCTAAACCAGGAAATAAGTACAGATAGTTCTACTGGTTTGGTCATGCTTGAAATTTATTGGTAGATATGAGTGAGCTACTTCGGATGTAAATAGTATCGTCTAGCTACCTGTACATATTTAACCTAGCCAATGATGTACGGCATTGTAGTATGCTAACTGTTACAACTTACAACTTTACTAATAGTTACCTTTGTTTTGCAGCCTATCCTAGTTTTCATGTCTAAGGTTGATGGGAAGTTTCAGTTCAGCCCTATCAGCGTTAACTTTTTGACAGAGGTTGCGAAAGTTATTTTTGCCATTATAATGCTAATAATCCAGGTTAGTTTGCGTGCATCCATACTTCCTCAAGTGCATGTACTTTTATTCTTGTTGGGTCTGTACAGCACTGTTGTGAAATGTCAGTCTTTTTCATTTTTGGTGTGTGGGGGTTGGGTAACTGTTGTAAGAACTTATTTATTTTCAGTATTACCAGTGGCACTTCAATTGATTGCTTTTAATGACTTCCATGTAGCTTTTGTGGTGTTGAATTGTTTCCCCTAACTTTGTTGCTCCACTATTTTGCAGTCTAGAAAACAAAAGGTGGGGGAGAAGCCGCTTCTGTCACTTTCTACCTTTGTACAGGTGATCTATCTTATCAAAAAGACAGGACAACATGTACTTGTTCATATATGATACTTGGCTTCTTTTTCTCATTTTAGACCACAAGTACTACCTTTTTTTCATCAATTCATTTGAATTTCTTTCAGAGAAGCATTGCTCAGCTTTTGGTTATCTTGCTGTCCTAGTTCCTTGTTTCAGTTTTCCAGTAATATCTGGATGTATTGATTTATCTATGGAACTTGTGCTTCATATTTCTATAATATATATACTTCTTTTTTATTATTATTATTTTGAGCCATGACAGCTGATCATTTGGTTCTTAAATGTTTTCTTGTGTAGGCAGCTCGTAGTAATGTACTCTTAGCTGTTCCTGCTCTCCTATATGCCATCAACAACTACCTAAAGTTTATCATGCAGGTAACGTTCATTGAACTGTCTGAGATGTCTTTCATGTGTGGATACATTCATATTTTATGGAACAAACACTTACATGGTAGACAAACACTTACATGGTCTTTCTTTCTCTAGCCTACCCCAACTTGCTTGGGACAAAAGGCTATGTTGTTGTTGTTGTTGTTATCATATTGTACATTTTTATCTACTTTATCAACTTATTTCTGTTAAAATATGCACTTCTATAAAAGAGTTTCTAGTAAATTACATGATTGGTACTTGTATCATTTTATTTTACTCTTGAGTTATCTCTTGAAGATTATTTTCATGGCTCTTTTACCTATGTGGCTATGTCTTATTCTTTCTCCCTGTCAAGAGGGGATAAAGAGGAAGACATGACAATTGCAAATAAAACATTGTGTCTGTAGTAGCTTTAGATCTTGCTGATGTTGTTTTATACTTTCGATGCAGTTATACTTCAACCCTGCAACTGTGAAGATGCTAAGCAATCTGAAGGTACTTGTAGTGTACTGCCAAGTTCACATGTTTTTGTCCTGTACCATGTGTGAGTACATGTGCATCTGTGAACACTCTTGAGTGAGTGCATGCATTTCTCTATGCATGAAAAACAAGTTTGCTAATATCGCTACTCTTGGACATCTAATCCAGGTGCTGGTCATAGCCGTTCTCCTAAAAATTATAATGAGGAGAAAATTCTCTATAATTCAGGTAAGACTGATGCCAGAATTGTTGTTATCAGTACATTTCATTTAATGAGGACACTATTGCTTTCTTAGTTTGGTTGTTTGTATGCAGCAAAACATTTGTTTCATTTACGATCTTTAGTAGAATATCAATTGTGTCTTATAACATATATAGTAGATCCATTGTGGTTATCAGGTTTTGTGTCCATCCCCTTTGCTGACTTATTTTCATGACCCTCCTATGACTATCAGTGGGAAGCCCTTGCCCTATTACTTATTGGAATCAGCGTCAATCAACTACGTTCCATACCTGCGGGCACCAATGCTTTTGGTCTTCCAGTCACCACTATTGCATATGCATATACACTAATTTTTGTAAGTTTGTACAGATTGATTTCATCTTTTTATTTATGTTCTTCAGGGCCTGCACAATTGTTGGATGCAGAACCTCATTTATACTCATTCCTGTAAAATTTTAGGTTACTGTGCCATCGTTTGCCTCTGTCTACAATGAGTATGCTCTAAAAAGCCAGTATGATACGAGCATCTACCTTCAGGTGGTACATAAATTAATTTCTGGATCATGTGTTTTTCTTAATTTCTGGATCATGCGCTCTTTATTCCACTAATCTTTATATAATTTGCAGAATTTGTTCTTATATGGTTATGGTGCCATTTTCAACTTCCTTGGTATCTTAGGGACTGTCATATTTCAAGGTAAGCTAAGGCGGAGTTTTTTCTTAATTATTTTTATTTGTACTGATAAGTAAGGCGACTGCATGTTAGTTTCATAGACTATAAACGTGAAGACAAGGGTAAAATACGGCACATAGCCAGCAGTGACACTTAGGTCAGATTATAGGAAGCTGTTTAGAGCTTTGTATATTTGACCAGTATATTGCATGGTGTTAATTTGTCATGCACAAAATGCTGTAATTTTATAACCCCGTAAACCCAGAGTCGTGTGTTTACATTTTGTATGTGACTATCGTTTGTTGCAGTACAAGGTATGTGACGTGCCATGTCCTGTTTATTTACAGGTCCAGAGAGTTTCGATATCCTTCGAGGGCATTCGAGGGCGACACTGTTTCTCATTTGTAACAATGCTGCACAAGGCATTCTATCCTCTTTCTTCTTTAAGTATGCAGGTAACGGAATGTTACCTCACCTATCTCACTTTTTAGGATACTAGTTTGTCCATTTTGTCCCCTTTCCTCACACTTCTGAATGGTTGATTGGTTATGCTGCAGATACAATTTTGAAGAAGTACTCGTCCACTGTTGCCACAATTTTTACTGGTTTAGCTTCAGCTGCATTTTTGGGACAACCCTTGACTGTTAACTTTCTTTTAGGCATCTCAATAGTATTTATTTCAATGCATCAGGTAATTGTTGTTTTTTATTTTTTAGCTCGTTTTCTTGAATTCTTGCAACTCAACTTATATAAGTGTTATCTCTGTTCAGTTTTTCTCTCCACTAGCCAAGGTGAAAGATGACAAACCAGCAGGAACGTTGGAGCTGGGAGACACACAAAATCATAGGTAAATAAACAGAGAAAATGTTGTTATTTTCAGGCATTAACTGTTTAAATGGTTCTCTTGGTTGGCTAAGTTGCTACCAAATAAACTCGGAATGTTTAAGGACAGCATGATAACTGATATTAGCACATGCTCTGGATGTCAGCTAAATATTTTCCAACATTTAGCCTAATAAGACGATATCTGTCTAGCAGGTCCTCTGAATCTGCTTTTGTAAATATGACTGCTGGCGCTGCTGATGATGTAAGTGACTCATTGCTTAACTGAAATGTCAAGAGTTCAAAGTTCTTTTGTGGAGGTAATTTCTAATTTCTAAGCTGGCATGGTTTCAGGCAAGCCATCTTACCGCAACTGAGGAGAGAAAACCACTGCTGCCAATTTAAGATTATATTTGAGGTACTTATAACTTTTTGTTTGTATGAGAGACTGGTGTCCTACATGTAAATGATAAGATATATAATCCTAAAATGGTGTAGTTTTCAGTTGGTCATATGCTGGTATAACGGAACAGCAGTTCATCTACATGTCCAATGTCTTTTAGCAGTGAACTTTTAAAGTTACAGAAGAACATCTCATTCAAGGATTTTGATGAGGTTGTTTTCATTTGATTCTGCAGGTAGGTATAGAAGAAATTCTTTTTGCCGAGAGTAGAGCAATTGCTCTTGTAGACATTATAAGCAAAAGAAATGTCATACATATGCAGAATTCATTTAAGGCTACCTTTTCCTCTGTTTTTTTGTTTTATACTCGCTTTGGGGACAACATACGGCAGTAGTTAGTGCCTTGTTATACACAACTAATGTAATGCACATTACATACAATTATTCTTCCCCTATTTTCCGGGGACAAAATGCTATACCAGTGTTTATGATTGCTGTACCATCACATGTCACCTGCTGATTCACCGACAAGTTCGTTCCTGTTCGTTTTTTTTCTTTATATGTTCTTCACATAATTATTCTTGAAAAAAATATAGTGTTATTGCACACGGGCCCATTTTTCATACATGGGCATCTTCCATATACTGGCTATAGATATACAGCTGTTGCTCAAACATAGCTAGCTTACATAACATAGGACAAGACATGCGTGGATGGATTCGTAGCTACAGTGGTCGATGGACGACGGCAAAACTTGGCATCTTCACACGGGCGGCCATCAGACCACGCCCTGCTGGTCTCGCAAGACGGCGTAGTTGATCACGCGGGCGACGGTGCCCATGGACGGCCGGAAGGTGGGGTCGTACTGGAGGCATTGCACAGCGATCCGCCCGAGCTGCAGGGGACAAACCATGTTGCCGTTTAGGTTCTGGCGCTACGCCAAAGGTTCACAAGCCTACGGGCAGAACAAAAGTTCATGGATAACAAACACCTTGAGAGCTCCGGCAGGAGGATACTGATCGCCAAGCTTCGGGTCGATGCATTCCTGAACCCTGTCTTCCGTCAGCATTGGAGTTGCCTGATGCATCAACATGACCAGGAAATCATCAGACGTCGTTTTTTTTGTTCAGCTGGTGCTTATTGCATTTCTTTAAGATTCCTACTATGTGCGGTAGCATCAATTCTTAATGATATGGCAGATGCTGCTGTTTTCATATGTCAACTGGATTCTGTGGAGTACTATGTTTGAAGGTACGAGTACCAAGATAACCAATCAACTATGCTACCTTGCTTACAATAATCTTTGCTTTATTACAGTTGGAGGGTCAGCACCATAAAAATTAATCTGGGCTCTAGAAGTTTCTTTCAGGTCTTCTGAACAAACAAAACGCATTGCAATCAATGTGACTGAATATCAGCTACATTCTCCACTTGGGTCTAGGAAAGCTTCTCATTTGATCATCAGCTCGTTAGGTATGAAAATGCGGAGAGAACGGTTGATGAAGTAAAGATTAACTGACTAAACTCATGCCAATTTGGACTAGAGTTCCGTTTTCATATTTTAGTATGGTCTAGCATTTTGGTTAGTTTCATAAGTCGTAACCATGTTGTTCGGGGTGGGGTTACCTAGAAAGATACCCAACCAATCCTTACCCTGATTCTGTCAAGCTACAACTACAAGCGGAGCGTTTAGCAAGAAGAGCAAGAACATCACTCTTACCCAATTGACCAGGCTTCGCTGCCCCTGCGGCAGCGTCCTGTCCAACGGCTTCCTCCCCGTGAGGAGCTCCAGCAGAACGATCCCGAAGCTGTACACGTCGCTCTTGTCCGTCATCAGCCCCGTCATGGCGTACCTGCCACGAAGAATCCGTCAGAAACCAACCGCGCGCTGCGTCACGCAGGCCAGTCACGCGCGCGCGCGCGCGCACACTCACTCGGGCGCCTGGTAGCCGAAGGACCCGAGCGTGTGCGTGGAGCGGTTGAGCCTGGCCATGTCCGCGGCCTGGCTGAACATGTTGTAGTCGGCGATCTTGGCCCTGAACCCTTCGAACAGCAGCACGTTGGTGGACCTCACGTCCTTGTGCGTCACCGCCGGCCGCGCCGTCTCGTGCAGGTACTGCAGCCCCCTCGCCGCGTCCAGCGCGATGTTCACGCGGTGGATCCAGCTCAGCACCGGCCTGCCTCCGCCGCCGCCGCCGCCCTGCTCCGGCGGCGGCGGCGGCGGCCCGCCCAGCACCTCCCTGTCGCCGTGCAGGACGTCGTGGAGTGTGCCCATGGTGGCGTACTCGTAGACCAGCACGCGGAGGTCGTTGCTGATGGTGTACCCCAGGAGGCGGACGAAGTTGTCGTGCCGGAGCCGGGACGCCACGGAGAGCTGCCGGAAGAAGACGACGTTGGAGGCGTGCTTGGAGGGCTTCTCGAGGCGCTTCACGACGGCGGGGCGGCCGCCCCGCGTCGTGGCGCGGTACACCTTGGCGTAGGAGCCCTGGCCGATGAGCTTCTCGCCAGAGAAGCACGCCGTGATCTCGTTCACCTCCCGCAGCGGCACCTCCGGCACCTCCACCGTCAACGCCTCCTCCGCCACGGGGCCGCCGCCTTGCCCTTTCCGCTTCTCTGAAGAACGTGAGATCATCAAAGGAAGAAAAATGTTTTTAACCGAGAGGCAATCGTGATGACGAATTGCAGAGTGTTTTGGTACAAGCGTGTGCAGAGGATGATGTTCACAACTTGCCGTGTCAGTAGCGATCACAATTCAGAGCAGAGCAAAGAACACAGACACAGGGAAAAAGAAAGATCAACGTTGAGTTTTCTCTATGCTGACTGGCAAAGAATGAGGATAAGCTAAGCGATCAGAGAAGAAAGAACAACAAAACAGTGAAGAGAGAGAGAGAGAAAAGAAAGGTTGCAGAAACCAAAATTGCACTGAACACACACACGGTGCAATCACCAGAAAACGGGGCAGAAAACCTACCGGGGTCCGTCGTGTCAGCGTACGGGTTCCTGGACAGCTTCCTCCCAATCCTCGAGAAGCAGCCGACCTTCCCGTCATCCTCGTCGTCCTCGCCGTCCCCGAACACCCTCTTCGAGCTCGCCCACCACCGCCCCATCGCCGGCGCAACACCCGGGACACACGCGCTCTCTGCTCCTGCCCGCTCTTATCGCCGAAGGCCCGGGCTCTCTGCTCAGAACATGTTGCAGAAAATCACTCACTCCCGAGTTCTGAGCGAGACGCAGCGACCGGCGGTGGCTGGCTGCCCGCTTATGTACCGCACGGAATCTGGTGACGGAAGGTTTCGCTGAAATTTTCTTCCGACCCGTCCTTCTGTGGACGGCAACGGTACTGCACCCTCGGCCTGAAAGAGCGACGGGAAGTGGACAAAGTTCCCAGACCCCGGAACGGGGCGGGGGGCCAAGCGATGTGAAGTCCTGGCCGCGACATCCCGGCTTGAATTTTCCCGGTCGCGGGAGCCGAGCAGGTCCGCCGGGGCCGTCGTGATTGGACCTGGTCTGCAAGTCTGCACTGGCTGGATTGCACCCCCCGCCGCACAAGTCCACAACGACGCCCTGTGACTCACGGCACGGTGGGGCTGCTCGTCTCGTCCTTCCTTGCCCCGGGTGACATGGGGATAGCGCGTCGCTGCCGTGCGCTGCGTGTCTCCGTCGCGGCTTCTGATCGAGCTCTGACGGGAGCCGATGCCGGATCGGGTACATTTCGTTGAGGTCATTTCGGCCGCTCGCGCATAGGATAAGAGCAGCTTGTTACGTTTGCGCGTTTTTTTTTCCCGTGTAGGTGAACGGTATTTCTCTTGATGGTTGGCGGCGTGCAGTTACGGGGTCGGCTTCAAAAGTCCAAACCGCTGAGATCGACACGAATGGCAATTTTAGCAAGGTTTTCTGCGCTCGGCACTAAAGTCCAGTGCAACAAGCAACAACTCCGTACTGTCACACTCTGAAGTCTGATACTGATTTTTTTTTTTTTTTGGCACGAATCTGAGCTCTGATACTGATGAATCTACTGTTCCGAATATACTTCGGGCCTCTTTGGAGATTTTTGGGCTGTTAAAGCCCATTTCAAGAGACCGCGAACACAGAGCCCATGTATCGTCGAACAAACGAGACGATCCATTTCACCCCACAAAAGGCCGAAACGGTTAAAAACCCAGCAATAATTTGCAAAACCCTTCCTCCCGTTTCCCCTCGCCGCCGCCGCCGCCGCCGCTCGCCGGCGAAGCCTTCTGTAGACCCGCCTACTCCCCCCTGCCCTTATGGCCTTCCTCCTTCGCCGAGGCGCGGCGATCGCCGCCCGCTCCTTCCGCGCGGCCGCCGCCTCCTCCGCTTCCACCGCCGTGCACCGCCTACCCGCCGTGGGATCCCTCGCAGGCGCCGGGGAGCTCGCTCCAGCGCGGCTCTTTCTCCTCGAAAGCCGGAGAGGCTTCGCCAAGGGGAAGAAATCGAGTAAGCCGTGCGCCCGCCCCTCCTCGAGTCACCTCCTCGCATAATTAGATGTTGTAAAATACTAAAATGGAAGCTCAGTTCCTGTTGTATGTTGCTACTTGCTAGTATCCTTACCAGGCCACTAGATTTGATATAAGCGACTGATAAATCGGGGCCTCACGATTGATTTTAATTAACCGATCACATTTGTTGGCATGTGGCGGTGTAGAGGATGACCGAGGTGACACAGTTCAAGCTGCTCCTGACATTGGGCCAACCGTCAAATCAGCTGCCACTGCGCAAATGGACGCTGCAGTGATCGCATTGTCGCGAGAGTTGAGCAAATTACGGACTGGAAGAGCTTCTCCTGGTACCATTGTATTCCTGCCTTTGCCATGCTGCTGTTATTTTTTTTTTTTGTTGGTCAGTGCAGTTTCTCCCACGAATAACAAACAGACGCGCTCTATTTGCAGGCATGCTTGACCATATCATGGTTCAGACAGCAGATGTTAAAGTTGCGTTGAATCACATTGCCGTTGTTTCTGTCCTGGATGCACATACCCTATCAGTGATGCCTTATGATCCAGATGTAAGGGACTCTCTTTCCTTTAACTTTGGCTAGATAATCTGGTACATTTGGCTGTCGTAGGAGATGCTTTTTTGTATCGATAATTTGTTGACCAGGTAGTCTAGTCAAACTTCTTGAAAGGCTGAACCTGTGATGTGTTTTCTGTTGCTCTAGGTGTAAACCTGGATGTTATATTGCATAATGCATAATAATGTGGGCTTTTGCTTTCAAGCTCCCTTTGGTTAATTTCTAATATATTTCTGCACAGTCCATGAAGTCTATTGAGCATGCTATTATCTCATCACCCTTGGGCATTAACCCTACTCCCGATGGAAATAGGATTATTGCAGCTATCCCTCCGTAAGTGTTTCCTTTACTGTTAATCTTTATTGCTTATCTGATCTCTCTACCTGCTAGGTATCTTTACAGCACTATCTGTTTATTCTAATTCTATAGTTGGTATGTAGTATTATGTTGTACCATTAACAGCAGTCTCTAAACTGGGTGTCAATGATGATCTAGTGATTGTCTAGGCAATAAGTTTTTGGGTACCAACTTGTGAGGGTGAAACTCATTTCTATACTGGCTTTATTAAAATAAGTGATTTAAAGAGGTTCTTGCACGGTCAACTATAGTCTACAAACTTCAGATTCCTTCCGCTCAATATTTATGGAGGAGTAGCTGGAATAACTTAGTTTTTATTACTTAGTGGCTTTATTGCTTCCTTCTGCTAATTTAGTTTTTGTGCACGCCCAGGTTGACGAAGGAGAATATACAGGTTAGGTTTGCTAACTAAATACTAATTCATTTGTATTCCGGAACAACTAAGCTTCTTTTTGGTGCCAACTATAGGCACTGTGCAAGATTGTTACAAAATCTGCTGAGGATTTTAAACAAAGTATTAGAAGAGCACGCCAGAAGGTAAAGCAGTCTTGTCTCTTTTTTTTTTAATCTACGTGGTGATACATGATAAATATGGGCCACGAGATGCTTTGTGTTGCCATTTGCCAACTGAACGTTAGTTGGAAACTTGGAATTTAAGAGACAAATATGTTGTGCCAGGGCTATTATCATTTTGTGACACTTGAGTATCTTCTCTGCTCTGTTACTGTTTGTGGTATCATGAGTAAGAAAACCAATCTGTGATTGAACTCATCCAGTCTTCCAACAATTATAGTTGTGATTGAGATATCAGAACTTCAAATCATGATTTGGTCTATGTACTCCCTCCATCACTTATGTTAGGCACGTTTTAGAAAACCAATCTGTGATTGAACTCATCCAGTCTTCCAACAATTATAGTTGTGATTGAGATATCAGAACTTCAAATCATGATTTGGTCTATGTACTCCCTCCATCACTTATGTTAGGCACGTTTTACTCTAGAACTGGTACCGATCCTCCTCTTAAATTGACCAAAATGCTACTAGCTAACCCCTTAAGTGCTATCTCATTGCCTTCAAAAACTCATTAGTGAACCAAAAAAATTCATGGGGAAGGCAAACAAGCCTAACAATCTTCTACAGCTAAAAGAAAAATATAACCTACATAAGTGGATCTGTCTAGCGATATCGTTGATCTGTATTAGTGGTGAACCCTCTGTAGTGGATCATTTTTCACTGGGGGTACCGAGCTATTATGTTATTTTGCTTGACATTGCATCTGACCTTAAGCTTTAGGGATAGCCTCTCTCTCTCAAAGTAAATTTACTTTGCATCTGACTTTGGAACATAGGATTCATAAAGGAATTTTGTAGGATTGGAATCCTATAGGAATTTTTCCTATAGAACTGTGGGTAGTGGATTTCAGTTCCCATCAGCTCCAATGCTCGATGATGCTGGTATTAGAGTTATGCTACTTAATAAGCTTTGCCTTTCATGTCCAGGCTCTTGATACAATAAAGAAATCTGCATCTAGCATGCCCAAGGATGATATAAAGAGGCTTGAGAAGGAGGTGAGTAACTGAAACATTTCTGTAAAAGGAATACCATTTCTTGCCAGTAAACCGTTAACCTGTTATCTTCCCTGCAGATTGAAGAATTGACCAAGAAGTTCATAAAGTCAGCAGATGACATGTGCAAGGCTAAGGAGAAGGAAATCAGCGGAAGCTGAAGTCGTACGCCTTGATGAAGCAATGTTTTGTTTCAATTCCAACGATGTTGAGACTGCAATTGTGCAGCCGAGTCAAAAATATTTCCCCATTCTAACTATACTGCTAGCAGTTCAAAACAGCGTGATGCCCAGGGCAGGATGCCCTGTGGTGTTGTAATCGAGTCATGCAGTCACGTATTCTTACAGAGCCAAACTGAGTGCAGTTTGGATATGATTCGCCCTGTTAATTTTTAAATCATCGTGTCATTCTATTGATTTCCATTCACCCCTTCCCGTATGCTCCATCCATGATCCTGCGAAGTGCAAATCCACCGAGATACTAGAAGAGTGCTGTTGCAATGTTTGCTTCGCTTTTATACTTGTGGCTTGGGACTCTCTTCTGACGAAGTAGATGATTGGGAATGCTGATTGAATTTGTTATTGTGAGCTGAGAGAATTTCTTTCTTGATCCGTCATTTACTCATCTTCGGTCTTCTGGATGTAATCCGCTACTCCACGAATAGCCCTGCTGTCAAACATTGGCATTAATTGTTCTATGTTTGTCATTCTGAGCTGGTACGTGGATGGGCTTGGAGTCTCTGACTAGTAAAAAACTCCTGGGGCGCTCCATCGTGCCCCCCCCGGCCCCGCTGCTGCGCAATGCAGCATCATCCCCGCATCCAATGCTCCGTTGCTTTCCGGCCTCGAAGCAGAGAAAACCAGGCACATGCCCGGCGGCGGCGCCCCTCTGGCCCCGTTCCTGGTCGCGTCCCTCCAGCGCGCCGCGCGCCTCCGCTGCGGCGAGCAGCTGCACGCGCTCGCCGCCAAGTCGGGCCTCCTCGCCTCCAACGCCTTCGTCCGCAACTCCGTGCTCGCATTCTACGCCCGCCTCCCGCCCTCCCTCGCCAGCGCCCGAAAGCTGTTCGACGAAACGCCCCCGCCGCTCCGCGACGCCGCCGCGCGGAACACCCTCCTCGCGGCGCTTGCCCGGGCGGGGCACCTCGACCGCGCGCAGCGCGTGCTCGAGGAGATGCCGCGTGGCCACAGGGACACCGTCTCGTACACCACCGTCGTGACGGCGCTCGCTCGCGCGGGGCACGCCGGGCCTGCTGCGGCCGTGTTCCGCTGCATGCTGGCTGAGGATGTCGTTCCCAATGAGGTGACTCTAGCTGGCGTTGTCACAGCGTTTGCTCGCCATGGGGCGCCGGCAGCAGTGGGGGTGGCGCATGGGTTTGCTCTGCGGATGGGGCTGGATGGGTTCGTCATTGTAGCCACAAACCTGGTTCATGCCTATGCGGGGGTGTCAGAACTTCATTTTGCCCGTGCTGTGTTCGATCAGATGCCGGATAGGAACACAATCACTTGGAATGCAATGCTCAATGGATATGTAAAAGCAGGGATGATGGAAAAGGCTGCGGAGGCGTTCTGGAGGATTCCAAAGCGTGATGAGGTATCTTGGGTGACGATGATTGATGGTTATATCCGTGCAGGTCTCATATCGGATGCACTGAAGGCATATGCTCATATGGTGGGTGAGGTAGGTTCAAACGGCAACGAGGCACTGCTTGTTGATCTGGTGAAGGCATGTGCTCAGTGCTCTGCTATCGCAGAAGGCCAGCAGCTGCACAGCATTATTCTGAAGAATGGTTTTGATGCCCATGCATTTGTGCAAGCGACCCTGATCAATTTCTATGGGTGCTGTGGTCTTATTGGCCTTGCCCAGATGCAATTCAGATTGTCAGACAAGTCACATATAGCATCGTGGAATGCTCTTTTGGCTAGTCTATTGAGAAGGGGCCTAATGCATGAAGCACGACAGCTATTTGATGACATGCCTGAGAGGGACACCATTTCGTGGAGTACTTTGATATCTGGATATGTACTGAATGAGTGTTCAGACATGGCTTTGCAGCTCTTTTTCACGATGCTGAATGCTGGTTTTGCACCAAATGAGATCACACTAGCGAGTGCTTTATCAGCAGTTGCAGAATCTGGCACATTGGATCAAGGTAGATGGATCCATGACTATATAATGAACAGATCATTCAAGGTTACTGATAACCTGAGTGCTGGTCTGATTGATATGTACGCCAAGTGTGGAAGTATTTCTGATGCAGTGCAGTTATTCAATCATTCCAGTGATAAGTTCTCTTCAATTTCTCCCTGGAATGCTATGATATGTAGTTTAGCTGTCCATGGTTATGCACACATGTCACTTGACCTGTTTTTGCAATTGCAGAGGACCGACATTAAACCCAACTCAATTACATTCATTGGCGTTTTAAATGCATGCTGTCATACTGGGATGGTAACAGAAGGAAAACAACATTTTGAGTCCATGACGAGACGATTTGGAATCCAACCGACAATCAAGCACTATGGTTGCATGGTTGATCTTCTTGGTCGAGCTGGGTACTTGGAAGAGGCAGAACAGCTTGTTGCAATTATGCCCATGAAAGCAGATAAGGTAATTTGGGGCAGCATCCTTTCGGCAGCAAGGGCACAAGGTAATGTAGGCTTAGGAGAGAAAGCTGCAGAAGAATTGGCGAAGCTCGATCAAACCCATGGTGCATCCAAAGTAGCATTATCTAACATCTATGCCTATGCTGGTCATTGGACCAATGTTTCAGCTGTTAGGAAGGAACTCGAGGATGAAAATTTGGAGAGACAATCAGGAAGCAGTGGCTTTGTATAGTAATGGGATAAAACATTTCTTCAATTTTATCTCTAATGACAGTTGATGATGGCACCTCTTTCTCTTTTATCGTTCTGTTTGCTAAAGATGTTGTGCTCATTGTTTCTCATAAAACAAAAGCAGGTCTAAACGTTTAGTGTCTGAAATTTAAATTTGATTGGCTACATATTGCCAGAAAACAACTAACGAAGAAGATTGCGAACACTTTGTATGGACTGTCACTTTGTTAGCAGGGCTCCTGTTCATGGAACATCATAGCCAGGAATTTCTATCCTGTAAGACGTTATCAATATAAAGACAAAATCAGCATGGCTGATAACGTTAGCCCTTGGACAATTGATGCATTCTTCATTTTCTCAAATTCAATTTCTACTGTTGCATTCGAAACAGCCTCTTAGTCCAGCCGAAGGAGTACTTTCATTCTTGTTCTCATATTGACGATTTGAGATTATTTTTGTTATTGTGCAATTGTTTTTTAGCTCACTCTTTGGAATCAAAGTAATATATTCCCTGAATATTTGCCATTTTTGGTAGGAAATTGACCAGGCAAATGGGTGTTAATTTATCACATAAATTTTTACTGTCTTAAGCTTGGAGTCTTAGAACTGAATACGGCAAAAAAAGAAGAGAGAGAGAGAGAGAGAGAAGAGAATTGGGAGAATAAAATTCCTTCTGATACCAACATGATGGGGATGTTATTATGTTTCTAGCTCAAAGGTAATATCACTCACAAAATTATACAACACTCCAATTTCCATTTCCTATTTATATTCCCTTTCACCACAGAGTAAAGGGTCTAAAAGATCTGAATATAGCTAGATCGGCTAAAATTCACACAGCGTATCATGATTAATATTACAACTGCACAGTTATATTCAGTATAACAAACATTGAGTAATTCAGCGAGTCCAGTGAAAAACTATTGCTCTGCAATACGAACTGTACAGACACAGGATTGTTCAAATTTGCTTCAAAAGTGATTTCAAGCAGTCAGCATTTTTCAAACATTTTACCTCCAAGTATGGTATCAAATCTGTGCTAATGTGGTTCAATTCTCATTATGCTCTTTTTAGAAAGAAATCATTATATAATGTTACTGAAACGCGGTGTAAACTAAATATGTTACCTTGTACCTTTGTGGTAATGGACATTCTCTGTGTTAGTGCCCATTTTAAGATGTTATCATGTTGCAGGCAATAGAGATACCTGCATAGTATCTGCAACAATACAGCAAGCTATATAAGAACCTGAGATTTCAGAAGAAAGCGCGGAACAAGCTCCAGCAGATATTAATGGGCAAGTTTGCATGAAACTCTATGATTTTACTGGAATATTTTAACACTTAGTTTCCATGTTTTCATGCTAGAAATTCTTCCATGTTCCATTGTTGAATCAATGCGTCCTTTGTTTTATGAGTTAATTGAATGTCGTTTAACATGCAGTGTTTGAGAACCGGGTTGCTTGTTAGCGAGTAGTCAGCACTAGAACTCTGTGTCTCTTACATATTTCTGTAGGTCAGCAGGGGTGCGTAGGCTTGCATCTTTTCCTTCTGCATATTTGAGAAAAACATGCAGTATTTGAAAGAATGTATCGACTAGCTATTGGAAATAAAATGATTTGATTTGTTTTACAAGAAAGGACTAGGAGCAAGTTATCTTATGTGCCTCACCTTATAGTGTGCTTTTTGTTTAGAAAATCATAAGTATAAACATCTATGGTGATGGTCCTGCTGAGAGATTAATCTCTTTGTTTATTTTTAAAATTATTGTTTTGTTTTTAGCCATGAACATGAAGATGTTGAATTCCATGAAAGTTGTCTCGAATCAAGGATTGTATTTGAAAATTAGTGGCAAGTAAATTTCTCTATGTTCTTGGAAATAAGATCAATCATTTTTTTTCCTTCTACCATGCTTGACTGATGGTCTAATTTGTGTGTTGGTGCCTCAATTATTTTTATTTTTATTATTACAGATTCGGGTAAAGAATTTAAAACACAATTACAATTGTGATGAATTTGAACATAAAGTACCAATGCTTAACATGCTTATTTATTTTAAAATGGAATGAAAGAGCGGTGTCAACCTACAATTTAACTTTGAAGTTGGAGCAGCTCAAAATGCTAATTTTCTCAAGAGACTGATAGTTCTAGACTTCTGATAGAAACCACTACAAGCCAGTTAGCTAAAGCAACTTAGCCGAGACAAACACACGCTATATACACACACAAGTGACACAACACAACCCCCGCGTGCCCCTGAACCAAAAAACCATCATGGCAAGCCAAACCCAACAGCCAAAAAGCCTTCGAGCTGAAGACCAGCGTAGCTGCACACCAGACCATACCACACCTCACCACGCGCATCACCACCCCTCTATGGCTCTACGCCCGCTACAACTCTTTACACGCACGCCTGCACGCCCTCTCGCTGCAAACCTACAGAGCCTAACTGAGACAGCGCCTACTGCTCTCCCTCACTCCCTTCTCTTGCCGAACGCCGCCCTGGTCACGGCCCTGATGCCCCTCACCCACAGCTCCGCTGCCTCCTCGCCGCCCTCGCACACGAAGTGCACCTCCCTCCCCGTCGCCGTCACCACGCGGAACAGCCCCGGCTCGTACGCGTCGCCCTTCCTCTGCCGGTGCCGCTGGAACGCCGAGCTCCCCCCGACCTCGGCCTCCCGGCAGATCACGTTGCGCCGGCCCGACCCGCCCCACCGGAGCACGCCCGCCGCCGCCACCATCCGCAGCGACTTGCCGTGTGGTCTCCCGCGACCGCCTTTCGTGTGCTTCCGGACGCGTGCGCCCTGGAGCACAACCTGCCGGCCCAGCTCGTCCATGATCACGCCCTCGGCCTTGTTGAACGCCGCCGCCCGCGCCATGGACAGCGCCGTCTCGCCGCGGGGCGTCTCGAGGTCGCACCGGGCGCCGTAGGAGATGAGGAGCTCGCACACGCCCGCGTGGCCTTCCCTTGCCGCCAGCATCAGCGGGGTGTACCCGTCGCCGTCGGGCACGTTGACGTCGCAGCCCGTGCTCGCCACCAGGTGCCGTGCCGCCGCGGCGTCGCCGCGCCGGCACGCGCAGTGCAGCGCGTAGAAGCCTCCAGGCATGCCTTTCTCCAGCGCGAGCTCGAGCATCACCTGCTCGAAGAGGTCCCTCTTCTTGCTCTGCTGCGCCAGCCCGATCGCCGTCTCGCCGCGCCGGTTGCCCAGCTTCACGTTGGCGCCGGCGAACACGAGGGCGCGGAAGGCCTCCACGTTGCCCGCCTTGGCCGCGGCCATTACGGGCGAGCAACCATCAAGGTCCTGCTCGTCCACGTCGACGCCCGGCTCGGCGAGCAGCACCTCCATGGCGGCCGTGTCGCCGCACCGCGCGGCGAACATCAGCAGGCGAGAACACGTTCCGGTCGCTCGAACGCTGGACGGCCCCGGACCGAATGGCGCCGAGGATGGCACGCTCGAAGCCGCTCGTCCATCCACCGGATGAAGCGACGGAAGGCCGCGGAGTCGCCGGCCGAGTTCAGCAGCGCGACGTCGGCGCCGGCGGTCATGATACTCGCAGGCAGTCCTCGCGCTTGTGGCGCGAGCAGAGGATGGCGGCGGTGTCGCCGGCCTCCGCCCTCACGTTGCACGTCGCAGCCCTTGCCGACCAACGTCTGCAGGATCTCCGGCTGGCCGAGCCGAGCAGCCAGGTGAACCGGCCTGCTGGACCTGCTGCTCCTGGACGTCTTCACGGGAGCTTCGGGGTCCGCGCCGGACGCCAGCAAGGTCTGGGCGGCGCCGGCGCTGCCGCAGAGGATGGCGTGGTGGAGGAGCGTGCGGCCGAGGTGCGTGGCCGCCGACGTGTACCCGTTCTGGAGGAGCAAGCGCAGGATGGAGCCCGTGGACTCGTAGTACTCCACGGCGCACCAGACGGCGTCGTAGGGCTCGGCGAGCCCCGCGCCGACGCGCAGCTCCTCGCCGGTGGCCGTGTCCCAGGACCACGCGCCCAGCCTCACCTTTGTGTCCCTCTTGACGCCGGCCTGGTGATGAGCGGGGCGATAGTGTGTTAAGGTTAAGCGTCAGATTGAAGGCGGAATAGTAAGTTTGTCGCTGCAGTTTTTGAATGATGCCCACCTGAAGCAGATGACGGACCACCGCGACTTGCCGGCTAACGATTGCGGCGAAGAGCGCTGTGCAGTCGACGTTGGCATGCAGGGATGGCTTCAAAGAGCGCAGGAGCACCCTGGCGGTCGCATTTGGATCAGCTCCGCACTGCAAAAGAGTCACGCGAAATCAGAGGTTGAAATTGAACTCGGATTGGTCTGTTCAAGGCTCTGGACAGAAACACACTTTTAGATTGTTATTACTGATAGCACAGAACAGAAAAGATTGTTACGTTACGTTCATATAAAAACTTGCTGACGGAAGTAGAAAATGAAAAGAGGACCAAATTGCAGAAGTAATGAACAACAACAGAAGACAGCAAACGCAGAGGGCCAAAGAGCAAAAGAACGGAGGACTCAGATCAAAGGACTGCAGAAGAGAGCAACGCAGAGGCCCAAAGAGCTGAAGGAAGAAGAGACCAAACAGAGAGGAAAAGGCCCAAAGAGCTGAAGGAAGAACAGAGACCAAACAGAGAGGACCAAAGTGCAAAAGGAAGAAAAATAGAGGGCCAAAGCGAAAAAAAATTTGGGTAAGATCCGCCGAAGCGGGTAGCCTTAACCGCAATGTGCTATAGGAATGTCCGAGGACAAATCCCGTCCCTGTCAGGGGAGATGCCAACCGTCTCTCCTTTCTACGAACACGGAGCTTTCGCCAGTGCTGTGGCATATAAGTTGGTCACAAACTGCGTGACATAACGAGGTGGGACTAAAGGTCCGTCTCGTTCTCGGTCCCGAACCGTTCACCCATCACCTTATGTGACTTGACATGTTGCCACGGCCCATATTATAGCCCAACTTCCTAGGCCCATGATACATAGAGCCTCTAGCTTTTGGGCCCAAATGCGCGCACTGTGATCAAAACCCGTGCCATAAATCCACACTCGTAAAGTTACTGAATCCCGGATGCAATTGCAACCAGTAGAAACACTGTGCCGAGTAAGCAAGCGGGAAGGTAGTGTACCTTGATTAGCGTGTCGACCACGTCGACGAAGCCGCGCGCGGCGGCGGACACGAGCGCGTGCACGGCGACGCGCGGGCGGACGAGGTCGGAGCGCATGAAGATGGCCGCGAGGGCGGCCTGGCCCTGCAGCGCCGCCTCCACGACGGCCTCCTCGCAGGCCGGCTGCGACGCGCCCGCGCGCACCAGCAGCTCCGCCACCTCCGCGCGCCCCTCCCGCGCAGCCGCCGTCGCCGGGTAGCCCCGGAACACCTTCCCGTTCACGTCGGCCCCCTTCGCCTGCAAGCGTAGCACGCCAAGTAAGAACGGTGGACTGTAAAACTTGCAGCAGTGGGATTGAAAGCACAGTGGTAACTTCAGCTCATTTCATGCAGTTCGCAAGCTAAACTGAAACGTACAATGGAATCGAACACAAAAATCAAGCACATTGGATGGTCTCAGAAAATAAATCAAGGACATTGGAATATTTGATTCTCTTTCGTGGAACACCGAAGAACAGGGCAGCTAAATGCTCATGAAACCAACAACCTGCAACAATTTGAGCATGAAAATTGGTGTACTGATTACTACAGGACATTTTCTTCTATACTCTAGTACATCATTTGATCATTTCGCCTACGCTGATTAGTTACCAGCATTTCCTTTTCTATTGCTGTCGCACTCACAGTTTTACCTTCATCTACTGCAATCCCTACTGTTCCTTTTCTTTCACTCTCTTTGACCTACACTGAAAGCGAGAAGTAGCAGCATCGAACTGGGCGTGACAATGATCGTCGGGACTCGCACAACAGCTGTCCGGGTAACAATTGTCCCTGTTTTACTACATGTCCGGTCAGGTCGGTGCCGTGCCCTGTGCTGCGGACCACCAATGGTGTGGCCGCGTCAGGTCACTGACTGGAAGTAACCGGAGCAGTAGCTCGCCATGGCTGGAACTCATTTACGCGGGAGACACGAGGGGGGACCGCCTCCTGGAAGGAGGAATCTGGTCAAAATTCTGCAGGGCGATTGCTATCCCACCCCACCCCACCGATATCTCATGCGTGGTGTCACCGCAATCAGTCAGCTCATCCTCTCGCCAGTGCCGCCACACCATCGCCGCGTACAGTGGTAGTACCCCCATGGCACTCTCAGCTTTCAAGATTGCCGCGCCCGCAACTGCTGCAAAACACAATGCGCTGGTGCTAGCGCTACCGTCCTCCGGTCGGCTTCGCAAGTCACGTCGGCGCCGGCCTAGTGCACTTGGCACAGTAAACGAATTGCCACCACACGACACGAGCAACACGGCGATGCCTCGCCACTTTGCCACGGACACGCCGGCCGTACGATTCGCAAGATCCCGGCGACAAGAGTTGCTGCCTTCCGTGTCGCGACCCAACCATCAGGCAACGGGCATGGAATCACCAACAGACCCTAGGGACGACGGATGCTCCATGGTTAAAAACCACGCACTCGCATTTCACCAAGATCTTTTCGCTAGCAAGATAGTAACAACAAGCAGCAAACACGTCACAGCTCACTGGACCGAGATGATGTTCTTCGCAGGCACCGTCCTCCTCGTGCCATCATCAATGTTCGACTGGGGGCGCGGCACAGTGGCCAGGCCAGGCCGAGCTCTGAGGCAGGAGGGCGTCCCCGCGGCTGTGCATGGGCGCCAGATGCGTGCGTGCGTGCACTGGTTGGTAGGAGCCCCGCCCCGCCCCGCCCCAGCCCAGGACGGAGGATCAAGAGGAACGGGGAGCAGCCGAGCAGGGGATACAGCTGGCCGGTGGCAGATGCAAAGTGGGGCTCATCAGAGGGCAGATGGCTACAGGGCAGGATAGAAAGGACACGGCACGATACGGACGAGAGAAGCTCGCTCCGTACCACGCCCCAATACACCGCACTGCGGTGCCGCGGCGCTGGGTCGGGCTCCTGCGACACATGCGCTGCCGTCTTCAATAAGCAGCAGATAGAGATAGATGGGTCATATTGCCTGGGCCTGGGACCGGTCATATTGCTTGGTTTTCATGGCGTGATGAAAATACCAGCACAGCTGGTTGGGCTTGGACGTATTGGGGCGGCAGGGAGCACCGGCATCTGGCCTCAGATGCAGGTCATGTGAGCTCTTTCCAGCACCGGCGTGGACGAGAGGAGAATCATGAGATCGCTCGACCAGGTACTATTTTGCCACCGCGGAGCGATCGGGAATCCCAGGGTCAGAGCACGCACGTATGCTGGGTAGTACTACCCTGGGCTAGACGGCGTATGGCTGTAAACTGGCCCGGATTCTGATCCCTGTGACGACCGATCTCAGAGGGTCAGTTACTCAGTTGGCTCTTCATCTAAACCCGCCAAAAGACTGTCGTCCCACCTGACCAAAGCACGCAGCGATGCAATGCAAGTTGAGGCCATGATTGTCCGGCCGAAGAGGGCGGGGATGGACAGCCACACGGCCGCTGCACTTGCTCCATGCTGCTAGCCGAGAGGACGACGAGGCCAGAGGCAGAGGCTCCCCAGCCCAAAGAAAAACAAAAGAGATGCTTCAGCGTGCGTTCCGGGGCACGGCCCATGGGGTGGGGCGCCTCTGCTCCGTGCAGCGGCATTCATTAGGCTTTCGGCAGAGGGGAAGCGCCGGTACAGGCGCCGCGCGCGGCAGCGGAAGTAGAGTACACGGCCGATGCCGCCGGGTGCACCAGGAGCATGCTGTGCCAGCGAGCCAGCGCAACCACTCCCCATTCAATGGGCGCGCCTGGCCGAGCGGCGCCCATGACGCCGGCGGATCAGCCGGAGAGCGCGCCGGACGCCCGTGCCACGACACGGCACGGCCCCAACCGGAAGGACGCACACCATGTCGCCTGCACGGGGCACGTTCCGCTGACACAGTCCTCTTGATCCTTTGCACGATGCTGATTACTAGTAGTCCGGTATTCTACTACAGAGTACAGACAAGAGGTCATGTATGGCTTGATCAGAACAGATCCGGGGGGGAAGTATGACAGACAGGTGGGGCCTCGCGGATTGATTAGGCTTGCGAGGCGCAGGTGGCGAAGTACCATAGGATTCCGTACCAGAGCTCAAGATGACACGGCACACGCGGACGACGGAGACGTGGAACGTGGCCGGAGGCTGGAGGCTGGAGCGAAGAGCGGAGACGTGCCGGCTCCCGGCGGGGGAGGTCACGTGATCGGCGATGCCACCACGACCGATGCCCACAGGGCACAGGCTACACGTATACCAAGGATATCGTAGTGTGCCCAGGAAGCTTCCCTTGCAAAGATTGCATGCCCCCATTTCACGATTTCCATCGTGGCTGGCTAGAGAAGAAGAACGAGCACGTCCGTACGCAATAAAGGGAAGCTGCAAGCCTGCAAGACAGGCATGGTCCCGTTGCATTGCAGCCGAGAACTGGTAGGACCATAGGCCGGCTTGGTACTATTGGATGAACTAATTTTAATCCCTGGTTAAAGGTTCCAAATGATTTTTATAGGCTGGTAATGAACCACATAATTTGGTCTGAGCCATTGGTATAACGAGCAGCATTTTTATTTAGATTTATGCGCCTTTTAGTAGCATGCAATGGAGCGAGCAGTTGAGACTTCAGAGGGAATTGAAATGGAGTACACCAAGTATATGTATTCTACTTTGCATATCTCTCCCTACAAATACATACTCATGATTTCGAGCAATTGAAAGGGCAAAAGGATTTGAAGTGGGTCCGGTAAAATCTCTTTGGTTCCTACATGTATTCATGTACGCGCTTAAAAGATGGGATTTGTCCTGCGCGTGCATTTATACAGTACGTTGAGCTATGATTGGCGTCGAGAAGGAACTCGGTTGGTGACTGGATGAACAGTATGGATAAACGCCAGCCTTTTCTAGTAGGCAGAAGCGAGACAAAGATATACTACTGGCACTTCAGAAATGCGGCAAGCACCCGCTAAAACCATTCGAAAAATGCCGTGCGACCTTTTCACCAACCCAGTAAAAGTGGAGATGAATAATGGGGTCAATGGGGCTATGCTAATCTACGACGCTGCAAAATTGGCGGACCACATGCTCTTCAGCGCTCGCCGGTCCGCAAATTTGAATGCAAATTCGCACCGAAATCGCCGAGCAAATTCAACGAAAAGGCTAGCTACAGACGCATAAGCGGGTCCAAATGCAGCTTGCAGAGCAAGCAAAATCTGGGCTCGAATTACTCCGCAGACGATTAATTCTGCTACCGAAATCGCAACAAAAAAAAAAAAGCATAAAAATGCTAAAACAAACAGGCGTGATGCAGATAGTTAAATTCAGATGCGAGAACAGCAGAAAACAGAGCAGGGAGGGGGAATGCAGGTGGGCGAATTGATCACTCACGAGCAGGGCGCGGACGAGCGCGACGTCCCCGTTGCCGGCGGCGAGGAAGAGCGGCGAGACGTCGGCGCGGATCTCCTCGTGGACGGCCCGCGCCTCGACGGCGGCGCCCTCCCGGGGCTCCGCCTCCGCGACGCGCCGCGCCCGGAGCCACACCACCCCGGCGTAGTTCACGTCCGCGCGCCCCGCCGCGAGGAGCTCGCCGGCCTCCCTCGCGTCGCCGCGCGCCACCGCCTCCACCAGCCGCTGCGACGCCGCCTCCGCCTCGCGCGCCGCCTCAGTCCTCCGCCTCCGCCACCGGCCACACCTGCCGGCCGCCGGCGATCGCCGCCGGGCGCAGCAGCACGGCCATTCCCGAAGCTTCTCTCCCTAGAGGCGAACTGGGGGGGCGGGGCACTCTGCTCTGCTCCGGCTTCCTCGGTGTGCGACCCTCCCTGGGTGTGCGGGGAAACTTGAAAGAGGGAGGCGCGCCGGCACGGGGCAATATATAGGTGGAGACTCGGGAAGCGAGACACGAGGAAGGGGGGAGACGGGCGGTGAAGTCACCGCGCCGGTAAAGATGGTACGGGTATGGGGCCCATCTGTAAGTGGCAGAGGAAGGGGAACTGGGTACCACCAGAGTGGGCGTGAGTAGTCATGAATACAACACACGCTCTCGGGCGCTCCTTCCGCGGCTTGGCTCCCGGCTCGGCTTGGCTTCCGGTCATTAAGCTTGGCTCGGCCGCTTTGCTAGCGCCTTTGTTTAACCGAGCAGAGGTGTTTGTGTTTTTCGGGTAAAAAACAACGTGTCAACATCTGCTGCAAACTTTTGGAGTTTCGAGCAAACTCAATTGCTCAAACTAAGCCTGGAATTTTTGCATCACCATTCACCTTCCCGTCTACCCAATTCGATTCCATAAGAAGCATGTTTATCAACCTACTATTTTGCTATTCCACCGGTGGCGAGAAACGTAGGAATACTCGCATGGTAATTTTTTTCATCATTTTACGCATGAAAACAAGAATCAAAGGTTCGTGAATTTTTTACCCTTGATCAAATTGCGAAAACGGGAGGCAGTGGTACATTAACACGAGTACACGGCTACTGTTTTATAGCACGTGGCAGGCTCGGAATCTATAGGATACTTTGTCCTCGGACTCCTCGCTACCGAATACCGATCGATCGCTAGTGCTCTTGTGACAAGTCAAGTCTACGCAGAGTGACTGGTGGCCAGTGACTTGTCGTGGCCACTGCAGAGAGATCGTGCTCGGCGCTGCGTATAGTAGTTCTGATTAGGAGCTTGCGTCGATCTGTCGATCGATCGATCGATCACCCTTTCAGTTGTCCAACACCACCGCTCGGACGTACGCCGCCGACCGTCGTTCTCTTGTTCCATGTAAAGCTGCTGCAGCCTGGACGACCGATCCATCCGTGCATGCATGAACGGCGAACGCGATACACATGCCGTGCGTGCGTGCGGCGTGCAGATTTACCCGCCGCTAATCGCGTACGAACCTGCGAGCTGATTGTCCGGTCAGGACTTAATGCGCGCTAGCTAGCGAGCGATCGGGCACGCGTACCGACTACCACTCTACCGTGTGCCCGGCTGCCCGTGTGGTCGTGTCCCGTCCTTGATTGGCTACACTGTAGCTACCTAGGAACGACCGTGCATTGTCTCATTGGTTGGGTTTGGGTGGTCGCGCGCGCATGCCATGCATATGCATCCGCCAATTTCTTTTGTTGCAGCGGCGCCGGCCAGTGGTTTGGTAGTAACAGACTAACAGTAGTAGCAGCCGCGTAGCATTGGGTGCAGCTGATGCGCGCCCACACTGTTGCTGTTGCTGGTGCTGTGCTGTATCGCATCGTAGCAGCAGCAGCGCGCCATGCCCGCCGCCACCAGGCCAGGGGGCCAGACGGGCCGTCTCGTCGCCGCAACGAATCACCGCGCCGCGCGCCCACACGCGCGATGAGCAGTGTCCACCCCGTGCCCGCCCGCTCGCACGAGGCTAGCGTAGCGTGTGCCTGTACGTGTCCCTCGAGCGCGACGTCGAGACAGCGCGGCGGCCCGGTCGCGGGGATCCCCCGCAACACCGCACCGCATCTCGGCGACTAGGCTGGGCGCCTGGGGTCCGATCCGGTTCGGCGCGGGAGCCAAGCCGAGAAGGGGGGCGCGTGTTGGTTGGAGGCGGCTTGGCTTCGGGGCCTGGCCGGCGCGGTCGTTTCTCCAGCAGTGGATTTGTTTATGGCGTCGTTGCCCCCGAGAAAAGCCGCGGCCGGCGCGGGCGCCGGCGCTGCTGGAACGGATGCTCTGTTCTGCGCCGCCCCCAGCCCCCTGCCGGCGCACCATTTGGTGGAGGGCTTAAGCCCGTGTTTAGTTCCCACCTAAAATTTTTTACCCATCACATCAAAGTAGAATTTTAGATGCATGAATTATTAAATGTAGACGAAAAAAGTGAAAAGTTATATGGATAAGCTGTAAATCACGAGACGAATCTAATGAGCCTACTTAATCTAGGATTTGCAACAGTAATGATACAGTAATCATCCGCTAATTATGGATTAATTACCCTCTAATTACCATTGTTAGATTCGTCTCGAGATTTCCACCCTATCCATATAACTTTTCACCTTTTTAGTTTACATTTACTACTTCTAAATCGCTAAAATCAAAACCCGAAATTTTTTGGACTAATAAAGACTGTCACAGATGCTGTCAAATCTAGTTCCGCGAGCCAAATCAGTTCAGATGAAACGCGAAATTTTTTTCGAGTATGTCGGGCACACATTTGAAGTATTAAATATAGACTAATTACAAAACTAATTACAGATTCTGTCATTAAATCGCAAGACGAACCTAATGAGTCTAATTAATCCGTCATTAGGACATGTTTACTGTAGCAATTTATTGTCTAATCATGACCTAACTAGGCTCATTAGATTCGTCTCGCGAAGTACACTCCATCCATATAATGAGTTATTTTTTTCGACTACATTTAATATGCCATGCATGTGAGGGAACATACTTGAAAAAAATTTCACGAAACATCTAAACAGAGCCTCTTTCTTTCCCCTCCATTTTTACTGCTCCATGCCATGCGATTGAGCGAGCTCTCCAGTCGATCCGGAGAGCATGGACTGGACAAGACTACAGAGGTGCCGGGTGCGCGACGCGTCCGTCAGCTGTATTATTGCCGAGCCCGTATGGAATGGCTGCTTCTACCGCTGCGTTGTACACTTGTACGCCCCGTGTCAGGGAATGGGTGCGTTGCTCCCCGTCGTCGAGCGTAGTACGTGAATCGTGATCAGCACTCCCCGCCCGCATCTCGGGCTCTCGGCGGCCCCGCCGGGCGTCGATCGTCCCGGGTCCAGACATCCAGTTCAGCAGTTCCTGCAAGCGGTGGTCCTCTCGGCCTAGCGACAAGTCGAGCTAGCAGTCGCTGGCCCAGTACCCAGAACGGGAAGCGCGATCCGCAGCAAAAGATACGCCCGACGATGCCGATAGATGCCGATGCGGGTACGTGGTAGCCAGCAAACCCGCAGCACGCAGGTGGCGCACGGACACAAAGCCGCTGACATATACACGTCGCCGCGGTATAAACCGTGAGCGAGCAGGTCCATTCGTCGTCGTCGCGTGCGTGCGTAGAACGGGTCCGCCATTTGCCGAGTCCTCTTCCGATCCGACGGCCTGCACGCGCGCGCGTCCGGCGTCCCCGTGGCGTGCAAAGCTGCCAGCAGCTTGCCATGGAACGCAGGGCTAGCTAAGTTGTTTTGGCTGCTGCCGGCTGCCGCCGCCAGCGTCCTCTGCCGCGCCGCACCGGAGGCGGCGCCGCGGCGGCCGGACCCCAGCCTTGGAGAGATCGCCAGCCCGTGTACATACTCGCTCCACCACCAGCGCCCAGAACAGACCACCAGATGCAATCTGCAGGTGGCCAGAGGCCTGGTGCTCGTATTATACTGCTACACGCAACGCATGACGAGCCAGGTATCAACAACACATACTATATGCTAACCAAGCCCTTGTTTACACCTATCACATCAAAGAAGAATCTTAGATGCATGAAGTATTAAACGTATACGAAAAAGGTGAAAAGTTATATGGATAGGCTGTAAATCGCGAGACGAATCTAATTGAGCCTACTTAATCCATGACTTGCAATAGTGATGCTACAGTAACCATCCGCTAATTATGGATTAATTATCCTCCAATTACCATCGTTAGATTCGTCTCGAGATTTCCAACCTATTCATATAACTTTCCACCCTTTTCGTCTACATTTACTACTCCTAAATTGGTAAAATCTAAACCCAAAATCTTAAACACGGGCCAAGCATGAAGCATCTCAATCTGATGAGGAACGTGTCAGATAAGCTACGGCCTATGGCTGCCCGCTGCCGGCGCTGCTGCTGCTGATGGCTGTACTGTAGGAGTACGTGCTAGGGGACAAACGCTGGGTCCGTACGCGGCTGCCGCGCTGCGCAAAGTTCCTACACCGCTTTTTTTTTTTACTAGCTTTCGCTTTTTCTCCCTGCAGGAATTTCATCCCGTCCATCCGATCCTGACTACTGGTAGCAGGGATTAGAAAAAAAAAAAGAAGAAAGGGAAAAGAGAAAGTTGCTCGGCGTCTATACGATCGTCGGGGCAACTCATGCCCTCTTTTCTTTTGCTTCGTGGTGTACTGGTGTGTGTACGTGACGTGAGGCGGAAGAGAGGAGGGATAAGTAAAAGCTCGCCACTTAGGTAACAACTGAAGTACGGTGGTCAGTGAAAGGTGAAAAAACGGATCTCTGCCTTGCAAAGGTGAAGATCCCTGCGTGCCTCAGCATGATCGACTGCGTTGGCTGCGTCAGTAGTCACAGTCTTACAGTCACAGACCGGCAGTGCCAAGAGTCAACTCCTTGATGCCGGTCGATATTTTGCACTGCTTTGTTTTCGTTAGGTTTGGCCCGTTTTAGTTGATGAAAAGTTTTCGATGAAAAGATTTCGGTATTGATTTTACCAATTTAGGAGTAGTAAATGTGGACGAAAAAGGTGGAAAGTTATATGGATAGGTTGAAAATCTCGAGACGAATCTAACGATGGTAATTATAGGGTAATTAATCCATAATTAGCAGATGATTACTGTAGCATTACTATTGCAAATCATGGATTAAGTAGGCTCATTAGATTCGTCTCGCGATTTACAGCCCATCCATATAACTTTTCACATTTTCCGTCTACATTTAATATTTCATGCATCTAAGATTCTCCTTTGATGTGATGGGCGAAAAGATTTCGGGTGGGAACTAAACAAGGGCTTGATCAGCTGGTTGGTTAGACTGCCAAACTGTAGTAATTTCGACCGGCCGGCCTAATGATGCATCATGCATGCCCCCTAAGCCGACGGAGCACTAGCCAGCAGTAGGCTCGAGTGGCATGCACAGCACTTGCCAAAACATGCAAGGCTAGCAGCTAGATGGGGGCATAATCACTACGAGCGTAATGGGCAATATGGGCTCTTAGATATTGCCGCAGTTAATCTGGATGTATTGTAGCTGCGTCGCTTGCAGCACGAGTACGTACATGCGTGCGTGCGTGCACCGGTCGGGCTGCGCGAATCTTCGAGGAAGCGATGACGAGTCGACGACGCTCTGTAGGCCTGAATAAAATCTTGCTCTGCTCGTGTAGGTAGCACCGTGTCTGGGATCCACCATTTAAGCTGCCAAGATTCTTTACTTCGCGTCGTGCTCGCTTTTATATTCTAGTGCTTTCCTCCGTCTCTTCTAGCGACGCTGTAGTAGCATAGCGACGGGAGCTGCTTGCAGTTTTTAGATTCAGATACCGGCCTGCACACATAAAGCATATTAGCATGTGTAGCTCATGCTCATATGCATGAAGAAGTCCTTGCACTCACATAAATGACGCAAAAAGGTGTGTTTAAACATGTTCCGCTATAATTCGGCACATCCCACTGGATTGCATGAGGTACACGGTACGGGGTACACATGGACATGGATGATGCAACCCAGCTCGTACATTTGGTACAACCTTTGGGTGCATAGAAAAGTGCAGGAACAGTAACATCTGTCCCGGAATGCTCCGGTCCAACAAGTACCGAGCCATGCACGTACCAACAAAATGGCTCGCGGATGCACACCGTCAACTGTTTAATCCTCGAGCGCACAGCTAATTGCTTGCCATAAACAGTTCAGAGGCCTTATCCTCTTATGGCTGGCTTTGTAGCTCATATGGCATCGCTTTGTAGGTGCCGTTTCCTATACTTTTTGGGGCTAGGGTGCTGTAGTTTTCGAAGGGCTAGCAGAGATTTGCTTGTAGTTGTAGCCATGTGCCACAATGAGCTTGGGGCTGAGGATATTCACCGGCAACATCACAAAAATGTCTAGGCCGGTGACACGTTTAGCTAAACCAATCATGGGTACTTTGCAAGAAACATAGAGTGCAGGGAGCTTGTCTTCTCCTGTTGGCCATTTTGCTTTGAAAATGGCAAGGTACGGAGCTCAACTCCTGTCGAAACCCTCTTGGTTCTTGGCCCTAGCCTTTGGCCTGGGCGGCTCCTTGGTCCATGGCATTGAACGGATCAACATAGTGCTGGGTTAAGTAATCTAGGCTTCGTAGGCAAGATTACTTTTAGTCCTTCAATGATGCTCCCTGCTTTTGCTTACAATAATGTTAGCATCGCAATCACAGCTCGAGCTAACCATTTGGCACTTTGAACCAGAATCCAGGCTGTGGGCGGCAATGCTGGTTGACTGGGTACAAGCAAATTATCTTCTTCAGTACAATACAACATATTTTGGCTGTTACGTTAACACTTGGTATAAGCAGAAAATCCATTCTGATTTACAGCGTGACAGCTGCCAAATAAATGTATGACTTGTAAACATGTCAAGCTAGACTGCATTACTGTAATTCTGGGATATCTGGGGGCAACAAAATACGAAACAGAAGCAGGCTGCTTGATGGATAAGGTGGTCAATCATCGCAGTCCTTCAGACATGGAAAAAAGAGGGAGCAATACCTAACCTTTAACTTTCTTATAGTAGTTCCTTTTATGGCCAGTGGCCGCCAAGCATGCTCAAATGCTGATACAACACTAGGAAGGATGTGCCCGAAAAGAAAAGGGCAACGAAGGACATAAAGCCTCCCAAGGACGAGGAGTGCCCTACTCATGTTTGCTTGTGCCCTAAAGCTCCCAAGTCCAAGCAAATACCTCTCTTAATTTCCTCACACCGAGCCAAACCAAATACAGTTCCAGGCGGAAAGATCTGCGTGTGTGTGTGTGTGCCCCTCCTATCATTCCTACTCATTCCTCTCTTTTAGCAGTTGCACAACTTCAGAAAACCAAATACAGTTAGAGGAGCCAAACCATGAAGCATGAACACACCTTTCTGAAACTACAAAAAAGGAATGATGCAGCAATAGTGCTTGTATATGAACCAAACCCAAGCTTCAAGCATCATGTAATCCTTGTATGGCCCATGGTGGTTATGGAGTACGCCCCACGTCAAAAAGAGGGGCCGAGGATAAAAGGGGAGGAGCATCATGATAATGCACACAGCAGCCGAGCACGCATGTCGTACGAGCATATCTTTTACCAGGATCCTCACCAGACTCTCAGTTTGGCCGCAAGCTGACCTGATCCACCGAGGCATCGACCTTTGGTCAATGAGGGATGCTATCAGTCCTCCAAATGGGAAGCTATCATCTACTGTACTGCAAAATCACCACTAGGACTAGGAAGTCTACCTGCTTCATATGCCTAGTGCCGTCTGAAGATCATTGACCAGAGAACTCTGAAGTGTTTAACTAGAAATACTATTGCTGATGTCTGCAGGAAGTAGGCTTATGTTTTTATTCAATACCAACGGTGGCAATCAGAATATCAGAAACTGTGGCACATATTCTTTTCCTCCCTTTTGTGCTGCAGGGCCTGGGTAAAAACTGGTGCATGTGAACAAAAATTATATAAGGAAACTATTGAGTACCTTGAACTATGATCTGGGAAACTCTTGTACAGCTAAACTCATAATGGACAAATATTACATATCAACACAACATATATTCTCAATCATTTCAACAAAATCAAATTTATTTCCAGAAGCATGTGTCAAGGGTCAGTGGTGGGGAATAAACAATAGAGCATATCGGCCACCACCCAACAGAATACTTTTTACCCTCACTTGTCCACTCTACACATGTGACTAAACTTCTAGTCGATGTTTAATGAAGGCCTATCATACATGAAGAAGTTCTGAGACTGCATCACGACTGTTTCTGCTCTACATGAACTGTGGACCTTTGTCTGCCACTGCTAGAATATTGGTCACATACCTTCAGTTTGAATTATTGTGCTTTCTGAAGATATGAGATTGCAAGGTCAGCAGCCTTGCTTCCTGAAGCTATAACATTACCAACTGCCAGCCCGTCCTTGTTATTTCCTATATGACAGAACAAAAGTTGACATAAACGTTTCAAGCTAAAACAAAGATTGGTATTACTATTTATCGTTTGTGAAATGTAATAGAATCCATTTCTCAGGTAATATAATCCATTTCAAAAGATCTAGAAACAATGCAGTAACAATGGGGAACTACAACTGATTGACTAGAAATAGCAAAAATATTTTGGTATCCGACCAACAAGGGGCATAGTCATATATCTAACATTTGTTTTGAACAGAAGAGTAGTGTGTTCGAGAAAAAACAAAAGAGTAGTGGGCTAGTGGCTTGCCTGCGTAGAAGAACCCTGGAAGATTTTTCTCCATCTTCTCTATAGCTTCCAATACAGAGTTGTAATCACGGCCATACAAAGGAAAAGCATTTCTCCAGTATATATGCCTGAATACATAAAAAAAATAATAGAAAAACATGACAGACCATAGGATCAGCACAAGAAACGAAACAAGCATATAGCAATTGAATAATATCTACAATCAGACTAGCATGTTTAGGTACTTACTTCACAAAAGTTGGTTGCCCCTCTACACCCAAGAGCTTTTTAAGGTCAGAAGTCACAAGTTGTTTCAAAATAGACCTGTACAGGTATATTATCAGAAAAATCTAGCTACAAATGGAGAAAGGAAAGAAATAACCAAAATAAGATTTATACGTTGGAGCTCCAGCAAGATCTCTATTGTGGCTTCCCCCAACAAATGTTGTATACAAATATTGGTCATCAGGAGCTCGATCTGGGAACATCATTGAGGAGAACAGAGTCCCTTCACGATAAGCAGAGGCATGTATAAGGATGAGAAACAGAATATTAAAGCAAACCAAAGTATAAATGCAAATTCCAAATAAAAAGAGGAAAATTGTTTTAAACCATTTATATCATGGCTAAAAACAAGAAGACCTGCAAACTGAGAACAGTCCAAATAAAGCTAAGCTGACATACCAAGGGTTTTCAGACCATGTTTTTGCTGTTCCTTGTAGGGTATCAAGACGCCAAATCCTTCCAGAGGCTTTTTGACATCTTCCTTCTTAAAAGCTGTCACCATGAGAGATAGCGGGAGATAATCCACCTGCATAAATGTAGATAATGAAAGTGGTTACATCTCATGATTCTAAATTGTAATATGAAAGCTTGCAAGAACAACAATGTCAATGTTGCATTTGTTAACCTAAAAGGGTGATCCTAACCTGACCTTAGGAAGAAAGTCTAGCACAAAGGGAGCTCCACCTTTTCTGAACTTCATCCTCTGAACATTAGACAACGGTGCCTGAAGGAAAAATTGCAAAGGGAAAATTTTATGGTTCATGACTATACTTCATGTTTATAAAAGCTTGAATGAGTACAAAACTACCAATCTGGCAAACTCTACAGATCATTGGCAAGACATTTATCAGAGACCAGATCCCAGAACTTCTAAAAGACGAATCCAGGTTAGAAGTTCTTACTGTCATTATAACAGCATCAAAGGTTTGGTTTTTAGCAAGATCCTTGCTACCAGCATCCTTTGAATCAACAGAAATCGACCATCCACCAGTCACAGGGAGCCCATCAAAGGTACACGCCAATGACAATACTTCTGTACCAAGCTTCACATTATCATCTCCAACTTCATTGTGAAGTGCATTTATCAGTGACTGGAAATAACAAATAACTTTTACGCTTTCTCAACCAGAAAATATATAGAGAACTTTGACAGCATAGATGTTAGATTTAGATAATACTGATAAATATAGAGAACTTTAACAGCATAGATGTTCGATGGTACTGATACTGTATAAGGGCTTTTCTTTATACATTTATAAAGGGACAGGGCAGCATTGAACCTAAATTGTTACTTTGTTAGTATTTCTCATGATAAATGGGTTTATTCAGGATTCTTCGTTGCCAGCAAACTATCTAGAAACATCTAGAACTTTTCACTGGGACATTTATTTGCTCGAAATACATATATATTGGCAAGCTAATAAACTTGTATAAAGTCTACAAATAATGCTTATGGTAGACTATAACATGGTGACTTGAGCTGGACATGGATATAAACCATAACCACATGGTATCAGTTTTTCTGGCTTCACTTGTGAGACTTATTAAAGAAGCGATACTCTTTCATGGAAGTAATGTCCATGAGTGGCACAAACAAAACTTTTTTAGTTGCATGACCTGAAATCTGAATTCACCATTTTGAAGTGGCACCAAAAGAATTATTAGGAGTGATGAAATTTGAAGGGCTTACCATTAAAATCGTTTACAGTACTAATACAGATGACCATATCTATATCAAGGAATTGTAGTTTGAAAACAACAGGGGAGGAGTACCTGCATCCCACCGTGAAATGAAAATGATGCACGTCTATTCCTTGTTTTCCCGGATAAATCACTTCCTGTCTTTACTGAGTCACCTTTAGCTGTTAACTTAGACAAGATGGCACCAACAATGATAGAACCATACCTGGCAGAGTAGAAGGAGCATGAAGTAACATTGATTAGAGAAAAAAAAATTATTAAAAACATAATTGAACATAAACAATATTTTTGACCGTGTTTATCACAAAGAAGTGCTGAGACATAAATGTCAAGGAAAAACTACACCAGGCTATCCAAAAATATTACAAAAAAATATAAGTATGATGCAAACGGTAAGCAGCATCAATACTTCAGTGCTCAATCCTTGAAACTACAGCAGAAAAATTAAAAGTGCAGTAGCCAGCATACATGAGCAAATAAAGATGTGCAATAAACTAAAATTGATGATAGTATCATGAATGCTGACTTGAAGGATTTTCAAAATAAAATGGTAATATGATATAGCAGTATGCAGGTATTAACATAAGAATGCACAGAAAGGACGAGATAGCAAAAAAACAGAATATGAACAAGAAACTATATTGAAAAGGTAATAAAAACATATTAAAGGGATGAACAAGAAAATCAACATGCAACTTACTTTCTTTCCAAATTCCACAATGCTGGAAATGCATGACGAATCTGGACAAAACAAACAATTTCTCAAAACCAACATAGAAGCTAATGATATGATATGATCATATGGGCCATATTTTGTGGAATATGATCACTACAAACACACTACACAATCAAGGGATGTGCTATTATGCACAAGAAGTTACATTACTGCAAAAATAGAATTATAGAAAGCAATACGTGTCCCAACTATATAAACACAAATGATGGGAAAGGGCATAGTAGCTCACAGATAACGACTCCGGATCTCCTGCACTTGTTCCAGCTACAAATGGATCAATAAGATAGTCAACAACCTGCAAGAAATTTAGAAGTTCTTAGCCATGCCTAATTCTAAAGTTGACTGAATCTTTTAATTTTCAGTCACTTCATAATCCATAGTTTCTTCAAGAAACAATAACTCACTTCTCTTCCAAAGTGACGTTCGAAGAAGCTCCCAACGCTGCAAATGTTTTGAAAGGAGACAATTCTATTATCTCCACACAGCAATGATGCAGCATATTGATATGCAATGATATGTGTATGGAGGAAATACTTGGTATATAGCTCAAGACATAAAACAAAATAAGAGTTTATTATACGATTGCCATTTGAAATCCGCACCATTACAAGACACCAAAAGTATGAAGATTCACCTCTCACTTAAATGCTCATCAGACACTTTGCCAGAGTTTCTTGTGCTACTTTTCTTGTATAGAAATGGCTCCAGAAACAATGCAAGCTGCAAAGGGGTAAGGATAGCACATAATTCAATGTAAAAAATATAAACATAATTACATGGTTTGAAGAAAAAAAAATCTGAATGAATGTAAAATTTGTCAAGTGGTTAACTTAAAGTAACTACGAATAACAGAGGTATGAATTGATAGTAGCAATGATATGATATTTTGTTATGCGAACAAATCTATCAGGTAATTTTTGCATTCAATAGCTGAACATACCTTCGATTTCGTAGAAAGAACACTGCTTTTCATTAGCGAAAAGGGATCCGAAGGAATCTTACAAAACCAAAGGAAGGTTAAGGTGAGGTATAATACAGGGGGAAACAAAGAGACGTGCATGATGGCATCATAGATTTTTTTACCAACGCTGGCGCTCCATCTTTGACAATGTAACGCTTGTGTTGAGAGTTAGGCTAAAACAGATATTGAACCATCAGCTATGTGAATAAGACAGTGTTGGAAAAATGAAAAATGATTTGTGGGTAACATTTGACATACATATTGCTGTCTGTCTTGTAGACCAAGATCATCAATTAGCCTGCTGGCCTCCAACTCACCTTCTGTCTGCGGACCCAAAAAAACCTTATCAATTAATATGGTAACGTCAAAACCAGCTTCCACACTGAACAAGGAAAGAAGTCCATGTTCACCACTCAAAATGCATAATCAGCAGTCCAATTGTGCACACAAACACACGCTTCCAATGATGTGGCAATGTGGAATAACTGCTAGTGCATACAAACAGCAGGTTGTTCAATTGGTCCGTTTCAATGACTACTGACTAGTGGCACGATCGCAATCATGCCAAAGCACGGAGGAAGCAGCAGTGCCAAATTGTAAGCAGAACCGAAATGCATTCACCATGGTGTTAGCCCCTTCATCCCAGAGGAACCCGCTCTCGGAATTGGTGCGTATCTTTCCTCCCGCCCTGTCGGCCGCCTCAAACACCGTCACGTTCACGCCGCTCTTCCTCAGCCTGTACGCCGCCGCGAGCCCGCTGCACAAGCCAACACAGAGCACCCTCAACACCATTTCGTCAAACACCTCACGGGCGCAAGCACGTACCAAAACCTCGCAAGCGGCGCACCACCGAAACGAGCTCGGCTCACCTGACCCCAGCGCCGATGACGGCGACCGATCTCGCGGGCGCGGCGCGGGAGTCGTCGGAGCCCGCCATCGCGAGGACGGGGCGGAGGCGGGGCCGGCTGGTGCGCGGGGAGGCGGGGCGATAAGGATGTGACGAAGCGGAGGAGGAGGCGGTGGTAGTCGAATAGAGCATTTGATTTGGGGTCTGGATGGGGATTTGCTTGTTGGCTTGTGCGCGGATCGGCGTGGCTGGAGCCTGGAGGAAGGGGGTGACAGGTGACTAGTCGCCGTTTGGTGGAGTCCTCAGTCATGGACTCGTGGCCTCGTGGGGGCTTTCGGGGTCAAAAGTCAAAACCTTTCCGGTGGGTTTCGCACGCCGTTTCCGTTGCTGCTGAAACAGTGAAACGGAGTGGGATTTTTGCTAATCGTAAAATTTCAAGCAGTTTTAGTAAAACGTGTTTTAAATAATTTTGTAGTAAAAGAAAATTATTAATAGTTTTTAGTCAGTTGTTCGGCTTCAGGAGGCTGGATGTTGGGCCGGCCCCGCTTACGAGATGGTGGGCTCGCGTTCAGCTGATTTGTTTTGTTTCAGTGTTGAAGTGATAGCCCATCAAGGCAGCAACTGAAGGAAAATTAATGAAGAAACATGGTCTGATGGTAAGCATAGAGAGGTTAAGTAAATTGTCTTGATCGTATGCAAGAAACTGGAATGGCGTTTTCCATTAGCATTTCAGACATAAAAATGCCAGCGGGGAATTGGAAATAATATTTAAAGTACAGACATGGCATAAGTCACGTAGGACATGAAACGATTTTTATCAATAATTTCACGGGGGGTTTTTTTTTTTTTTTTGGCATGCGAGAAAAGGTCGCCCAGCCTTGGCACACAAACTTGTTCACATACAGACATGAAGAGTCATAGGTAGCTAGCAAAGTCTTTCAGAGTTCACATATGTAAAAAAATTGGTGAATAAACTAGAACCAGCGATGCGCCGTGTAGGAGTAGGAGCAACTCCGAACCAGACGAACCCTGAAGGACACACTCTGACGCTGAAACCGGAGCCAGCTTACAAGGCGAGAAACACCGTCAATGCTAATTGCTGCTTACACACAGAAAATCAAATCCCCGTGTGTTCCAAGGCCCTATTCCCAAAAAAACGAAGACGAACTTCTCAACCAAACACAAAACGAGACAGTCTCATCTTATAAAATTGAGATGACGGGACATCTCAGCCTAACTTGTCTCCAAACAAAACGCATGCTAAGCTTTAAGTTGCAAATCTGAGGCAAGAGTACAAAAGATAAGGCAATGAGCAAACATGCTTGGCCGGACAGAGTATGAGCTTCTCAGTTTTCCTATTACAAAGGCACATGGACAGCAAGGATGACATGTCATATATTCACACGCAGGATTCGATTAGTTTCCAAGAGACCAAGAAGAATGCACAAAAAGAATAAGGAGAGGATCCTTCAACGAACGAACCTCTCCAGTTCCAGACTGTCTAAAATGTCAGCCGACGTGTCCAATCCAAGCTCCCATCATGTATGTCTGCCGCGATGATCCGACGACCGCAGCAGTGGATCCTCCAACCCAAGCGACGTCTCCTCCTCCGACCCCGACGACGGCACCGGCGTTGGTTGCTCCTCCTCCGCCGAACCCGCCGTCGCCGGCGCCGGCGACACCAACGGCGGCCGCCGCGCCTTCCACGGCAGCACGGGGCAGGGCACCTTGCGGCAGATGGGGCAGGCCATGCTCTCCTGCACGAGCCACCTGTCGACGCCGCCGCCGTTCCTGCACTTGTCGCTGTCGCGGCAGTGGAACACGTGGTTGCAGGAGAGGGTGCGCACCACCTCGCGGGCGTCCAGGCTGTACTGGCACATGGCGCAGTCGTAGCTCAGCTTCCGCTCCAGGGTCGTCACGCCGCCGAGCGCCATGAGGCGCAGCCACCGCCAGCCTCGCGCCAGCCGGCCGCTGCCGTAGAGCTCCATGGCCCAGAAGGTCGCGCCGACGATCAGGAGCATGGAGACGCTGCCCACGGCCACGACGGCGACGGCCTGCGCGAGGCTGGCGTCGTCATCGTCGGCCATGGTGTGTGCCTTCTTGATCTGACCTCTGACCGGCCACTTGATTTGCTTCCTGCCCCTTCTCCGTCCTCCCTGGCTCTTTTGCTTTGCTCTAGCTATAGCTAATTTCTCGCTCGCTCGCGCACCGTGTCGGGTTGTGCTTTTTATTTGAAACGGCGGCCTTGGCGCGGTGGCTATTTCTATTTGTAGACGAAAGGGGGGCGTCCAGTTCGTTAGTTAGCAGGTGGGCCCTCTCAGATGCGGCCAATCTTCGATAATATGTTTATTAGACAACTTGAAAATGATAGCATTGTCATCGTACTGTATCAGATTAGTGAAATTTAGGCATCGCCTATCTTGGATAGTCCATTTAGACGACTTTGAAATGATAGGATAAATCTAAATCGTTGTATCGGATTGGTGAAATTTAGACATTCCTCCAGCGATTTTCAAGGAGCATGGATGAGATTTGCCGGCGCAACATGCCATTCACCAATCATTATAGACACCCACCACAGCGTCAGCGACAGCGGCCCAAAGCACACTGGTTCCTCGTTCAAGTCGATTCGGATTTCGGCAGCGGCGAGAACACACGCACACACACGAAGCAAAACACCGGCCCGCCTGTGTGCGCGGGCGGGAGTGGAACTGTTGGGCCGAAATAATTATTGGGCCGGATGAACGTGAGCGTGCGTCCGAGCACGATGCCGGCGGGGGACAAATTCTCGAGGCCTCGCCTTCCCGTGGAAACCGGATCAGAATCGCCACCACGCCGCCGCCCAAGTCGTGTGGAGGAATCAGAAACCACGCCGACTTCAGCAACGAGAGGCCATCACCGGAAAACCTACAAGACGAACATCAGCAACTCGAAGAACGACGATGACGCAAACTGAGACCCAGCAGGTAATTAAACTTGTTCGCCTCTCCCGCGGGCCACGGCGACGCTGTAAATCTAATTAACGTTGCATTATTATTACAGGAATATCAGCAGGATGATAGGATAAGCAATCTTCCAGATGAATTCTTCTTCTCATCCTGAGTAAGCTCGAACTGTTACGTGATGCTGCAAGGACCACTGTCCTTTCGAAACGCTGGAGACATTTGCTAGGTTTCCGTTCCGAGATCGTCCTGGACGTTTTCGACTTCAACGTCACTTCAGGCTACGATTCCAAGTACTAGTCATGTACACCACACCACTGGCACTGATTGGCTGGTGCGAGCTAATGCCTCCGTGATTGAAGCCACAAAGAGCATCCTGCGACAGAATCGCCTGCACACCATCAACCTCTGCCATGGCTTCCAAGACTCACACGGTCTACGTGCATGTCAGGATTGGTTGCCTTCACAAGATCAATATCCATTGTCCTTCGGATATGTTCCACAGCTCCGGACACTAAATCTAAGTAATAGAGGCTCAACTTTTTTGGACAAAAGTTCAAGCTAAGTGAGTTCCTTGGTAACACAATCATAGGCGAATTGGATTTGTGTTTCCAACGTGATCGGGTAATATAAATAGTGAAGTATAAAAACGCACTCTTGTATTTTTTTTTTTGTAAAGTCATGTATCCATTGCTTTGCTGATGATGTTCATGAATCTGGTGTAGATTTGGATTCAGCCTGAAAGTTCAAGACAATTAGGCCCTGTGTTGCAGAACCTGCAGACGGTTAGACTTTGCTACATTCATGAAGAGTGTGACATCACTTGGACAATGTTCTTCTTAGAAGCTGCGCCCCTCTTAAAGGAATTAACCATACAGGCAGTACCGCTTTAGTTTCAAATTAAAAGGGCCATTATATTTTTTATATGTATTAGTCTATGAATCAATCCTGCTTGACACAAAAGAAGGGTAAATATCGTTGTTGTCCTATTTTATGTTCTTTTTTTCTTTGTGCACGATTGTTGGCTTTTTAGATATTAAGTTCACGAGAATTGTTATGTTAGGCCCTTAGTTTATAATGAACGCAAAAAATAGTATTTACTTCATCTTATATAGGACACTGTTTTGTCTAGACGTTGAACGAGAGGAAAAGGACCTTATATGATACCCGACTTGTTACATGAGTCCTTTTTTCTCCATGCATATTATAATATATGCATCCTTAATTTGTGCATAAGATTTTGCATGTCATAGGGACAAACTCACATTCTTGTAGTTTCCTAAACACAAAATCACTTTGTTGTTATGTTCCTCTGATTCCGACGCTAATCTTTGGCTTGTATGAACTTGTACATGTCTGCTGCAGGTGTGGGACCATGAATGTTCAAATGAAGAGGACGAGCGTGGGAAATACGATGACATAGTGCGAGAAATTTTCCAAAAGGCAAATCCTTCATTAAAGCGGGAGCTACATGGTGGCTTCAAGCACTATAATCTGAGAAGCCTTACCGTGGGAGGCTTTCAAGTAGAAGACAAGTTCATGGTATACATAAGACACGTCATGGAAGCGGCGGTGAATTTACATGTTGTATTGCTGGTTGAAAGTCATGCATGTCCTAGCTGTTCGTTTCGTCCTTTAACGACATATCCGCAGACTATCGAGGAGAAAGACCTGGTTATGAAGCAAATGTCGGAGTGGAGATCCTCACCAGTTAGAATTGAGTTTGGCGACTGAACGTTCCTAGCTAAATATATGGTCCCAAATCTCGTTCGACTGAATGTACGATCTTTTTTCTTTTTCTGAATAAAGTCGAAACTCTGAATTCTGAATAAAATCAAGGAAGAGATGAGGAGCATATCAGCAGAACACAACGACACCAAACAGATTCTGTACTTGCCACCAGTTTGTTGTCGCAGTGGAAACTATGCTACTTGGCTAATTGACCGCACTGAAGATATGTGAATGCTTCAACACTGACAGTGAAGGGAAGGAAGTCAATAGTCAATACTGTCCCCAAGTTCAGAAGGGAAGGAATTCAAAATAAATCTAAACAGTATTGATTCAGGGGTAACTGGAAGCAAAATGAGAGTGCATTGAAACGTAAATCTGAACAAAAACAATTGAATTTAACTGCTGGTACTACTCCAACGCTTGTGCTTACTCTGATTGTACCTGAATTCTGAACCTAAGAGTGCATATACAAGTTTATCACTTGGACTGAAAATTAATGAAGAAACGAATGGCAAACATTGCCTGACACAATGAGTTTTTCAGTACCATAGTGTGCTGCTACTGCAAAATAAATTGGAAGACACTTTTCAGATTAGAGAAGTACAATGACAGCAGGAAAATGGTGTATTCTTCTGCAAAACGTCATATGGAGCAAGCAAAGCTCACCCCTACTGCTGCTCAAGACTAGTCAATTGGCATCATCAGTCATATATCTGCTGCTCGAGACTAGTCAATTGGCATCATCAGTCATATATCTGTTCAGGTACGGCAACTGTACAGTAGCTCATGTTGCCAATACATCATTCAACTAGAGTGGAAGAGCAATCATATGAAGCAAACAAAACACCGCAAAACAAGCAAAGCAGGTCTCAAGGTCCATTAATCATGTGATCGACAACAAAGCCTTCAGGTTCGGGGAACTCAAGAGAAGAATTACCAGAGGATTTCAAGCAGTATCAATCTCGCATTGGGGTGAAAACAAATGGTACAATGCAGATTACTAAAAGCAACGCGAAAAATCTTTTAACTTTCTTCACAACACTATAACTAATCCAAGGAACTAACAAATCATCATTTGTTGACCACATTCGGATGATTAGTACATCACAGGTGAACGCAGCTCTGAACAGTTTATCCTTGGATTGAAATTTGGTGAAGAAACAGATGACAAACAGTTTTAACCTGGCACTATAGAGTTTTTAGCTATCAGAATGTGCTGCTACTGCACAAGAAATTGAAAAGACACTTATCACATTAGTGAACCACAAAGACAACAGGGAATTTTGTGCTGGGACAGACATGGAGCATTCTTCTGCAGAACATCATATGGAGCAATCAAAGCTCATCCCCTGCTGAAATTTGGGCATTTCTCACTGACATTAACATACCGAAGAATGCTAGGACCTAACATCATCACCTAGTTAGCTATTGCATACATCAGAACAGCAGAGAAGCCATGAAACTGAACGTGGAGAGGGCACCTGCCCCTACTACTGCAAGATATTAGCTAAGTATGAAAACAGTATGGTACAAGCAGTAGCCATCACTGAACTAGAATGCAACAACAATCATATCAGGCAAACAAAAATGCATCCTAAAAACGACAAGACAAGAATCTATTAGCCTCCGTCAGAATGTTATAGCTGATCCATGAACTGACAAATCATCATTTCTGATCACATTCAGATGATTAGCACATTACAGGTGAATGCAACTCTGAACAAAAAACAGAAATGCAGGTAAGCCATCCTTTCTTGGCGAAATTCTTCAGATGTTTAGTAAGTACGTACATCAGAGGGGAACAAAAGAACAGGAACTCTGCTAAGCTCGATCAGTTCCAAGACAGCAAAATACCGAAACAAACGAAGGAATCTTTCAAGAACTAATCCAGACCATCAGACAAGACTCACTGACATCGATCAGTTCCGAGAACGCAGAAAAAGAAACGCTGAAAGAATCCTCCAAGAACCTCTCCAAGAACTGATCCAGAGCGCCCCCACAAGACGCAGCGTCCCATCCAAGCTTGATCGTGCGTGTCTACTGCGACGGCGACGGAGATGGCGATGGCGATAGCGTTGGCGTCCGCAGTGTATCCTTGAACCACGGCGACGGCGGCGGCACAGGCGGCCTCTTGGGTGGCCTCACCTCCGACGCGGCCGGCAGCGGCAGCTGAGCCTCCAAGTCCGTCGTCGACGGCGACCGCGTGGGCGCCGGTGGCGCGGATGCCGGCGGTGCCTTCAACGGCAGCACGGGGCGGGCGATCTTGCAGCAGACCGGGCAGCGCATGCGGTTCTCGCGGAGCCAGTCGTCGATGGTGTTGTCGCACTTGGCGCCCTTGCGGAAAGTGGAAAGGCGTGGCCGCAGGAGAGCGTGCGGACCTCCTCGCGGGCGTCCAGGCCGCGGCGGCAGAGGGCGCAGTCGTACTCCAGCGCCTGCTCCAGGGTCGTGACGCCGCCGAGCGAGCCGACGCGCAGCCACCACCATGGCCTCGAGAGGCGGCCCTCGCGGTAGGCCTTGAGCCCCCACCAGCTGCACGCGCCGGCGCAGAAGGCGGTGGAGGCGCCGCTCCCGATCGCGACGCCGATGACCATCCCGACGTTGATGTTGTCGTCGCCCATGGCGCCTTCGCTCCCCCTTCCTCCTCCTCTCGCCTCTCTCGCGTCTCCCCCCTCTGGATCTCTCTCTGGATTGTGGATTCCTTGCTCGATCGCTCGCGTTGCTCTCGTTGGATTGCGCGTGTTTGAGAGGGGGGCAGTGCCTGGGTGGGGGTATTTGTAGAAGAAGCCAGAAGAAGACGGCTGGCTGATGAGTTTGTTGCTCGGTTGGTTACCATGTGGGGCCCAGGTCTCGGTTCCCGATGCTGGAAGAAGCACAAGCAGTGCGTGGGGGGAAGAGAACGGGAAGCGAATGTTGGGAGTAATTCCGTAACGGCCAAGGCATACTGGTCATGTTTTTTTCAGACCGATTTCACCGTGCAGATGTGTGACGACAGGAGTAGGATGGCGAAATCTTTCTGACTAAGATCTGTGAGCGCATGACTTGATATAGATTAGGAGAATGTTGTGCAGAATCAAGCAAAGACTTCATCGAACGGAGGCACCAAACATCGACACATTGACATCATCAGGGTATTAGTTTTGTGAATTAAGATGGCAGCTGTACTTGCCGCAAGGGAAGCACTGACCAACTGCACTGCAGTCTAAAGAATGCACAAATCCTACGAATTTCTTCAGTTCATATGAATGTGTCTGATCTTAGTAGAACACTGTGCCTAGGCGTTAAAATGAATAAGGTACATTTCAGATTAGCTAGAGAAGTACAACTTCAACAACGACATAATGTGCAGGGACAGCCGTGATGTGTGCACAATCACAATTCACAAAGGACTCTGGATTTCGAAGTTCAGAGTTTCAGTTTTTTTTTAAGAACTCTGCAGCTTTTTAAAGCGTAGTTCATCAACTGCATCTTTTTATCTCAGTGAAATATAACCCTTTTTTTTGCTAAAAGTGAAATTTAACCTTTGATTAGTACGTCAACTGAAATTTGACCTTCGATCTGTCAACTGAAATTGGCCTTCTGAAACTCTGAATCTTCCTTCTACCACATTCGGTTCTCCGGTGGTTCTGAAACTCTGAAACACTTTCGCGCTGCCGTTGTACTGACATCAACGAAATGGAACTTCTGAAACTCTGAAACACAGCGATGTCCTCCTCCTTCCATTCCTTCCCACTGCTGCGCGCCTGTGCTTCCGGCGCCCGATGCACGGCCGTCGTTGGGAATCGAGACGCTGGGCCCACCCGGTGACCGCCGAGTAACTAACTCGGAAGCCGCCCGCGCACCCTCCTCCTCCTCCTACAAATACCCACCACCCCCAATGCCCAGGCTTCCAAATTCCAATCGCGCACAACACAATCCACGAGCGAGCAAGAAATCCAGAGCATCAAGAGAGAGCGGAGAGGAGAAGGAGCAAGAAGCAAGCAAGAAAGAGGGGACAGGGGAGCGAAACCACCATGGCCGCCGCCGACCTCAGCCTCGGGAAGGCCTTCGCCGTGCTGCTTCGGCGTCTCCTCCCCCGTGATCATCGTCGCGGGGTACAAGGCCTACCGCGCCGGCCGCCTGGCGAGGGCGTGGCGGCGGCTGCGCGTGCGGGTGCTCGGCGGCGCGACGACCCTGGAGGAGGCGCTGGGCTACACCTGCGCGCTGTGCGGCGGGAGCCTGGACGCCGGCGAGGAGGTCCGCACGCTCTCCTGCGGCCACGTCTTCCACCGCTGCGGGAGCGACAAGTGCAAGGACGCCATCGACGGCTGGCTCCGGGCGAACCGCGTCGCGTGTCCGGTCTGCCGCAGGGTCGCTCTCCCCGTGTCGCCGTGGAAGGCGCCGCCGGCCTCGGCGCCGCCGGCGTTGTCGGACCTGGAGGACCCGCTGGTGCGGCAGGCGGCGCCGTCCCCATCAGCTTCGTCTTCGTCTTCTTCTTCGGGATCGCAGGAGCCGCCACTGCCGCTCTCGACGATGGCGGCGGGGGAGGAGCCGCCGCTGCTGCCGTCGCCGGCGTCGGAGGAGTCACAGTCGTCGCCGTAGGCACGCATAATCGGGCTTGGGTGGAACAGTTCTTGGAGAGGTTCTTGAAGGATTCTTTAGTCGTTTTCGTTTCTGCATTCTTGGAACAGTTCGAGAGTAGTGCGTCTTGTCTGATGGTCTAGAATCAGTACTTGAAGGATCCCTTCCTTGTTTCTGTCTTTTGCTTTCTTGGACCTGATTGGAGTTTAGCTTGGGTTCCTAGTCTTTGTTCAGAGCTGTGTTCACATCTGATGAACTAAACACCTGTATTTGGCCAAGAAACGACGATCTGATCGCTCTTGGATCAGTTCCAATGTTCTGAAGAAATCTAATAGATTCTTGTCGATTGATTTGGTAGTCTGTGCCATTTCTTTGTGCCCCAATCTGAAAATTGTAACTGCTCAGTGGGCATCTTGGATAAAAATACAGGGTTTTTTTGGATAAACTGTTCACTGCAATGTTTGCTAACTTGCAGTAGTGCATGGCATTAGTTTCTACCTCTACTGAATATTTGCTTGAGTGCCAAAATCCTGTAGATTTGTGTGTTAAATATATGATTAGTTGTTCTGAACTTCTTGTGGCCTGCTTTGCTGGTTCTCATTCTGAACCTCTGATAGAATTGTTGTTTGCTTCACATTGTTTGTTCAGACTTCAGAGTGATGTTTTCCTCTGATGACCTAAACATCTGAACCTGGCTCCCAAAAAAAAAACATCTGAACCTGGCCAAGAAACTATGATCTGGTCATTCTTGGATCAGTTATAGTGTTATACTGTTATGATAATAGAATAGTTCTTGAAGGATTCTTTCATCATTTCTGACTCTTACATTATTGCAACTGTCAAGATTAGTTGGGTTCTTGTTCTTTTGTTCAGGGCTGTGTTCAACTCTGATGCACTAGACATCTGAATTTGGACAGTAAATGACGATCCTGTCATTCTTGGATCAGCTATAATGTTCTCAGGAAAGCAAATAGATCCTTGATTAGTTGCTCTTATATTATGTTCAATTCCTTACAACCTCGATGTGGAAATGGAGAATTCTGGTATAAACTGTTCACAACACTGGTTGCTAACTTTTTGCAATATTGCTTGACATCAGTTGCTTCCTCTGTTAGTTCTTTTCTTAAGAGACCAAAAACCTGGAGATTTGGTTTCTGAACATATAATTAATACTTTTGAATATGGCATGACCTGCTTTTCTTGTTCTGAATTTCTGATTGCATTCGAATGTATGGTAAATGAAGATTCTAACTCGGCACTTCAGCTGTTTTGCTTTATGCAATGCCTGATCTGGTAATAATAGTTTTGTCAGCATGTTTTCCTTTGTGTCAAGAAACGACGATCTGTTCGTTCTTGGATCAATTCCAATGTTCTGACGGAAGCTAATAAAATCTGCTACTGAACAGCTCTACGGAGTATATGCTTGCCTCTTTGTTTCTCAAAAAAATTGGTAGCTTGTACTCTCTACCAATTCTTTGTGTCCCATCTGAAAACTGAAACTGCCGAATGGGCATCTTGGATTGGGATGAAACTGCAGGGTATTGGTACAAACTCTTTGTGACAGTGTTTGCTAACTTTTGCAGCAGTCTATGGTGCATGGCATCACTGCTTCTGTTAGTCTGTTACTAATTTTCCTGAGTGCAAAAGTCCTGTAGAGTTGGCTGGTCATTCTGAAAATGAAAGCAGGAATCTACCTCTTCTATCGTACTTATGAACTTGCGATAACTGAAGCTGAAGGTTATTTTCGTACTGCTTAATCCTCGACTCTTATGCTGTATGCAATGCTAATTAAGGTTTTTTTTATCCGACCGGCGGGGGCAAACCTGCCGGCCGGCGGTAGCGGCTAACCGCTCCGGTTTGAGCGGTAACCGCCCCCGTCCAGTCGATTTCAAATCTTCGAATTCGACGGCGGTTGGGGGCGGTTAGCCGGGCGGTTTGACCGGTTAGCCGCACCGGTTTGATCGGTTACCGACCGAAGAAGAAAAAAATCCATGAAATGGAAAATGAATTTTTGGCATGAGTTATGCACATATTAATGTTAAAAGACCACAACAAAATAATAAAAATACCATAATCACTGCTTACAAATAAAAGATCAATAGTCCATACAAATACTCCATAGTCATAACTCATAAGTCATAATCCATATAAATAACATAGTCCATACAAATACCATAGTCCATATTCCATAGAAATATACATGAATAGAAGTTCAACGCATGAATGGGAAGACCCCCATTTCAGTCGCCATTTGGTACTCGGCGGTGGACATGACATTCAAGCCTTGCAGTCGAAACAGGTCAGCCTTATAGTCTTGCCAATATTGGCCCGTCCACGCCGCTGTTGTAGACCATTGTTGAACTAACATATTATAAAAATGTGGGTCTTCCCATTCGTACCCCCATCTCGTGGGGGGCTGCACGTTTATGTCAGCTGTAGGATAGCTATGAGTAGAGTGAGAGCTATCACCGTACGAGGAAGAGGAGTACTGTGGAGTGTCGTCGTCCCTAGGTCCAAGCGTTTTCCTCTGAGAGGAGGGTGCACCATGGTCTTGATCCTGAGTAGCATGCGTGAATTGATCCTCTCCTGTGATGAAACATATTTTTTAATTAGTACTCCGAATGACAAACATAGCTTCGTATGTACGTGCAATTTATACCTGTGAAAATAATTCGACCACGAGCATCAGTAGTATAATTAGTACCAGCAGCGTCACCACCACAACCATCACCACCATCACCACCACTACCACCTCTGCAAAGGATTCCCCCTCACCGAACCACTACCACCTCCATGCTCGTATGCACCTCCTCGCTCTTCCACCCCCGTCGGTACTCTGCTTCCGCTCTCGATAGGTCCATGGCACGTTTCATCTGTGCCTCCTCATCTTCTTCTTGCATCGGATAGTTTCCCTCCGCTGCAGCCTTTTCCCGTCTCAACTTTTCTCGAGCCCGGTAAGCTGTGGCCTTCTTGGCCCTATCAAGGTCACACTGAAAGAAGGCTCGAACGTCTGGTGGCACATGCCTGCAATGCAGCACCTCCGTCCCGCGCCCTGCCAAGTGTTGTTTCAATCTTATTGCGCCACCTCCTCCTTTCTGTGTATGACAGTACTTGCACCTTCATCCGGGATACAGATTCTCACCATGTTCCCATACCACATCTTGACTTCTTCCAGACATTGTCTATCACTCTATCTGCACAAATGGACAACAAAATCATAACACTACCATAAATAAAACTTACACGTAAATCACAACTCATATAGACAACTAGATTTACCTAAATCAAATGTAACTAAATCACAACTCATATATACACCTACATGTACCTAAATCAAGTATACATTGTCACCTAACTCATATATACACCTAAAATCTAAAATGCTAAATCATTCATCATATATACACCTAAAATCTAAAATGCTAAATCATTCATCTCTACATATGACTGAGAAGTCACAAATCTGCACAAATCATATACAAATTCATCTTAACATTTGAATCATATACAAATCCTAAAGCAAATCATTCATCTCTACATCTAAAGTTGAGATTTTACCAAAGGGAAGCAGGCCACCAACCCGTGCCGGCTAGCCGCCGCATACGACCGGCTTACCGCCCAACGCGAGCGGCTAGCCGGCCTAACCGAGCGGCTACCCGGCCTCTAACTACAGATCCGTAACCGCCCCGGCCGGCTGGTCAAACCGCCCGGCTAACCGGCGAAGGGAGGCGGCCGGGAGGCACGGTGGGGCGGACGGCGGCAGGGGGCTCGGGAGAATGGGATTTGGGGAGAGGAGGTGACAGGCGTCGGTGGGGGGAGGGGGGTTAAGTGGCTGTAAGAAACTGATGGGCCTTAACGGGCCGCGGCTCCTTTTTTTCTGCTTTTTTATTAAACTTTGAATTCCTACAAACTGATGTAAACGAATGAATATTTGAAAATTTTTACATCTTACATTTGTCGCGGCTTGAACTATTTTTAGGTTTTTCTTTTTCAAATTCATACTTTTGATGTGACGGGCCGCAGTTTTTTTTTTACGCCAAATCGTGTGCAGATTGCAGAATCTCCAGGTGAGGTCGCTGCCGTAGCCCGTAAGCCAAATCCAAGCACCCAAAATCCAGCGTCCTACCCTTCCATTCCCCACCGGGGGAGAGAGAGCACGAGAGGAGAAGAGGCAAGAAGGAAGAAAGAGCCAGGGGGGCGTGGGGCAGGCACCATGTTCGCCGCCGTGGCCTTGGGCATCTCCATTCCCTGCATCGTCGCCGGGAGCTGCTGCGCGTTCGCCTACCGCAACAGCTTGAAGAGATGGTGGCGGAGGGCGTGTGGCGGCGGCTGCGCGTCCGTGGCGTCACCACCCTGAAGCGGAAGCTGAGCTACAACTGTGCGCGCCTGCAGGGTCACTCGAGCTGGGGACAAGCTCCGTGCCGTGGCCAATCGCTTCTGGAGCGGGCACAAGAATGCTATCCTCCCGGGCGACGCTGTCGTCGTCTCCGGCGGCGACGCCTCCGTCTTCAGGGCGTCTAGGTGGCTCAAGGGACACTGGAAGCCCAGCCGTGGCGAGGAGGGGGGCACCGTGGCCAAGGTGGAGACGGGCGGCGTGCTCGTCTACTGGGTCACGTCGTCTTGTGCTGATCCGGCGTCCTCCGCGCCTCCGGCGTACCTGCAGCGCTCCCAACGACCTTATCTTCTTCTGCTCCGGCGACGCCATCCGCATGTGGCTTTGGGGTGTCAGCCTCCGGTGCTTCTTTCGCCGCCCGCAGCCTGCTGATCCAATAAGTTCTAGTGCTGCCTCTACTGCACCAAATAAGAAGAAGCACTGGCGCCGGCGGCGTCGGGTGGGGGCCGTGAGCAGGCGACTGCGGCTCGCGGCTCAGCAGCGCCCCATGGCCATCGCCGACACTCACACGACGGTCGACGTGCTGTGGCAGGACGGAACGCAAATTCTTCTACAGAGACATTGTTGTCCGTCTGCGGCCAAGACAAGAATCAGCTGTGGAAGTCGAGGCGGTGTCGGTGCAGGGGAACACCGACCATCTTTCGTGGGTCGGGCATATTGTTGATCTTTGTGATGCACACTTCATACACGTCAAGTGGGGTGACGGCAACACGTCAAAGGTAAAATTAAAAATTAAGGCCAACTATTATTATCTTGTTGGAAAAAACGAAGCAGATAAATAAGAGGTCTTTTACGGTACACAATACTACATTGTACTACCGTTTAGAAAGGACTCGTATGTAATAAAAAAGGACCTATTTCGAAAGATCCGATGGCTAAAATTAATTATGTACTACCGGTTTTTTTTTCGGTAGTATGGGTAGTATTCATAGGTAGTATAGGTAGTATATGGGTATGATTGGAAAAAAAATGGAGGTGGCGGCGCGGGTCGGCGGCGGCCATGGGGAACGGAGGGCGCGGGCGCGGTGAAATGAACGCACTACGGACGGCTCGCACGCTGCGGTCTAAATGAGTACAAATTACCTTTTTATCCACAACAAAAAACCGATTATACTACCGTACTACCAGTATGTAGTACTGTGTACCGTTTTATGCATGTTTTACCTTCTAATATATACGATCACATCCGTGCAGGTGTTGCTTCATGACATAGCTATCGTCAAGCCACAATGTGTTGATGAGATACTCAAGGAAATGGGCGATTGGGTGAGCGATGATGAAGACGACGATGCCTCTGGCAAGGCTCAAGAGGACATGATGCTTCAAGGAAACCCTACTTTGACGGTATCTGAACCTGGCCCCCATTATATTATTGCCTTGTTTTTTACCCTGCATATATAACCGCATTATCAACAAAGACAATGTTATGTTTGATACAGGACAATATTATTGATGCCGAAGATGGTCCTGTTGGAGAGACGGCAATGGGCCAGGTCGGGAATATCATCAAGGCATGTATCCGGACACTCACTGGAATGCTTGCCCAGGGCAAGATGTGTATGCTGAGCATGTCGCTGGCATCGGCATCGACAGCGATGACCGAAACATCCAAACCTACTTGCCTATGATCAATGATGAGGGTGATTGTCATGCGGTGGAAAATGTTGCAGCTGAGGCAAGCCATGATACTGGCGACAATGTGTTTCACTTCAAGCATTTTGACGTTGTGCAATGTCCTCATGATCACCATTACCTCGACAACAAGGAGCAGGTGCGTAAAAGATTTGTTTAATTACTTACCTTCATCGTTGAAACCGTATTTGCTGCTGCATGCTGATATAAGTAAGTGCTTAAAAAAGGAGGCGTCACTAAGACAAAAGAAAAAACATCTGATCATCGATTTGGTAAACTTGAACATCTTAAGTAAAAATGGGAGAATCTCTACCCCAATATGTAAAACTAAAAATCCTAGTATCACTTGATAAAAGGCGCACAGAGCCCTAGACTTGAGGGGCATGTATTATATTATGAGGTTTTCTTCGGTGCTCCATACTACCTTATACTGGTGTTCAAAAAGGACCAGTATAAAAGGATCTGACGGCCCAAATTAGTCGTATACTACTAGACCTTCACCTATAGTATAAGGTAGTATAGGTCGAGTAGTATAGTAGTATAGGGGTATTATAGGAAAAAAAATATTTTTAACATGTGATATAATGTGGTATAAATCGAGTAATATAGTGGTATAGAGGTATTATGAGAAAAATTATTTTTATTTTTATACTCATTTGGTCCGATATATTTATTTCTTTTATACATATGTTCATTTAGGTTAGGAGCTCCAATAAAAAATTATATTACAGTCTAATTACAAAATTGCCCATCTCTCCATACTCCATACTACCATAGGGTAGTATGGAGCACCGAAGAAGACCTCATTATGATATAGCGAAGAAGATAATAAGTTTGCGCTGCCAGGACACACCAAGAGACGAATTTGTTTTTACTGTCCAAAAAGAAGAGAGCTCGCGTAATTATGAGTCTCTGGTCATTATTTTAAACATATCTAGATATATATGTTACTAAAAATAGTCTAATGTGAGTTTAACCGATGTCCTTTTTGCCTAGATTATTTTCATATAATGTCAAATTTACATGTCAGTTATTCGTTCTATCAGTGTATCTATACTAATTGCTACAAAAATGGTGCTTGACGTTTCACATTGATCAATAAACAGGACGGTGGTGGTGGAAGGACGTGGCTCAAGAGAGCGCAGAAGGAATGGAAAATTCTTGAGACTAGCCTTCCAGGTAATATATGAGAAAATATAGGTGAATTCACCACGTTCTGTCAGATCGAGCAGGGGTTTAATAAAAAAAAACCTTGTATGTATGATTTTGTGAAGTGCCTGTCTTCGGCTGCTACTGTAGAACAGAAGATCTAGAATATTGTTACAGTGGGGCCTTTTGGCATTAGTCTCTAAATAAAGAATAACAAGTTATACTTGCATGCAGACACCATCTACGTGCGGGGTTTCGAGGATCGCTTAGACTTGCTCCGAGCAGTAATGGCAGGCGTGAGCAGGACGCCATACCACGACGGACTTTTCTTTTTCGACATGAAGCTGCCACCGTCGTACCTAGCCGTGCCGCCGCAGGTCAAGTACCACTCATTCGGCCTCCGTGTGAACCCTAACCTTTACCCCTCCGGGACTGTGTGTCTCAGCCTCCTCAACACCTTCGGCGGCAAGGGCGCTGAGTTGTGGTCACCGGATCGAAGAGTCGAGCGTGCTCCAGGTTGTCGTCTCCATCCAAGGCCTCGTGCTCACGGCCAAGCCCTACTACAACGAGGCCGGCTATGTGGCGCAGGTCGGCACACCGGAGGGCCGTCGCAATGAACTCCCCTATTGCGAGAACACATACCTTCTCAACCTCCATACCATGCTCCACCTTATCCGCCGGCCACCGGCAGGCTTTGAGGAATTTGTTAGGGATCACTTCCATCGTCGTGGGCGGCGTATCCTCCTAGCATGCGAGGCATACATGCAGGAAGGTTGCCCTGTCGGCACGCTTGACGATGAGGCCTTGGCCACAGAGGCGAGTAGGGAACAGTTGTGCTCGGTGGGGTTTAGGCTAGCACTCTCCAATGTTGTCCCGCGGCTTGTTGAGGCATTCGCTGGGATTGGCGCCCAAACAAGCAATGAGCTCGACCCAAAGCAATTAAATAAGTAAATGAGCATTTTTCATTATATAACATGTTTGTTGCAAGTGAAGTTTATAGATTTTCAGTTACTTACTTCTGTGAGTGTGAGGGAAAAGAAGGAAGGAAGATGGGAGGGACGATGAAGTAGATGAAGATGAGCCCCCTAGTTTCGAACAATGGCCCCTTCAGTAAGGCATGAGGTAGATGAGTTTGATATAAAACTTAAATCGGACAGTATCACTCGGAGTTTGTATTTTGAGCATGGAGCTACTGCCAAAGCATACTTCCTGTAGTGATTACACAACATAGCGTACTAAATCCCACTAGAGGTCGGATGCTTTGCCGCTACGGTTTCGTGATGCTGTGTGGTGGATGTTGTGCAACCATAGTGATGTGGTAATTTCTTATTGCAGGTTCAGTGGTAATGTTGGCATGGGTTAGGTTGTGGGTTGAGTGGGTTGTTCTCCCCCGTGTTGCTTGTTGCTGTCTGTAATGTTAGTGTGAGTTTTTCGCTTGTCTGTGTTTTTTTTCAGTAATTCTCTGTTTTTCGTCCGTTGTGCTCTTGTGTGGCTCAAACTCTGTTTGGCCACAACAAGATTGTGTTTGTAAACTGCTTTCTTCTTAATGAAAAACGTGCTAAGGCTACGGTCGTGAAAAAATAAATCTCACTAGAGGCAGCCGAGATCGTCTACAGTTGATGAAAGCAAATGCAGATGGAGACTGGAGCGAGATGTGCCGTCCGATCTGAAACAGACGGATCAAAAAGAAGTGTGGCGCTGTGCAAATAACATTGTGCCGATAAACAGTGTTTTCAAAGCAGTACCCAGAAATAATGTGCTGATGAACAATAATTGTAGAAACTGTAGCTCAAGACTCATTTTACTGTTTGCCTCTACCGTTCAGAGCTCAATTGCACACGATCTCGTTCCACTACACGAGGTGAGGGCGGGCTCGGCACTGCGAGCCTCAACACGCAACCTTGGTGGAGACGTGGAGTGGTGGGTGGCATCACGCGTTGCACGGCCCAATGGGAAGGAGTTGGACGTGGCCGATCAGAGGGCTATAAGGGGTGGATGTCCGATCAGAGGGCTATAAGGGGTGGACGGTACCATCTAATGTGATTTTGTAGATTCTATTGTAGGAGCGTATTCAACCGCGTTTCAAAATGGGAAATGTAGGTCAATAGGTACGTCAATAGGACTATTGCAAATATAGAAACATTAAATGCTGAACACAAGCAGACCATGTACTTGTGCTTCTAGTATTTTGGTGATCAGTAAAAGCTTACAGGATGGCATTACCCCTGAAATCAAGCATGTCTTTCGTTTCCCCTGCAAAAGGCAAAACTGTCCAAATACGAACCTAGCTATCGATCTGCCGTTTGGAAATTGAAATCCTTGGCCACTATCCAACCAATCTAGCCCAGATTTTGCACAGGCTGTATGACCACCGACCTTTCAACAAGTAGCCCATCTACACTAAAGTGGCCCAGCCCAAATCATCTTAGACGCGCGTCCAACTGCTATCAGGACTGACAATCCGGACCCACCAACCTTGGGTACTCGAGCGAGCAGAGAGAAGCCGCGGATCGGCGGCGGCGGGCGGCGGCGATATGGCGAATCCACGCCAACGCCATCTAGCAAATCCACGCTATTTCTTCGAAGAATCCACGGGCACAGACGCCAACAACACATCCCCTCAGCCTACTCCAGGGGGCCAGGGCTCACCAGTCTGAATCTGACGCTGTTCGCTGGCAACCGACCTCGCGGCGACGGCGCGGGAGCCTCCGAGGCCGCCTTGGCGTGGACGAGGCAGGACCGGCGGGGCGAGCAAAGTCAGACCGACGAGGATGGTTGGATGGGACGGGTTGTTCTGGTTTGCTTTTGAATCATGGTGTTGCTGTAGGCGTGTAGCTTCCTCCAAATTGAAGTGGAGCAGAAGAATTGAACAGTTGCAAAATCTCTGGGCGGTCAGGAAGACGGCAGTGCAGTTGCAAAGGCAAGCATAAAGAGCTGTTCAGAACTCAAGCCTGACAGAACTGGTGTTCTGTCATCCTCATTATGTATTATAATCCAATTCCAAGCTTCGAGAAAAAAAAATCCAATTCCAAGCTTTGCACCCCCAAAATGTTATTCTGAATGCTACAATTCAACTGTACTAGCTGTTGGCTTGCAAAAAGGCCTTAATACAAATTAGGTGGGGAGACTTCCCCCCGTTGACCCTAAAAAAATAACTGATAGAACTGAGCTTTTCAGTGGCAGATTATGCTGCTACTAATACTACACGGGGAACCAGGAACGCCGTGTGCATGAATTAGTCTGGATGCAGTGTCAATGAATTACTCTGAACCAGGCTTGCAACTCTGAATACTCACTCACCCTGAATGCCACGCGCTAAGTCACCAACACAACTACACAAGGTAAGCAGCGATAACCATTACCTATTCAACCTGACGAACTCTGAAAGTCTGAATCGCTTTGACATTCAGATTCTACGCACTACACAACTGAAGGGCAGGCAGAAGCAGGAAAGATCATCACTGCAGTCACCGTAAAAGTCTTAGCACTGTTGCCCAATTAGGCATTGCATGCAGCATAGGAGTCGAGGACTAAGCATTATAAAAATCAGAAGTTGCTGCTTTCATTTTCAGAATGGCCAGTTCAACAGCCAACTCTACAGGACTTTGGCACTCAGGAAAATTACTAACAGCAGCAAGTGATGTCATGCACCATTCGGCAGTCTCATCCAATACCATTCGGCAGTTAGCAAACATTGTCATGAAAGAGTTTGTACCAATATCCTTGATTTTCATCCAAGATGACCATTCGGCAGTTTCGGTTTTTAGATTGGGGCACAAAGAAACAGTACAGACTATCGAAATTCGTGAGAAACAAATAGGCAAGCAAATAGAGATGTTCAGTAACTCACGGCTGATGGAGCTGAGCTGTTCAGTAGCAAATTCTGCTGCTACTAGTACTACTACTACGCAAGGAATCTGGGAAAAAGTAATCACAACAGAGAATGGGGAAAAAACAATGTCAACAGGAAATCGGGAAACAACATGGCACATTCAGATATCACAAGTCCAGAGTTCAGAATTAAACGCAAACCAGAAGCTGGCATCAAGCTGAAGTTCAACTAATGTCTCAAAATAATATGGAATGTCTTCAGTTATCGTAAATTCAAAACAGTATAGTAATATCATTGAACCGGAATTCAAGAAAAACAATGTGAAGTAAACAGAAATTCTATCAGAAGTTCAGAACGAGAACAGGAAGTTCAGAACAACTAATCATATATGTTCAACAGCCAAATCTACATGATTTTAGCACTAAAGAAAATACCCAACAGAGCAAGCTACTGATGCCATGCACTACTGCAAGAAGTTAGAAAACATTGCGTTCAACAGTTTATCCAAAAACCCCTGTACTTTCATCCAAGACGCCCACTGAGCAGTTTCAATTTTCAAATTCGGGCACAAAGAAATGGCACTGATCCAAACCATCAGAGAACCTGCACTTTCCCCGATCACTTCTAAGAACTCTAAAACAGAAACAACGAAGGAATCTGTCTAAAACTAATCATATGTCAGACAAGACGCACCAACCTCGTCCAGTTCTAAGAATGCAGGAACAAGAAAAGAACTGTTCAGTAACTCAAGCCTGACAAAACTGATCTTTTCAGTAGCAGATTCTGCTGCTACTAGTACTACACAATGTCTCGAATTTATGGGGTAAAACACAAAGAAAAACATCCTGACATAACTATTAATTACCAGATCAAGCGTTGCGTAAAGCAAAACAGCTGAAGAGCCGAGTTAGAACCTTTAGTCACCGTACATTCAAATGCAATCAGAAATTCAGAATAAGTAAAATCAAAATCTTCAGGTTCTGTTTTCCAAAACTGTTAAGTATATGTTCAGAAACCAAAATCTTCATATTCTTGGTTCTCAAGAAAAGAACTAATCAACTAACAGAGGAAGCAACTGATGTCAAAAACATTATAGGTGATCCAAGAACGATCAGATCATCATTTCTTGCCAATTTCATGTGTTTAGTATATCAGAGTGAACAGTGCTGAACAAAAGAACAAGAACCCAGATAATCTTGACAGTTACAAGAATGTAAAAGTGAGAAATGATGAAAGAATCCATCAGTAACTATTCTATTGTCAGAACACTAGAACTGATCCAAGAACGACCAGATCATAGTTTCTTGGCCAGATTCTGATGTTTAGTTCATCAGAGGAAAACATAGCTCTGAACAAAAACAGAAACCAGCTAATCTGAATCGGTTTTGAGAATTCAAAATACAGACACCACCGAAGGAATTCAAGAACTGATCCAGACCATCAGACAACCTGCACTTTCCCCGATCACTTCTAAGAACTCTAAAACAGAAACAACGAAGGAATCCTTCTAGAACTAATCCTGTCCGTCAGACAAAACGGCACCAACCTCGTCTAGTTCCGAGAATGCAGGAACAAGAAAGCCAAAGAATCCTTCAAGAACCTCTCCAAGAAAGCCAAAGAATCCTTCAAGAACCTCTCCAAGAAAGCCAAAGAATCCTTCAAGAACCTCTCCAAGAACTGATCCAGACCGCCGTTCCATCCAAGCTCGATCAAGTATGTCTACTGCGCCGGCTCCAGCAGTTGCTCCTCCAACACCGGCGACGACTGCGGCAGTGGTGGATCCTCCAAATCCGTCGGCGACCGCGGCGGTACTGCTGTGTCCTCCAACCCCGACGAAGACGATGACGACTCCTGGTTCGCCGACTCCGGCGACGCTGGCGGCGGCGCCTTCCACGGCATCACGAGGCGAGGGGTCTTGCGGCACGTCGGGCAGGACATCCTCGGCTCATTGCGAAGCCACTTGTCGATGTGGCCCTCGCACTTGTCGTTGTCGCGGCAGTGGAACACGTGGTTGCAGGAGAGGGTGCGGACCACCTCGCCGGCGTCCATGGTGCCCACGCAGATGGCGCAGTTGTAGCTCAGCTTCCGCTCCAGGGTGGTGACGCCGCCGAGCGTCCGGACGCGCAGCCGCCGCCACGCCCTCCGCCACCATCTCTTCATGCTGTTGCGGTAGGCGAACGCGCAACAGCTCCCGACGACGATGCAGGGAATGGAGATGCCCAAGGCCACGGCGGCGGACATGGTGTCTGGCTGCGCTGCGCCCCCTGGCTCTTTTCTTGCTTCTTGCCTCTTCTCCTCTCGTGCTCTCTCTCTACCGATGGGCGCTCTGCCTTTCTTGCTCGCGCTCTCGCGTCTCTCTTGGGTGGTTGGGTTGTGCGTGTTGGGGATTTGGGATGGCTGGGCATTGGTGCGGCGGCCGGCGGCTATTTGTAGACGAAGACGAAGGGGGGACGGGCTCTTCGTTGGTCGGTTGGTTACCAAGTGGGCCCCGGGGCTCGAGTCCCCATGGCGTTCGTACGGGGGCGGTTAGATTGGAAGGGCGGAGAGGGGAATGGAAGGGTTGGGCGCTGGATTTTGGGTGCTTGGATTTGGCTTACGGGCTACGGCAGCGATTCTGCACACGAGTTATGCGTCGTCGAACTGCTTTGGCGTTTGGTTTGCTTCGTTGTCTCTCCTGTCTTTGGATTGGGGCGCGCTATTAGCCGTGATTAATTAGCGATTCAGCCTGAATGCCTGATGCAGTGATAAAAATCAGAACCAGGAATGCAGCGTGCATGAATTAGTCTGAATGCATTTCCATGAAGTACTCTGAACAACGCTTGCAACTCTGAAGACTAATCGCTCACACTGAATCCCACGCACAAGTCACCAACACAAAGCAGCATCGTTTAACATCAGGCGTTGATGGATTCTTTCATCATTTTCTGACACTATTATTACCAGATCAGGCATTGCATAAAGCAAAACAGCTGAAGTGACGAGTTAGAATCTTCAGTACGTTACCATACATTCAAATGCAATCAGAAATTCAGAACAAGCAAAGCAGGTCACGCGATTTTCAAAACTATTAATTATATGCTCAGAAGCAAAATCTACAGGTTTTTTGCTCTCAAGAAAAGAACTAACAGAGGAAGCAACTGAATTGATATCAAGCAATATTGCAAAAAATCAGCAACCAGTGTTGTGAACAGTTTATACCAGAATTCTCTATTTCCACACTGAGGTGGTAATTTAAGCAATTGAACAGAATACCAGAGCAACTAATCAAGGATCTATTTCCTTCCCTCAGAGCATTATAGATGATCCAAGAAATTTATGGTCCAAATTCAGATGTTTAGTACATCAGAGTTTAACACAGCGCTGAACAGAAGATAAAGAACCCAGCTAACCTTGACAGTTGCATGAATGTAAGAGTCAGAAATGGTGAAAGAATCCTTCAAGAACTATTCTGTTATCATAACACTAGAACTGATCTAAGAATGACCAGATCATAGTTTCTTGTTCAGATGTTTAGGCCATCAGAGGAAAACACCACTCTGAATTCTGAACAAACAACGATTCTATCAGAAGTTCAGAACGAGAACCAGCAAAGCAAATATCCAATAGAGGTAGAAAATAATGCCATATTGCCATGCACTGCTGCAAGAAGTTAGCAGAGATTGCGGTGAACAGTTTGTCCAAAAAAATTCAGTCAACGAACTATGCTTTCAAAAACTGCAGAGTTCTTTCAAGAAAAATTTGAAACTCTGAACTATGAAATCTGCATGTGTTTGTGAGCTGTGATTGTGCATAAACCATGGCTGTCTGCGTATTATTTCATAGTTGAAGCCGTACTTCTCTAACCCGTTAAAGTTCTCTAATATGAAAAGCACCGTTTCATTTTAACGTCTATAAGCACAAGCACTAATGTGCTAGTCATCTTTTACTGCTCATCTCGTGTTCAATTCAGACTATCTTCCTGGGATCTGCGCATTGTTGAGTTGGTCAGTGCTTCCCGTGCGGAAAGTACAGCAGCTGTCATGAAACCTGCACGGTGAAATTGGTCAGTGCTTAGATATAACGCAGCTGTATGACGGATTGCATTGGATGCTAACACATCTCGTTAAAACAATATGACATCACTAGCACTTTGCTCCAAACCCCATTTTTATTCGTAACCTGCTAGGCAAAATGTGACTAGGATGCCTTGATCGGTACGGACTAGGAATTACTCGCAGCATTCCCTTTCCGTCCTCCCCCCACTGCTTGTGCTTCTCCCAGCGTCGGGAACCGAGACCTGGGCCCCACTTGGTAACCAACCGCCAACAAACTCGTCAGCCAGCCGTCTTCTTTTTGCTTCTTCTACAAATACCCCCACCCCGGCACTGCCCCCCTCTCAAACACGCGCAATCCAACGAGAGCAACGCGAGCGATCGAGCAAGGAATCCACAATCCAGAGAGAGATCGAGAGGGGGGAGACGCGAGAGAGGCGAGGAGGAGGAAGGGGGAGCGAAGGCGCCATGGGCGACGACAACATCAACGTCGGGATGGTCATCGGCGTCGCGATCGGGAGCGGCGCCTCCACCGCCTTCTGCGCCGGCGCGTGCAGCTGGTGGGGGCTCAAGGCCTACCGCGAGGGCCGCCTCTCGAGGCCATGGTGGTGGCTGCGCGTCGGCTCGCTCGGCGGCGTCGCGACCCTGGAGCAGGCGCTGGAGTACGACTGCGCCCTCTGCCGCCGCGGCCTGGACGCCCGCGAGGAGGTCCGCACGCTCTCCTGCGGCCACGCTTTCCACTTCCGCAAGGGCGCCAAGTGCGACAACACCATCGACGACTGGCTCCGCGAGAACCGCATGCGCTGCCCGGTCTGCTGCAAGATCGCCCGCCCCGTGCTGCCGTGGAAGGCGCCGCCAGCATCCGCGCCACCGGCGCCCGCGCGCTCGCCGTCGACGACGGACTTGGAGGCTCAGCTGCCGCTGCCAGCCGCGTCGGAGGTGAGGCCACCCAAGAGGCCGCCGGTCCCGCCGCCGTCGCCGTGGTTCAAGGATACACTGCGGACGCCATCGCTATCGCCATCGCCATCTCCATCGCCGTCGCAGTAGGCACGCACGATCAAGCTTGGATGGAACGGTGCGTCTTGTGGGGGCGCTCTGGAAGTCTGGATCAGTTCTTGGAGAGGTTCTTGGAGGATTCTTTCAGCGTTTCTTTTTCTGCGTTCTCGGAACTGATCTGTCAGTGAGTCTTGTCTGATGGTCTGGGTTAGTTCTTGAAAGATTCCTTCGTTGTTTCGGTATCTTGCTGTCTTGGAACTAATCGAGCTTAGCAGTGTTCCTGTTCGTTTGTGTTGTCTTTTGTTCACCTCTGATGTACTAAACGTCTGAAGAATTTGGTCAAGAAAGGATCGAGCTCACCTGCATTTTTTGAGGGGGTTTCAAAGTTGCGTTCACCTGTAATGTGCTAATCATCTGAATGTGATCAGAAATGATGGTTTGTTAGTGCTTGGATCTGCTATAATGTTCTGACGGAGGCTAATAGATTCTTGGCCTGTCATTTTTAGGATGCATTTTTGTTTGCCTGATATGATTGCTGTTGCATTCTAGTTCAGTGACGGCTACTGCTTGTACCATGCTGTTTTCATACTTAGCTAATATCTTGCAGTAGTAGGGGCATGTTCCATCTCCATGTTCAATTTCATGACTTTTCTGTTGTTGTGATGTATGCATTAGCTAATATCTTGCAGTAGTAGGGGCATGTTCCATCTCCATGTTCAGTTTCATTACTTCTCTGTTGTTTTGATGTATGCAGTGGCTAATTAGGTGATAATGTTCCCGTCAAATTAGGTGATAATATTAGGTCCTTGCATTCCTTGGTCTGTTGATATCAGGAGAAATTTGGCAAATTAATGTGTTGATTCTCTTGAATCTGACCATCATGCCATTGAAGCATTCCCAATTTTCAGTAGGGCATGAGCTTTGATTGCTCCATATTTTGTTCTACAGAAGAATACTCCATGTCTGTCCCAGCACACCAATTCCCTGCTGTCTTTGTGGTTCTCTAATCTGAAAAGTGTCTTTCCAATTTCTTGTGCAGTAGCAGCACACTTTGGTACTGAAGTTGGTGCCAGGTTAAAATGTTTGCTACTCGAATTCAAATACAGTCATAGCAGGCACTGGCCTTGGAGTACCTCCAACAGTTAAATTCAGTTGATTTTGTTTAGATTTAGGTTTCAGTGCACTTTCCTTTTGCTGTTGAGTGTAAATACCACTGTTCAAGTGTAAGTACTACTGTAACAGTTACAAGTTTTGTCAATTTTGGTTTCCTTCGCCTCTGAAGTCTGAACTTGGGGCCAGTCCTGAGTTTTCCTCCTAGCTTCAGTGTGTCAGTGTGCAGCTGGGCAAAGACTTATTCAGAGTTTGCTTATGCGTTGCTGTTTCAGTCTATTCACCAGTGTATGAAACACGAATATATGAATACGATGATTAGTTCGTAGAGTCTTGTAGACTGGAGAGTTAAACCTGAATGAAGCAGACAGACTTGGAGAGGAGAAAGACTACATGGGCCAATGGGCCGTCGACTGTGCCCAACAAGTCGAGAATAGAACAAGATTTTTCTGAACAAATTTTAATCATATGTTCAGTTCAGGAACCAGAACTCTACTTTTGTCATCACGATACCCCAAGAGTACCAGCAACTCTAAAGACTGAACAACGTTACACTGAATTCGGCACACAAGTGACCAAACGCGAGCAGCAATGTCTAACAGCAGCCGAGAATAAATTCGTAAAAGTCTTTGAGACATCTAGCTATCACTAGGGAAGCAGTGATACATTAGCGATTCAGCCTGACGAACTCCGAAAGTCTGAATCTCTTTTGCATTCATAACTTACAAACTCTGTCCAAGTTGTTGCACTTGCACGCACTGGTACACTACATAATGGAAGGACTGACAAAAGTAAAGAAATATCGCCCCTTCAGTCACTGTAGAACAGAAGGACTGAGACTGACAAAAGCACACCCTAGTACGCTACGCAATGGAAATGGAAGGACCGACAGAAGCAAGAAATATCGCACCTTCAATCACTGTAAAACAGGAGTGACACTGAAATTGGATTTCCAACATCGTTAGTGAGAAAAAAACAAAAGGACGAAACATAATGAAAGTTCATCAATTGACGGATTATCAGTGGATAAACAAATGGGCAAGCAGAGACAGCTCCTAAGAAACATAGGCGTAGGTAGGCGCGATTGTGTTGTGCGCAATTGGAAGCGTGAGCATTGGGGCGGTGGGTATTTGTAGACGTGGAAGTGGCTTCCAAGTTACTCCATCCGTCCCAGAAAGAATGCACTTTTCGCTTCCGAGAAATTCTAGAATCTTAAGTTTGACCAATTATAAATAAAATATATAAATATTTATGATATGAAATATATATCATTAGATTCATTTTCAAATATAGTTTTTTAACAAATTTATTTAGAGCCATAAATATGATACAATTCACTAGAAACTTGGTCAAACGTGAACAACTTTAACGGGCACGCAACCCAAACCAGCGTTCTTTTTGCGACAGAGGGAGTAGTTACTTGGCAGTTACGGGTGGGCCCTGCGTCTCATTTCCCGATGACGGCCGTGCATCGGACACCGGAAGCTCTGCAAAGGGGATGAAAGGGAGGTGCTGCAGGGTAGTGTGGACTGTGGAAGGCAGGCACGAGAATTTCCATTGTATCAATAACCCACCATCGCCATGTTCTCGTCTTGGGTAGTAGCTGAGGATGAGCTCTGCAGCAATGCAGCGCCCTCCCCTTCGTAGAACCCAGTCCTTGGCTTCTCCAGAGAGAGGAACCCTTCTTCCATCTCCATCACAATCTACGGGGCTGGCGATCACCAGAGGAGGCTGGGCGCAGCAGAGACACAGAGACAGCCGCTTCATGCTGCTGTTGAAACTCCTGGTTCACGATCAACAGCGGCGACTGACCAACTCATTTACAGATTTTCGGTGCCTGGTCACTAAATGCTAGTACAAATTTGCGGTGTCTGATTATGCCCCAGCCCCCCCAGGTGATCCTTAACCCTATGGAGCCAAAGCTCGCATCAAGGTGAACGTTCCTTGCATGTAGGCATGCAGCATATCGGGTGCGCAACGCCAAATTAGTAAAACAGTCACACAGCACAACAGACAAGATCTGTCGCATAAAAGGTATCAGAAAATCCAGAAATTCCCTGCACAAACTTTATACTAGATGAAAATGGAACAAATTGTTCCCGAACTACTTGTTTACTATTACAACAAGTAACTTGACCCTCTGATTGTTACACAATATATTATCCTCAGGATGTTATACGCCCGCACAACAATCGCCTAAGGATGGGGATAGTAGGATGAGTCTGAGGGTAACTCTAGGACAACTGCACAGCAGACTTCAGATGCAACAAGCTGTTGATGGGCCCATAAGAGACCGCATTTGAAGATGTCGTCAAGCTGACCTCCCCCGCGTTTCAAAATTTTCTGGTACAATAGCTCAATCCACAAAGCTCATCAAGCATGTCATATCACAAATGCTTACATCAGATAATGTGCGCTCCGGTAATATCTGTTGATGTACTTTGACTGCAGAAAACAATAGATACAAAGTTAGATCCGATCCAAAGCAGATTCAGATGTTTTAGCTACTGAAGACAGAACACCACTTCATACCTTTACACTGCCAACATCTGGTGTGTCCGCAGTTTTCACAGGATAAAATTTGTAAAACTTGATATTTTCAAATGCCTCTTTTTCCTTAGGATCCATATCATCAATAGCTTTCTTCCTGGCTTCTTTAGCCTGCAAAAGTTTCAGAAAGCACAAAGCAGTGAAACTAATGTAGTAAATCTCTTGTAAATATAGTAAATATATTTTGGGTGTTTGTGGACCTGTTTCAGTTCCCTCTTTCTTTCTCTAACCATCTCCTTTAAAAATCCCTGTAAAAGAAATGCGGTGGCAAATTTAGGAAGGTTAAGGAACTATTGCGAACAATGCCAAATTTAGCTTATTAATCACAAAAATTAATGCTGCACCTTAAATTTTTCTTTCTCATCCTCCGGCAGGATATCATCTTGAACTTTCTGATCAGCAAAATCCTGCATTGCAACACAATGATTCAAATCATTCAACAGATATGTACTTTCATCGATGACTATCAGAGTGGAGCAAAACAAACTCCAATACAAACCTCGTAATCATCCATTTCCCAGTCAAAGTCATCTACTATCTGCAACAAGCAGCAAAAAGTAAACATAGCGATACATGGCAACAAGAGCAGCTATATGACATGCAAACATTAGGGGGCATTAAGTACGCTGATGTTTGAAGGATCAGCTAAAAGTGGAAAGCAGGATGATCAGATTTAGTTGTCACTTCCGCATGAATAGAGAGAACAGGTCACCCCTCCATTTATGTTTGCATGATTGAATTGTGATGTAAATAGCTTAGAGGTCGAAGTATCCAACCAATTGTGACACAGTTAACAATATTGAAGAAGGCATAAGAGCAATAAACAGCTCATATCAGTTGCAGAGTGGTCCTCAGCAGCATGTGTGTGTTGACCTATGCAGCAAGTTTGATGGCAGCATGCCAGAAGCACACAAAATCCCATTAAATATAAACCGATGATCATGGGATAGGCATGACCACATGAGTAGCCTGGGGAACATCGTATAAGCCAGAAGAAGTGAACTGTGATGCAGATGGTGCTATTTGTGGATTGTGGTGAAAAAATAGGACAGTAATTATTCTACTTCATTCAATAGAAAATCATCCCAAATATAAGCTTAGTTACACACACAATAAATTCATATTAGGTGTAAACTGCGATGCAAATGCTGATATTTCTAAATTTATTTCCCTGGAAATCATGCCCCCTCCATGCTTTAATAACAAATAACATAACCATGTCCCCTCCATGATTTAATAACAAATAACATGTGACCAGTAAATAAGAGGTGTTCTTGGATTTTAGGTAATACAGCTCAATGAAATGAACTCACAAAAGGAATCTTACCGGTGGTTCTAGAGGATACAAGAAATTGATAACCGTGTCATCTTCATCTTCAATAGGTTGCAGTGGCATATAATCTGCAGCGATACAATGCCATAAAGATTTAAACAGAGCGACTTGATGTAGCAGTTCGAGGATATGTGCGACTATTTGAGAACACCGTGTGTTGTATAAAGGTTCATACTTCAGAGGGAATGCTGGTTATTAATTTCAAATGATTGATGGAATTGCAATGCCGCCACCATCCCACCTAGCTTATGCTTGTTGCCTAGCTGGCTGCCTCACTAAGCGGTCATCTAGGCGACACCTCAACACCTACCTATTGCTTTAATAGCATAACATCCTTGGACTCTTATCATGACACATGACTACACAGGTTTTGCACAACCGTCATATTGCATACACTATCAAGGATAAACAGCAACCAACATCAACCAAACGTGAGATGCACTACTATGTGCTATCGAATTATTAGGAAATAACTGAGTGATTCAGTAGCATGAAATAACAGTCAACCAATGACGTGAATCAGCCAACTAAGCGGATCTGCAGATGTTAATTTTAAAAGACATTACATTTGTTCGTGAGCAAATTACTTCACTGCTGTTCGTATGAATGAACATAGAATTGCATTGCAACCATTTAAATAAGACATAGTTGCAGCTCCACAGAATACCATGCACACATTCAAGCAGAAAGTAGTTTACATGATCTTTGGACAGATTGCCTAGTGTAAGTACAGCATTTTAGCCTCAGTCTAAGGATAGAAGGCATTTCAGGGATCCTAAAGTAACAGTGTGTATTCCTGGAGAAGCAATAAGACAACGAAAAATAAACCCGATTCTGCTTACACGGCATGCAGTAGTCGAACTTCTTGACTCTCTCGGTTTTGAGATGCTTCAGAGCAGACCTGCAGAAGGTATAAACTTGAGATTTTGTACAAGATACAAGTAACCAGTGGAACAGAAGAGCTGAAAATGACTATAGCTCATGGGATGAGAATGAAAATGCCATGTAAATGAGTAGATAACAGAAATGAAAATACCAAGCATGAAATTTCAGAAACATAAATTCATAAATCAACTGACCTACGCTGGGTGCAACCGAGAGTGAATATTTTTGTTTTCAAACTGTCGATCCTGCTGAGCCTATAGACAAATCAATGCCAAAGTAAGAAATATAAGTTTTGATGACTCGAGAAAATGAACATGTACGCAACAAAAACAATAGGCAACAAATAAGTCTCAATATAATAACACAATATAATAACACAGAAGTACCGGTCCTCAAGGGGAACATAAGGCACCCATGCCATCTTCATAGCCTTCATTGGCAATATTTCTTCATTTTCTCTTTGGACAGAATTAATGCCAATTTTATCCGATGGAGGGAAAGGACAATCCACCTGCACACACATACACACCCAAGAAAAACAAGTAGTAAATGAGACCCACCATCCAGCAATAAATAGCAACATATTTTATGCCTTAACAAATTATTTGATCGAGCCGTCACAAACTACAATTATGACAAGAAACATTCATCACTGCATATTAAAAACACCAATGAAGAATAGAAGAGGATCACAAGCAAAAAATTATTTGACCAGGACACCAGAAATCCAATAAGGAAAACTATGAGCACCCAAGATGGAAGAGTAATATAATCATAGTATAATTGTTCAGGCCAAGATGGTAGATAAAAACTTACGGCAATTATAACTGGAATAAGCACTATCTTCCTTTCACCATTAACATACAATAGCTGAGCTGCATGTCAACAAGATTCAATTAGATTTGTATGGAACAATATTCAACAGGCTCATAAAACTAGTAACCAAATGAAACAGATGGCCTATAGCCCTATGCTAAAATCGACTTTATACATCCAACATATAAACAGTGCTGCACAAAAAGAATTGCTGAAAAACCAGATGGCTCCCAAAGATAAAATTCTATCTGGTAAAAAAAAATAGCCTAGATAACACTAGCGTGACGCAGATTACTGAAATATTGCAAATATTAACAAGCACGCATCAAAGATTAGTGGTAACAAAAGAAAGTAAACTAGCTGAAAAGGAACTGCACTTACGCTCGGTGCTTCCAAACAAGTAAACTTTCTTTCCATAGAGTTCCCCCCCTTCTTCTAATGCTCTCTGTTCGCCAACAACAGCCACATATCATTGTGAGGGGACGCTAAACATACAAAAAGCAAAAAGAATTAAAAGATTAACTTCGGTCAGCATACCTCTAAGTTTTCAAAGTTCCAGTTGAACTCCTTTATCTTATCAATATTTTCCCACTGCAGATGATATGGCAAATAATATATAAGTTGTTAACGAAAAACTGTGAGCTAGATGTCAGGATGCGAGCAAACCTCAGTGCCAACGGGAAAAGCAGAGAGCCACAGATCCTCCTGAACATATGAGCAAACCATTAGTCAACACACGCCTAAAGTAAAACAGTAAGGCCATCATACAGGACAGTCAAGTGCAATCCAAAACATAATTGTGATTTTCCAAAAATAAACCTGTACGAATCAACATGAAAAAAAACGTTTCTTAAGTCATGATCATTCCAATGGTGCCTTCAATTTCTTTAGTGTTAATCAGACATGATTCTCGAACATTGTAGAACAACCAGCAGGTGATAGAAGAAAATGTTGATCTAATAAACTGTACACTTCAGCACAAGCCACAAGGCATGCAGATTTGAATTTTTTTTAATCAATAACCAATTCTGTAACAACACGGTAAAGCATTCCGATTTCATACTCAGTCGAAGAGAATCCCATTGTCAGAACCCAGTCTAGTCCTACATAACTGTGAGACGCCACATTTGAGTATCAATGCCGACAAAAAGGAACCATCATCCGCAGTTTTTTGAACGATCAAAGCACCGCCAATCTCACCGCCAGAGGATTCTCGAAATCAGATAAAAAACCACAGTCGACGCTTACTACTCGGTCATACCAAGGCCTAACAAATCGAAGCACGCATCGGAGACAGGTCATCATGAAAGGCTACTCACGAGATTCCTCTTCTCAGGGAAGTATTCGGTGGGCCTGGGCGGCGCCCTGACGCGCTTCACCCGGCCCCGCTTGGCGGGCTCCTTCGCCGCCGCCTCCGGCTTGCTTGAATCAGTGGCCGCCGCCTCGGCCGCCGTGCGCTTCTTGCCCCTCGGGCGCGCCATAGCTCTCGGCTGGTAGGGTTTGGGCTTCGGGCTCGCCTTCGGATTGGGGGTCGCACTTGTGCGTTCGGGGGAGGGGTGCTTCGGCCGGCGGATTTGTATCGGCGTCGGCGTGAAATCAACGCTACGCAAATTTGAATCGGGGATGGGGTGGACGGGGCGAAAAGGAAGGAAGGGGGAGGCCGGAGGCGGCGCCGGCGCGGGGCTCGGGTGTGCGTTCGGCGGGCTGCGGGGAGCCGTTGAGTTGAACACGAGGCCCGGTTTTGAACCGTCCCGATGACACGAGGACTTGAGGAGGAGGGGGAGGCAGAGGCCGCGTGGAAAAAACGCTGCTGGAGATCTGCGTGGTTTGGAAGCGAGATTCAAATTAGTGCGGATGACACGTGGGCTCCACCTGAAACTAATCTCGATTCACTAGTTCAGACCTTATTTTAAGGCGCTGTCAGGCTGGCCCACGGTTTTGTGCTTGTTTAGCCCGTTTTTCCGTGACACTGCTTGGATATTTACATTCTAGCACGTTTTTATAATCCTGCGTCCGCATCTCGACTGTTCTTATTAGCGTTTTTATTCGGAGAGTTTTTATCTTTACTGATAAAAGTGAATTTTAATACCTCATCAACAAACTACTGGAACAAAACTTGTGCTATTTTTTTTCAAGACACGAAACAGTGTCTCATATTTGATTCATATCGAGTAGAACAAGTGGTACAAAAGAACGACAACTTGACACAAGATGACAAAACGAAATTAAAATTACAGCGAAAAGCTCTTTGATCGTCTTTTTCCTTTGAATGTTCATCAACCGCCGGGACTTAGAAAATGCACTGAAACAGCAACAAGGGAAAGAAGGTCACGCCATCGTCAAGGACATTGAAGACGTATAAACCACTCGCCAAAGGTTTGTTTAGCCCGTTTTCTGTGATATTGCTTGGATACTTACATTCTAGCACGTTTTTATAATCCTCGATTTTTCTTATTTGCGTTTTTATTCGGAGGTTTTATCTTTACTGACAAAGTCAGTTTTAATCCAGCAAACTACGTGTGTCTCCTCTGTGTGTCTCCTCTCTGATGTTAAGATTCATATTTAATCATGTACTAGAACAAAACTTATACTAGAATAGAAGTCAGTTTTTGTTGGTCCAATCTATAATCCTTAAAGAGACTTATCTTTTGCGTATCTCCTTGTACATGTTAAGATTCATATTTCAAATTCACGTGGTGACTTTTAACATGACGCCCTGCATTAGACAAATTTATTGAAATTTTTTTATGGAGTTTTGGGTCTTAGGCAGGGTTTTTTTTTTCGAACCGCCCCTAGAAACCGGTGAGGACCGGTAGCGGTTAGCCGGAGCGGTTTTCGGATCTACAGTACCATTTTTCGATTAACAATAACGGTTTTTCGATTAATAGTACCGGTTTTCGTCAAACCGGTCACCACCGGTTACACCGGTTTCCAAGGGAACCGGCCCGGTTGCAAACGGTAAGAAAAACCCTGGTCTTAGAATCCATTTCGTATTGATGTCCAACCTATGAAAATGACCATTAAACCTAATTTTTAATATAAATCATCATGTTCTTTATACACTCACAAAAGTTTAACTTAAAACTTATCTTATGTGGAAACAAACGTCATTAAGGGTAGATTAAATCATCTAAAATAATTTTGATACTAAATGGAGCATGATTTCTTTTAAAAAAATAAAATACAGATGCAGATGTATATAGACTGCTTGGTGTTTTCGTGGCCAACCTTTGGAATATTGCTTGCAACTTGAAACACTAAAATCCTAGCTATTTTCTCAATCTTGTGTTTCAGATCTTGATCTTTCTTGTTTACAATTTTCCTTAATGGAGAGAATTGTAAATGTAGGTCCACTGCAACATTCTTCTGTGAAGATACTATAAAAAACCTCTTTCAAAAAATGCATCTATGATAGATCTCTTGCATTAGTCAAAGGAAGACCCTAATGCCGCCATCTCCCTTCCTCTTTTTATCTGCACCTCCAGCTGTCAGCCTTCGCTTCGTGGACGAGGGCCACTTTCCTTTCTCCCACTATTTCCTTGCTCTTCTTCCCACACCACACCCCTTTCTAGACCCAGACTCGCAAAAAACCTTGGCAGCACTAGCATGGCTGGATTTGCCAGAGCTGTAAAGCTCCTAGGTCACCAACCCTTCTCAACCAATCTTCTTTACCACCGTGGCGGTAGCACAAACTCCGTCTTGTTGTTCGTCCACATCCATCAACAAAATCACCATTTTGAAAAGCTTCTGGTGGCTATCCATTAGATCTGAAAAGGCATAGATCCCTCTTTAATCCAAATCAGAGCTTGTCGGACTTGAATTCATCACGAGAGAAGTCGTGGTGCTCGAAGGAAATATAAGGAAATTGTGTAGGGGAAGAAGGTACTCGTTGAATTTACTCGTTCTCCCTTTTTTGGCTATTGTTTTGATTCTTTCCATGTCAAACGGGAGGACAACCGTCTCAACTTAGATTCTTCGCGAACACTATGAGCCTATTTGGTAGAGTCACTTGATTTCACTATGACAAGTTATTTTCTTTTCGAGACAGGTAGTTAGTATATAAAAGTGATTCTTTAGATCAAATTTTAAGGGTTTGGGCTCCAAAACCGTTTTTGCCTGAAACCCTGCAACTGAGGTATTTTTGGAATGACTCCATGCATGAAGTCGGAAATGGCCTCTACTATGTAGGCGAAGCAAGAAATCGTGGCTCCACCAGCTTCATGGGCGGTTTCCACCTCAGCGGAGGCAAAGCCGAAATTGAAGAAGCCGTTTTGCCAATTTTTTTTTTTGAAACAACGTCAATTCTACTAAAAAGCCGCTCCACCAGACAAGCTGAAAACAAGTGAGAAATGAATTGGAAGAAGTTTTTCCAGCTCATCTTTGAAGGAAAAATTTCCAGCTCTTGCCTTGTCCAGTTTTCTATAGCGGGGCCTTGTATTTTTTTTTAGGAAGCCTTGTCCAGTTTATGAGCGAGTAGGAAAACAACATTCTCTGAACGCGGCCGGCGGCCCAGCCCACAGTTTTTTTTTTTGTTGAGAATTCCAGCCCACATATTTAAGCACGTGTCCAATCGCTTCGCTGACATCTTGGACCCACGCGACCTCCCCTACCCGTGGCCCACCATCATACACACGCGAAACCACGTACGCACGGAGGCCGCTGGTTTCCTCGAAGCTCGAAGTCCCGAAAAGGAAAAGCCGAGAGCCGACCCGTAACCACGCGGAGCGGCCGCCCTAGAAGCTGTCGCTTCCGTCCCCTTCCTCTCTTTCGCATCGCCGCCGAACCAAACCACCGCACCTCTCGCCGCCGCGTTCCCGACCCTCCTCTTATCCTCCTCCGTGCGCGGCCGGCGGACGGCGTCCACGAGGCCCCTCGATCCAAGGTCAGAGCCGAACCCCATCCTAGTCCAAACCGCTCCGAATTTCTCTAGGTTTTGGTACGGATCTAGGGTTTGCAGCGGAATCTCGTGTGGGGCTCGTTCAGCTCGCGTATGGCCGCTGGGCGCCACGGAGGGTACAGGGACTACGATGCGAGGGAGAGGGAGCGGGAGCTCGAGGCCGAGGCCTCCAGGAGGGGCAAGGAGCAGCACCATCTTGGCGGTCGCCACCGCGACGCGGAACGCCGCCGCGACGGCGGGCGCAGCAGGGGTGGCAGGGACTTCGCCAACGGCCATGGTCGCCGCCGCTCGCCCACGCCCAGGAGCCGTCTCTCGGGTAGGCTTGGTGACCGTGAGCCCGGCGAGCTGCTGAGCGGCAGCGCGTCTGATGACTCCGGTGGGAGGCCGCATAGAGGAAGGGAGAATGGCGTTCCCAGTTCTAGCAGGGAGGCTGAGGCAGTGGCGGCAAGTGCAGCAGCCTCGTCGCCGAGCAAGAAGAGGAAATTCTCGCCAATAATTTGGGACAGGGATAGCCCGAAGCCACCACATTCTGATGCATCAAGGGGCAAGAAAACAGTAGAATCTGTGCCTGCTGAGCTCCCTCCGCCTCCGCCATTGCCTCCGAAAGACCACATCCCAGTGATATTAGCTATGGAGAAGTCACCCATGGATATGGAGCCTACTGTTGGTACAGAGAGTGCTGAGCGGTTGCCGGAACATGAGGAGAATAGGGTGGCAGAGGAGGAAGAGGAGTATCCAACAATGAGGAACATATCAACTTCAAGATGGGCTGGTTCTAATGACGATGAGGAAGATGGTGCAGCACCAATGAAGAAGCAAAGCACATCACCTGCAGACTCTGTGCCGGGGCAGTGGAAGAGGGCAAGCCCAGAACTTGGTGAGGTTGTGGTCAGTGATATCTCTGGAGGAAGGACCATTTCTAGGTCATCTGACTCAGGGAGAATGGGTAATGATGAGAAAGAAGATTTTGAAGTAGATAAAGATGACTATATGGATGTCGACAGGGCGCAGGCTAGTGACAGTGATGCACAAAATAGAATGTCAGATACTGACTCAGAGGATGAAGCGAACAGACCTGAAACCCCTGAACCAGTGAAGGCACCACACAGGTGTATCAACATGCTCCAAGGTTGCAGAAGTGTTGATGAGTTTGAGAGGCTCAACAAAATCAATGAGGGCACATATGGTGTTGTGTATAGGGCAAGGGATAAGAAGACAAATGAGATTGTTGCGCTGAAGAAGGTAAAGATGGAGAAGGAGCGAGAAGGTTTCCCATTAACCTCTCTAAGGGAAATAAATATTCTCTTGTCTTTTCACCATCCTTCGATTGTGGATGTTAAGGAAGTAGTAGTTGGAAGTAGTCTAGATAGTATTTTTATGGTTATGGAGTACATGGAACATGATCTAAAAGGTGTCATGGAGACAATGAAACAACCATATACCCAAAGTGAGGTCAAATGTTTGATGCTTCAACTGTTAGAGGGTGTAAAGTATCTACATGACAATTGGGTACTTCACAGGTAACTGTTGTTTATCATTGTTTTTGTTTGCACGTCAAATCTGTTCATGTTGCTGATACACGCGCACCATTTTTTCAGGGATCTGAAGACCTCAAATCTGTTGCTGAATAACCGCGGTGAGTTGAAAATATGTGATTTTGGACTGTCTCGTCAATATGGGAGCCCACTAAAACCTTATACTCAGTTGGTTGTGACTTTGTGGTACAGGTAGGTCATCGGCCAACATCAGATTCCTCAGCAGTGTTTTGGTTTTCTTCTAAAGCTAATCATCGAGAGTTTCTGTTTGATCAACCAGGTACTCACCTTTATTGCTCCTTGTGGCTACAGGGCCCCAGAACTATTGCTAGGAACAAAGGAGTATTCTACTGCTATTGATATGTGGTCCGTGGGCTGTATAATGGCGGAGCTTCTGGCCAAAGAACCATTATTCAATGGAAAAACAGAATTTGAACAGCTAGATAAGGTATTTAATTTGCCCTGATCTTCTGTAGTCTTGCAGCTCTCGATATAACTTTTATTTGGTGATATCTCACTTTGGAGCTACCTCTTTCACAGATATTTAGAACACTTGGCACACCTAATGAGAAGATTTGGCCTGGCTACGCCAAATTACCCGGCGTGAAAGTCAATTTTGTCAAACAACCGTAAGTGTCTCTACATCTATACTATCTTTTGTTGTTATTTGCTGACTGTGCGTTTTTGTTTGACATTATTGATTTTTTGGTCTTCTCAGGTACAACAGGCTAAGGGATAAGTTTCCAGCTGCCTCATTTTCTGGGCGACCAATCCTGTCTGAAGCTGGTTTTGATCTTTTGAACAGTCTGCTAACTTATGACCCTGATAAGGTGCAATTCGTAATCTCCAATTGGCATTTAATTATGTCTTTATATCCTCATCATGAATACCTATCTGAACACATTTGTTTCTCTTGCACAGCGTATATCGGCAGATGATGCTCTGAAGCATAAGTGGTTCTCTGAAGTTCCTCTGCCTAAATCTAAGGACTTCATGCCAACATTCCCTGCGCTTAATGAACTGGACAGGTAATTTTTTAATCACCTTTTCCATTTTGGCCTAATGTTACGTGGATCTATTTCATTCGGCAAAATTTGATTTCTTATAATTTTATTAAAATGCGCAGGCGTACCAAACGATACCTGAAGAGTCCTGACCCTCTAGAAGAGCAACGTTTGAAAGAACTGCAAGGGAACATGGCCAACCGTGGACTTTTTGGCTGAACTAGAACCACTTGCTTGGGTTCCTGTCCGTACTTAACTGTATGCCTCACCCTGAATCGGGGCCAGATATCTTCTGAGGTGAGATGTGCCATGGACATGAAGTATCACATCTTCTTGGTGTCTAGCAGCAACTGATAGTGTTCTTTAGCAGGCTTGGTGCCGGTTTAAGTGGATAAGGTTTCTCCTTATGGCCCATTATAGAAATTTTGTTGCAGGAATTAACACTCCGCCCAGATTGATCCTAAAAGCAAATATAATCTGCCTGCATCGTAAGGTGTGGCGTGTTGGCTTTTATTGGTTATACCAGTTTCACCTTTGGAACTTCTGTATGTAAAATATTCCAGATTGGTACGTTGTAAACAATGTTCCGTGTGTTGGATTAAAGTAAAACATCATTTTTGTTGTTATTCTTTATGCTCCTCGTGCCTTTTCTTTTGATCTTTGCATTTTCTTTGCAAGAGACGAAAGAAGCGCAGGGGAAGGATGCCTTTTGCTTTTCACCAAATCACCAGGAAATCAATGGACATTAATACAACTTGGAAGGTAATATATTCAAAAGCCAATTACTACAAGTGATGTATTGCTGACTAAAACCTAACAAGAGTGGAACTTATCCTCATTCCCAAAAGATCAGCTATATTTGTATGAAATGTGTGATCTCTTAAGACTATTTAGCTGAACAGACTTAGTATCTTTCATTTTGACGTGCCTAGCATTTCTAGAGCAGCTGCTTTCACATCAAATTCTAAATAATAAGTCGAAAATTAAAACAACTGAGAAATGACAAGAAAACTGAACTGACTAAGACAAACGTTTTCTCCTTGCCATCTCTAAGTACAAGAGATCAGTAACATTTCATAGCTGAGATTGGAGTGCTTTTCTGCACTTATTTTCACTACCAAGATGTGTAGGTGGATTAATTGTGAGATATGTCCACAAAACAAATTGGGAACTTGAACTATGGTAGATATCGCATCTGCTTCTTAGTTACCTTGCTGTTTTGGCATCAAAGAGGGAAACCACGGTAGATATCTTGCTATTCATCATGCTTGTACATTTTGAGCATCCCCTGGCTGTTAAGTTCATCACTATGCACCCATGTTGAATCCTTTTATAGAGATAAATATTAGTTTCCTGTCCTGTATCCTTCCTAGCCAAATGGGCTAGTACTTAAATAAAGCCTTTCCACTCAGAAATCATTTGTATGTGACCGAGCATTTTGGGCATATACGTGACCATGGTTTAAGTTGAAATGTGAGCTGTGAGCATGCGAGCTAGGTATCCACAGTGCTAACAAAAGGCTCATAGTTCTTGTGTTGTTCATGAGGAATGTAGTTTGCTGCACCTGCAAGCAGATTTTTTGGTAGCGTTGACTGGGAAATTGCTTTTCACCATGGTTTAAGTTGAAATGTGAGCTGTGAGCATGCGAGCTAGGTATCCACAGTGCTAACAAAAGGCTCATAGTTCTTGTGTTGTTCATGAGGAATGTAGTTTGCTGCACCTGCAAGCAGATTTTTTGGTAGCGTTGACTGGAAATTGCTTTTCTGTTATTTGACTTGTTAGTTGATGATCTGTTCCCATGTTTTTGTACTTTGCACCTGGTGATAATTACTTCTTTATACCATCCAAGAGCTGGGACTGTTTGTTAAACTCACTACAATTGTTGTATGAAACGTCTGCAGCTAAGCTGTGGCTGCTTCAAGATAGGAAGCGCGATGGCTGTCAGCTTGTTGTACCTAAGTGACTAAATTTTGTGGAGGGCCTTCAAAAGTGTTCACCTTTTACTATTGAACCATGGTGGTCAGTGTACTATCCTTCCTTGTACATTAATATAACCTTCTTCTAACTGATTCGGAGATTATTCTACAATTTTTGTTTGCGTAGGTAGCTTATCCATCTCTCTTAAGTTTTTGGTGAGCTTTACTCGGAACAGAACTTTTAGGGGAGTGTAAAAATTTAATGCTTGTGTCGATCAGATTTACTGCACAGGTGATATTCAGACTGTTTTTTCTTCTGTTTACACCTGCAGCATTCGTTTAGACAGTTGCTGTGATGAGTGAAAGTATTATCTTTATTCATCTGGTTTGGGAGCACTGGTCCACAACTCCACATATTTCAGCTTAGCTACTGTGGTAGTGAAAGTATTCTTTATGCTTTCCATTCCCGCCCGGAGAATCTGGCGCTCTGCTTGCAAACATAGTAACTAGGACATGGGTTTTTCGATTATAGCTGTTTGAGATGAAGTATTGTTGTTAGTGTGTTACAGATGTTTGTCTTGCAAGCCTCGTCGGCCTGTAGAGTTAGTTTATCATACCAGTAGTTAATTCAGGTTCTGGACTAATGTAAAATATAGCTGCCCTCCAGTGCAACGTGAGTCGTGAGGTGATGACGTTGGGCAATTTTGCCCGACATTCGCATCCAATTCTGAGCTCCGGCACAACTGCACGCACATTGGCAGCGTAGTGCTTCATGATCGGCAAGATACAGCGATTGGACTGCTGAAAATTGCGCTGGCCCAGCCTGAAGTTGCCGCACGAATTGTGCTGTCACTTCGGCTTGCCTGCTATTATTCTTCGGCTTACGCCCACGCCGTCGCTGCCAGTTTCGGTCCAGCGCCTTTTGCGTTTGCCTGATCGTCTTGTTCTGGTGTGCCTTGTTCCTGTGCGAGTGCCTATCCCTCTTCACGGGTGCAATGTGATTGTAGGGTTGGTAACTTTGATGAGGCATGTCCGTGGAGATCGCTTTTCGGCAATCGACGTCAGAAGCCGGCTCACCGTGTCCACAACTCCACAAGAACAAAAAAGGTAGCATTTGCATCATCATAGAGGAAGGCAAGAAAGCAGAGCTAGTGTAGCGGCGGGGGCGTGCGTTTGTAGTGTCGATTTTGTACGGTTCCCTTTGCTTGCCTTGGGAGTTTGGAAGAAACCATTATCATCACATTATATATGATCGATTGTATTGCAATTGGTGCTGGGCAAGCTTCTTCCATTCCATTGCTGTGGTGACTGGGGGTAGCCAACCTGCTGCCGGCAGCAACCCCAACAACGAGACGTACAGGTGCCCGGGGTCCGAGCAGCCCGACCCCGGAGTTTCTCGTGCGTCGCCGACCGACAGGCGACAGGAGTCGCCGGAGTCGAGAAAGGTGAACGAACCCGGCTCCCGCACGTGTCGTCCACGTGTTGACCACCCAGCGGGCGTCGCGGGGCGGTAACGAACGAACGATAGAAACGATGTTCTGCAGGCCTGCCAACAAGTCGTCGAGAGCTACCGTACATGCGGCCGGTGATTCAGTGTGGCTTACGGGTGGCCCCAGGCACAGCGACGGCCCGCCTGGAAGCGAGTGACTCGCCACCTGAGCGGTGCCGGCCTCTTCTGCATTCGCCTCGAGTTGGTCCCGTGGTTTTACCTCAGCAGGGTCACGTCGGCCCCTTCTGCATTTGCCTCGAGTTGGGTCCCGTCGGCCGTCACTCATCCGCAGTACTCATCCGGGAAGGAGAAATTACCGCAGAGGGCTTGTAGTTCACAGACAGAATCTACAACGGTTGGCTGTATGGGCTTCAGGTAGATTCCAGCAGTATCCCCCGGGGCCCCAGGTTTAAAATGCGACCTACCGGCGAAGTGCTCCATTGATAAGCAAATCGTCTTAACTGTAATGTACATGTACTGCTGTCTTATATTTATACATAAACAAAACGTGCTGAGAATAGTCTTCACTCTTCAGCCGTCAAATTCTTGTAACTCTTGTTTCTGAACATATAACTTTTTTAAAGGCAGTTTCTGAACAGATATACTAGGCACTGCTTGTACTACGGTGCATCGTTAAAACTCCACCTCCACCTAGGAAATGTGTAACCGAAATTTTTAAACTTTCAAATTCTTTAGTTCACACGCTGCTGTCTGGACGGGCGAACGGAGTAACCGCAAGTCTGCAACTATTAATAGGAGCCAATAGGACGTCAGCTGGATACATAAATGATTATCCAATTCGATGATCTACCATATCTGACCCCCTCAAAAAGTATCTGGATTGATTATCCAGTTTTGGAAATCTCATTACCATTGACGCTCTAGTACTGTGGGTTGCTCACAGAGTAGGCAATAACACACCCTCAAACCGGATAAAAATGGAAAGAAAAGAGAAACAAAACTCAATTTTTTTCGAAAGTTCATCCTCAACGTCTCAAACCGAGGGGCAAACACGTCACTTCCCCCACGCCCGCGAGCCGTTTCACTTCTCCCCCACTCTGCTCCAGTCCTCCACTCCTCCTTCCCCTTGAAGCCGCTGCCCCCTCTTCCTCTGCTCTCGTCAGACTCCCCCAGAAACCAACCAAAAACCGCGCAGCCGCCACGCCTCTCACGCAGGCTGCTCTGGTTCTCCTCCGCTCTCGGCGGCCGTTGGACAGGCCGGGGCGGGTGCTTGCATTGGCGCGGCGGCCGTAGCGGCGGCGGCGGCGTTCGGCGTTCCGAGCGAGCGGCGAGGAGGTGTGGGGCTGCGGAGATGTCCGAGTCCCAGGCCCTTCTGTGGAAGAAGGGCCCGCTCAGAACGGTGTGGGTGGCGGCGTTCTGCCGCGAGTCGGCGCTCAGCCGGGACCATGTCGCGCGCACGGACATCATCGCCTCCGTTGGTAAGGACTGGATGTCAACTCCTGCAATGCGAGAGCAATTCCCCCCTTTTTCCCGTTGGAATTTCAGAGTAGTTTTGGTGGGGATAAGGGTTGTGGAAGAGGGGGGCTCTCTAATAATCTAGTGATTTGTGATGTTGGTTTGGAGCAGTGGGAGAAGCGGGGAGAAGGGAAGGGTTTATGTGGGGGTTTAGGTTTACGAACTGGCATGCCAGGGGGGAATTTGGGGCTCGAGAACTTGGCACGATAGGCGAATTGCTTCTTGTGTGTTTGGTGCCCTTTCCTGCGATGTGGCATCTGTAACTTTGATTTGCCATCTCAGTGATGGGGGTGGTGTTTTTATAGATGGTCTTGGCCAGTAGAAGGTTTGATGGTTTCAGGCCAGGGAGGGTTTTCGGTTTTTATTGATGGCACTTGAGCATAATCCCTAGAATCGGGTGCACCAACCGGACTTACCATGTGAACCAACTTTCCATACTACGCGCCAACTTATAGCTTTGAATTAGATGATGATCTGTATGTGTTGTTAAAGCTGCTGGTGATGTTTGTACAAAAGGGCAACTTTTTTTTTCTAGACGGAGCTGTGTTGTTGACGAATTCTTCTAATAGGTTTGTAATGCTGACACATTTCATTTCACTCTTGGCAGATAAAATTTTATCTTATGTCCAGGGCCCACACCCAATTCCCCTCAGAATAGTGGCACAACTCCTGTTTGGAATTGTTAGGATATACTCGAAGAAAGTGTATTACCTCTGCTATGATTGTGAGGAAGTTCGCTCATTGCTACTAAGGCAGTGTGCTCCTAGTGCGCCAACTGGAGGGTCGACGCGTCGAACTTTGAAGCAAGTGAATAAAGCTGTCCGTGCAGGAAGATCAGTGGCAGGTCAACAAAACACCACCAAGGTCAAGAAAACTGTTCATGCAATGAGGACTGAAGTCTCTAGTCCGGTATCAAGTGAAGGTCCCTCTGTAAGGGTAGAAACAGAAGTTATTGTACGGACATCTGTGGTAATCCGGGAAGCACGTTTGCCAGATGATCTGCCAGCCTTCACCATACCAAAAACATTTGAGCTTGACTCTTTCGATTTAGGGATTGCTGAAGATACGTAAGCATTTTTCGTGACTTTGTCATACACTAGTCTCATTAGTTTGTTATATGGAATGTGGTTTCTCAGCTATCCTTTTAACCATTCTCTGCAGAGATGATGAAGGCGAGGATCACCATCAGTTGGCACATCAAGGTATTGATGCCATTAGCATTGCCTTCACTTTTGTTGTCTTACATTCCCATCCATTTTGTCTTCTCGAGATACTTCAACCAGATCTCTACATTTTGGACCTAGCATGCATATAACTGAAAAGTTGCAAATACATGCCTTTCTTCCCTTTGATTGTGAAACATTTTATACATTCCCCGCTTCCTTTTTTGCATAGATATTCTTTTGGAGGATGAACGCCATCATGCCCCCTATTTTTATGAGGTACCCAGCTCCTTCTCCTACCATATACTTGATCACATTGGCATGCACATGAAACTATTATGTAATACTTTTTTTACCAATAACATCCGAAATGAAGAATCACTGAAGTACTGAACTAACCAGCTTGTAGAAACACAAGCTAAGTAAGCGATACTGTGCGCCTACCAGATTCACAAGAATCGGAAGGAAGGTGGCGTTGGGGGAGCCATCTAATGTGAAGCAGAAGTGTGACAGGCCCTGAGGCCAAACCACAGCCAACTGTATATAGAATATGTTTCTTGTTGTCCCCAACAAAACATATTCCATATAAGGAATTGAACTCACAAGCATCCAGCAGCAGGTCATCCTGCCCAGCAGTTGCAGGGGGGTCCCTTATGCTGAACGGAAAGATGAAAGATTAGTAACAATGTCTCAATATGCTACCACAGACCTTGATTGTGCCAATGCTGTCCTAACTACCAGGTGTTATGAGGCCTGCAACCGATGGGGTTTGGTCTGTTCAACAATATAGTGGCACTGCTCTAGGTGTGCCCACCTGTGACCTGGGCAGTGCCCTAGCCGGTCTCATGTAGTGTCAGTGTTTGCCTACATGGCCGTGTAGCCTGTTTAATGGCCGTTTAACCTGTTTAATTGGCCGTTTAGTCAAAATAGAGAGCCAAATGGCAGGTGTTAGGGCATGTTTGGTTGCCACCCTAAAGTTGCCACAACTAACCTTAGGCAGCCACAGTTTTCCAGTTTTCCTAGTCAGTGTTTGGTTCTTGCCACAACTCAATCTGCCTAACTTCTTAGTCACTTGGTCCACTTGTCATAGATTGAATTTTTTTTTGCCTAACTTTGCCTAAGGTTAGGTGGTCAATTTTGTTGCCACAAAAGTGTGGCAAAACTAACCTTAGTAGCCTTAGGCAAGAATGTGTGGCAAATTTAGTTTCCAACCAAACATGCCCTTAGTTTTTAATGTATGCAATTACAAGTTAGTTTCAGCTCTTTCTTGCACTATTTTGCAAAATTGTTACACTCACAATTGCTCCTTAGACATGTGCTACTCTTTGCTTTTCCAATATTATGATTCAAATTTGCTGGTTTCATCTTCTCTTTTCATCTTAATTCTTTTAAAAACTGAAGCTTAAAGTTTACTGAATGGCAGTCTTATCAGAGGACATCATATGGTGTTGATTCTACTTGCTATATGCCGGAATACATGTAAGAACTTGAGTTCTTTGTAATGATGGTGAAAGAAGGTTATATCCTCTGGATTTCTGAGCTTCGTTGTAATGCAGTGCTGTCCCATGTGAAGTGATGCGTGCCATTAGTGAATCAAATGATATTCTGGATTTCAGTATGGAAGGGGATAAATCTGAAAGAGGAAACCAGAATGCTGATTCTGCTTGGTTCACACCAGTGAAGGAGTAAGTATACTTCGCTGTTGACTTTCTGTCCTAACAGCATAAGAGTGCTGTTGCCTTTCTGTTGCATTTCTTCTGTTGTTGATTCCTAAAATGAATTTGGAACAGTGTTCTTCCACCTCATATGATGGATGTGGTGGCCGAAGCTAAAGATCGTTCAGACAAAAGCAAAACTGGGGATAATTCTATAAGAGAAGTGAACATGGATGAGAATGTTGGGGGTTCTGCCTGTTCTTTGACTCCTATCCATCTGCAAGAGTGAGTAAAAGCTACCTTTTTACCCATAAATTTTCTTATGTTACAGCAAATCTTTTACTTCCAGATTTTTAGGTCATACTGTTGATAGATGTTGATCACAATAAGCTTGCTTTGAAACAGAAGTCAAGAAGGGCAGAACTCTGAGAATGTTCTGGAGAACATGATTTCTGGGATACTTAGTGCAAATAACCCAACAATTGAAGAATCAAAGAATGATTTACTGCTAGGAAAATCGAATACAGCTCCACCAGCAGCAGGAATTGCAGATCATGACACTGGAGAACATGAGTCACTTTCAGCTCCTGTCTTAAGCTGTGAAACAAGGGCAGAAAATGAGCTATCACCTTCAATTTTAAATGCAAATAATCCAACAGTTGAAGCATCAGAGAATGATTCGCTGCTGGCAGCAGGATTTCCAGAGCATGACACTGGAGAACATGAGTCACTGGAAGCTCCTGTCTTAAGCTGTGAAACAAGGGCAGAGAATGAGCTATCACCTTCAAAAAAATCTCCCCATCCAACCCTTTCCCCTCTCTCCCACCAAGCTGAGAGAAATGCCATGGCCCATGGCAAAGCCTTTGTTCCGGTCCGCCAGCTTCCTACCCAGCCTAGTACTGTCTCATGCCCGTCGAATGAGTTATCACCTTCTACTCCAGAGCGCTTGCCAGAGGTTGTCCCAGGTCTGTTTTGTGACAACAATATCTATTCTACTTATGGTCTTAGTCATACTCATTTTGAGCTTCATTTACTTCTGATCCAGGGCCGCCGTCGTCTTCTATATTTAGGGTTAGGACGCCAGCTAAAACTGAGAAGATCCAGGTTACTAGAAAAAGGAGGTCATTGTACAATAAGGAGGATTATATACCAACAGAACGAGAAGGCAGTCGGAGGGTCAGGAGAAGGTTAACTTGGTGTTTGTTAGATGAGGGCATTGCAATACCGAATGTGTAAGAACGTTTTCTAGCTTGATCATACAGACTCTTTCACAAGTTGCATTACCTGTACATGCTCGTTTGGAGGCATCAGGGCAGTAGGTATTGCTAGCTTATGCTGTTCTTATCAGTTCAAGTTGGGTTTTGGCTTCTCTTAGGTATTGTTAGCTTATGCTGTTGTTATCAGTTCAAGTTGGATTTTGGCTGCTCTGATAAATCCAGGCCCTCATTTGTGTCTCGCATGGATAGTATGAGTTATCTCAGAAGCTTTTTGGTTGGATTTTCCGTAAGAGAGCATCTCTGTCTTCTTTAGCAGGGAACATGTCTAATGTAATCATTCCAAAACATAGAACATTTTCGTTTAAGAACCAAAAATCAACATGGCGAAATAGCCCTTTCATGCTAATGTGTTGCCTTGCAAACAGAAAATACCAAAAGCTGGTTTATTGAGGGTTTAATTATATAGCCTCACTAGGGTTTTGTTGACCTTAGTGTGAGTAGACTTCTTTAACAGCTACAACTATAAACCAAATGAAACGATTTGAGAAACCTAACCTGGTAAAGAAACCATAGAAGTTTTCACAGTGAAGTTTTTTTTTTGTTATCACTTCTTTGCTTTCCACATTATTCATTTTCCTTTTTGTTGTGGGACTAGTGAGATGGTGGGCTGCATTTTCTTGGAAGTGATTCTCTTAATATTATAGGCCATTCCATGCTTTCACCGAACTGTAACATGTATTATTTTGGTAATGTATTTTATTTGTTATAGGATGATGAGAGAAGCAATAGAGGATGCAAGTGATCTAGTGCAGAAAAGAAGGAAGGCACCCCACACTCGTCTTGATACTTGGAAGGTGGCAAAAGTTGGTTCTCTACCATATACTTTCGTGGACCCACTGATTCCATGTAGGTCACATATTTATGCATCATGAGGCGCAGTTATTGATGTAAACTTCAAGATTAACTCGGCGTATCTTTATTTTGACAGATAAGACTTCAACCCCCCTTGCATGCGTTACTGCACCAGAGGCACCTGAAAGTTTATGTGAGGAATCAGTCAAAGCAAGGAGGCGTCTTTCCTATGAACAAACCGAATCTGTCCACTCTTGCCAGGGTACTGGAAGTACAGAACGAGAAAGCATTCAAGATGCATCAACAAAGAGAAATTTGGATGAAGGAACAGATTTTGAGGCTCCTGTTGGCTGTCACACAGAAAGTGGGCCTGTTCAAGTTGCAGTTTGTGAATGTAATGATGATACAGCCAAAGAGAAGGACACTCAAGTCGAAGGAGATGAACCTAGTTCAGAAATACCACCAAAGAAGGGGCTGCATGAATCAGAAAACCAAATTCCATTGCACCATGAAGCATTGAATGCTGTTCTAGATAATATAGACGAGGTAAGCTACTGCATGCATTAAGCATGATAGGATTGCCTATGATCTATGAGGAAAACTGATGTATTTGAAATGACGCTCACATGCAGGATATCCCTATATATGAACAGCCCACCAGCAATGAAGGTAGTGTTTATAAACTGTTATAGCTTATGCTAGGTGTAGATTTTTTCTTGCTTTGCCAGGTTCTTATATGGACGCTGCTGTTTTGCAGGTTTATTGAATTCAACTAAGACTAGGTATCTAATGATCTTGTTCTGTTGCTTATAAATTATTATTATTTTCTTCGTGCCTCTAGCCTCTTAATCTGCTGCTTATCTACTAATTTAGGAAAATAGCAATTTGCCTCCACAAGCTATTCCTGGATCAGAAGAGTAAGGAGGGAACTAATACCTTGAGTCTTAATCAAGTCCTTGAAGGGTCAAAGCGGAGAACTTCATCAACTTTCTTCTATGAAACTCTGGTATATGCATGACTTCATGTTTCTTTCTTCAAGGATTTATCTGGTTTTAATTGCTATTGGGAAATGATAATTCAAGTTTCCATCACATTTCCATCCCAATCATGAGCTATCCATTCCTTCTTTGTGACCAAATCAATATAGTGTACTTTTTACTAAGCGATCAATGTATATCCATCAAGCTATGAATCTGGGTATCTCGTTTTATTTATTTAATCCATCATAGTTCAACTCTTTTCACCAAAAATCTGTACTTTGCACCTTATTAGTAAATAGTGAAATCCTCAGATCCTTGTATGTGTTTTTCTTCTGCAGATTCTGAAGAGCCGTGGGCTCGTAGAAGTTAACCAAGGGCAGCCTTACGAGGATATCATACTCTCAGCGACTCCGCAACTTGAAGCAGAGATTCAGCGCTGTGGGAACTAATTGCCGGATTTCAACTTAACATGCTCCTTAGATTTTAACTTAACCTGAGTCCAGAATTTCACCTTGCTGCTCTCTCTCCTGTAGCATCTTTGAGTCGAGGTGGTCGGTCACATGTATATATGAGCTGCTCATGGGCGCATGTGTATGAGTGTTAGCTGGTTAGGAACAAAAACATATGTTTTTGGCTATAGTTTTAGTTGTAACTTATATATGTAAGTTACATTTATTCTCTGGCGTGTTGCCAGTATCGTTTCTGACCTTGGAGTGTTCATGAGTTGCTTACAGTTTAGGAACAAAAGCATGCGTATGAGTTTAGCTGGTTAGGAACAAAAGCATATGCTTTTAGCTATAGTTTTAGTTCTAACTTATAGATGTAAATTACATTTATTCTCTGGTGTCGAATGTTGCCAGTATCGTTTCAGACCTTGAGCATTCACGAGTCAATTGCTTGCTTTTTTTTTTCGAGAATACGCAGGAGAGCTACGTATCTTTGTATTAAGAAGAAACGAGTCAATTGCTTACAGTTTATGGCATCTGGTAGTATGAAGACCATTTAATTTTCGGAGCTTGCCATGCTGTCTGAAGATGAAATTGCTAAGCACTTCGGTAAGCATGAGGCGGGGCTCGTGTTATTTCTGCATGTAATTGTTGTCTGGAAATTTTTTGTTCTAAGACGAGCGCAGTACCAGCTCTTTGATGAACGCCTTGACACTATGGTAAACTGTTCTGTGAACAACGGTTGTTTCATTGTTTGAGGGGCTCCTGCTTAAAACTTAAAAGCCACTGGAATTTCCGAGCTCTTTGAAATGCGAACAGAATTGCTCTCCGTGGGATTGGGTTACCTTCATGGCTTCATCTGACGATTGAGAAAAAGGGGTTCCGACTCCAGTGAGGTACATTTTCTTAGAAAACAGAACAATATACGGAGTTTCTGCGAAAGGGCCTCTATTCTTCTTGGGAAAAAAAATAATCTTTCTTGGATTGGAAATGTTTCTTCCTCCTCTAATAATGCTTAAATGGGCCGTTGACGGATCTCAAAACGCGACCAATTGAACACACAAACAAACAGTACGCAACCTCGACCAAATCTCGAACCAAACCTCACCTCCCTCACCAAACTGCAATGCGGCCGGCTGCCGCTATGCCGTCCACCTTCCCCCGCGCGCCTCGTCGCCTCCGCTAGACCGCTGCCCGCTCCCGACAGCCACTCTCCTCAGAGCCCCACGCACTCCTCTTCACCAGTTCACCTCCTGCCTCGCCGCGGACGCCGCCCTTCTCGCGCATTTCGCCAGGCACCTCGCCTCCGCCGCTCCTCGAGCTCGAGGCTGCCCACGCACGCCGACGCCTTCCCCTCCCTCGCCGGCTTCCGACCCAGCTGCGGGCACCCGCTCGGGCTCAGCACCATCTTCTCCAGCTTCACCCTCGCTGGCGACCCCTCCGCTGCCTTTCGCGCGTCTCACCTCGGGAGACTCTGCGCCCGTGCGGCCGGACGGGGACACGATGTACCCGTCCTCGCCGCGCTCAAGGCGTGCGTGCGGCTCGTGGGCATCGGCGGGACTGGCAGGTGCACGCGGTCGCAGGAAAGGCCGGGGTTCCTGGGGCGCATGCCGGTCAGGAATGGCGAATGGGGGAAGTTCGGGGACGCGACGAATGCGTTCGACGAAATGGCCGAACGGGACTTCGTGCCGTGGACCGCAATGCTCTCCGCCTTGGTCAGGGGTGGGAGGTTCGCGGAGGTGATCGGCGTTGTCGCTGAGATGGACGTTGTGGCGAACCATGCGACCTTGGTGACCGTGCTCATCGCGTGCGGGAGACTGGGGGTGGAGCGGGTTGGGAGGGCGGTGCACAGTTAGTATCTCAAGAGGGAGATGGAGCTGAGCCTCACTGTCTGGAATGTGGTGCTGGATACGTATGTCAAATGTGAGAAATTGGATCTAGTCAGATGAGTTTTTGACAGGATTCAGGTGAAGGACATTTTGTCTTGGACGGTTATGATCAGTGGATTGGTGCAGTGCAACTGCAAGCGCCCGAGTAAGGCACCGGAGGTGTTCAATGCAATGCAGACATCAGGGGTGAAGCCAGACAAAGTACTTCTTTCCACTGTCTCTGGAGTCTGACAGGCGGTGCATGAATATATAGAGTGTAAAGGGGTATCGAGCGGGACGTGCATATGGGGACTCAGCGGTTGACATGTACACGAAGTGTGGGTTCCTTGGAGTTGAAGACTGCTGTGTCCATCTTCCATAGGATGGCCTTCAAGAATGTGTCCTCCTGGAACGCAATGATTAATGGATTTGCATTGCATTGTCATGGCAGGAAAGCCGTTGAGTGCTTTGACAGAATGAGCTTCAGGTCTTCCTCCTAATGAGGTCACTTTCGTAACTGTCCTCGGCGCTTGTTTGCCACTCCGGTTTTGTGCCAGATGGTCGTCGGTTGTTTGAGATGATGACAGACTCATATGAGCTCACTCTTTGGGAAGAACACTATGGTTGCATGGTGAATCTTCTTGGCAGAGCTTGCCTCCTCCAGGAAGCATACGAAGTAATTAAGGCTATGCCAGTGGGGCCTGCTATTTTCACACAGGGAGCTTTCCTGAGTGCATGCCAAGCTCATGGCCAAAAGGATTTCTCGCATCAGATTCTCATGCATGTTCAGAAGTTAGAGTCTTTTGATAGTGGGGTTTATGTCCTCTCCAATGTATATGTTGTAAATGATAGATGGACATATGTGAAGAAGGTTAAGAGGATTGATGTCTGAGAAAGATATGCACAAGAAGCCAGGATCCAGTGCAATTGAAATGAATAGGAAAACCAGTGAATTCTTAGTTGGGCAGAATAATCATTTGCATATTCATACGATATGGGTTATTCTTTCCATACTAACGAAGTAAATTCATTTTGAGGGCTTGTAGATCTTCGAGCAGATTATTGGTTTTCTCTGAAGATCCATATAATATCTATTTAGTCAATTGGTCTAAAGGACTGGACATAATTTCTAAGTGACTATTGTTGCTACGAAGGCCACATGAATTACTCTGGATGATCAAGACTAGCACTAACCTTAGTGGGGCCTACATATCTATGGTAGTTGTTTCTCACTCCTATGCAAATGCTTTTATTTATGCTGGTACTAAAGCTGCATGATCAAGTGGGTTACACTTACACATATCTACTGTGACACTTTTTGTAACATATGTTGACTCTGCAGTGCTTGGACAAGATTACCGATGATTCCATTACTGATTGATGAACAAAAGAGATCTGTCTCGCAGGATATTATTTGAGTCCATAGTGAATTGCATTTGCATTGTGATGCTTTTTATATCAGGTGGTGAAAAGGTTCAGATGTTGGTAACTGATATTATTGAGAGTGGTATAGTTCTGTCACGCATGTGCTGCACATCTTAGCACTGTGTTATATAAACATCCTCAAACAAGCAACCCTGGATTGCAATTGCTCTTTGCAGAGATACAGGAACTGAGGCAAGATTTGTTTTGTTCTTATACCCAGAGTCAACTTGTTAGTTTGATGAAATGTATATGCTTTTGAAATTTGAACGCGACTGGAACAACAATTTTTATATGCATCAACATCAAGGTTCCCTCACTGAAGAGAGATTATTGTCCAAGATGGCGAAATTGTAAGATAAATTCATTTTCCAAGTGTCGTGTTTTGCACTGGCAGATGGGGCAAAGTAACTTTAAATGGAAGCTACATTTCAAGGCCCAGCATTTACTGTCGTTTTGCGACATGCCTGAGCTTGTGCATCTTTTCACGTTTAATGAATAATATTCCTTCTTGTAGAGCACTGTTAGTGATCTGGTACTTATCTAATGTACCGTCTGCCTCCACACCCGTTCTCCCTTTGACAATTGAAGAACACCGCAGCCACAGGAGGTCCAAGATTATAAAGTGCTGAAAAGTCTCTAGTGTTGAAATTTGGTCTCCATCCTGGGGCATAAACAGTTTGCTGGACAGACTGACGGAAAAGTATAAAGACAAAGCGATGTATTCCAGCAGTTGGCTTTGGGTTTTCATAACTGACAATTTCATTTCCTGTAATAGCATTTGTGCAAACATGTCAAAGTGAGTTAATAAGAATGTCGTTATCGTGGAAATATTGGGACATAAGCAATCATTATGGTACAGTTTAATTTGTAAAATATGGAAACTACAGAATTCTCATGTTGAGGTGAACAAATCAAATCCACTTTCAGCGCAGTTGGATTGAGCAATTTGTACTGCAATTACAATCCAAAGAATCATAGTCATGGACATGATAGCCAGCTGCTTATTGTTCAGGTATGCCCTACTTTTGATAGGGTTCATCCTTCAAAATTTAGCACCTACAGTTGCCATTTTGAAATTTTCCATTCAGCTACAGATGACATGCTATTTTTTTTAATACAATGGAGGTGCATATAAATGGCATCTTGACTAACACCATTTATTTTAGAATCTTAGATAACTCTTGAATTTATGAAACATTTAATGTGTGAAAAAGACAAACGAAAGAACCCACCATAGCTAGCATTTGTTGATTCTGGGATGTCTGTCACCAACCTGTGACATGCACAGAGCATAATCTTTAATTTTTATTTTAGAATCGTCACATCATAGTAGTGAAATTGTATAGTTAGTAATGTCCAATGATTGTGAAATGTTTCCGATCTTACCAATGAAGATATTCTCTTTTTGTTGGGTTGCTTGGACTTGGCGAATCTGGATCCACCATCACCTAGTAGCAAGTTAGCTTGTTATTTTCAGAAATATTTCTCTTAGCTTAACGAAACAGTTTCCTTATCAAGTAAAAAGATGCCTAACATATGATCTCTGAAATTTTCATCACAGTTCCTTATCTTTTATTCAGAGTATTGCAAAGACATTGCTGCATCTTATCATAGTTATTCAAGATTCCTGTACTTCTTGATGGCGTAGTTTTTATTCTAGTCAGTACCATGTACAAGATGCAGGTACATGTGCCAATGCCATCAAACATAAGGACAACAGAAAAAAAAATGGAAGTGCAGAGGTCTTTTTCAATCCATAAAGAAGAGCTTACAACTTACATAAAGTTGAGAGTCTTTGCTTCCAGTGCTCTTTAGGCACTGAAAGCAACTAAAGGCAATGAACTCCAAATCAGATGTTACAAATAAAAGATTGTGCAACAACTTTTACAAAGAAGAGATCCTGTGTAATTAAGCATATATGTTTTTTCATTGACCCTAAATACACCTTGTTGAACTTAAGATTTACTTTTTCCTAAACTTAATACTGCTCAATGTGTTAATGAATTGGTTATGGACTTACCAGAGTGTAAAGATTCCTCATGTCTCGCCCAGCAATTTCGACCCTTGGTTCATTTGCTACTTGTGACGGCTTGAGCTCGGATCCATTGGTCAGTTCCTTATTGTTGTACAGAACCCTAAGTGAGGCTGATTTGATAAATGGATCCAAAATGTCGCCAACTACATGTCCTACTACTAGTGGGTCCCTTGACATGGTTGTGAGGAATGATACTTTTGAGGTTGTGAGTTAAAAAAAATGGTTGCACTCTAGAGTCTTATAGGCTTTGTGCTCTAAGGTACAAAGAAGCTAAGCCTCAAATGTGAACTTGAGTGAACTGATGGGTGCAGGTTCATGCCCTATTTATACTTGCAATCTGAAGTGCTGAAGGCATTCATGATATTGGGAGTTGTGCTCCATATTCCCCAGAATCTCAACTTTAGGACGTATAATATGATATTGGTCGTCATCACTGGAAATTTGTAGTCCTGTCCGCTATCTGAGCTTACAAAAATAGGAGTGTCCATTGCAATTCCATATTGATGAATAAAATCTGATGACCACGCTCAGTTATTCCCTAGAAATGATACGTTCCTCATGAAAAGTGGGTTGCCTTTTGACTTGTCTATCAGATTGACACCTCATCTTCTTTGTTTGCGGCATGAACATTCTTCCACTCTTCCATCAATAAAAGTTTTTGGCGAATGGGGAAGGCAAGCATAAGTCCAGTACTATTTGATAATCTTCTATTTCTTTGCTTTGTACAGGATAGAATATACACTCTTGGGAAGAGTCTACTGACCTGGTGGGGACGCCTGTTTAACCTCCTTAACTCAGGTGCCCACTTCCACCTTCAGGGAATGCAGGAATGCCTGGCCTTTTATACTGGAGCATACATATTAAGGATTCAATTGTAGCATTATTGTAGCGAATATCACATTCTCAGTACAAATAATGGACGAAATTCCTTGACTGAAACATTGTTTGCTGGGAATATTAGACTTTAACCATGAAAAGTGACAAGGGAGTTTCTTGACACTTGTTCGTTGCCTTCCCCCAACATAATAATTTCTTTCTTCATTTGTAGTGAGCTTTTACTAAGATAGATGCTTGGGAAGCAAATTAGTGGTACAGCTGTGTGGCTTATTTCAGTGCATGCCGACATCTAGAATTCAGAATCAAGTCATGTTCATCCTCCAAAGACTATAAAATAGTGCTTCTGGTTAGATAATGATGACAATGTGATTGACATATGTTTGTTCTTATATTATTCTGGTATGTCTACTTATCTGTGCAAATCTTTCTATCTAAACATATCTCTCCATTCAGTCGTTTATTTCTGACCAAAGACATCTAGTAATGTAATTTAAACATGTAAATTCGATTTTCAGTTTTAAATTGAATGTAGTTTTCTTATCAATTAAGCTGCTCAATTCCCTGAGTAATATGGACTATAGACCTTTTACTGTCATATACTATCACCAGACTGCACTTTACTTCACTAGGGTAACTGTCCCGACTGAAAACCCCACAGCACACTGGAAGATTCACTTGGAGCATCTCTGATGCTCCTATGTGGCACTTCTCAAGAGGTAGGTAGTGCGGATTGTGACGTAGAAGTTATTGCAGCATATGGTGCTAGTAAATTTTCTACACAAATTCAATTGTACTCCGTACGCCCCTCCTAGTTCGTCTGCTGGAATATGATCTCTTGATGGTCAGCGCTTAGTGTAGCTTCTGAACAACACACACAGGCACATTGGCTCTTTGGCATATCTGTCAATGACTCCAGACTGTCCTTCCAAGCTTTCTGATAGAATATAGTCTGTGAAATACAATGTCCTAATCTTTCTATCATAACAAGAATATGTCTGCGGATTTGGTGGGCGTGAGATAAAGAGCGGCGGAAAGTGGGGAAATAGATAAGGTTTTACTACATTTGTTCTTGCATAATGGGGGTCCATGGAATCCCATCTCATTCCTGTGATTTAGTACACCATAGGCTCTATGGCTACCGCCCCCCTTCTGATGTTGTGTTCCCACTTGCAGAATACAGGCTCCTGATCTTCAGCTGAAGAGGGCTCTCCATCACTGTCTGGCTGAAAGATCTCGTCTGATCAAACGAAGGCGATTCACTATCCACTATCCCGGGCTCTCTCCAATGGTTCCATCCATCTCTTTTCTGGAGGCAAGAGTGTGTTCTCCGACCGGTTGATATGCACGGGACTTCCGAAAAAGATCCGGAGCAGGACAGGCACGGAAGCCAGTTACGTGGACGAAGTGAATCGTCAGGTTGGGGGAATCGACGGGGGCCGAACTGTCGCTGGCATGATAATCTTGACCGGAGAACAGGTGAGCCAGGCGCCATGCCCGTTCACGTGGGAGCATCCCATTCGTCGCGTGACGGATGGGACTTGCAGGAGCCGTGGTCCTGACGGGTCGCCGTCGCCGGAGACGGACGGGGGGCTCTTTTGGGGCAAGTCTCGTGGTTCCCCCAAGCCAAATCCAAGGAGACGGTGTCATGGAATGGAAAGGTTCCGCGGCAGCGGCGGAATGATCCAGACGATCTGGTGTGCTATCATTCATCCAGTTGAGGGAAATGGGAGCGGATCTGATGTACCCTGTCGCCGGAATTATCGGCACATTGGCAAGGGATAAGCCGGTGGTGCCTTTTTCCAACGCGCAAAGAGGATTGGCTGGTACTAAAGCCCAACTTTCCCACAAGTTGATCACTACTAGATGGTGACCTTGGAATGCGAAATCATCATCAGCAATGACAAGTTTGTTTAACTGAGACTGATTTCAGAGTGGACTGGATCCTAAAACGGGGAGAAGCTTATCAGAGTGCTGATCAGTACTCACCCTGTAGCGTGAGGTCAGTACATGTACATTGCGTGGATCAGAGGCTACTGCTCTATCGGAATCTACACCCATCCGTCGAGTAGCATCTGTAGAACCAGAACTTCGGAACAACATGCAAAACAGTAGAGGCTATACTGGATGCAATCACTTGAGCTCATCCGGTTGATGCATCGCCATGACACCACCTATCTCATTTCCTCCCATAGCCGGGGAACAATCCAACGATATCATTTTTGTAACTATCCTTCACCGCTTTATTTCCAGTTTTTGGTTTAAGAATTAAGATAGACATTTCTCACCATGCGTATTGTTTCATAGTAGCATGTTTTACTGGTAAAGTTGAGAATTAAAAGCGCAAGAACACATGTGAAATTTATCAACAATCATGCATTCTTGTAAAGGCCATAACCGACTTTTGCTTTGTTGAAAAAAAAAAACTGCATTGTCCAGTACACGTAATATGCGGGCTCCATGCTCAAATTATGAGGCGGAATAGCATAGATGCGCTTAACAAAGTTCTGAAATGTGTCCGTGATTCGTCACTAAGACACTAACAAACAGTCTGATACTCAGTATTGGGGCCAGTAAGACTGGTCATTAGTTTGAAATTTCAACATCGTCAACTATAAGAATCATGAGTAAAAAAAGGAACAACAAAATAGTAACCAGAAATAGCACAAATTTGTGACGTGTCCAAAAGTAACTCGTCTGAGACCTCAGGATTTATTCCAAAAGAACAAATCAGCACCTCTGCGTCATGATCAACTTTCTTTGTTCTGCAGCTCTGACATGATTGAACCCGGCAAGTCTGCTTCACAGCCTTCACAAAACAATGAAAGAAGTGCATCTTAATGCAATAGTCGACTAAATAATTCATCTTTCCTTTCATTAAATGTCCATAATTAAAAGTTCGCCAAAATACATCCTATTCCTGTGGGCATGAAACACCACACCAGCAATCCTAGCAAGGAGTCAAATCATCCAGTGGCATGACATCAGTCAGAAACTTATGTCATTTGGAGCATCTAAAAGATACGATGTTTATTGGAAATTGCATGTAAGAAAGCACGGGTATCAGAACACCAGAAGCATTCGGATATGATGCAACTACCAATACATATAACAAAGAATACATAACACTACTGGTATCATTTACCAATCAGAGGGCAGCGCCCTGGCTACTCAATGGTACGAAGAGCCATGCATTCCATAGAATCTCTTCAGTCACAGCTGCAAATTCAAAACAAAAGGTTAAAATGTTTTGCAGAGAAACAAACTTTCTTTCTGGAAAAACCTATTTCCTATTTTTTTTCATCATAGTACGCAAAATAATGGATGCAGAATCAAGCCAAATATCAGCAACATAAACCAATGAACTCTTTTATTGGGTTAGGCATTGTGGCAACATCCAAAATAGGTGATGTATTAAAATGCAAGCAGTAGCAAATACAAAACATACGAGCACATAGTTATCAGTAAAGAATGTGGCTTGGTATGCTTTGGGAAGTCAAAGTGATGACCCTGGCATAGGTTACGGCTACAAGTACTCATCTTAGCTGCAAAAACGTCTACAAAAGGTAATGTTGAGACACCACCACAGTAATCCAGCTCAGAACATGCTTAGCTAAATGAGTAACCTGAAAAGAAATTGTATTTGCAAAGTTGAAGGGCTACTTACAAATACTGTAAGGGCATTATTTCCACATAAATAGAATAATAAAATACAAAACAAACTAGAACTCCGGAACATGCTGAGAATCAATAAGTTACGATACTGGAAAAGTGAAAAGAGGTGAAAGATTTGATGATCTGACAAAAACAGTTTAAACGTTTTGTTATGATAGGATATCACCACATATAAACAGTTAAAATTAAGAAAGTTTCATTTGAAATAATTGCTTCATTTGTACAGTGAAAAACTTCGACATATTTCAGTATGCCTTTGTAGTTACAGAATGTCTTTATTGCTCTATCTCCAAAGCAACATTCGAAGGAAGCAGAAGTATCGATTTGGAATTGGTGGATAGAGATATGAACTTCAAAAGTTGCCTTCACTGCACATTGCGGCTTTTGTGTAACCATCAGTAAATTATATAGAGGTTATTCTTGGTAGCCGTTGAGATGAGCCTCTGCCGATGTGAAGATAAACCAGTTAGTCCTATACCATGTGAAAAGGGAAACCTAAGATCAAATAGAAAATGCAAAATGATGCAGTAATGAAATGACAAGGAATGTGATAATCTGCATTGTATGAGAGCACAAACATGATGATAAGCAGCAAACAGCCTTAAAGATTTGCTGTAGTTACGGAGTAAAGTTTCTTCTTACATGAGTGCAGATTCACTATGTACAATGTTATGAAGGCCTTCATGTGTCTTCATAGTATCCCTCAGCATCCAGAAATACATACCCACATACAGTTTTAAGAATCAATCCAGTCACCATGCACTGCTTCTTTGAGTTCTCTGTGCTCTTTGCACATTTTCGTTCTCAGCGCCATTTCTCCTATTTCACAACATCCATCTGCAGTCTTCCAATGATCAGAACTGATGGCTCATGGGGGAATGTTTAGAAGAGGCATTGTTCAGGTATTCTTTTTTTTTTTTAAGAATAGTGTCCAAAGATGAACTAATCATGGGACCAAAATACCCCCATTGAAATTAAGATCTTAGGGACAATGGTGTCACTTGGAGTAAGAGCACATCTATCCTCCATCAAAAGAGTTGTTGCCCTGCCACTTTACACCCTGATCCAATAGCCAGTATTAGTAGACATCCAGATAGATTGTCATATAACAGCATGATGCAAATTAAAAGGAAAGATTAGGGCACAAATTAGTACAGCTAGAAATGTGATGATACAATTAATGCCAAACAACAGAAGCTGCTTAAAGTTACACTATTATTTATACAATTTTATTTGGAGCTACAGTGTGGAAAAAATGAGGATTACAACTAGGACAGTTGTGCCCAAGGAAGTAAGAATGAAAAGATATATTTTGTTAGAGCAGTTACGTGACAAGCAGGCTGACCTCATGACATATGCTGTAACACAACTGCAATGCTTCATTCCACTTATTCACTTTGACGAGCCCCTTTATGAGGCAAACAAAAACACTTAGCTCTGGCACAACACCTTTTCTCACCATTTCACTATATAATCCAAATGCTTCTTCAAGATGAGATGCCAAACAAAGTGCCTGAATTAATGAAGCATATGCAACCTTGCTTGTTATGTTTAGTGATGGTGAGACTTCCATCATCTCTTTATGCAACTCCAAGGCTTTCTCCAGTCTGCCAGCCTTAGAGAAATTATCAATGAGCAACCCATAAACTGGAGCTATTGGCACTGTGCCATGTGACTCCATCTCTTCCAACAATCCAAGAGAAGCAATGAACTTCCTGCTAAAACCCTGAACCGCAAAGCTGTATCCTTGCAAATATTTTGGCCAGTAAGTTTGCTTCATTTCACTGAGCAGTGAATGAGCCTCATCCAAAAGGCCAGCAGCACAGCAATGGTTTATCAGTACTCTGTAGGTAACATAGTTCGGAGCACATCCTTGTGTGCTCATTTGTGTAAAAAGCTGAAGGCCTATATCAACTTTACCAGATTTTCCTAATCCATCTATTAGAGCAGTGTAAGTTACAACATTTGGGCTGCATCCCTTCTGTTTCATCATTGACAGCAGCTTTAAGGCCTTCTCACTTTCACCTATTCCACAAAGTCCATCAATCATAGCTGTGTAAGTGACGACATTAGGAGTGCAAGAACCCTCCAACATCTGAGAGAGAACTTTCATGGCTAGATCGAGCCTTTTGTCCTTAAACATCGCATCAATTAAGGAGGTGTATGTATGTACAGTAGGCAAGTAACCACACTTAGTCATCCTCAAAAATACCTCCTGAGCATTATCAATCTTTCCAACTTTGCAAAAGCCATCAATCAAAGCATCATATATAATGTGATTTGGCTCGCATCCAGTCGATAACATAGCATCTAGCAATTCATGAGCATCAACCACTTTGTGCGCCTTGCACAAACCATCTACGAGTGCACCATATGTAACAACATTTGGAGCAATGGTGTCTGTGTGCTCACCTTCAAAGTAAAATTCAGATTCTACACTGCCAGAAGTTCCTATTAATTTGGCATAGACTTCACAAGCCTTTTGGATTTCACCTGCCTTACAGAGGCCATCAATTAGAGCACTGTAGGTGATCGCATTGGGAAGACAGCCAGCATCAACCATTCTGTGAAAGAACTCACTAGCTTGAGGTAGCTGCTTCGCTTTCAGGTAAGCATGAAGCAATGCAGTGTAGGTTACTACATTTGGGGAGCAGCCCACACTCCTCATCTCATCAAACCAGTTTTGTGCTTGTTCAATAAGACCAGCCTTACAAAAGCTATCAATCAAAATTGTGTATGTGTAAACATCTGGTTTCACACCGACATTCTTCATCTCTTGGAACAGAAGGAAAGCTTTTTCTACCTTCATAGCCTGACACAAAAAAGTAATCACCTTAGAGTATGTGCTTGTATCAGGTACAAAACCTTTTTTCATCATCACCTTAATGATCTGAAAAGCTTTATCAAACTTCTCCACACCACAAAGGCATCGAGCAAAATTGGCAGTGTTAACCTTATTAAGAACGCAATTAGAAGCCAGCATCTCCTCGTAAACTTTCTCTGCCAAAGCCAGCAATTCAGGGTCCGGCAATTCCTCCCCACCACAAATGCTTCCGATGAAAATATTGTATACGACATAGCCAGGAGGGCAACTACAAGAAGACATCCTCTTCAAAAGTTTATATGCATACGTGTAATCCCTGGCATTGCAATAACTATGCACAAGTGAATTAAACAATGACGGATTTGGATTGCAACCCTCCTTCATCATCATGTTGATTATCCTTTTGCACCATCCAAGCTGCTTCTTTTTCAAAAATCCAGAGAGCAATGTCCTGTACGTGACAATATTGGGAATGCACGAGTTGCACCGCATCCTGTGGAGGAATGAAACTGCCTCATCAAAAAGGGAGGCCTCCATCAGTCCACTGATCATCTGGGTGCACAAAACTGTGTCAAGTTTGAAATCCTCCCTCTGTATCATATCAAGCGCATCTGAATACCGCCCCTTTTTGCATAGAGCCTGTGCAAAGCACCCAATTGTGAACTTATCCATGCAGAATCCCGATTCAGACATCTCCTTCTGCACCCTGAACCCCATGTCAACCTGCCCTGCTGTAGCAAGCACCTGCACCAGAGCGTTGTAGGTTGCACCCGATGGCCTGTACCCAAAATCCTTGAGCCTCCCAAGCTCCTCCAGCGCCTCGGCCCATGCTCCGTGACGGCAGCATTTCCGCACAAGCACATTGAGCAATCTGCCGAGCACCTCACGGTCATCCTCCCCAATCTCCCTCAGTAGCCTCTCAGCGGTCCTAGCACGGTCCTCAAAACTCAATACCTCCGCAAGCGCGTCGTAGCAAGCACTGGTGTGGCTGTATCCCCACCTGCCGCTCAGCCCAAAGGAAGAACTTGACACAAAGCTCCGGGGCTCGCACCGACCGGAGCACAGCGACCACTACGGCATCAGTCAGGAAATCCCGGTGCCGCCGCAGGAACCGCTCCGCACTGCCGTCGAAGTCGGTGGCGTAGGCTCTGATTGCCTTGGAGATGAGGACGGCCTCCGGGGGCGTGAGGGCGGCGGCGGGGATGGGTGGCGTGGGCTCCTTAAGAAAGGCGAAGTCTTTGGTTGAGAGGCGGGATCCGGGGCGCGGCTTGGGGACCTCCACAAGGCCAAGCAGCTGATCGTTGGAGTCGGCGGCGTGGGAGGAGCAGGCGCGGCGCAGGTAGGCGCGAAGGGCTGTCGCCGCCGCCGCATGGCGGCGGATCATGAGGCGGCGGCGGCGGCGTTGGGGATGTGTATTGAGAGGGTCCGCAGTAGGGATGGGAAGGGGAAGGGGGAGGAGGAGGAGGCGGCGGCGGCGGGATTTGGTGCTCCGGCCATGGAGGTTTTGGGTGCCGGAGAAAGGGGGATAAACCCTAGGGAAGGGGAGGGTATTTTGGGAAATAGGTTAGTGAAACAGTCCACCAGGTGGGGCCGATATGGCATTGGGTGGCTACCACGCAGGTCCACTGCTGGATTGGATGGACGGAGAACGCGGCCGGGAACATCGAACCAACCAAAGGTTCCAAAATGAAAACGACATCTAAAAAAAGAAAATAACGAGTATTGTTTTTTACTCGAGTGAATAATGATCGGTAACTTTTAGCGTTTTGTTTAGAGAAACTTTGTAAATTTTTTATTTTAAGGCAAGACTATTTTAAAAACATGTGAGAGTTTTGCCAGTCTGGAAATGTTTGTTCAATTATATATCAATAACAAACCGCATTGCCTAGCACACTCATATGTACACGTGAATGTGTGTGCCGCCACATATGGAGTATACGTATAAAGTGTTTCCTCCGTTTTAAATTATAGGTCATTTTTGTTTTTTAGGTTCATAAATTTTACTATGAATCCAGGCATGACGTTTATTTAGGTGTATAACAAATATGATGGACTTAGAAAAGCTAAAACGACCTATAATTTAGAACCAGAGTAGTACTTATATATGTATAGTTTGAGCCTTGACAAGTAGAGCCACATAGTGTGCCATTGAAACACAAATGATTTTTGCTAAGAAAGAAGTACATGAAAAAAATGGTTATTAAGCTAAGTTAGAATCACACCACTACACATCCTCCAGCTCAACAAAATCTTGTTACACCAAATGAACTTCATCGTCCTCCTGTAAATATTGTGAGCACCATATAGTAGTGCTAGATGATAAACTTTTCTTTGATGTGACTTTTCATCCCATCTAAACACAGCCTTAAGCTGTTTACATAATCATGCAATGAACATGGACTAAAGCGATATCCAGCGGCAATACCATAATAGGAAATATGGCATCTGTGATGAGGTTGGTGTCATCTTCTAGATATTCCATCATGTACTCCTATCGTTGGTATGCAGTATGCTACATCATAAATTTGGAGCTTGGAACATGTTTGGAAGTTGTATGTCGTCCTACTGATGGCACGTCGAAGAAAGCAACGGTTGGTCTCTATCTCTTCACATGTGCTCGACGCAAGAGATGCAGGTTCAGTCACATGTGATTCACCGGTGTCCGGTCGGGTCACTCTCCATGCATGCAGCTCATTTTACCGCCACAGAACAGACGGACGGGTCAAAACTCAAATCATCGTTCCCTTCCTCCCCTCCCTCGGTCGTAGACTCGTAGTGGCGGAGCTACGTTGGGGCCAAACTGGGCGCTGCGCCCCTTGCCTTGCAAAAACTAAGATGCAGCTTGCCCCCTCCGTATCTTCCTCCACGCTCCGCCAGTGCGGTCGTCCACTCGTCCCTTTTGCTCCCTCCGATAAGGGCCACGCTAATTTGCGCTCGGCCGCACGGAGCGTTCCGTGCGCTCGGCTGTCGCGGCCCACCCCAGAGCCGTCACGCACCCCCGCATGACTCCCCCTGACCCACAAGCATACGCTCACGGCTCACCCCCCGCACGGCTCCAGTATGCACGCAATCATCACCTCTGCTCACCAACAGCCCACTCCACATGCTCGGCAACAAAATTACGACAGAGAAGTTTGTCTAAGAAAAAAGTTTGCAACAAAAATTTGTCCAGAGAAAAAAAGTTTGCAACAAAAATTTGTCTAGAGAAAAAAGTTTGCAACAACTAAAACGCAGAAATTTTTTGCCCGAAAAAATTGTCCAACAAAATTTTGGGAAAAAATATTTTGCTTCAAAAATTCGTGCAAACTTTTTACAAGAAAAAATTTTTTAGATAAAAAGTTTGACAACAAAATTTTGAAGCAAAATCTGGAAGAAAATGTTCGAGCAAAATTTTAGCAGCAAAAAATCAAGAGAAAATCTTTTGAAAAAAGTTTTCAACAAAGTTTTTTTGTTTTGTCCAAAGAAAGAAAAAAAAGAAAAAAATAAACGCACCTGGCTGTCGGCGTCCTCCTCTCCGACGAGGGTGGTGCCTCGCCGGCGGAAGCCGCAGCCGCCGCGCCGACCCACGCGGGGACCGCGAGCGTGCCATCCCGCCGCCGATTCCCGCCAGGGAGACAACTCCAGCAAAGGGCGGGCTCCCCCCGCCGCGCGCAGTGGGTCGGGGGCCGGGGGACGGCGGCAGTCGGAGGCTGGGGGGACGGCGGCAGCCGGAGGCTGGAGGGACGACGGCGCGGCGCATGGAGGCGGAGGATCTTCCGTTGGGGCGCGGCGGCAGAAAAAGAGGAAAGAGAGGGAGCAGTCGAGTGAAACGGCGGCATTGTGTGGTGGGAGGGAGCGGACGAGACGATAAGATCGACGTGGGTCCCACCACGTGGGTGGCGACCGCACGTTGCGCTCGCTACGCTCGCCCACAGAATTGGCATCGCGCTCCGATAACTGGCCCAAAAAAAACGTGGATAGGAGGCACATATCTCATTTGAGAATCAATGGATTGGATTGGTTCCAACTCACTCATCTCGTGTTTGGTTAAGAAAGTTGAATTAGATCTAGTTTTTTTAATTAGAGGGGTTGAGATAAGTGAGTTGAATGCCAATTTAACACTGTTAGCTATAGTTTTCGACTGACACCACCTAGCCGTGGGCAGAAATTCACTAAAAGAGATTAAACCGAACCGAACCGATTTAACTAAAATTATAGGTTAACCGAATTTTTGTGATCTAGACGGTTAAGACTTTGCCCCTATTAGGTTGACTGGAATGTATTCGGTTTTGAATTGGCATTAACCAATTTAACCGACCGAAATTCTTTCTAACTTATTATACTAAACAGTAAAGTTGTCACCATTTACATATTCAAATGTATTTTTAGGAGACTTTATTTGTTAGAACCATTATTTGTTATTTTTTTCTTTTGTTCTATGCATGAGCCATATCTAGTTAGGTGCTTTCCAATATGATTATGTTGTAGCATTGTCTTCTATAGAAGTGTAATATGTATTACGGTTAACCAGTAATCGAACCAATTTAACCGAAACCGAATTGGGTCAGTTAATCACTTTTTTAGGTAAATTCGGTGAACAGTTTGCCATAACCGAAATATATTAAATCCCATTTAGGCCGTGCTTAGATCGTGTAAAACGGTCTCCTTTTCACGAAAAGTTATCCACCTAGAGAATCGTGTCAGTTCATTTCTATCTCTATGCACGCTTCCATAAAAACAATACTTTTCATCTCCTTTCTCCGTCTACACACCCTTTAACCGAACCGATTTAACCGAATGTTGTCCAGACCTAACACCACATGTCATTAGTGGGCCCCATCTATTCATCTCTCTGTTTTTTTTTTTTACTTTTCTTCCACGTTTCCCATCTCCACCCCCAAAATAACTCGCAGAGAGTCGCAGCACGCTCCTGCACGCATATGTCTTCCCAGTAGCGTCATCTCCTTGCCTACCTGGAGGGTACACGCGCAGCGACGTTGACGAGTACAACACCAATGCATTGCACGCATGCATATGGCTCCTGCCCCCGCCGACCAGCAGGTCTCGATCGAGCCACGTCGTCGAAAGTCAGCGACCGACATGTGCGCTCGATCGCACCCGCGCATCTTTTGCATGTTTACTGTGCGCCCGGGCGCCCGGCCACACGGCGCGCGTCGAGCTACACAGCTAGCTGCTGGCCCTATATAAAGCTAGGCACTCTAGCTCCAAAGCCTCCCATCACACAGCAAACGTAACCGAGGTAGTCGAGCTGAGCCACCACCACTGCTTGAGTGCTTGGTGCTTGCTAGCTAGGTGTGTGTGTACTACAGCAAACGTAACTCTAGTACCAAACTACACGCACAGTACACACATTGCAATATGGCCCACGCAGCCCCTATTAGCTGCTTGGCCGTCACCGCGGTGGCGCAGGCGGAGGACGACGTGCTGCGGCTTCGGCAGCCGCAGCCGCAGCGGCACAAGCCCCGGGCCTACCACCCGAGCCCCTGGGGCGACTTCTTCCTCGCCCACCAGCCGTGCACGCCGGCGGATCTCCTGGCCATGAAGGAGGACGCGCGGGCCAAGGAGGAGCGCCTGAGGCGGCGGCTCGTGCTGCTGGCAGCCTCCTCCGCCACCAAGCTCGAGCTCGTCGACGCGCTGCAGCGGATCGGGGTGGACTACCGCTTCGGCAAGGAGATCGACGGCCTGCTGCGCTCCGTCTACGATGCCAAGGGTCACGGTGGCTGCGGCGATGATGACGACGACCTCTACCTCACCTCGCTGCGGTTCTACTTGTTCAGGAAGCACGGGCTCAATGTCACCTCCGGTGAGAACTTAGCACCGACGCCAAACAGTGCACATGTATAGATATGTATATATATATATGTGCTGATTGACAAATTAAACATTATTGTTATGGATGTTATTAATAAGCAACTACTAATACATAAAAAAATCAGATGTTTTTGCCAAGTTTAGGGGCGAGGAAGGGAGCTTTGCAGCAGCGGGCGACGACGTCAAGTGCTTGCTGATGCTGTTCGACGCCGCGCACCTCAGGGTCCGTGGCGAGGAGGTGCTTGACAGCGCCGTCGCTTTCGCCAGGAGCCGGCTTCAGTCTCTGATGGAGGACAGGCTGCTTGGAGCCGGAGGTGGCAGAAGAGGTGAGGTACACGCTGGAGACCCCGAGCTTCAGGAGGGTCCAGAGGGTCGAGGCCCGGCGTTTTATCGCGGTGTACGAGAAGAAGGCTACTACGGCAGACGAGACCCTGCTGCTGGAGTTCGCCAAGCTGGACTTCAACATCTTGCAGACCATCTACTGCGAGGAGATGAAGGCTCTTACAATGTAATAACTGTGTTAAAAAAACTTGATGATAAATATTTTCATGTAATCAATGTGCTAATATCTCATTTACTTAATTGCTTTATTATCTTTTTTGAAACAAACCGAAAGGAAAGCTGCTAATTATTATATTAATAAAGAATACTTGTTTCGTTGGTGTACAGGTGGTGGAAGAACTTCCAGTCGGTGACGGATCTTGGGTTCGCACGGGACAGAATGTTGGAGCTGCATTTTTGGGTGACGGGAGTTTGTTACGAGCCCCACTATTCATACTCACGTGTGATGCTGGCGAAGCTGATTACGATCGCGTCCTTGTTTGATGACTTCTATGACAACTACAGCACCACGGAGGAAAGCAACGTCTTCACTGCAGCCCTCGAAAGGTTAGGGGCCGGGCCTAGCTCTACCTCACATCTTCTATTTAAAAAATACTACTCCCACTGTATCGAAACATTTATCGTCGTTGGTTTTTTATCACAACATTTGACCATTCATTTGATGGTAAAGTAAGTCACAAATAAAATAAATGATACTTCCACAATTTTTTGAATGTAACGAATGGTCAAACGTTACGAAAAAAAGTTAATGACGACAAATATTTCGATACAGAGAAGTAATGATTACGAAACAATGGGAAGAACAAGATTTTACATAGTACAAGATTTATAATATCGGCATGAATTTGATGACAGGTGGGATGAAGAGGCCACGGACCAGCTCCCAGCATATTTGAGGGAGTTCTACCTCAATACACTTAGCAGTTCAAACGGGATCGAGGAAGACTTAAAATTCCAGAACAATAAGCACGCTGAATTGGTCAAAGAACTGGTAACTTTAAATTTTAAAAAATATCAAACTAATAAATACCAAATAAACATATAAGAATGGTAGGTGCATGCCGCCAAATACGCAATCTTCTGGTTTTAACATGCATTGTGTGTACATGTGTATATTTAGGTAATTGACCTTGCCAAAAACTACCGTGCTGAGGTGAAATGGAGGGATGAGCACTATGTGCCTACCAAGGTGGAAGAGCACCTACAACTTTCTGTGCCTAGCAGTGGTTGTATGCAATTAACAGCCTTTGCACTCATTTCAATGGGCGATGTGGCTACGAGCGAGGCAATTGAGTGGACAAGAACTTATCCAAAATTGTTAGAGGTGTTTGTATTATCGGACGTGTTATGAATGACATCGTCTCACATGAGGTATCAACTTGCTCTAATATAAACTTTAATATCATAGACATCTTCTTTCAATCTTATATATACATTTAATTAGAAAAACATACATTATATCTTCATATACTTCAAAATGTTTGGTGATTTTCTTTTTTTTAAAAAAAATGAATACATGTAGATAAAAAAGCCTTTTTGTTACAATTAAAAAGAAAAATGAGAACCATAGGTATATAGTTTCAGGTAACACATCTCTCTAATAATTACCCCTATTTTCCCCCTTAAAAGCGAGAGCAAACTTCGGATCACGTGGTATCCACGGTTCAAACTTGCATGAAAGAGTATGGGTTCACAGTGGCTCAAGCAAACAGGAAGCTTGGAGAAATAGTCGAAGAAGCATGGATGGACATGGTCCAGGAATGCCTCGATCAGAAATATCCCATGGCAGTTTTGGAGAAGGCGGTCAATCTTGCACGGACGATGGATTTCATGTACAAGCGTGAAGATGCTTACACCCTCTCACACAGCCTCAAGGACGTTATGACCTCACTGTACGTTAAGTTTGTTTGAGTCTGTTGATGATCCAGCGTAAAAATTAAATGCAGAGAGATCAAGTGTGATTCTTGAATAAGAAGGTGTATCCGTACATGCATGTAACTGGGTTCCTAATTTATATAGCCTCTCTCCATTTGGTACTTATACGTCGTTCTCGTTCCTGTGGGGATGGACTGATTTATGCTTGAGTGTCTTGTTGCCTTGCCTATAATTAGATGTCGTTAAGTTCAAAAAAATTAATTTAATGCTTGAAATAAAAGAAGCATTTGCCGTCTAAAGATTGCTTTCGTTTACCCGGCGGTTGTGTGCCTCTGATTTACTTGCTGGTGTACATCGATGTATGTGTGTACCATGAGAATAACGTGTACCACCTCCGTTCCAAATTATAGGTTGTTTTGGATTTTTTAGCTTTATAGATTTTGTAAATCTAGACATAACGTTTATTCGGGTGCATAACAAAGATTATAAACATAGAAAAGCCAAAGTAACCTTTAATTTGGGACGGGACGGAGGAAGTACAAATCAAACCCACAAGAGCACAAAAGGGTTCGCTATTGGTCCAGGATGTCTTGGTGACTGCATACTTTTCACCACATTTGTTTTCTTGTCTTTTGACGATTTCACGCTCTCGCTCGCCGACGGGCGACGGGAGCGGCACAGTATGTTTACGCCAGCTTGCCTCTGCTTCGAAATTGTTACAGGGCACGCACGCCGCTAGTCCTCCCGGTGAACGAAGAGAAAAACGAGAGAAAGAGGAAGAAGAGAAGGGGGTGAGCGTCGAGGGGAAGAGGAGGACGGGGCGAAAGCGGGACTGGGCGGGAGGTGGGCGGGACGGTCGCCGGCGAGGTCGCCGGCAGCTGTGGGCGGCGGCGGGAGGAGGCGGTCTTTAGGTTTTGGGGTTGCTGGGGTGCCGGAGCTCCCCGACTATAGAGGAAGGCTGGGAGAGGCCGTCGGACCGGCGGTGGTGGCGGTGGAGACGGCGACGAGGCCGGCCGGCGGAGGCGCGGGAGCGCCGGAGCCAGACAGCGGGGGATGACAGTTGGGCAAGGTCGGGGCGGGGGAGATCTTGGACGGTGGGGGACGACGGTGGGCGCCGGAGTGGATCTCGCTGGCGTCGAAGGAGATTAGGGTTCCGGCCGTGCCCGCCGGCGGCGGCGAAGGCGCAGGAGCACCGGAGCCCGAAGAGGAGGCGGCGACGGGGGAGCTCGCCCGTCGGATTAGGGTTGGGCGGCGAGGGAGTGAAGCGTCCCCACATAAGCAGAGACTAAATGTGATACAAATTTCAGTCCCAGGAGGCTGATACACATTTATTCCACAGATGGTTCAGTCATCGTGCGACCTCAAAGGGGCACGGCATTCGATACAAATGATAATAGTAACCAAGATTACAACAATAAATAACCAGAGAAAGACTAAAACTGGATCTAGCCCTATCTCGGTGAGGAACAGCGGAAGCATCTTGGAAGGGACCACGCCACAGGCAACGTCGGGTGCGGACACGACCTCTACTCGAACTCTTCAGGGACAAAGTCCGGATCCTCCTCTGTTGCAACAAAATAGGGGGTGAGTACAAACGTACTCAACAAGTCCAACCACGTCCACGGAGGGGGATATAAAGTATATGCACTAGGTAAATCAAGGATACGGCTAAGGTTTAATTTGCGTAAAAGCTAGATTTTATGTAAGGGTTTATTTTAAACAGGTTTTCGTAAAAGCAGTTTTAATAACAAGTGGGTTGATCCTCCACAAAGGATCCACATTTTATGCTACCGGACTCCCCGTCCGCCGTAGCTCACGGCACACCTGCCCAACACTTTCCAAAACACTCACACCAAAAGATCCCACCCTTTTTTTCCCAATACTAGTTTCAGGCCCAAGCCGTGACTCATCCAATACCGTGGATACGGCTATTCGAATACATTTTAACTCTGCAGAGGTTGTACACTTAACCCACCCCAACGGTTTCCGCAACACGAACACCGAAATGCCGTCGCGAACCTGTCAAAGCCATTACCACACCATAGCTAAGCCGGACTAGCCAATATGGAAGCAACCAAGGGGTCCATGTCCTCCCAACGAGGCATGACCGGGACGTAACTCACATAGATCGTACTCCTGCTCCTTGTTCTCCCATTGCTCACAGCTCACCTATTGGCTAACCAACCAACTAGTGGGATTTATGCTAAGCCGTTGCCACATACAACGGTAGGGCGGTAGCACTAAACTGGGCCAGGCTAGATGACAATCAACTCGGTCCTTAAAATAATGACAATATGGATATCTCCACATCCCGCTCAGCCACACAGGCACGAGCTCACCAGCTTGGTGTTTCACACAGAACACACCATCCATCCCATCGGTTTCACCATTATTACATTTTCACCAAAAGTCACCCTTTTCTTTTAAACACTCACACCATTCTTTATTTTAAAACTCATGAGTATTTGCAATATGATAGTGATAAGAGTAACATGTCCTAAGCGTTTCTAGCAGCGGCTATCATCCAAACAGAGCAAGTCATATTTAATGATAACCTAGGTGATCAAGGAATATTCATAGCAATCAAGGGGTGGCTATCCAACCGGGTCTCGCAATAAAACAATGCATTTTATAAATAGGCCAATAGGTTGTGTTTGTAAAACATAGGATAAATATGCATCAAAGGACGGGATTGAACTTGCCGTCTTCGAAGTCGTCCGGAAGTGCCTGCTCGCGGTACGGGTCCTCGGGCTCCGGCTCGCAGTACTCGCCTGCGTACTCCGGCTCGTGGTACGGTCCTCCGAACTTCTCGCGGAGCTGCTCCTCGTTCACTCCGTGGTCTACGGTACACACAAGCAAGCATTTATTAAATAAAAGAAAATAAAAACGAAAAAGGATTTTTAAATGAGCTCAGGAAAGGGAAATATGAATTAAATCATAGAAAGATTATTTTTGGGAGATTTTTGTATAGCTCGGTCGGAATATATGTGGAAAGGCCGTGGTCGAATTTTGGGAGAAACGGGCGGAGTTTGGCGCATGAAATGACGCGTCAAAGAAAAGGTTAGGGTCGGTTTAGGGATTAAGGGCGGATTTGCAAGGATTAAAAAGGTATAAGGACTTGTATAAAAATATTTATAACTAGGAAGGGCTTATTTGTGAGTATTCATAACTGAGAAAGGACCCATTTGTAATATTGTAAAAAGATATGGTGGATTTAGAATGGACAAGGACTCTTTTGTAATTAAAATAAAGGGGTTAAGGGTCTCTTTGTAAAAACCCAGGGGCGGCAGGGGGTTCTCTGGAAAGATTTCAAGAGTGGGGGGTTTCTTTTGTGGTTTCGGAAAAACGGAGGGGGTTATGGGCAAAGTCGCCCTTCTTCTCTGTTCAGCCCGAACATAGCAGGGGAGGCGGCCGGCGGCCTGGCGGCGGCGCTGGCCGGCGCCCTGGTGCGCGGCGGTGGCCGGGAACAAGGGGAAAAGGAAGAGGGGGGTGAGGGGATCTCATTCCCACCCTCACCTTGGGCAGAGACGGCGCGGGGAGGCGGATCGACGCGGCGGCAGTGGGTGGCGGCGGCTGCTCTGGTGGCGGCGGTGATTGGCAGCGGCGGCGGCGTGATTCGGAGCAGGGAGGAGCTCAAGGGTTGGTGGGGGCGGTGCTGGCGCCGGTGGACGAGCTAGGGCGGCTTGGGCGGTTTTTATAGGCGGCGGCGCAGGGAGCTTGGCCGGGCGGTCATGGGGGCCGGCGGGGTTCACGGCGGTGGTGTGGTCGCGATGGGACGGCTCGGCGGCGTCGGCTTGCGGTCGTACGCGCGCGGCGCGGCATAGGGCGTCGCTGTGGCGGGGCCGAGGCGGAGGGCGGCACGGCAGCGGTGGGGACGCCGGCCTGGGCGGCACGGCAGCGCCGGCGCTGTGCCGTGCGGCGCGGTGGCGCAGCAGGGAAGGTGGGGCGCGGCGCGCTGGTGATGAGCAGGGGCGGTGGGGCTCGGCGCTGTGGCGGCAGGGGAGGTGGGCACGGCGCGCTGGCGGCAGTGGGAGGTGGCGCGCTCGGGCGGCAGCAGGAAAAAGGAGGGAGAGAGAGAAGGAAGAAGAAGAGAAAGGAAAAGAAAGAAAGGAAAAGAAAAGAAAGGAAAGAAAGAAAAGAGAGTAAAAAGAAAAGAGAAAAAGAAAAGAGAAAAGGAAAAGGAAAAAGGGAGAAGGAAAGAGAGAGAGATTTTTACGGCGCTGATCACGGGATCGATCGATCACGCGTGCACGGAAATCGAAAAGAAGTGGCCGGGCTTCAAGGGATTAGTGCCGGGACGGCAGATTTGATAGGAAGAGCTTCCGAGCTTCGAACGGAAAAGTTTTGAAAGAAAATTTGACGGGTGATTTGTTTTGGTAAATTTTCCGGATGTTACAGGGAGCTAAGGAAGAGGCGCGGTGTGGACTCCATCCTTCGGATGTCCTTTAATCGCCTGTATCAGTCCCTGGATCAGTGCGCTGATACAGGTTTTACACAGGATTAGTATTGGAAGCAATAAAAGCGCAGTAAGTAGAGAGTTACTACCTTCGCCTTAGCGGAGAGTGGCATTACGGCCCATTCAAGAAGGGGATGGGCCGGAGTGCCCTACACGTCCGTGTACCTGTAACATTTGAAAGCAAGGCTGAGTACATCTATGATTGGTACTCAGCAAATCCTGTGTGAAATTATGATGTATGCAAGGGAGTGAGGTTATCCTTTGGTGGAAATATAAATATAAAATAGAGTATTATATATTTGCAAACAGGGGTGGGAAAGAAGGATTAATAAGTTGTTTGGTCCTGGAGGGGCATCTCATCCCTGCCAGTCCCCATGTTTTAGTTCTCCTTCCCAGAGACCATCAGGGTCCTTCTGGGCCGGCTTATGCCTCACTCATCTAGGCCTCCGCCCATCTCGTCATCTCATACTTTATTACTACTGGTGATTGCTAATCAACGGGGGCTTTGACCAAATGGGCTCATGACCGAGAGCCACGACTATCGACAGATTGGTTACTCTGCAGAGGTTGCACCCTATGCCATACGGTCGGTCAGTCCATACCCCCGCGGAGGGCGGTACCGACCTACGAGACCCGTACCCGCCGGTGTCTGTCTCCAGACTGCATTTCCTAGGTCCAGCCACAGGTAATACTGGGGGCTAAACAGGGGCTACTAATCATCATCCGCTCTGCGGATGTCGACCCGGGTCCTCTGAGCTCATGTAATAGGGCCCTCGGCCCTCAGGGTCTCCCTACCCTGAACTCTAGTCAACCCGTGCCGCCCAGTCCCAGCCCTCTGTCTGGGGCTGTCTCCAGTACACCCGTTCCCGACTTGGTGTGTGCCTGACTCGGCACCAGGCGCTACCTGGTTCGCCGGTCGGCACTCTGCACCAATCCTACGGCTCCTTGGGATGGATTGTCTAGGATCTACTGGCGGGGTGTGGGTCAAGGCCTCACATTACAGGTCATTCCCGAAGGCCATGTCCTTTTGGCCCGTATGGCGGTACTGGCACTGGAAAGACTCTCCCGTGAACCGGTCCTTATGCGACCAGAGCAAGCCTTTGAAACAGGATCCTCTGCGAGGCTGTCTCCCTCACTCGCAAGTCCGTCCTTAGGGGTTCTATTATTAGTTGGTTCCTTTTATATTAAATCCAATATTCACTCTCATCTCCCGGAATCTCTTCTGAATAACACAAGGTTCAGAAATTTCTAAGAAATCTATTTCTAAATAACGCTCGGTCATCGATAGATCGTGACCGGGGTTATTATTAGGATATTGGGCTAGAAGTGGCTCTAAATCAAGGGGGAGGTGGAATATAGAGGGTTCTCCTTATATTTTAACAAAGTATGCATTCCATGTTATTAACTTGGTTGATTTTATTATGCAGAAACTGGGACTGGCATGACCAAGGAGTTGGTTGCCAGGACTTGCCTTCATGAATCAACCAAGTTAATAACGCGTACGTAAGCTTGACGTTGACCAGGCTTGGGCTTCTGGCCTTCTGGAGCTTCATCATCTTGATTGGGGCCTGGTCACGTCAACGACCTATCGATCAATAAACATGGAAAACAACATTCAGTTATAACAATACATCGATCAATTCCTATAGAATGGAAATAAAGGATAAGATGGGGAGACAGGGTTATTAAGGAATAATCCATTAATTATAGTAAGTAGTTAATGGACTTGGAGGAATGGAGTTTCCGAGAAATCGATAAGTAATTTCCCTAGAGGTTATTGAATGGTCGGGGAATTACATGGATTTCTAAGGGATAATTCCCGGACGATAGCGGTTTCTACGAAGGGTTTGAAAGGGTGGATTTGGGATTATCGGACAACTAAGCAATAATCCCAGAATAATCAAAACCTCGGGTTTCGATCGGGCGGCGAAACGGCACCCGTGGAGGCTCAGACGGGGTTTCGGCGGGGTTTTGGGGTAAGGCGATTGAGATTTGGGGCTAGGATATAAATCCTAGGGAACTAAGCACATGAAAATGCTTAGAACAATCCCTAATATTTATGAAAAAACTTGGGGATTTTATGGAGCTTTGAATTGGAAAAGGGGATTTTTGGGTACACTTAACGGGATTTTCTATTGGATGAGAGTTGTTATTTTGGGAATTGGGGTCAAGAAATATCTTAATATGGTTTAGATGGCTCTAATAGGTTTAGAAATATTCCTAATAATTTTGGAGAATTTTGGGGAATTTTTGGGTGGAAGGAATGCTCTAAATAAAATGTTGGGTGCAATGTTTCGGGTGTACCTAGTAATTTCTGAAGAGGTTGGCGTCAGCAGGGGGCCCGGCCGCGCACTGTGCGCAGCGTTCACGGGCTGGTGGGCCGCGCGTGCCGCGGCCTGCGGTCCAGTGGACCGTGTCCACGGGCCGGGGCACGGGACGGCCGTTAGGCGGAACAGCGACGGCCGTCGCGTGGGGCCCACGGGGCAGTGGGTGGGCGAGGGAGACGGCAGCGGTGCGGGCGAACGGCGTCAGCCCGGCCCCGCCTAGCAGTGGGTATAGGCGGGGACGGCGTCGGACGGCCGTCTGGCCCTCTTCCTCCTTCCTCCGCTCGATCCCCAACTCTTCCTGGCAGAGTAGGGGAGCAGGGGAGGGGACGGCGGCCGGCGGCGTCCTGGCGGCGTGGGTCGCCAGGGTTGGGCGGAAGTTGGCCGGGGTGGATGAGCTCGTTAGAGTTCTCGCTCGTGGGGGGAGGGGGGGGGGAGAAGTGGGCAGATGCGACAGGGTGGTGTGGCCGGGGTGAAAGGAGTGGAGCTCGAGCTCTCAAGCTCGGCGCGGCGGGGTGAGGGAAAGAGGAGGGGTTCACCCCCTCTTTATAGGTAGAGGGGGTGCCGGTGGAGCCACCACGTCGCGGCGGAGGATGAGGCCGGCGGTGAACTCGCTGGGGGGGGGGGGGGGTTGGGCGCCGTTCTCCGTTCACGGCGGCGGCCGGTGAGGCCGACACACGGCGACCCTGAGCTTCAGGGCGCGATGTGGGCCGCGTGGTGGATATCGGAGGGCGGAGAGGCGCGGGTAGGGGGCGATTCCTAGGGGGTCGTAGGGGGGCGTCGTGAGGGACGGCGGTATGGGCTCTCTGCGACCCTGCGGGCGCCATTAATGGTCGCTTCACGTGGCCTCGGCCCTTCCGTGGCAGCAGGGGAGAGGAGGAGAAGGGAGAGGGGCACGTGGAGCTCGGTCGCTGCGATGTGGCTGGCGACCTGCGCAGGGCAGGGGTTAGGCGCCGGCGACGGTGAGGAGCGGCCGGTGGCACGGTGGTGCCGGCGGTGGCGCAGCCGACGCGCGTGCAGCGCGGGATGGGGCAGCGTCGGCGGCTCGAGGTGCACGGCGACGGTGCCATCTTGACGCGTCGGCGGCGTGCGGCACGCGAGGCGCAGAGGGTGTACGGCGGCGATGCTTGTAGCGGCGGCGGGGCACGGCTGCAGCGCGGTAGGCGGTGCGTGCGGCGGGTGGAGGTGCGAGGCGCACGGCGCGCACGGTGGGGCAACGCCGGGCCCGTGCGGCCGCGCTTGGTGGCGGTGGCGTGCAGCGCAGCGCGGGGCGGCGCTGCGGTGGTGCAGGGCGCGGCGCCCGCAGCGGCGGCGGTGACGCGGGGCTCGCCAGTAGTGGCGTCTCGCGGCGGCGGCCGGGCGCAGACGATGGTGTTGACGATGGCGTGGTGGCCTTGGGGCGGTTTGGCGTGGTGTTTGTGGCGGCTGTGGTGTGCGGACGGTAGAGCCGAGGCTCGCCGGCGGACGGCGGCGCCGGGGGAATTGCTCCCCGGCGGCGGCAGCGGCGGAAACAGGTGGCGACGCCGGGGTTGGGTGGAGGAAGGAGGGGAGGCGGGCCGCGTAGGCCGGGTGGGCCGCGCTGCCTGGGGAGGGGCGGCGTGGGCCGCGGCCTACTGGGCCGAGCGGGGAAGTCGCGTGGCCCAGGGGCAAAGGAGACAGCTCGGCCGCGGAAGAGGGAAGTGGGCTGCGGGCCGGTCGAAGGAGGGAAGAGGGCGAACGAGGCCGGGAGTTGGGGGATGCAAAACGGACTTCAGCGATGGGCCGTGAAGGGTTTGGCCCAATTAAGAAGAGAATAGGTTTTCTATTTATTTGGATGTAAGTTCGAACTCAAATTTGAATGGGGATTCAAATTTGAGTAAGGTTTTGATGTGGGGCTTTGAGATGAATACTAATTTGGGATAATTTTGGAGAGGTTTTGAAAATAAGACTTATTAATATCCAAATTGAGTTTGAATATGAATGCTAAAAGATTGGAAAGGTATTTGATGGAATTTCTATGAAAGGAAATGGGAGAGTTTTCTAAGTATTCGAATGCAACACACATGTTTGATTCAATGCACGGTTTAATTTAGAAAATATATTTTGAGTATTGTTAGGGGAGATAATTAGGTTTAGTTAAAGAAAAATTTTGATAAGCCTGTATTTCTAAATGCCTTAAAAAGCAGGGTGTTACACGCGGGAGGAGAGAAAACGGAAGAGGCGGAGAAGGGAGACGAGAGGAGGGCATGTACAGCCCACAGACGGCTAGCCGTCTACAGAATCTCGAACTCAACATACAGACAGATGTACAGACAGCTCATACAACCTACAGACAGAGAGACTGTCTGTAAGCTGTTTAATGATTTGCATGGCCCTTAAGATCAACTACAAATAAAATTGTGTATACCATTGTGTGGCTATTTGATGAAAAATTAGATTAGTGAGTTTGTTATTTCATTTGAAATAAAAATGATTAATCTCCAGCAGACACTCTGAAATTCTTACACTACAAAATTATATTGATCAAATATTTTATTAGTATTCGATTTAAATTGCAACTTATGTAATACAACAGCGATATGAAGGGCCCCTTAGCAGTGTAACATGTGAATAAAGTAACAACCCTTTCATTCTTATCTCTATCCTCCAGTCATCTCTGTCCGCTTGCTCTCTCTCCCCGTTGCTCCTCATCCAAGAAAATCGCCGTAGGGGCAACACCTTCGATTCAGACGGCATCGCCATGGGGGCAGCACCTGCATGCCGAGATCCATGAACAACACCTTCGATTCCACCATCCTAGCTCCTTCGATTCCACCATCCTCGCTGGAGTACACAGCCGGGGAGGACCCAACGAGCTCCTAGCGCCGGAGCACGCGGCGGCCTCGTCGAGCTCAGCGGCGGGGTCGAGGCCCGAGCGAGGAGGCGCGACGAACGGGGCCATGACGGCCTCTCCTCCTCCCCGCCACGGCCATGGAGGCCTCCTCCTCGGCGGCGTGGTGCGGTGTGGCGGCCTCCAGGAGCTCGTCTTCGTCGTCCTGGAGGGGAGAAATTGGCGCGAGAGGAAACCGTCGGGCGTGCGGGATCCAGCGGTCGTCGCTTGGGGACGACGGCTTCCTACAACGCGCGCTCGCTCGTCCGCTCCGTGTGGGAGAACGGGACACTCGCGTCGCCTCGCGAGGCGACAGGAAGGCCCGTCTCTATGCATCGTGGGGGTGTTTTTGCAAAACCATCAACATACAGACGCGCTCAAGAGACGCGCTGTACATGCCCTTAGGAGAGGAGGGGGGCGCAGCATGGTGGGGCCCACTCCTCGTTTGGGGCGAGCGCCACGTAACATCCCCCTCTGCTCGCGCGGTTGTGCCGCCATCGCGGCCAGTCGCTTCGGACGATGATGGCAGGGATAAGTCCTGGGGAGCAACTCTACACCGCGCGTGCGGCACGCCGAGCGTTACCGCACACCTCCCGAGGCTGCCGCCTGGGAACTTTCGCAGTAGCGCAACGCCACCAGCCGTGAGCCCCCATCTAATTAATGTATGTGGGTCCCATGAGAAACACTTTAAAAAACAATTCGTATATCCTAAATGAGGTATCCAAATTAAATTCTGATTGTACCACTGCATTTTTTATAACGAGATCTTCAAAACTAGACCACACTTGACTATATTTCCGATTTTTTTAAAAATGGAACATTTTTTATAAGAGAAGGAACAATTCATCTGATTTTACAACCAGAACAAATCACGTGACCGTGCGGAACAACACAATCGTACAAGAGGAACATAAGTTTTAACATGTGGAACAAATAATCTAATAATGAAACAGAAGTAACAAAATATTATACAGGAGGAACAAAAATATCATATAGATGGAACATAAATATTAACATGTGGAACAAAAGATTTAAACTAATGAAACAGGAGTAACAAAATAATATAGGAAGAAAAAAATATCGTATAGATGAAACATAAATTTTATGAAAAGTTAAAAAAGTAAACAAATAATGAGAGAAAAAATTAAAAAAAACATACAACGGCCATCCGCGTGGAAGGGCCTGCATGTGCGTCAGGCCAGTAGGGCCATGCATGCCGTGGGTGCTGCAGCGCGTCAGAGGCGTGTCGTGCATGTGCTCAGAGCCCACCAGCGGATATGCATGCGTGTGCTGGATTTGCGGTGAAGGTGCTAGCGCCGCATATGTGCGGCGCATAGCAAAACCGTAAGTCCTGGGCCGCACGTGGGAGACACAAAGCGTAATCCAACGGCCCCTATTACACAAACCTGTGCCTCTGTGGCCTTTGACCGCCTTATCTTCTTCCAACTGAAACCACACCACACCTCGTCTCCCTCCCCAATCTGCTCTACTGGGCTGCGTCGCTCCTCCCTCCCCTCCAAAGGCTGCCTGCGCATCGCTCCAAGTTGTCCCCGTCCACTCTCCTGGGCGCGCGTGTGAGCTGGGACCTGGGAGACCTGCGACCTGCGCGTACCGTACGCCCGAGGGGGAGGTGCTGGCGCACACGTCGCCGGGAGCGCCGCCACCGTCGGCCATCGCCCTCGGCCGCTTCAGCTGGGTTCGGCCGCCGCCTCGGCATCTCCCGCTCCTCCTTAGGGGCGTCGGCTTGGCCTCTCCCGCACCTCCAGGTTCGAATCCCACCACCAGGCCGTTAAATCCTCTGCTGCGCTAAGCCAAATAGTCTGCGAAATCGGCCGTAGCTGCAGTAGCGGTGGAAATGACTATGTCGTAGCGCCGGACCTCCACAACCGCTGTAGCCAGCTATTTTGAACTACTTCCGAGTGTGCAAGTGCAACCCGTGGACATTTTGCTAGATCTGACTCCTGGGACCCGATTGAAGTCTGCCCCCTGGTTCTTCCTTCTTTAGAATCACTTTATTTATGTGGATGAAACTACGAGGCTTCTCAAGTTTAATATGCTTTTCTTATGTGGTAGTACTCTGAAGCACCTAATAAAGTTGAGGACAATATGGGTATTTGATGAGAGAGTTTTGTCCATCTTTAACCTGTTTGTCCCAAAGTGGTGAAAATGCTATTGTCCGAACTGGAAGCGCAGAATTTTGTGGTACCTAGGAGCTAGAGTCTGTGCTATTCAAATGAAAACGTTGCACTATTTTCTACATCTTTTTTATTCTTCAGATCAGATGCTGGAGATGTGACCTTCAGGATTCAGTGTTTGTCAATTTCTTAAGCTTGTTCTATATTGTACCTTAGACTTGTTACCAACGAATTTGTTAGTGGGTTGCTGGTGTTTCCTTCCATATTCGTGAATTGTGATGGTCGCTGTTGGAGTTGATCTTGCATTCTAACTCGCTGCATGGAATGCTAGTGCTTTATTTCCTCCCTCAGAATAGTGTATACCATTCTCAGTCCAGATTTACGTTTAGCTTTAGTTTCTTGGCCTCTTGGGGGATGCAATTTATGGATAACTAAGAGCGTTTATATTACGAGTATAATTGTGTGATGTGAACTATGCATACTTCTGTTGACTAGCAACCCATTACTCCAATTACTCTTGATGTGTGCATTGTGCAATGGCTGTAAACTAGGATTTAGGAATTTCTATCATGCACCTCTTTAGGGCTAGCATTATCAGCTACTGGAAATGGCTTGATAGAGTGGTATATGGTAGTAGTATCATTAAGGAAACTGCATATCTAAATCATTGGAACAATGGACAGCCAAAAAATAGCATCTGTATGCTTCTTTGTACATGCTACTGGTGCATGCCATCTTTTTTTTGCCTGAATAATTTCTTTTCCACTTGTATTTGTGTTCTGGAAAGCGTTACCATATATGCACGACATCATCTATTTTGGCTGTTTATTTGATGAAAAAAGTTTCTGTATATGCAGTGCAAACATGTCAATGACAAGTGTTTCAAATTCTATTTCCATTGGTCTTCCTAGCTATGGGCTATATGCAGATACAAGGTTTATATCACAGAGTTATAGGAACTTTCCACGGAAATCCTCTTATAAATATCTCAGAATCCGTGCAGTGCAAGGAAATGATGGGCGTCGAAGGCTGATTGACATCATTCGAATCATCCCAGAACTATCAAGGGACTATTTCAGAGGCCGGGCAAGAAGAACCCTTTTTGGTGGCATTTCTCTGCTGGGTGGCTTTTATGTTGCTCAGACAATCTCTCTGTCCTTTGGTGCATTGGGTGTGAATGATGTTATAGCAGCAGTTGTTTGCGTCCTGCTGGCGGAGTATGTGACTAAGTTCTATTACAGCCGGCCTAAGGTTACTTTCCCGGTTGCGCTCCTCAACAATTTCAAGATGGGTTTCACATATGGCCTGTTTATCGACGCCTTCAAGCTTGCTAGCTGAGCTGCATTACCTCCTGCTTGGCTGCTTCTCACATTCTTGATCACCACACACATGGCAGTTATATCTTATATGGCATATATACTATATGGTTTTATTTCTGGGACCTTTAGGTCTAATTCTCCCATGTGAAGATTGAGCCCACTGCTGGTAGTCTTGTCAGAACTGCCATGGAATTCATGTCTTAAATGTGCAAAATTTGCATACTGTAAGCTTAACTTAAGTGAAGAAACTGATAGGCTGTGAAACTATTGTTGGATTGTAGGCTGTTGATCCTGCTGCACAAATTTACCAAGGCATTCAGTGGCATCAGTGTGTCTGGACTGCTCATTAGCAATTTCCGTATCTATGGTTCATAGACGAGAAATTTCTCCTGTTCTGCATGGCTAATTCTACTTACCTTTGCTGCTGCACAATTTGCCAACTTTACCAGTTGTACTCTTCAAATATCTTAATTGGGAACCTTAACTAACAGCTCCTTTGTGTAAGCCCATGGCCATGATTTGGCTTGGCATGGATGGTGAAGGAAATCATGCTAAGAAAATGAACAGAGCATGATGCAGGAGGACTCTTGTCTCGGCCTCATCATACCATATTATTATGGCTTGTAGCAGCTAGCTATTCCACTATAGACAATTCAAGAAATAGAGTAACTACATACTGGAAATCATCGGTTCTAGTGATACTCTGATTTTTTAACTTCTTTGAACTTCCTATTACAGCACAGTGCAACACCACTTGCGAAAGCATCCAGTTCTCTGAATAATAAGCTTCCTTGATGATCTATACCTGATAATCCCAGTTTGCTGGAGGCACAGATGCCCAGGAATCCCCATAAACCATTGGACTAACGGGGCAAAGTTTATGCCCCGTTAGTCCAACGGGGCAAAGTTCCCTGCCATGAAGGTTTGTGGGGTTTGGTTCACGCAGTTCTTCGCTGGTTTGACAACATGTTCGAGAGAGCAGAGCACAAGACGTGGTTACGGCGGCCTCGGCTTTGGGGTAACCAGCCAGTAGCGCCAGAGCGCGGCATCTTTGTGGTGGTATCTCCTCTCTGGTTGCATCGGGTGTTGAATGACATGCCCCAACAACCCGATCATGCACTTCACCGTTGGCTGCTGGCTCTGCCCAGCTCATCAAAGCCCTATGGTGGAGATGGATCACGGATCAGTAAATTAGTGTGAGGAGACAGGTCTAGCTCCCGTGGGTTTTTAATCATGTTTTCTGCCAGTGATTAGTGATCAGAACTACCGTGCGCATACACACGCATGTGTCTAGCATGTTATCTCGCGGTTCAAATGGGAACACAGTTGTAGGGCGCGAGGCCAATGGTGAAGACCCAAACGAGGAAGTAGAGGGGAAGCCCACGAACAAGGAGCGGGCTAATGTAGTGGAGTTTCAGAGAGCCATTCAGAACAGCTTCAAGATATATGATGTTTTACAGTCGCTGGCATTTCTACTTTTCTAGTGAAATGGTTTATTGGGATCACCGGTTAGTCCGGATAGAAAACTTAGGTAAAACCTTTTTTTATTGGAGATTCTGTTAGCAAGCGTTTAAACAAAATGTAACGGCGTGGACTTTAGAGGTATATATGAAGAATTGACGTTGACATATGGGGAGACAATCAATAAAAATTAGGGTCCTTATGACTCTGTAATGAAAGGAAACAACTCACGTTTGTGATATGAGCCTTTTCAGTGCAAAGAACAACCCAGGGGCCGAGCACAATCATAATTTGTTACATCGCTTGACTGCCTTCCTTGTACGCGCTCAGGTCAATATTACCTTCTTCAAGCTTCCCAATTATACATGGAGTATACACAAACGACTCGTATATACCATTTGTATAGTTGCGGTAGTAACAATTTGGGCGGGAGTTGCCTAGATATTGAGCTTTCGTTGTGTTCATATGATATGCCACTATGCCAAATGGTTCAGTTAAATAGACAACTTTCTTGTATGGATGGAATCCAAGAATGTCAAAGGACTCCCAATAGGTCGCCTCACCTCCAACATTAACTGAAATGATATCATTGTCAGAGTCCCACTCAAAATCCTCTTTCGATAGAGTTTCAGCTGTGTCGTCATTACTGGTGTGCACACTACTGTTATGTTCCTTTATGATCCAAGGTCCAACCATCAATCTACCATGGTTGTAGAGTGATGCTACATATTGGGCATAGCAGCGAAGATCATTCTGATATTTCAAGACCCACTCTGTCTTTCTATATGATCCTTAAGGATCCAAACCTTCAGTTGGCCCTCATGAACAATTCCAAAATGCACCTCTTTCTCTGATCTTCCGAGATATGGTTTTGCTCTCTCAATGTTTGTTGGTGTATTAATCACTTGGTATTTATCACTTGACAATGATAACCTGCAGAGAAAACATTAACTAAATTCTAAATATATATATATATAATAATCATATGTTTGCAAAAATAAATTCATGGACATTTATTCCTTTACACCCCACCCAATTAAAATTAGGAAAAGTCCAAATTACTCCCCTCAAGTATAAGCAAAGTCCGGATAACCCCCTAAGTATGTTTTGGTTCAGTTTACCCCATAAACTATGACATTTGGTTCAAATTACCCCCTAATACAATTTGTCTTTTTTGTTTCTCCATACATAAGTGAAATCTTGAGTTCAAAATTTACAGGATGGTAGTTGGCATCGCAATGTATGTCAAAAAAATATATTATAATTTTTTTCATTATTTTTCACATAATTTTGTATCTCAATGATTAATTTATTATCAAATATCCTACCATATGTAAATAATGACAAAAATTTCATGACATATTTTTTAAAATATTCGTTATGATGTCTATTGTCATCTCACAAAATTTGAATTCAAAATTCCACTTATACATGGAGAAACAAAAAAGACAAATTGTATTAAGGGGTAAGTTGAACCAAATGTCATAGTTTAGGGGGTAAATTGAACCAAAACATACTTTAAGGGGTTATCTAGACTTTGCTTATACTTGAGGGGAGTAATTTATACTTTTTCCTTAAAATTAACACCAAGCCATATGGGTATATGAAGAGCGCAAATTCCTTTATACCCCACCCAATTAGAATTAGGGGAAATAAAACAAAAATGGATAAAGTTCTCATCATAAGATCGGCCAATAGAAGAAAAAAGTTCCCAATTCTGCAGAACATTGTAAACACGTGGAAAGTGAATAGCCTAAAGATAAAAAAGCCTATCATTTAAATCATTTGTTTTACATATAATTTAATATGTCATCATTTTTGTAGCAATTGGTAATAAATATTATAAAAGAAATTTGATTACGCCCCCAAAATTCTTAGGGTCCGAAAAACTCAGTTTGTGAATCACATGCATAAACTAATAAAAACAAAGAATTAGTATAGCACTTTTAAATATATTATACTAGAATTTGTGTGTTAAACTATTAGTCTAAGGCTGGACTAAAGTTTTGTAACAAAAATTAATAAATTAGACCGTGTGCATTAATTTAATTGCCTATGCTACCTTGAAATATATAGGCCTCCAATCTTGTTAGACGTACTAGGACACATCGACGTTGGTGTGTGCGCTTAGCTTGCACTTAAAATATATACACTATGTCGTCATGATTGACAATTGTGTGTAAAGAACAAATACAAATTGAAATTAAAGAAATGTGAATTTATGGTCTTAAGACATATTTCTATAGAAGGCTATGCATACCTCATAATGAAAGGTCCTTGACAATGCACGTAAAGCTCTCCGTTATGGTATACAGTACAACGCCGGCGCATCCACCCCAATCCTTCCAATAATCCAACCGCATGTCCTCGACTGTTCCAACAGGCTCTCCTTCCCGAATGAAGTGCCTGGCCTCCCATTGCCCAGTCCTCGACGAGAAGACATTCAGCTGCCATGGTGACGGTGGCCATTCCATCAAGCGATACGGGTCATCAGGTTCCTTCTCCTCATCCTCATCCTCATCCACGTATGGCCGCGGAGGCGCTGCTGATTCTTCCATTGCTGCTGGTTGAAACTCCTCTCCATCCGGCCTTGTGTTTCATCAGGAAGTAATGTGTCATCCGGCGATGAAAACAACGAGAATTCCATTGCCGGCTGGAACTCTTCTCCATCCTGTTGTGTTTCATCATCAGGAAGTAACGTGTCATCCGGCGATGAGAACAATGCGTGAATGCAAAACGGTCCGTCTATCTCATGTTGCGGCGGCAATGAACACTGTCGCTTCTTCTTCACCTTCCAATCGTACGGACGCAACGGCTTCTTCGGTACGGCCGGGATCAAAACCACCTCGTAGTGCGGAGACACGGCCGGATCAAACACGAGATGCGCACCGGCGTAGCCGAGAAGGCCCTCCGCGCGCGGGGGAAGCAGCGTCCACCGCCGCGTCGCGGGGTTGCACACGCAGAGCCGGCTCTCCTGCTCTATGTCGCAGATGAGGAGGCCGTCGCAGTGGTCCATCACCGACCACCAGTCCCTGTCGTCGTTAGGCAAGAAGCTGAGCATGGCGTCGATTTCGAGGCTCGCCGCCGAGGACGGGCGGGCGAAGAGGTGCGGGCGATCGTGGTCGATGTAGTGTTGAGGAAGATGCCCCGGACCGAGTGCGGGAGCAGCAGCCCGCGGCCGTCGACGACGCCGCGCCAGGACTTGCAGACGCACCGTGCCGCCGCGAGGCTCCTCGCCAGCAGGCGGCGGAGCGCGTCGGCGAGGGCGTCGTCCGGTATAGCCGCGAGTTCCGTCTCCATGGGTGGAAGATAGCAATGCAGCGGCAGCGGCAGCGGCAGCTGCGGCGGCGAGGCTCGTGCTTTATTAGCTTGTTATTAGGTTTTGATAGGCATGCGACGGCGCGTGAGCGTGCTTATGTGATCGGTCGGGTATGATCAGGGTGCAAACGGCGCGGGCTAGCACAAAAAGTAACTACACTCGATTAAACCTGGCCCGGGTTCCTATAAAGATTATCTGATTAATTTTGCTGAGGTGCACGGGCAACCTTCACGATGGTCCAACTTGCCTAGCAAGAGCTGTAAAAGTTTTCTAGAGAAGCTTGTTAAAACCCTTTTTTCACTTTTGATATTTTAACGTCACCATACGCAACTGCTTACCTGCCCATGTTTTCTAGAGAGCTTGTAAAACCCCTTCTTTTTTCCCTTTTGGTATTTTAACGTCACCATACGCGGTTGCTTATTACCCGCCCATTTCCGTATACTTCCCTTTCATTTCCTTTTTTTTTGCTTTCATTCTTTGGCTTCCTTCTTCACTGTGCGTGTTCAATATGTGCCCTCCAATGCGCAAGCTATCGAATAGGATGTTGCATGCTCACGTGTTGATTTGAGGTCGTGGTGGCAACAGCTTGGGGGTTGGCTAAACAATGAGAGTAGAGGGAGGTCGTAACGTTCCATGGCTCATGTGGTCTTTTTTCAGTCAAGTTTTCGGCCAATGATTAATGATCAGAAGCTTTGGAGAGCCACTCACAACTGCTTCAAGATATATGATCTCTTAGAATGCATGACATTTGTAGTTAATGGTTTAGGGATCACCTTGGTTTGTCCTGACAGCAAACACTGTTTTTTATTCACTATTCAGACTTTGATAGCAAGCATTAAAACAAATATAATGGCATGGACTTGATAGGCAGATATAAAAAAATATATATAATGTTCTACTTTGGGGAGATATGACTATAACTAAAAGAAATAACTTAGCCACTTAAGTTTGCACTATGAGCCTTTTAATAACCAAAGGGCGAGGCAGGTCTCAAGCATAAGCACACAATCACAATTTGTTACATTCAATTTTATTCCTTGTACGTGCCCAAAACCATCTTCAAGATGTGCTCCGATCAATATTGCCTTCTTGAAACTCCCCAATCATACATGGAGTGTAGACAAATGACTCGTATATACCATTTGAATGGCTGCGATAGTAACAATTAGGGCGTGAATTGCCTAGATATTGAGCCTTTGATGTGTCCATATGATAGGCCACTGCGCCAAATGGTTTGCCCAGAAAGACAACTTTCTTGTATGGATGGAATCCAAGAATGTAAAAGAAGTCTTCCCAATAGTTGTCCTCACCTCCAACATTAACTGAAATGATATCATCATTGTCAGAGTCCCACTCGAAACCCTCTTTTGATAGAGTTTCAGCTGTGTGATTACTATTGTGCACACTATTGTTATGTTCCTTTATCACCCAAGGTCCAGCCATTAAGATGCCGTTGTTATAGAGTGATGCATAACGGGCATAGCAGTGAACGTCATGTTGATACCTCTTGACCCATTCTATCTTTCCGTATGATTCCTTGAGGATCCAAACCTGTAGTTGGCCCTCATCAATAAATCCAAAGCACACCTCTTTCTCTGATCTTCCTAGATATGGTTTTGCATTCCCAATGTTTGCTGGTGTATTAATTACTTGGTACTTATCACTTGATAATGATAACCTGTAAATGAACATTTATATTTAAAGAACTGATAATATGTCCATCAAAGATTGATGGAAGTTAAATAATTAAAACATATTTAGATATATACACAATAATGTACAAGAACAGAAAACATTATTAACTTTGGAACCGAATGGATGACGTATGGTGATGGAATCATATGAAACATAACAACAGACATGGACTAAATAAGATTTCAAAAATCATTATGTTATTTTTTCATATATATCATCCACATTAACTGGATGTTTATACTCTCTTCCCCTATATTTCTTTTTATACTGCTTATTACAATATATATCATCCACAATATATATCATCCACATTAACTGGATGCTTATTACAAGTCGACGACGCCGCGCCAGGACTTGCAGACGCACCGTGCTGCCGCGAGGCTCCGCGCCGGCAGGCGGCGGAGCGCGTCGGCGAGGGCGTCGTCCGGTATCGCCGCGAGCTCCGTCTCCTCCATGGATGGGAGAGAAACGGATGCGTGTGCAATGCCGATGCGATCGAGCGCGGGGCTCGCGCGGCTTAGGTTTGGCGGCGGCGGATGCACGCGCCGCGCGTGCTTATACAAACGATCGGATGCGCATTTCCTGGAGATAGATTAGGAGAGGCAAATCCACGGCCATTCGTGGCCCGTTGGCTCGGTCGTACGAGCTCATCATCATCGTTGCAATTGGGCCCATCCACGGCCCAATATAGTTGTCCTTTTTGCAATCCTGATTCCTGAACACAAACAAACATGCGAGTATGTGACTACCCCCAGAACGAGGAGCAAATTCCAGCAAAGAAAAAGAAGGGGCCTCAATAGATGAGACAAAAAAAAAACATGTTAGCTCAACCAGGCATGGACGCACCACCGTGAATATTCCCAGCACTGGATGGAAAGTGACGCGGCAAGCATGTTTCGTTCAGGTGAGTGCTCCGGCAGAGCAGCGCATTGCGTTTTGCGTGTCCCTCCCATCTACCTATGCTTAACCAACAAGTTCTAGCCAAATAATGTAGAGGCCAGTCTGCCAGTGTACACGAATAGCTTTTCCCATTGTGCTCTCTCTTCTGTTTCAGGTGATCAGGTCATACGTGGGTCTGGGGCAGACAAAGAGCCATTCGAACTCTGAATTTCTGATGTCCATGGCACTCTGAGTGGTACTGAATAATCGGGATATGCCAATTTTCATATCAGCTTCTAATTTTCTTCTGTAGTTAATTATTTTTCATTTGCTGTTTGCATACTTCTTGTCAACTCCTAGCTACTAGACGCATACCCCTCGCCTTACTTAACTTACGGAGTGATGAACTGCATGCGAGTTAACCTCTGTGTCGTGTGTTGATTTTGTGAGAGTTGGAAGCTAAAAACGCTTGGTTGTTACTCTCTCCGTCCCAAAATACTATTTATTTTGATTTTCTAAAATACATAACTTTTACTATACATTTAGATATAGTATATATATCTCTGCATATCAAAAGCAATATACCCTATAAAAATCATACGGAGGCATGAGCGCTTTCTTAAGTCAGTGGACGACATCATGAGTGCGAGCGACAAGCCAAAAACGTCATTGTGCCTCGCAAACTGTCGATGCCGATGCGACAACGCGAGTGTCAAAGGCATGGGAGTTTTTGCTCTTTTAAATCATGTAAAGATTTGGGCCCTGTTTAGATGTTTCGCGAAATTTTTTCGAGTATGTTCCCTCACATGCATGCATATTAAATGTAGTCGAAAAAAATAACCCATTATATGGATGGAGTGTACTTCGCGAGATGAATCTAATGAGCCTAGTTAGGTCGTGATTAGACAATAAATTGCTACAGTAAACATGTGCTAATGACGGATTAATTAGACTCATTAGGTTCGTCTTGCGATTTACTGACAGAATCTGTAATTAGTTTTACAATTAGTCTATATTTAATACTTCAAATGTGTGCCCGACATACTGTAAAATTTTTTCAACTTTCATCTAAACAGGGCCTTGATCGTGTGAAACAGCCGCGACAGTGACCTAGGCTACCTTTAATTTGCCCTTCTTGTCAAATTGAGTCTTCATCATCTGAGTCACATCGAATCAGCTTTTCGAGACCAAAAGACCTTTCATGGCCTAAAAGTTAGACGAAAGGCAACGAGGTCGAATGGTCCATCTCTTTCCCTTCCAATTCCAAAGTTGAATTAATGGTGTGAAGTTTACACGCTCCGATCCATTACTAAAAAATGATCCCAAATTAACGTGATATTTGAGCATCCAGGAAACAAATTAAAGTCGATCGATGAATCTTTGTATCACCGCTACTTATCGATGACATCATGTTGAAGTAAGTGGGTAAGCTATAATATTGTAAAAGTAAAAGGTGGTCTTTTTTTTTAAGTGTCTAGGTCAATTTATTTGATGTCTAACATCATCATATTTTAGTAAGATTATATGGTGTGACATGAATCGAACCAAAAGAGGCACAAAGATTTGACCAGAAACATTTTTGTTTCGCTGGGCTAGGCTGGAAACTCTGTGAGAAGAATAATCTGGCTGATTCAATAGTATTCTATGAGTAGAATAATCCGCGGGCTGATAAGTCAAATCAGCAAGGCGTGGCGAGCACATTAAAGACGTGTGACGAATAAAGCTGGAAATGGTTGAGCACCTGCACCACACTCGGATCGAACCCATGCATCGTCACCTCACCGCCAGACCCACCCAAACTCACTCGTTCATCACACCACCACCAATTCAAACCGATCTGCATGACTAAATAACCAAAAGGAACCACAACTAGTCTCGGCGGCGGGCGGCGCGGCGACGGAGAGACACCAGCGGCGAGCGGTGCAGTGACGGCAAGCCACCGGCGGCGGGCGCCGCAGTGACGGCGAGCCACCGGCGACGAGCGGAATGACGACGGCGAGCCACCACCCACGGAAGGAACAAACAAAAACGTGCGAGCTAGCTCAGCCTCCACTCCACTGACACAGCAGTCATAAATGCCGTTATGCGCGCTGCGCGACCCAACTCTGCCTGATTCTTCCTGGTGCAAGCCAGTGTGCAAGCACCGCCTCCGGCAGCTGATCGAGCGCGCGCATTTCGCAGGAGCGCGCCAGTTGCAGATGCCCTCTCGTCCGGTTTTCTCATGACGAGATCGTCAGGTCGTTTCTTTTTTCCTTTATCGTACAGTGCGGCTTATGCCTTGTTTATCTCTTCTCTATTGATTAATACAAGTCCAGCAGCTTGCCGGGGTTACAGTTCAAAAGAAAAAAAAGATCGACAGGTCGTGCGTGGAGGCGTGCAGCAGAGGCGGGCGAACAAAATACAGTAACAAGTAGCCGCTCGGGTTCTGAGTGATCGCCAATCATCGGATAATGATGATGGTAGATTGGCAGCCATTCTTCCCTTCCCTTTGCTGATTAGGACTTCGCCGTTCGACTACTCGATCGTGCTTGTGGCAACTGGCAAATTAAGGGCCAAGGGCGACCGGGCAGTGACGCCGAGCGTTTTACTTCACTGTCCGGCAGGAGGGTACGTCGACTGATGACGAAAGCAATGACATAAAACGAGTCCATCCAGAAGCCAGAGCTGCTTGGTGTTCACAAAAGGCAGCACCCAGTGGATTTATTTCAAAAAAAAAAAACATCCAGTGGCTTGACTCGCTGACGCATTGTCACACTAGCGACGACGGTAGTGTTCAGATTAAAAATTCGGGTCGGGTCCTGTTTAGATCGTAAAAAATGTTCTCTTTTCAAAAAAAGTTATTTATGTAAAAAATCGTGTCAGTTCATTTCTATCTCTATGCACGCTTTTCTAGAAACAGTACTTTTTCGTACTTTTCACCACTTTTCCTCCATAAACACACCCAAAATAATAACCGGCCAGGTTAAAATAAAATCAGGTCAGCTGCAGTACGGCGTCGTCATCAGGCCCCGTTACTCCCTCCGTCCCAAAATGAATGTAATTCTAGGATTGAACACGCAAACCAATACTTAGATGTAAAATTACCAATTACCCATTGTCTTTCGTAAGAAATATCTAGACATTGGTTTGTCTTTTATACAAGAAGTTTCCGGAGACTATTGTCTTTTGTGGTTGGTTGGTCAAAGCTGCATTTTTTATGGGACAAATTTCAATCATAGAAGTTGCATTTATTTTGAGACGAAGGGAGTACGTACATACGTCCCGGGAGGAGACCTTCTAGAAGGCGAGGCACTATGGAGTATATTCAAATCACCCGTAGTAGGTTTGACCTTCTGGATGTCGCATCATTGCATTCGTAAGTACGACAATCAGAAGCGATTAGTTTTTGACCTCCGTCGCGTGGCGCCTTGGTCGCCAAGCCAGCAGCAGGGGCGACGTGCGGCTTGATGTGCAAGCAATGAACTTGCTGCGAACCGAGAGAGAGAGAGAAAAGTCCAGCCGTCCAGGAGTGTTATGCTTTGCCGCCAAGTTGTTGTGTATACGAGCACTGGACTATTCTTCAACTGTAATCTGCTGATCAACGGCTTAAGCACCCGCGTGGATTATTGGAAAGAAAAATAAGCCTCACCCGTTCACATGATTCACATGTCCCCACAACAAGAAGTGCGTGGCAAAGTCCTGGGAAATCGTCACGGCTTTTCCGCGTTCCTTCACGACGGGAACGGAACGGGTAACGGGTACCGGCGGGACGGGGGACAGTTGAGCTACACGCCTAGTCGCCTACGCACAGCCACCAGCAGAGCCGTTGTTGGATAGGCAGGGCGGCAAGCCGGCCGGCAACAGAACAGAGAAGGCCATGCCAAAACAATATTCTGCCGCCGCTGCAGCGCCGCTCGGCCGGCCCACCGTTGGTCGCAAGCGGGACGTACGCCGGAGTGGCCGGGATCACGGCCGCCTTGGACGGTAGCGCGGGGCGCGGCACCGGCATCTCGGCGCGCGGCATCGGTGATGTCAGGAGCTAGCGATGTGTCCTCGCGGCTCCGGTAACCGACGACGAGCCCGTCTGAGGCCTGACGTCCTGCGACGGCGATGGGGCGGATCCAGGCATCCAGCCGAGATGCTGCGTTCCGGGTTGGTAGCCACGTTACCACCTGTACGTACTGGGGTCGGCGAGAACGGCGAAGAAAAAGGCTGAAACGTACAAGGACGTCTCTGGCTCCTGTAACGTACGGTCGTACGCAGACACGCCTCTTTCGACCTGGCGGCCTCTACTGCTCTGTTGTCAACATGCTGCTTAGAACGGAGGACAGTACATGCATATACGTCCAAATGGTGCCAATTCAGAATTACGGGAGTAAACACGTGTACTAATCCTAACTGGGCGTCGCCAAATCCGCTTAAGCAGCTGCAGCTGCAACAAGCACGAATCGAGCCATAGATTATGGCAGGCCCCAGGAGAGCAAGGCAACAAACCCTGCCGTGCACGCACTCGTTTTCAGGCGTCCCCGAAGAGGTCTGCGGTTTGCCACCTTTCCCCCGAGTCCGTAATCGCCCGCGCACTGCGCAGGGATGCCGAATCGATTCGGGGGTGGAGTGGAGGAGCCACGCGGCACGGGATAACGCGCGCACTCCATGACGACGAGCACGCACGCGCGGGTCGTGTGCGAAGACTATGTGGGGGAAGGAAAGGAATAGTTGGTGACCTCGGGACGGAGACGAGTTTGGCTTCCATTCAGGGGCATCACGCCGGTGTCGTGGCGTGGAGTAGAGCCGCTGCCCCCGCCGTGCTGCTGCTCGATCTGGGTTAAGGGGAGCAGGTGACCGGCTGCGTTTTTATCTCCTTGATGACACCGCCGTTTAAGGGTCCGGCACGACACGACGCGACACCTGGCGTCCGGTTTGGGTTCGCCAGTGTAGCCGTGCAGGCATCCCTGGCCTTGCCTCTCAATTCTTTTTGAAGAAATTGACCTTTCAATTCGGCATTTCACGGCTTCAATTCGGCATTTTTGATGAGTACGTATTGCATTTGCATTGGCCGTTTAGCAGTGCGCAGCACTGCAAGTCCTGCAATTTTGGTGAGGGTGGGGGTGCAGCATAGCGTGGTGCCTGCCACGAACAAACCGCGTGCCGATGGCAGAGCCAGCCAATTTACTGCGCGAAAATGCGACGCCACCGGAGGGCAAGGGCATCCCCGTGTGCATGTGTGCTTGCAGTAAAATCGAGAAATGGAATGAATGAAATGTGTACTGAGCTGGTGGCTTGCAGCTCCGTGCTCGCTATTCGCCTGTTCCTAGCGACTTGGGGTATGTTTGGATTGAAGCCGATGCTTACCTTACCCCTTTTTTTTTTTTTGCGTTGACTGATTTGCCTGCGTGCTGTTTGGATTAGCGCCAAAAATTGGCTAGCCCTGCCAACTGATGGTCGTGCAGGTACTTTTTTTCGCGAAATCGTTGGCGCCATTTTCCTGCGCCAAAAATTGGCTAACCAACGAATTGGCGTGTCGAGCATAGGCTAAAACCAAACGAGCCCTTGGACGGCAGGTTTCAGCCTGTGTACTCTACAGTTATTGAAGCCTCTGCCTCCGAATTCTAGATCGAAGAAGACTGTGCGTGGCAATTGCCGTTGCTGAGTTTGGAATTTGACTGCGTCGATTCGTCAGCAATGGAGTTTGACACTGCATTATGAATGCAGAACTTCATAGGAATCCAGCACGAAGTGATGGGATTCTAGAAATGGAAGAAATGAGATCGTTCCCGTTTTCAACGATTCCAATTTCCATCCTTTACGTAGCACATGACAAGAAGATTTGCAATCGCTTTAGGAAAGAAAATGTATGGGACCATTGTATGATTTAGAATAAGCATCACTGCATCAGTGTTGGGAAGACAATCCAAAATGCGCGTAGTATAAAAAATTTCGTTCAGACTACGCAAAAATTATTCACAACAATGATTTTTACCGAGCCGATTCCACTCTCATTATTCATTATGTACGGAGCAAAGTATCAAAAAAGAAATAAAAAAGAATAGAAAAAAAAAACTATAGTGAGTTAGTGACTACTCCGTATATTGAACAGGAGCACCTCTTTAATTTATGTACTCCACCGGCCGTTGCGCCGTACTCACTCCTAATCTCATCCGCTAAAATCCCATCATGTCCATACTAGAAATCTTTAAGAAAAAGGAACTCAATAAACAACAAATAGAACTACTAAAAATATATAAGCTCAGAAAAACACGGAGAAATCGCCATCTTTTGATGGATCTCTCCTCCCCTCGCCGTCGCCGCCGCGGCCCTCGTCCGCCTCCGGCGAAGCCTTCTCGCCCTCGCCCTCGCCCGCCTTTGCGGCCTCGGCGTCATTGGACGCGAACACCTCGCGCACGACCTTCTCTACGTCGAGCGCCTCGTCGCCGTCCTCGTCCTGCGGCGGGGTCGGGATGAACGGCGGGCGCGCCACGTGGAGGATGCGGTCCCAGTCGACGCCCCGGAAGAAGGGGTGTGCCTTGATGCCGCGCGCCCCGATGCGCTTCTCGGGGTCCTTCTCGAGGAGGCGGGCGATGAGGTCCCGCAGCGGCGTCTGCTCGCCGACGAGCTCCGGCTGCTTGGCGAGGACGCGGTAGAAGGTCTCCTTACGGTTCTGCCCCCGGAACGGCGTGCGCCCGTAGAGCATCTCGTAGAGCACCACGCCCAGGCCCCACCAGTCGACGGCGAAGTCGTGGCCGCGGCCGGCGATGATCTCCGGCGCCACGTAGTCCTCCGTCCCCACGAACGAGTTGGACTTCGCGGGCGTCCGCGCGCCGCCCGAGGCCGCGGAGGAGGAGGCCGTGGTCGCCGTGGAGGACGAGGACGACGAGGAGGCCGTCCGCGAGGTGGACGGCGGCGACGGCGAGTCCGCGGCCGGCGCGGCGGCAGGCCTCGCGGAGGCGCCGCCGCCGGTGCGGAATGGGAAGCACAGGGCGGCGCCCGCGGGTCTCCTCGGCTTCCCCCCGCGGGTCGGCGACGCCGCGGCGACCGGAGGCGCCGGTTTGGGGCTCGCGTCCGGCTCCTGCGGCGGCGCCGGGAGCCGCGTGGAGAGGTCGAAGTCGACGAGCATGATGTGGCCGCTGTCCTGGATGAGGACGTTCTCCGGCTTGAGGTCCCGGTACACGATGCCGAGGCTGTGCAGGTACTCGAGCGCCAGCACTAGCTCCGCCGCGTAGAACCTGTGGATTCAATAACAATCGGAAGGCAAAAGTTAGCAACCAAATTGCCAAGCAGCTCGTGCGGACGGGTGCGCGCGAGGCGCGGCGGAGCGCTCGACGAACGACGCGCGGTTTCGTTAGGTGCTCGAGCGGGCGTACCGGATGACGGAGTCGGAGAACATCTTCTCGGTCTGGCGGCGGCGGAGCGAGTTGAGGTCGCCGCCGCCGCATCGGTCGATAGCGAAGCCGACGACGGCGTCGGTGGCGAGGACGCCGCGGAGGGAAGGGAGCAGCGGGTGGCGCAGCGCGAGGAGCACGTCCCGCTCGAACCAGATACGGCGGTGGCCGTCGCCGTCCCCGCTCGCCGCCTTCTTATGCCGCGCCGCATCCCGCGAGACCGCCTTGAGCGCCATGGCCGCCGCCTCCTCGCCGCCCTCCGTTGGCTCCCCCGGGGCGGGCACGACGTGGAACACGACGCCCTTGGCGCCGCGCCCGAGCACGGACACCGCCTTCAGGTCGTCCAGGCTCAGCTGCCGCGGCGGCGACACCGGCGCCGGCGGCGGCGCCGCGACGGCCGTCATTGCGCCCTCGCAATCGGTTGGGGGCGGCGGATGCAGTGAGAACGGGAAGTGGGGGTTGGTGCTTGCGCGGTAGGGAAGGGGAGCGTGGGGCGGGGGATTTGGTCGCGATTCGATTCGAGGATTCGACGGGGCAAGTTGGGAGAGCGGGGGATTTATGCGGAGGCCTCAGGCGGGGCTCGGTTCCTTGGGGACGAAGCGCGCGCCTCAGCAACGCATCGTGTGGGAGTTTCGAAACGTCCCGGCGCAGAACTTTGTCTGCGTTCGGGTCGTGGCGTATCGTCTCGTGTGCCGGGTTTTTCGTTAAAAAAAGGAGGGTCAGAAAATGCGGGGAAAATCGAGTGGATTCGGTCGGGTCGGGGTCTGCCTCGGCCTCCGACTGCGGGGCGGTACGGGCCATCGTCCTCGTCCCTGCTACTGCTACGGCATGCGCCGGTTTTCTTTTTCTCAGGGGCTCTCTCGTACAAGTATGGTTTCTAGAAGGCGGCAGGACGGCGGCGAGCATTTTCTTTAGGCAAAAATGAGGTACAGAGTACAATTATATTCATTTTTTTATTTATATAAGATAAGAATCAGAGTGCCTATTTTTCATATTGAATCAGAGTACAATTATGTGATCGTAGAGCTGGCAATATCAACATTCACACGGAATGTTGTATCGGATTTACTTGCCAATTGCTACCAGCTTGAGTTCTTTTCCGTGAAAAAATTAGCTCGGCTTTGAACACAGTCAAACTGCTTACACGGTTAGAACTCTTAACCTAAACCATAGGATGAACGAAGAAATTTCGTGGCATAAGTCACGCGAGGAACAATTGAGAAAGCACTCACAACAATGCAATTAGCAACAACATGTGTGTATTCCCACTAGTACTCCCATTTTGATGGTGTGGTACCATTAGAGATTTAGAGGTACCATAGCCCATCATACTTTGTCAACATGTTAAGTAGTATTATTGGCTAAAAGAAGAAGTTTCAATAGTAAGAGCAACCAGAGAAAATGACAAGTGATGATTATTTGGTTTCATGTTGATTATTATGTAAAAGAAGTTTCAATAGCAGGAGCCAACAAAGAGAAACTTTAAGACAATAGTTGTTTCCACAACCGATCATAGCATAGACAAGATGAGGATTTAAAAGGGACATAAAAAACTGAGACATTTGCAACTTTTTTATACGAGACATTTGCAATTGATATTAGAGTAGTGTTATTACACCTCTCCAGTCAAATTTCTATATTTGAACATTTTCTTTAGGGCAAAAATAAGGTATAGAATACAATTTTGTGATCGTAGTGCTGGCAATATGGTCATTCACTGTCAGGTGGGACCACGAAATGTAGTTATCTGATTTAGGGCCTGTAGTTTCAAGAGAGACTGAGAGAGTGAAGAATGGAGAGTTTATTTATTGAAAGACGTGTACTATGAAAAAGAAGGCACGAGAATGGAGAGAGAAATTTTATACGAAATGGAGGAACTAAACAGACCCTTAGGGCAAGTACAGTCGTGACAACAGCTTGCTGTCTTTTTACACTAACAGACAGCTTAAACAGATAGCTTGTACAATGGACTGTCTGTTTGGCTGTCTGCAGGGTGTTTAATTCATCATTTGACACACAAATTATGGTGATCTAGTGCATACTTGATCTTTGTAGCCATTTTGGTGCTACTTTGCAAATTTCATACTAAATTCAACAATAGAACATTTAAACTAATATTCTATTTAACAAAGACATAAAACAAATTGTCGGTGCCAATCCTGGGAGAGGCCCTAAAACAGCGATAATCACCAACTAAACCGCCGGAACCAATTAACCGAGCGAAAAACAAGTGTGGAAGCCTTGATCCGCTGTCGAGCTCGAGGGTGTCCTGCCCCCCTCGAGCGAGGCGGAACTCCGCCTCGCTCGAGACTTCTCGCTCGAGGTCCGGAGGCCGCTCTCGATGCCCAACTCCGCCTCGCTCGAGACCCCTCGCTCGAGGGCCCACTGACGGCTCACCTACCCGCGGACAAGAGCATTAAATGGCTCTGCGCGGCCTGGGGCAAGGAAGTCAAGCAGCGAATCATTAGCCCATCCCCGGTCATCTCCGCCAACCCCTGACCCCGTGCGGTCATTTCCGACACCGTGCGGTCATCATCTGACCCCCTGCGGTCATCCTCTGCGTCATGCAGCGTGATGAACCTGTGTGCCGTCACGGACCCGAGCGATGTGACAGCCCTGTACTGTCACGCTCCCCCGTTCTACCAACTCCGGTACGGGGACCCCTCGAACGAACAGGGGGAACCCTCGAACGAACAGGGGGAACCCTCGAACGGGCCCGTGGCCTGATGTACTTGATGATGACGACCCACGCCAGCCCATAAAATCAGAAGCATAAGGAGCGCACGTCATGTACAGGGAACGTCGCGTCTTGCGCCAGAACGCCATACGCCGGGGAGTCGCCTAATCCGACAACACAAGCCAAGACAAAGGTCACGCCCGAGGTCACGCCCTGTCGTACGCCGTCACTGTACTAAGTACTGTCCTCTTACTGTTTGTAACTGCCCCTCTTTGAACTATAAAAAGAGGAGGCAGCCCCACGGAACAAAAAGACGGAAGACACTGATTCACACACTCACTACTTAGTTCACCCAAGAACACGACTCTCACTCGTTCTAAGGGACCTGGAGGCTCATCTTCCTCTCCCGCCAAGCTTGTAGCCCCCCTACTGCGAGCACCCCCGGTGCGAGGCAATACAAGTGCGCAAGCACACCCTGCTGGACGTACGATCGGTAGATCGGAACCAGGATAAACCTCGTGTCACCATATTGCCCTTGCATCGACCATCGAGAGACGGGACACAGCGCACTTTTCTGCAGGTGATTGGAGCCCCGCGCGGTTCCGGCACCGACACAAATTTTAACAAATGATATATGTAGAGACCATAAAGCATGAGCTCAACACCTAAGATCAGCACACTAGCATCAAGATTAAATCTTATAAAATCACACTATCAGAAATTGAACCTATCAAATTTACCAGGGCTATAGCTAACTGAGACTAGATAACAAGCCAAAGAACAACTTAAAAGGATCAGCAAATCTTGCTATAAAATTAGAGTTGATTTTAAATATTCTTATTTAAAAGAGCATGTTAGAAGTGTCAAATAAGCTCTACTATTTATCTCAAGCATAAAAAGTGATTGTCAAGCCACTGAAAAAAGTTAGGATTTATTCACTGAACATATTAATTTACATAAATCTGAGATTTAACAGTGTGTAGACAGTAAGATTAATTCATAACTCAAAATCTAGTGTGTAACTTTGTGCCATCTTTTTACAGAATCCTAAACATGTCATCATATACCACATATCCAAAGATCAAGTCAAACAAATCTGTATATATCAAACTGTGCACAAATTTATCCAAACTGAGATTTGATTTTAATTTGAAAACTAAGCATCAAACATATCTACATGCTTTCTATAAAAGATCACATTCTTCACAAGGATTCCAGAAAATTTATTTTGAATTTTTCAAATATTTCTGTGATTTTTAACGGATTTTATAATTTGACAGATTTGGATCTACACTTAAGTTACGGGTTTTCAGAACACACCCTGGAATGTTTTAAATCCTTACGAACATGTCCCTGCATTTTACAAGAACACCCCTGACTTATATCTAATTCTAACAGGGGAGTCCTTGGGCGGCCGGCGATCTGGAGGGGCCGATTCCGGCTAGGGAAGGACTCGATTCGGCCGGGAAAGGGCATGCGGTTGGAGAGGAGATCACCGGGGTTCCATTTTATCACTAGGCCGCACGGGATCGAGCCTTGCCGTCGTCTGGAGGCGACGATCTGTACAACGCGAAAGGACTCGTCGATTTGTCCTTGGAGCACGAGCTCGGATCGTAGACGAACGAGGCGACGACTAGGCCTCGGCAACGCGCACGCGGGGGTGCTTCTGCAAAACTTCCTTGCATGGCGACGGCAAACCACTGCCGTTGTATGTGCCCTTAGTACTTGTCAATTGCTAGTGGCTCGGCAAACGTGCCTCTCTACCTGTTCTTTTTTTTTGACCGAAGTCGACAAGGAAGGCCCCTGCCTTTTTTGTATATTTTTTATTTCAGACTCATTTAATTTGTTTCCACAGGGAATCGAATCTGTGCTTGTTGGGTGCTACTCAGTTGCTCTAACCACTAGGCTAGAGGCCTTCTTCGTTAAGAGAAGAAAATAGTGACCTACAATTTTACTTTTTTTAAAGAGGAGAGCGACCTACAATGACCACCCAGGGATTAGGCATCGAACATAATCAAATATTTGCACATGCTTTGAAAGTCAGACAAATTTGTTTTGCGCTAGTCAATTGCTTGCCCATATATATATTTTTCGAACAATTTTCTTGGCCATATATTGTCCCAACACGAAGTTTTTCGCCGCAGCCTACTAGGCTTGAGCCTCACTAGCCGAAGTCAGGACTGCACAGGAAGTCAGGAGTGTATCCCGATATGCTTGGAGAATCTCACATGTTAAGAATAACGAGCACGTGCCCCTTCCGAAGTGTCACAGCTCACATGTTGCACAAGCCGAGCTTCTTCCCCCATTTTTAAAATGCCCCGTACATGGATCGTGCTCTTTATGCATAACTTGATTGGAGCAGTTGCGATCCATGCCATGCCTAATCCCAGCGCAACCAAGCTAGGCGCCTTGCACGAGCCCCCCTTTTCTGACCTGAACCAGATGCCAAACCGGCAGCGCTGATTGTCCCCTAATCCCATTCGTACAGTTGGGCGCTGGGGTGGTGTCGCATTCGTACGCACTCAAATCGCCCAACGCCCCCTTCGTTCCCCAGCGTCTCGGATCACTGTCCAGGCCTCGCATCGTTCGCGTTTGCATCAGGAAAGATGACCCCGGTTTACGCCTGAGAGCGCCTTCCAACCGTGTCAAGCCCGCGTGTGTTGTGCGGGGGAGGGTAGGGAGGCCTCGCGAACGCCGAGAAAATGACGTGGGAAACGACGGGTTCCGTTCCGTGGCGACCTTTGCGGCGGCCACGGTGGCCGCGGGGCTCCATGGCTCCACCTCCACCTGGACTGGGAGGGCGGTTGGGTCGGGGAGGGGTCGCGGTCGGGGTTGTTGGCCGGTGAGGGGAGGCCGGGAGGGAGGGACGCGCGAGGGTTCGTTGGGTGGTGGATTGACGAGCCGGGGATGGCATGGCGCGGCGGGCCTTCTTGCGGCGCGGGGTACGGGCGCAAGCTGCTTTTAAAGTTCGGTAACTCGATCGTGCTTTCGCCAGCCGGAGACGGCGGGATGGGCAAATACTCGTAGAAAAAAAGGCGGATTGACTTGTGCGCCGAAGGTAATGGGTCCATGCGGCTTCTTTCTTTCTTGTGCGGCCACAACAATCTTCACCAGACCTGTCTCTCTTCCTACTTTTCAATTTTGCTACGAGTTCCCCTTCTTGTTCAGTGCTTTGCCTCGTCAAGAACATGTGCACGGGATGCCATACCGAGCTAGCCTAGCCGTAAACGCATTCCCTCTGTTTCACCAAGGCTTCCCATCCACGGCTCGATGCCCGCCGGTGGCTCCTCCACGAACGGCGAACCGTGCGTGCGCCGTCGGCTTGCTTTGCTTGACAAGTCAAGGGCAAAGGTCGTTACACAACGCAACGGAAAGACCCGTGCTTGTTCCAGAAAATAAAAGGGGCCTGAGCTGAGCCCCTGACTGTGCGGCGCGGCAGGACTGAGAGGCCGGCGCTAGCTGCGCGCCAGAGATGGCCGATCGAGGCCGCACTGCCCGCAGGCAAAAGCTGCGGCGACGTGGGTTGGTTGGTGGGCGGGCGCTGTTCGTTGATTGACTCCAAAAATCTGATCCGCTACAGTAACTGATCTGCTAAAACACTTTTTTTTATGCTTCAGCTAAAAGAAAAAAACCAATTAATTAATGCTCCACATCGATCCTGGACCTGGACTTTGTGTAGTCGCGTGTCCCCACGAGAACACAGCAAGAGTTGTTTGGGCGCTAACTCACCATGGACTTAGCTTCATTAGATATAAATAAATCAGTGGATCGTGTTCTTTTTTTTCAACAAGGTCATAAGGTGAGATAGGGTACAAATGCAAGGCCTTTTTCCTTTACAGTATTGGGGAACTCGGCACCTTTTTTTGGCTGGTCAAATTATTCCCAGGAGCACTAATCATGTGTTTTAACGAAAATCATATAGTACATTGTCATAAGTGGAGAAGGGCCAACTTTAGCCATCACTGGCCGGGTGAGCAAAGCTATACTCCGTATATTCTATACCTTTTCTCTTGCAGTAGTGGCGATCTAGCCTCGCTTCGCGTCATCTTTTATGCGCCCTTTCGCCCACGATTTCTGCGTTGCTTTCGCCGTATTGCGCTTACGAGAAAAGGCACCCATCCATTTCGTCCCATTTCCATGGCCTAATAGTCGAACCACTACCCTGATGCATTGGATGACCTTATGCTCCTCTACTGCTTAGTGCAGTGGATGCGTTTGGAGATTTTTAGGAAAGGGAGAATCGTTGGAAAATTATTCGCGACTTTTCGAACGGTAACGATGCCCTGATAAAAAGAGACAACCACTACTATAGTTGTTGTGCAGAATTTTGCAAAGTCGTGGATTTCGATTTGATCTTTGTTACCCTAGGTTTGGTCAGAGATGTTCGTATAGGTGTCTGAGCGGAGGATGCTATTACACCTTGACATGTGTTGTTAGGTTCTGATGCTTTTGAAATCTAGCTCCGTTGAATCTTGCACTACCATCCTCCATTCCTCCTGCATATATCCAGGAAAATAGATCACCACCCGAAGTCTCGAAGTGCACGGAACAGAGTGCTTGCAGAAAAGCAAAAGGTGATTGGAAGGAAGGTGGCTGTTAGCCTTTGCCCCCACGACGTGGGGAGAGCTCGTGACAGCTGATAAAAACCGAACGTATTGATAATTGAAGGAAATAAAAAGAGGAGACCATGGATCGGTCGAGGTGACTGTAAAGTTCGTTGCTGCCCCGGTGCCCCCACTGGGCGTCGCGCCCTCAAATCGATCTCAGAGCATCGCCCAGCGGACTCGCCAGCAGACCCGCCATCGCTACATTTACCGATTGTGTCCAAAATCGAGGCTCCAGCGGACTAGCCAAAAGAAACGCCATCCCTGTTGATCCGCTATCGCTGGAGTCTGGGCAGCCAAATTTAGCTGGTGCGCTCGTCTCAGCTATCCTTCGTGCCATGAGTCTGACAAACTGGTCCCAGTGTTCATGCGTGACATTTGGCTTCAAGAGTATATTCCTTTTCCTCTCTTCCATAAATTTAAAAGTCATTATATTGAGATCCAAAAATTATGCTGTTTTTTATGTATATAGAACAAACAATAGAGAATCCATTTTAACTATGTTCAACTCAAAATCTCTTATGAATTTTAAATTAAAAATCCTCAAAGTTGACCTTTTTTGTTAGTTATTTGAACTTTAGCGTATCAATTTAATTCCTAAAAATGAGGTAAAAACATTTTAATTCATCTTGAATCGGATAATAATAAAATGCAGGTCAATAAGATATGGAGGGTGAGATTTGGCTAGTCTGCTGGAGCGTGCTGAAATATGGAGAGGGAATCTTATGAAGTGGATATCCAAATGAAGATATGGAAGGTCAAATTTGTTTATTCTGCTGGAGATGCTCTGAGGCTCCAGTTGGGCGTAGGGCCGCAGGCGGCCCGCCCCCCTCCCCCAGGTCAAATTTGCCTATTCTGCTGGAGATGCTCTGAGGCTTGGGCGTAGGGCCGCAGAAGGGCGGCTCATATATCTTCGATCATGGCGGCTACATGGTGGGTGGTTCCAACCAGTCCGCGTCCCTTGTCCCTCGAATGCAAACTCTGCACTGGGTTCTTGTAAACGCCATGATCGCTTGGAACAATGCGTCATTTTCCGGTGGACATACGACTCTATCATCTTCACTATGTACACAGGAAGCTCCTTTTCGTTAATAAAAGCGCGCTCGAGACCCTGAAGGAGAAAGAGACTCCGATCCGACTCTCACAGTCGTCACAGGGGTTAGGGGTAGCAGTAGCGTTTTGATCTTGACATGAGCGTGCAGTGCATGGCCCATAAAAAGGCACAGGGGAAAGGACAATCTATCTCCTGGGCAGGGAGGGAGCCTCACGTGAACTGGTGGAGGGAGTGGTGGTCCGGCTCGGGGCCATCGCGGCGGGCTGACTGGTGGCTCCAACCGGGGAAAGGAATGATCGAGCTGGAAAACCCCCCCAATCATGCCTGCATGCCGTATCATGATCGATTAGCAGCCGTGGGAAATGCCGCGGAATGATGCGGAGTTTCCTGTTCCATTACCATTGATTGCCGCGCGCCCCCTCCAACTTTGGAGGTGTTAATTGGCGAGAGCAACGGCCTCCCGCTCCGGCGCTCCGGGTCTCTCTCTCTCCATCCGATCCATCTCGTCCCGTCGCCTTTGCCGCTTTGCGACTCGCGGGTCGCGGGGCTGTGGTCCTCCTCGCGCATTCCGTGATGAGACCCGCTCAAATGCTGGAGGGATCGTCGGGTTGGCTCACGGAAAGCGAGCGTACCGCCCTACGCTAACCACCGCGACGACGCGCGGCACTTGGGCTAGGGGGCACACGCCCTTCCCGTGCGCGCGCGCTCCTTTGCCCACCGATCGATCTCCTCCCATCCTCCCGGCGTCGCATCACCGGTCGGCGATCGCCAACGACGCCAGCGGCGTGAGCGACGGACCATTTCCTGTCATCCTGTGGTGTGCCGACAGCCGACCACAGAGGGATATCACATTCGCATGGGAGTGACAGAAATGAAGTGGCAAGATCGAGTGCAGTTGGATCGGATCATACTCCTCCGTTGAGCCTGTGTCCCTGTACGCGCGCGTAATCAGAAGCACCAGGGAAGTTTATTTTACGCACATGGCACATGTACCGGCAGTGCCCAGCTGGGGATCATCAATGCCCAAGTACCATTATTCCCAAGCAAGGAGGAAATGCTGAAGTGCCGTTCCGTTGGTTTGCAGTGCCCTGGTGCGCTGTCATTGGCGCGACGCATTTACTAGAGCAGTCTCTCGCCGCACGCTCCATGTTTCAGCCTTCCAAGTAGGTTTGTTCCTTCTCGGATTGCGTTGTTAGGTGTAAAACTTTATGCAGGAACGTATACAGGCTGGTTAGCACCGGAAGGTATTCATGACGAGGCTAGCAGCCTAACCACCGCTGTTACGGTGAAGTGAACGGTGTGCTTATTGCTTAAGAGGCTAGCAGTACGCATACAGAAGGCTCTGCAACCTTAATTTTCGCCAGAATTTGGTGTTCAGAGTTCGACTGAAATAAATGATACTATGGTGGCATTCAGGATAGTTTAAGTAATAGCTGTAGCATATGCGAGTATATTCAATTACTTCAAGGCGGGTATGGTTCTGATAATGCACCAGTCACAAGTTCCATTCAGTAATCAGCTTTGTTGTACAATCACATCACTTGTCAGTCTAGCTAATTCTATATGTGAATTATGTACATCATGTCAACTTGACATGAATTAAAAAAAACGGGTATGTACAAGCAGACACAGCTGCAGAATAATGAATGAGGGAACAAACCGGGGCTAGCAGGGATGTGTATTCTGGCTGGCAGCTGCGTCAGAAATCAATGTACACGAGCAGGTCCTTGCCAGGGTGAGTAGACAGATTAGATATTGTTGTACATGGACTGATCAGATTTCTATTTTGCCGGACATCAGATCTCAGTAACTTGACACCTGTGCCTGCCTCTAGGCATTCGCCTCTAACTGTCAATATGCTCATCACAATGCTGGACCTGCCACAGATATCTCCTGTATCCTAAACATGTAGATGCCTGAAATACACCTACATTGGTGAAATGAACCATGCAACTAATGTGATATTCATAACTTCTGTCTCCACCTCATCCTGCTGTAGGGTCAACAGTTTCACCCTGATCAGACCAAATGTTGTATGGGTGAACCAGAATTTGTGGATCTCTTAGGCATTTGGGCTTCAAGAATTTTCTGCATAGCAAGATGGCACCTGAAATGGCATAGGCATAGGTTGTCAGCATAACAGCAGATGATGAATTCAGTGAAAAAATACCTAGCAACTGAGTTTCCTGCCTAATAGTCAGCCAAGGCAAGTGTGGTACAAGACTATAAGGCAAAAAGATCACTATCTGTTCAAGTGACACAAATGCATCCAAGAAATGGAAGTGCAAACTCAATGCGCTATAACCACAGCACTGGAAGAACTGATGCAATACCTTGACACTGGACAAGTCAAGACTGGGATTGGATGTGCATGAGTACAGTTCTATTCTCTGAAGGGATTGCTAGTGTGTGCTAGTTTATTGAGTTTGAGTGAACATAAAGTTGAATATTACCTCCAAGGTAAGTGATCTGTAAACATGGAAGGAGTAACTGCTATATCCCTGAAGTTCTCCCTTTTCGCTAAAACAGCTTTGTATGGTGGTTCATTTTCCTGAATGTTCCAGCATTGCCAAAGAGGAAAGAGGCTTCTTCTTTGCCTCACTATATGAACAATTAAGCCCGGGAGAAACATCTCAGGAGGCTCCACTGGTATTTCTCTGTAAGACGCCGAGTGTCCTTTGAAACCAGAATCAGGCCCATCAATTGGAATTATTTGGACATCGCGGTCATTATTTAGGCCCTCATAGCTAAGATGCTCATCTATAGATGCACTGGATCCACTATACCCAACAAAGCCATTTTGCATATTTTGGAGTTCTGGCTCAGTATTGCATAATGCATCTTGATGAGAATTTGGTCTTTCATTAAGTACTGCCGTCCCTGTAAAGGAAAAAGTACCTGTTAGAGATGATTGAAGAAGAGTTGGATGATCTTTGTAAAACCAGACTCCAGACAAATTTTAGACTGCATAAAGAAAAGGTAAGACTTCCACACAAATATATGGCTACCTGCCGTTCTTGCACGATCAGAATAGCCCTCAATTATGTCATCACCAGGACCATGAGTTCCATTATCATGATACCTATTCACATGCAAAATTCTTCGAGCGAGTTTTTGTATCATTGCTGTATCAGCTGGCGAGTTATCTGAAAGAGCACTTATTGCAGCAGATCGTAGCCGGAGGATCGAATTGATTGAAAGGCGAGAGGAAAATTCATAATTGCAAACAATGCTGCAAAGAAACAGAGCATATTTAGTCATCTCAGGAGTTAGTGGACCTTGATAAGAGAGCAGGACCTTCAAAATAGAAGTTCCGTAGATAATAGTGAAAGATATCAGTTTACTCGTACGTGGTGACAAAATGTGAACATGCTTCCGCTATTACTATGTCCACACAAGGAAGTGGTCCATATGCATATACATGCACATCTGGGTATTTGCCAAATAGCTGGTCAACAACAAAGTTGAAAACTGATCAGGATTCACATGCAGGGAAACTGAAAAGGTAAATACAGTTAAAGAAAACATAATACACGACCATATGAGCTGAAATGCTGCCGATTTGCATATCAAGCTGATGCTATATAACATACATACACAGTTTTATTGCCTCAGCAGTAGTGTGCTTCAGCAGTAGTGCGACAACTATGACAAACTCAAAAGTACTCCTAATACATTTTGTACACAATAACAAAAGGCTCGTGCTACAGACCTAGCTAATTAGGCCAAATGTTACAACAATGCACCCAAATTTAGGTGAAAAGGAAAATTCGAAATAAGGATAACAGAGGTTGTATAAAGATTATGACTAACAAAGAAAAGGCTCGAAATAAAACTCAAAGATCAACATCTTTACCATCATTCCTAGGACTGTAGCAACAGCACCTCCTAAAGAATGCCCCACAAGACGAACTTTATATCCATGACACTCACTGCCCTCCCCCAGCAGTGTGGAAAGGAATCCAAGTTTTCCAGAGGATGTGTTTTCTGGGTTTCCATTGTGGTAAGATAAGAGACACCAAATTAGTCACCATGCATATAAAATCAATGAGATTAATTCGTGTATTTGCACCTAATATTCTAATATGTAAAATAATGGTTGGCGTTAAAAAGATTCAAACCTCCTGTGCATTCGTTTAGTTGCATGAAAAGCTCCCTGGCAGACTCTACAATTCCACCATGCCCATAATGGGGAAATGTTGAAATAACTCTCTCTCTTGTAGTTGCGGGTAATTTTTCACTACTGAAGAAACAGAGCATAGTATCAAAAACCAAAGGTTGCGGATAATACAGAGCACAAGAAATCACATAACATTTTATAACAAAGACCAGCAAAAATAGAGGCTTATTCCATGAATTTGTGTCTATCCGCTGAAATGTGTTGATTTGGTCCCTTCAGGTCACGTAGTTGGTTAATCATCATTATTTTATCAGTTCATCAACTAAAACATACTGTGGTGCAACACTGCAGGCTAAGGATCTCCAGTATCTGCTACCTCTATAGCCAAGGGAGTGCTTCCTAATACCTGGGAGTGCTTCCTAATACCTGTTTAGATAATTTTTCTTTGTTTCCTGATTGTGGCACATTTGTTATAATGTGGTGAGTGGGCCGGTGGTGTATTTGGTTACTCTTTCTTGTTTGAAATGACAAGTAACTCTCTCTGCCGGTGGTCTATTTGGTTACTCTCTCTCTTGTGTGTTTGAGAGGGAAAAAAACATGTTGTAGGACTAATGACCTACTATAATACATTCTGACTTATTGATAGAAGAAGCCCTACAATATCGAAGTCCTTTGTGCAAAACAACTTTCCGTGGAGAAGGTTCCATTGAAGCTGGTATGATGGTAAGAATAAGCTTATCTAATTAGCATGAAAACAAAAAAATGAAATGTGCTGAAAACAAAAGGACTTTGGGAGTGAAATAAATAAAGAAAATATATGACTAAACTATCATTTTCTGAAAATTCATATATGATGCTGTCGGCTCTATGTCCCAAAGGAATAGAAAAAAGGTAATTTGACACGACCGTCACTAAACCACAGGGTATCTATACTAAAGAAACAGTAAAGAGCTGAGCACAGGAGGTACTAGTGCGAACAATTAATTTCAACCATACAAGAAGGTAGAATAGGTAAGAACATAAGAGACAGAATTAAGATGGAATTACTTTATTAGTCCATCCAAATCTTCCATAGTAAAAGCACATTCTCTACATAATCCATCAGTTAAGAGATCCTCTGGTGTCTCTGTTCCACGAACCCCAATAACAACAGTTCTTTTGTCATGGAGGGCCACAACAAAGTACGCAGCTTCACGCTTGCTCTGCATTGATGAGTAAAATGGGCCACTATAAGCTCAGTGTTTTACAAGACAACAACAAATATATGCTTGCTACCAACTTTGGTTTGTTCAATGGTGTCGCAATGCATTCAACAGAATGCAGGGAAAAACGTGCACAAAAAAAGGGTAGAACTTAATGGATCGCCCATGCTACAGTCAGGTTCAAAGCTACTCAAGGTAGATTGATTGTTTATATTCATGGACCCTAAAAGGATGTTCCTTTAAGCAACTCAACAAATAATCATCATTTCACTTACGTCTGTATTCATAAACCTTGATTGCACTAAAACATGGTATTACCTGGCAAACACGCCCTCGCAGAAGTGCTTTAGGTGGTATATTAACAAATCTAAGGAAGGCCGCAGCATGGCCTCGCCACCAATTATCACCATCAAGTGCAGGGCGCCTGTACAAAAATTAATATGCAGTTGTTATATTGCAAAATATCGATAGCAAGTTCTACTTTTTCTCAATGGAAGGACTTTACTCCAGTGCAGTTGATAAGAGAAACAATGCAGATCAACAAATCACAAGGATGAAATGGTTTTAGATAGAAACATAACAAGAGTTTACTTCACAAGAAAGACTAAGCAGAATAAGACTTTAGCTTAATCCATTAGAACAATTTAAAGAAGCCTCCAAGATGGACTGTACTAAGGGTCAGACCCATAAACATAAAACGATTTAGAAACATCAGAGATTATTAAATACCTTCTGCGTGCCCATGGAGTTAACACACCTTGTCTATAAACCCATGCACAAGGAAACAAAATAGGATTTCTTCCAAAATCGAGAAGTGGTCCCTGCATTAAAACCATTTCAGGTGCAATCACAAAAGGCTGACAAGAGTAGAAACAATGTCTAACCCAATTGTATCAGTATCTAACCGTGTAACATGCTTCAGCGAATGGATGGAGGAAAGAAGCTTCTTGCATAAGTTCATGGGATGCCTCCATAAGGTCAGTCTGCAATTCAGGCAAATTCCCATGCTTCTGCAATAGAGCGAGCCCTATGACATGTGCAATAAAAGAGATATTCAGTATACTCCACAAATAACGAACAACAATTCAACTAAAAGATGATACATAGATTAGCAATACACTCACAAAATGTAATTAAAATCTAAGTACAGCGCCAACCGTCAATTCCCTTTCTTTCATCAACATTCATAATGATTTTTAGCTAAAGCAACCAAGGAAAAAGGAATATAATACAATCCGAATCTTGTTGGAGTTAATCATCCATGGATAAAAAGCAAAGGAACTAGCACTACTATCTAGCAGGCAAGAGTCAAACACTCAAATGAGAAGGTAGAATATAAACATAGCATACACACTGGCGAATCCTGTAATGTGATTTGTATGTTGAATTTTTAAAAGTGACTCTGACAGAAATTACTTGTTGATGTCGGTTGAACATAAAGTCCTAATACAGCTATATACGCGCTTCGCCAGTTACACAGAAGCAAAGTGTAGAATGCTTTGCGAACTAGTTGCAAGTCAAATGAATTAAAAAAAAACAGATATAGCACTGAGACAATTTGATATGAAAGCACAGGGTCAAAGATCTAACCAGCTAAGAGCTCCAAATGCCCTGTCCCAGAAGCACGATATGCAACCAAATCACCAAGAAGTCTTGCAACAGAATAAACCTCATCTTCTTCCAGTACGGTTCTAAATCAGTAAATAAAACAACCAGTTCAAATAACTACATTAATACTGGAAGTTCCAAAGTGTAAAATCATTGTATCATAACCTACAGATATTTTGCGCGTCCTAGGCAGCACAAAGCTTCTCGAATTCCATGGTCAAACACTTCCCTGTAATGAGCTTTCCAAGCCATATCATGTGTCGCATAAAATGATCGCCACCTCAATATATCAGAACCCGTGAAGCACTGGACGATGACCACAACCCAGGAAAGGATAAGCAGTAAAGCAATAAGTGCTCGCCCTGAGTTCCGATCAGCTTCATCCTGTCCTAGATTATAAGTCACGCAAACCAATTATTCATGCCCAAGTAGGTGTCTAGAACTGACAGAGATTTTTTTTTAAGAAAGTAGAAACGAAATTCACGTACTCTAAAAGTTGCTCCTAGATTGTATCAGTTTACTATCTTTCAGTATATTCATTAGAGGAAAGAGCTGATAAGGAAAAAGTAGTAGCTATCGTGTCTGTGTATCATTTACTCAAAAAATTCACATAGAATCTTAAGAAAGTGCTGAAAAGATTTTTTTTCTTTTTTGGTGTGTATGTATGAATTCACTTGGCAATAAACTACCCGCAAACAAGAACTTTTTGTCAGAGGTTATAGGTTACGTCCAAAATAAAAAAAGAAATAAATGGTTAGTAATGGAAACCGATTCAAACATACCAAAGAAGCAGGACGTCGATCTTCTTTCTTTTGAGAGATCTCTTACAATAACAAACATGAGATAAATGGCCGCAACCAACTGCAGTGCGCCAACTGCCATGCCAAATCTGGTCCACCACAACCAGCGTTTATACCTCACCTGTTCAGCAAGACAAAAGTAGCAATGTGATAAGTTAGTAGCAACTTCTACAAAAAATGGAAGTTGGAATGCGACAGCTGCATTTAAACAATGTTTGTATCCCATCATTATCCCCCCTCATTTTATTGTTCCTATCATCTTTTTCGTCCTTTCTATTTTTCTCTTCCTGTATGTAACATTGGCAACAATGCAGCCATGAATGTGAAGTCCTTCAAGGATTCATTAATGTGTCTGAACTATGAACAGAGTGCTGTTATGTTAGCATTGCTTTTGAGTATTTTGGCAGAAAGAAATGGTTCAAAATGTAACAGCACAATACATTCCATATAGGTGGAAACATGGCACCAATTCACATCATAACAAGAAGGGGTTATCTACACACTCTAGATAGTCGAGGTATTTCATAGCTCAGGGATGGAGTTGTATTCCATGTAACGGATCGTTGAAGGGGGTAAAATGAAGTGATTACAAATTAGATAGACAACTAAATCCTAGCCTATACCAGCCTATGACAACAAAACCAAATCAATGCAAATGGTAGCAAACTAGCAATACACCTATAGATGTGAAATCAGGTTTCCAGTTATATCTCATAAATCACATCAAGCCAAAGATTCTTTGATCAGAAGAAGCTTCCTGCCTTCAGCTCACAGTAAAACCCAACTTATGCCACGTCATAGGCTCATGGTACTTGTGCATCATATTAAGCTTCCAACACTAGGCACTAACCTATTAACACGAACTCAATGTTCACTGGTTTTTCAGTACTAGAGAAATGCCATATTGTAGTCCCAACTTAAGCTATAGCCACGTCAAATTACACCACATTTGCATGAAAATTAATCTAAGACATCAACGAGAAAACTTAGACAACAGCAGCTCGAGTTATTGGGACATGAGCTTGTGTAAAACCAAACACTCTAAGCTAAATCTCTTTAGCTGAACATCGCTTCCCCACAGAAAGCGATCTATCCGAGGAAAAAAGTTGAGCCCTCACCCTGATCTCGTGGCGAGCTACGGCATCAGCTGCGACAGAGGCGTCGTCCTCGTGGAGGTGGCGCCTGGCTATGGCGTCCGCGGTGGCGTGCTGCGCGCGCGCGGCGCCGATCATGGTGAGCACGCGGACCCCGGCCATCGCGGGCGCCGCGGCGAGCGCGAGGGCCCCGCCGCACCCCGACGGGAGCACGGCGTCGATGAGGTAGAGCCCGAGCAGCAGCACCGCCAGGTTGAGCCCGCCCACGAGGAAGGAGACCACCCGCACCATCCCGACCCGGAAGGAGGCCGCCGCCGCCTCCGCCGCCGCCGCGGCCGCGGCGGAGTCGCCGGCGCGGGGGGCCATGGCGGCGGTCCTCCGCCGGGCGGGCGGCGGCGGCGGGGGCGAGGAGGGCGCGCGGCGGCGTGGGAGGAGGCGGCGGAGGAGGAGGAGCGGGGGAGGGGTGGTGGGCCCGCGGGTGGGGAGGAGGGACTTTCTAGGCATCCGGCCGCGGCGGAGGTGGTTGCGCCCGCGCGGCGGCCATGCCCACGGAAAGCGGGGGGCGCGGGTGGTTGGGGACGGGGACGGAAATAGAAACCGGGAGGACGGGGACGGTGGGTCGATGCGGTCCGAGGACGAGCCGCGCCGCCCGCCCCGGCGTCTCCGGCTCCGCCTGGACTCGGGATGTTTCCGAGGTTGAGCTGGAAAGCTGTTGCTGACTGGCGAGCTCGCGCAGCTGGTTCAAATTTCTTTTCTCCACTATTTTTTCTTCTTCTGGAATTCAGTTCTTGTGGATCTGAGGCTATTGTTGTTGGGACAGTGGGATCAGGACCACCTGACGTTCATTCGAAGCAAAGATGACTTCTAGTTCCTCCATTTAATTTTGTGTTAGAGGGACCCCAAACACACTAATATGCCTACAAAATTTTATCGAAATTTAACAAGTACTGCTAACAACTAAATATCTAAGATGACTTTAATTTGTCAATTGTTTGCATTTCCTCCAGGAGATCCTTTAGTCGTGATATACTTTCTCCATTTTCATATAAAATTTCTCTAGCTTTAATTGAGTTTTATCGAGAAATGTGCTAGTATACCACTAAAGTAGTTTCATTAAATCCATCATAAATATATTTTGTAGTGCATTTATTTAGTATATTGCCTTCCAAATGTTTTGCCCATCTAGAATCGCTCAGGTACGTGGCTTTTGTGGACATTAGCAAGCTCGGTTAGGCCCGTCTCAATGGGGGATTTCATGAGATTTTTATAGGCATTAGTTTCTATGTCACATCATCAAAATTGCTGACATGACAAGACTATTAAATGAGAGGGTTTTATGGGATAAGAGGAGAATTTCATTCCCATGAAACTCCACTGGCACAGTTACCTAGTTTCCAGTCTAGGTAATTGTGTCAATGAAACTCCCACTAAGACTGGACTTACACCGTTGGATTTTCAAGTTATATATAACTAACATCTAGATATGCGTTCGTTTCAAAAAAAATCTAGATAGGTGACATAATAATGTCTCGCTCGCAATCTTCTCTAGTGTTTGGTGTGTTAGGACAGGCTTAACATGGACTAACAAAACTAGTGATCACAACCAAAAGATATATTGTTGCAGATAATAAGAGTTGTGGGTCTATTCGTTTCCTTACACATTATCATGCCTATAGAGAAGTTGCATTCTTTTGCCACAAAATACATCGTTGTTTTTTTTACCACAACATGTGATGATGTGTGTTGTTCTTTTTTGTGTGCCACAAAGTGCATACATCTGTACTAAAAAGAGTGACGAAATTTTCGTATCAAATCTTACATGTTACTCTTACCCCTTCAACAACGTCGGATTTTATGATGATGATTGAACGCTCTAGATTAATCTAAAGAGTCTAAGTTGACGACACTACTCCTACACCGTCAGATTTTATGATGATCTAACGCTCTAGATTAATCTAAAGAGTCCGTGTTGACTAAATTTTTTAAAACACGTGCATGTGACACGTGCCCTTCTGCTAGTAATAGTAAGCACTTTTGTATTTTGTAGACATCGCTAGTCCACTACCTTTATACTGCGTAGTCTTCTCCAACACTGTGCCAAGCCACGGGGTGTGGTGAAATGGACACTGTGTAAAAGATGGACACGAACAATTTTGTTTTCATCTTTTTTTGTTGTTTATCGGAATATAAAAAAAATGGAACTTGTGAATTTCGTTCCAAATTTTGGTCAAATTATTTTAATTCTTTTGACAGTTTATATTTATATTTAAATACTTACTATGAAGGAAGTCTATAGGTTTATTATTCACAACATGGTTGAAAAAAGTGCATGCATCTCAAGTAGAATTAGAATACAATCATAAGCAAGAAATGAATCTAGGACCTCTCACGCGTGGTAAAGGAACCACAAGCTGCTAGTATACCTTCTGTAACTTATATAACTCAAACAAAATTTAAAATTATTTTCGTTTACTAGCGAAAAGCACGAAATTAAAATTCATTCAAAATCTTAACCCTGGTTGGGATTGTCATGCAGCCTACAGCTTTGTTGTTGGCTTGTTGCCTTGTAATTATGTACGGGATCTGCATATTTGAAGGATCTATAAAATTTGTGAGCGTTGATGGCTTGATGTTGATAGCAACAATTATGCACGTCATTTGAAATTGCAGATTGAAATGTAATTTGATTGTGCACTTGTTAGATGATCATCGACTATCCACGTTATTAAATTAGTTTTGATAAAATATTTATAGCCCTAACGAGTTGTACGTAATGTGCAAGTACGCATGCGCAGCATGTTTTATATCGAATCCAAGCTACTAGTCACGCGAGAGCCTTGACACAATAATTAAAGAACTCCCAAAGTTCGAAAAGCCAGAGACAAGCAGCACGTCATGACCCACCCTGGCCTCCCGCTTGGCGAAGTCGTGCGTCGGCCCGCCGCCGCCGCTTCGGTCGGCGTCGTCGGAGGCGACAACGGCGAGAGCCGTCACCTCCTGCGCGCGCGCCATGCCGATCATGGCCGCGATCCTCGCCACGGCCGCCGCCGCCACCGCCCCGGCCGCGCCCCTCTCCCTTGTCCCGCACCGCGCCCACACCCCCGCCGTCGTCGCCGCCACCTCGGCCGCGACCCCGACGCCCGCCGCCGCCAGGTTCACGGCGGCCAGCGCCACCGACCGGCGCCGCAGGCCGCGGAACCCGACCGGCCGCATCGCAACCAAGCGCGCAGGTCGGTCGTCGCGGCGCGGGAGGATAGGGAGGCTGTACGTTCGTTGCCGCCTCGCTCGCGCTCCCACGCCGCGCGCGGCTTTTGAACCGGCCGGGCGGCGGCCCGGTGCTTGGCTTGGGTGCATGTCGTGCCAGTAGGATGCTCCTTTGCGTGGCGCGCGGCGTAGGCGCGTAGGCCGGCTAGGCGGAATAGAATAGAATCACGTGTTCCGTGGCCAGTAGGATGCTCTGCTCTGCTCTGCCTCTGCGTCCATTTGCTTGGGTTGCATGCATGCAAGATGCAATGGCCAAGTGGGAAGCGCGGCGCACACGGCACACGCTTCCGGCGGCAGAAGAATGACGTGTAGCGAGGGTGCTTGCGGTGGCTGGCAAGTGGGGGGACGCGCAGGACTGCAGGAGGGACCAGTACGTGTATGCGCCAGATGGCATTCTAAGGATGACGTGCCAGGAAGCCTATGTACTGTACATGGACATGGACATGGCGGCTGTAGCCCCAGCCCCCAGCATCTGCAGCCAGCTACTCCCTCCGTTCTAAAATATAAGTCATTTTAATTTTTTTGATGTCAAACTTTTATCTTTAATCAAAATTATAGAGATGACTTTAAAGATTTATGATACCGAATATCTATACTATGAAAATATATCTAATAAAGAATCTAATGATACTTATTTGATATAATAAATGTTAGTACTTTATTGTATAAATTTGATCAAAGCTGAGAAAGTTTGACTCTCTGATAAAGTTGGAATGACTTATATTTTGAAACGGAGGGATTACTAAACTTCCTGATGATCGCGGAGGCGCGGAGCAACAGGGAAATCGGCCATTATAGAATCATGTTGAGATGAAAGGAAATCAGGATGAAGTTTCTTCTTTCTACCGAGCGGGTTTAAGATGAAATCTGAAAAGAAGTTTCAAAATCATGGGGCCATAAAAGAGTTTCTACGCGCTGTTGGGCTACACAATGTCTACGCGCTGAGAGCCCAGGAGTGGAAGGCCCATTAAACATTAGCCCAGGAGTGGAAGGCCCGTTGTGACATTTGCCCAGCTCGTATTATGACAGAGAAGAGGGTTTCAAAACGAACAAAACGACGGAAGCAACGGCATGACATACGCCGCAGCAATAAACACCAACAGAATAACCAATCTTTTGCACACAATAATGGATTATGTGATCCACGTGGACATTTGAGGCCCGATTTCAATTCTTAGAACGAGTTTTATTGCCGCACGCAATACACCACACCCGCACCTTTGGCCAAGAAAAAAGGATGGTGAAAAAAAAACCGACGCCAAAGTTGTGACAAGAAATAATGCTGCACAAAATCTATCAACCAATCAAACAGAGGTCTATACTCTAAAGTGGTGCGGCGTGTCAAACTTGTGATAGATGTGGCAAATTGCAGCCGGCAAGTAACAAACACATCGTTTGGAGTTCGTCAAACATGTGTGCATGTGAGAGCTAAAGTGTGACGAGTGTGCGTGTGTCCTGATTTCCTGATCTTAAACTTTTCCATTTTTTTCTCAGCAAATAGTGGAGCTCATCACGACAGGTAGGCGACGATAACTGTTCAGTCACGGGGGAAAGATCGAGCTCGGAAGATGAATCGAACTTGCGTTCGGTCGATGTATGCACATGCTTCCGTTGCAGTTATACGTAGGTTGTTGTACTCGCCTACATATATATACGTCTCTCAACTTGCAAATAAAATTAAATGCAAATGGATGGGATCAAATCCAGTCGCGTCGCTTTCAAAATCCCATCAACATGCCATAAGAGCAAAATCAAGGGCACGCGCGCAGTTGGTGTCGTCCTCCGGCCATCTCGATCTCTCTTTCTTCGCATCTGCCGTCAAGCGTCAAGCTACTACACATCATTTGTTGCAAACCACCTTTGGAGACGAATTTATCTTCATTTAACGCTTATATGCGCTTTCCTTTGCTTGGTCTGCATGCATGTCGGCGTCGTCTCCAGTACACAACCAGCCTGCTGCTCTCCTGCATTCCTGCTCCTGCAAGCAGCACGCTAGCTCTTTCATCCATTCCCCTTTGCAAAGGACGACACCCGCCGCCTGCGAACAGCTGAATAATGCTCATGAGCTTTTAGTTTGCGTAGATTAAGGTTCAAGGATAGCATCTTTTTCCCGCTGATGATGAGCTAGCTAGCCATGATTACGGCACCGTACCGGTGGATGCCTCTCACATCCTAGTACGATCGAGGATGCCCCGAAAAGCTCTCAGCTGGCCACGAAACGTCCAAGCAAGCAAGTAGCCGTCATGTCCAGGGTAGAATGATACGATCGATGATAACCAAGCAGGTTTTTTTCTCTGCAATTATTCCACTGGATGAAGTGCTACATGGAGATTATTACTTTTTAGATAATGAATAAAATTCTGCTTTTACTTTTAAAGAAAGCTACAACACATTATTATAGTGATTGCAGCTCGTCCGTCTGCTCAGAGAGATTGGAAACAAAAGAGGACACACCCACGCACAAAAGAGTTTGAATGCCGTTTAAGTAAAACCAATCCTATTACTAAATCTCCATCCGTGGTGTGCGAAAATCTGTATGACCGAAGCTTCAAGCTGCTGGCATATATTTATTATTAATTCTTTGTCCTCCTCACGCCACTGCGTTTGACTCCAGAACCGGAACCAATGTGTTCCCAGAACTGCATATAAGTTTTCATAGGAGATATGTCAAAACCATAAAAATAATTGAATCATCAGCTTATTGTAGAGCAGATAATTCACCTTCAACAAGATGCGGCACTATGCAGTTTTTGTAAAGATATGATGGTACGTCGTATATTCTGTTGTGACACGTGAAGAACTCTTGCGTGCCGAATATCCGCCGTTTGATTTGACAGGTTTTACATATATAGTACGTACTAATATATGCAGCTTCTGTCCTTGGTAAACGTCGAAATCACACATCTCCCTAGCATGGGTCGGTCGACATACGTCCTCAACCTCGTCAGGATGGTAGAAGTACGTTGATTTCTTTAATTTGGTCAATTGCAACAGAATGGACACGACATATTATGATATATTGTTCGGTTATTTGGACGAATTATTCTCCAGAAAGGTGGAATTTTGCTTCTGCTTCAGAGCAACTTGCTGCACACTGTCACTGCAAGCATTGGTCACGAAACTATATTAGCACTAGTATAGTACTGCTGCTCATTCAGCTGGTTCGATCGGAGCAACTTGCTGGACACTGTCACTGACCAGAAATTAATCTTCTTCTTCTTTACCCACACGGTGTCGGTCATCACGAACAAAAATTTACATCACAAAACTGAATCACAACCGCATCACACAATCAAATCACAACCACATATTTTACAAGATCACCATAATACATCGAATCATTATCATTGCTAGATACGTTTCACACAGAAAATCAATGAAAAATTTACAAGTCCATTGGATATCTCGCCAACGGTGGCGCTAGCGCCCACGCCGGGCAGGCCCGCCCCCACGGCTGCGGCCCCGCTCACTGGCTGCAGCCCCATGCTCGCGGCCGGGGAGGCCCACGCTCCTCCGCCAATGCCGACGGGACGCGCCGCCCCCACCCGCTGTCGTAGGGCCCCGACGGCCCGCGGGATGCGCCGCCGCAGGTCTCAGCTCCCCTGGCTACCCCACCTGAGATCAGAGAGAGATGTGAGAGGAGTTAGAGAATGAAAAGAAGAATGAGATAATTAAGGGGAGAGAGAGAGTGGTGTGAGTGAGGTAAAAGGGAGGCGGCGGAGAGAGAGCGCGCTAGTACCGACTTGGGGGTATAGCCAGCACTAACATGGCCTTTAGACTACTGTCCCATGGAGCCGGTACTAAAGGGCGAATTTAGTACCGGCTTTAGGCCGACCGACACTAATGCGCATGCAGGCACCAAAAAGATGTTTTCCAGTCGTTTAATCAAAATTTTGAAAACATTTAGCTATATATTATTTCCTCCTTCCAAAATTATAGGTCATTTTGGCATTTCTAGATTCATAATTTTTGCTACGCACCTAGATGTGTTTATCAAGTGCAGAACAAAAGGTATGAATTTAGAAATGTCAAACGCTCTGTAATTTGGAATTGATGGAGTAGGATATTTCAGAAAAGTTATATAGATCAGGAAATCACGTGTACTGATTTATGTTGACATTTACTTTCATAAACCATGATTTGTTGGATCTTATTAAACTATTATAATAGAAATGTACATGACTGGAGGGGACGGTAAGCAAGAAAGAGGGCCACATCCAAGCGACCAAGCTGCAGGAAGATCGATGGGTGCTCCTTTTGGCTATTGCTTTGTTTATTAGAGTTTTGTGATGGGCAGATGGGCTGTTAGAGTTTGCTTTTAGGTTTTAGATAGTTGTTATATGGTTGTTTAATGTGCGTTCTACCGAAAACTAAAGTCTGTAAACGGGTGACCTCAGTCCTCTCTCTTAATGCAACCTTTCTGAGCATGATAACCACCCGCTTTACTCTAAATTTTTCAGTATATAATTAATGCAACAGAGCAAAGTGTTTTCGGGTTTTGCCAACAACGGATGAACATGCATGGTCTGAAAACGAGTATCCACACGACCCGTCCCGCTGAAGAAACATATGTCTTCCCGACGTAGTACCATCGACCGTCATCATATCAACAGTCTTTGGACGTTGCCACGGATCGCCGCCAATCGATGGCCACCTGCTTCTCCCTGTCCCCGGCCCGGTTTTGGCCGTTTGTTTATGCGTGTCTGCTCCAAATGCTCCGTACGCAAGCGCGAGTAAAAGTATCCTCCTCCAGTGCAACTTGGCGATCATAAAGAAGGGCCAGTTGCCCATTTGCACCCGGCATCTTCCCAGGGGGGATGCACCATGGAGGAAAGGCCCCCGGGCGTTCTTCTCTCCTTTCTCGATCTCTTGCTGAAATGGCGGTGTGTGCCACGTCTTGTCACCACACGCTTATCTATAGCCAATAGTAGCCTCGCGGTCTTTTGATCGTTACTGCCGCCGCAATCTGAATTCCGGCTGTGTGCGTCCGGTTTTGCTGTGCGCCTGTGTGGTTTGGTTTCCGGCCGGGTCGTGCTTTCGCACTGCTGTGTGTTCTCTGCTCGTGGACTGAAACATGCAGCAGGCCGTTGCTGTCTGGGCGGTCGGCATGACGGCATGCATATCCGAGAGGCAGTGGTAGTAGTAGTACAGAATGCAGTACACTGTTGATAAGATCAGGCACAATGCAGTGCAATGCAACTTATTATACTCCGTATCCCATCACCGGTCTTGGAATTTCCTTGGCGTGTAAAAGTTCCAAGGGGCTGGTTTTGGACCATGCGCAATGTGTACGCATGATCAATATCTGGGCTGGGGGCAAGTCAACCCCAGCAGTTTGGTCAAGCCCTCCTCCTGGCGCTGTCAATCGCAGCACGGAAAACGAACGCCACCAAGTTGTTTGCCGCCGATCGCTCTACGAGAGACGACCACCTTACGAGCAGGCGGCAAGTTGCAGCGCTCAAAGCCGAGCCGATCGAGCCTGTGCTGCGTGAGGTGCACTGAACCCGTCAACCCGCTGCAGCCTGCCGAGGCGCCGGTTCGCTTGCATTGGGGCGCCCCGGCTTTTGGCCGTGGGTTTCCGAATGCGTGCGCGGGGTCCACCCGTCATCGGCCGCCGCGGTGCCTCGTACGCGGGCCAACCTTTTCCTCCTCCCCACGCGCCCACTTGCCGCTTTGAGCAAGCCCAGCTGGGCCAACAAGAGACCAGAAAGCTAAAGCCAACCAATGGAAGAAGGCAGCAGGCACGACGACGTCGACGAGCCCCCCGCCGCACCGCGCCACAGCGCAACACGCGCCCACCACACGCCCCCGAGCCCCCACCACCACGCCAGGTCGGATCACGGAGTCACGAGCGCGACCCGAGACCGAGAGCCCCCGGAGCCCCTGCCCCTTGCCCCCCATATATTTTTTCCCTCCCGCCCCCGGCGACGACGACAAGGTCGCGAGCCACCAATCCGGTCGCTTCCTCGCACGCACACGCGCAGTCGCGTGTTGCTTGCTTTGCTTTGCTTCCCGTGGGTTGGAAGGGTCGTTGTTGGTTGCCCTCGGCCGCTCGCAGGGTTTGGCTGCGTTCGCTCGGCGCGGCACGCGGAAAAGCAACGCCCCCACACACCTCATAGTCCTCAGACGACCTAAAGCTATAGCGGCTAGCGCGCGACGACCGGAAAAAGTTCGAAACCAGCTTGCTCTAGCGCGCCCGCGCCGCCGAGCCTGCAGGGTGGGCGGGCGCGCGCGCGCGCATGGACCCGCCGCCGCGGGGCCGGTCGCGCTACGGCGGCGGCTCGGGGCAGCAGCAGCAGCAGCAGCAGCAGTTCCCGTTCGTCGTTGACCCCACGGAGGTGGCGGCGGGGGCGGCGGCAGCGAGGGCGTTCTTCCCGGCGCACGGCGGGGAGGCGGCGTCGTCGTCGTCCGGGGACCGCGCGCATCCGGCCGGGCAGCAGCAGCGGTACGGGGGGCACGGCGAGATCTCGCTGGGCCACGGGCATGGGCATGGGCATGGGATGCATCATCATCACCATCGCTACCACCAGTTCGGCGTGGAGGGGAGGCAGCAGGACGCCGCCGGCACGTCTTCGGCGCTGCCGCGGCACAGCAGCTCGCCGCCGGGGTTCTTCTCCAGCCCCGTCGTGGATAACGGTAAGTGCTGCCATGGCTGCTGCTCTCTCCGGCCCCGTCTTGTCTTGTCTTCTGAATGCTCTTTCGAGAGTCATTAACTTTTCACACATGCATACGATTCCTGACGCTGCTAGCTCGCTCTTGCCAACCGAATTAAGCTATCGCCTTTCGCTGTGCCCTTGCCATTTCGAACTTCCTTTAATTTGCGTCTTCCTTTCGGAATATTCTCTCCTACATTTCTGCCTGACACGAAATAACATCATCATTTTCTTCCTTTCGACTCTCTGTCCTTTATCAAAAACTCTCTGTCCTCTTTGTTCTCTCTCATTCTGTCTGATATCGATTCGAGTGTCCCGAGGAATATTTCTGCCTCTGCGGAGGTAACACATGAACGAAACCTCAGCGTCGATCCGAGCAATGTAGCAATAATCCAATACATTTTGCAGCAGCTGCTGCTAGCTGCATATAACCTTTTTCCTTATCCTTTACACCGCATGTGTGTGTGTGTGTGTGTGTGTGTGTGTGTGTGTGTGTGTGTGTGTGTGTTCAGGAAGAGATAGATTTGAGCTGCAAGGATGCAATTCTCTCTTGTGCTCTTCGTTGTTCTTTCGGGAGGCTCAGCAGGCGGGGGGCGCAATTGCAGCTACTTGATTTGGGGGCAGTGGCATCCTGCTCCGTTTTAGTGGGCAAAAGACTGGTGGTGTTAGCGCATGGTGGACAGAATGTTTTTCTTTGCCAAATTTGGTAATAAAAACAATCTATAGTCATGAAGCTTGATGTGTGTTCTTGCTAAAAAAAAAGCTTGATGTTCATTTCAGACTTTTGCTAATGACAGTAGGGCATGCATGCTTTATTACTCTTTCAGAATGAAAATTCAAAGTGTCGTCATTTACTCCATGCTCATTTTGAACCCTCTCTCGAGACTTTCACAAGATACTGCTTATAGTATTTGTCCTTGTGATCCATCATATATATAATGTTAGGCTTTTTCCACGCTTGTCTCACACAAATCACATTATTAACTAAGGACCCCTTTGAACATATACATAGGAATTTTGTGGGATTGGAATCCCATAGGAATTTTCCTAGGTGTCACTTTATAAACAAAGGATCGGCCATCCTGAAATTCTATAAATGCCTATATATACTATCCTTAGTCTATAGGAAATTTGAAGGATATCTAACATGAGATCTAATCTCATCTTGAAAACTTTCTTTTGTGTATATTTCTCTCTTCTAATTCACTTGTTAAACACTCCATCATAAACTCCACGTACTATATTCTCATTCCTACATGACTGCAAGTAACACACAACTTCCGATTCCTGCGTTTTGGGAATGCTACGTTCTAAACAGCTCCAAGTCCTGTACTTCCTCCGTTCCAAACTATAGGTCGTTTTGGTTTTTCTAGATTCATAATCTTTGTTATGCACCTAGATAAAACGGTATGTCTAGATTCATAGCAAAGTCTATGAACCTAGAAAACATAAAACAACCTATAATTTGGAACGGAGGTAGTAATGTGTACTGGCAGCTTATCGAAAATTCATAGGGCCCTCCTTTTTTTCCACGCATGCAACTGTGTAGTTCATTCATATATATATATGTGTGCTAGTTGAACCAGATTTGATTTGGCATTTGGCAATCGGCTTATTTCACGCAGTATATATTTTTATCATCTCTTTTTTTCCTCATGGAGGCGCCATATTGGGTTGCCTTAAACCGGCTAGCAAAAGCTAGGTGCTGCATTGTTACCATGGTTTCTCATGGTAGGGCCCTCTTTCTTTTCTTGCATAGAGAAACGAGGGTTCATGGGTTTGTGCACGCAGTAGTAGCCATCTCTTGCGTACATACTTTTCTTCAGATTTGCTTGCTCGTACCTACTTGAACATATAATCAAATTGTGCATATTTGCTACTTGCACCAAGAGGTTGGAGTCCCTATGTTCCACTCTTGTTACCCAACCTACTCCTTATATTTGTGTGGGGCCACTTGACGTGTAATGCTTATCCTCTTTTAGATATAAAAATGATATAATGTAGTAATGACTTGTACTTTTAATCATACTTTATTGTCAATGTTATTAATTGAATCCACCTACCACATTTTCAAGATACTGTTTTTAAATGTCAAAGTGATTACATTTGCGAGGAGTACAGTATCTTGAAAATGTGGTAGGTGGGTTCAATTAATAACATTGACATAGCAATGTATTAATAGCATACAATACTCCTCCATTCACATTTGCGAGGTTATAATTGCCGAACAAATTATTAATAGAATCGTATGAACACCAGACTACTTGCTCATTTATAGTTATTAATTTTAGAAAATAACTGCCTTTTCCATATGTCTGTACAACTATTTTCCTCACAAGTTGCGATATTATTTTGACCAATAGTTATTAACTTATTATTACAATGAGGCAGAATGTATCATAGAAAAAATCGATGACTCAAAATGCAATGGTCGAAATGACTAATCTATACCGACAACAGATTAGTCATTCTTCTCTCCAATACCAAAAAAGGTTCTTTTGGTGATGAGAGGTGCTCCAACAGTTTACCAATTCAATCCCCGTTACTAAAAAAATGGTGATCTGACCAAAACACATGGCCCTCTCACCTAAATGAAGGGGATTCATCCCTCCACACTATTCAAGGGTATGAGGTATTTTGGTAATCTACTACAGCACTGGTTACCAAAAACGCAAAAAGAACTATTGGTAGGGAAGAGAAGATATATTGGTGATGGTTTGCTGGACATACTCTTCCTTTAGCTAGAACATATATGCAATATGAATGATTTTATCGTATGGGGCCCAAAAACGCTTTCAGTATAGATGATTATGAGTCGTCCAAGACCCAAAACAACTTGCCGAGTGTGTCCAACTAATTCCCACTTGGCTGAATATATTAGGCCCCACACTTACCCTGGCACAGGGACCAGGCATGGTTGTGATGCTGTCGCATGTCTAGGTTCAGCTGACCTCTCCTTGCTGACGTACGTCTGCACACAGTCCAGAAAAGAAATCTGTGTGCTGTGAGGTAGAAAAGGCTTTTCATAAAAATGATAATAGATTGGAAGAACCCAATGCAAAGCTTTATGGCGCAAATGCTACAGTGATTTTTTCTTCTTCTCTTTGCTAAGAAATCGTGTGGAAAAATGATAATGACAGGGTGTTCAGATCCATCTGTAAAGATTTTAAAATGTAATTTTTCCACTTTTGAAGTATTAAAGACATGTTAATTAAAAAATTAATTATAGAACTCACATGTAAATCGTGAGACAAACCTAATGAGCCTAATTAATCGTGAGACAAACCTAATAAGCCTAATTAATCCATCAGTAGCACATGTTATAGTAGCACATGTTATTGTAGCATTATTATATCAATTTATTGTCTAATCACGGCCTAATTAGGCTCATTAGATTCGTCTCGTGATTTACAGACCATCTGTGTAATGCGTTTTTTAACTACATTTAGTATGCCATACATGTGTCCATCAATTTTAAATATTTAAAGCTTCATATGCAAGAAGACGTGTGCCAAACTATCCAATTAAACTCTTGAGTAAATCTGAACTCTGTATTATGCTAAACTATTTCATATATATTACATGTATGCCGGATATGATTAGGCTGATTTTAACTTCTGTGTTATTTATGGAAAAATGGGACCAACCTCTTCCAATGAAATTTGATCAACTTATTGAAGAGATGTTCAACTGTGCTAAACCATAAAAAGTTAAAGCTATGACGCCAAATGCCAAACAAATGGATGTTAAGTTATGATCCAAATTCAACACATATGAAAGGCCGGCTTCTGACGGAGCGAAGCGGGGGGCGGGGGCTCTGCGGTACGGTACGAGTCATATATATCCCGTTTAGGGTTTTCCCTTCGAGATCATTCTCTCATATTCTTGTAAGCCGTTGCCATTGGCGTTGTAACCAGACTCCCCGACATAGTGAAGTTCTTGCTGGCTGACGCCCGTGGTTTTTCCCTCTCGCATTGGGAGGGTTTTCCACGTTAAATCTCGTGTCCTTTTACTGCTTTGATCGTTTATTCGCTGTCGCATATAACAATGGAGACATTAGGAGTTATCACACCGAGAAAGTAGGAATCATTACCAAGTTCTACACCCTATATGCGCCTTGGTTAGACAGGGTTAACTATTCATATGGTATGTATAAGTTGATCTAGGAACACTAATTTTTCAGAAACATATTAAAGTTTTACGTGTTCAAATTTATTATATTCCTTTACAGTTTGTTTTTACACTTAAAACAGTGGCACATTTTTCTCGCAATTTTATTTCATGAAATTCAAGATCAGTCCGTTGTGTTTTATACAACTCTAAATTAGCAAAATGCAATTGTCGGCAGTAAAATTATGTTTATAACACCAGTTGTCCGTTGTGTTTTTAATTTAACTTTAATTTGAGTATAAAATGTAAACACCTATTTAATTAACTTCTCTACTCGAATCATTAAATGATGTGTATAACATTATTTAGCTACTTGATTCAGTACGACCACAATCAAGAATAACACATATCTTGGCTGTTTTTATATATGCAAGCAGGTTTTCCAGGTGCAAGAGCTGAAGTTGGAGTTGGTGGTGATGTTCACCATGCAATGAGCAGCTATCACAAGAAGATGAAGCCCCCCATGAACCTAGCTGGGCAAGGAACTCTCTCTCATATCTCAGAGGATGGTATCCCGGATCTTACCAATAATGTGCATGGTATTGGCCATTCTGAAGAGAACATCACCGCCAACGGTGTAGCACGCTCCTTCTCTAGTGGGTTCTCAATTGGACCATGGGAGGATTCAAATTCTATTGTGTTCTCCAACCCGGGAAGCAGCAAAGCAGGAATACACAACAATGATGACATCATAGCCAGCCTTAGTAATTATGAACTACAGGTACTATCTGTCATGAAATTGATCTTTTCTCTTACCATTAATAGTGCTGCATGCTGGTTATATCTTTTTGTTTTACATATATATATGTTCTGCATGTTAAGGTTTTTGAAATGCTAGTTATATGAGATATACTAGTGTACAAGAGGGCAGCCACGAGGAAATTAATTAGCTGTGTGTAGCACCTATATATACCTGCATGAATTCATGTTATGGACCTTTGCATGCAGTTTGGTGCGTCGAAGGAGACGGCTGGCATGGACAAATACCTGCAGATGCAGCAAGACCAGGTTCCATTCAGAGTACGAGCCAAGCGAGGATGTGCCACACACCCAAGGAGCATAGCAGAGCGGGTAATACATTTCTTAAATAAGCATGATTCGTTATTCCAAATCCCAACACCATCTTCTTGATATGCATGATGGCATTATGCAGTGTCGTAAGAAGTTTGCATGCACCGTTCTAAACGGAACTTTGAAACCATGATAACAGAGTAGCTCGATCAGAATATATATATTATATGTAGTCATGGTGTAGTCTTTCAAGATGATCCTCTGTATGTTTGCACAGCTAGCTTGCATGCCTTTTGTTATGGAGATTATTTAAGATTAATCTCAGCAAGCGTGTGATTAATGATGTTGTAGGAGCGAAGAACAAGGATTAGCGAGAAGCTCAGGAAGTTGCAGGCCCTTGTGCCTAACATGGACAAGGTGATCAATTGTAAACGATAGCATCCATGCTACCCCATATACGAGGATGCTATCTCGAAGTTGTTATCTTTTTTTACACCAATAATTAATACCAGGTTTAATAAACAATGCATGCAGTTAAATTTTCAATTTTTTTCTTGTTCTTTAAAATGTGGCAGCAAACGAGTACAGCGGACATGCTGGACTTAGCAGTTGATCACATCAGAGGACTCCAGAGCGAGTTGCAGGTACGTTGATGATCTGCTTTTACTGTCAGAAAAAACTGAAAACGAGCATGTGCAGTTCCATTGTTTCAGCATCACAGTGGAGATGCCCAATACTAACATCAAAGTCTACAACAGAGCAAGAGCAACGCTGAATTTACCTGTACCCACTCGCAGGCTCTGAAGCAAGACAAGGACAAGTGCACCTGCCGCGGCAACCATCCATCAGGGAGATAACATTTGCTAAACTGGGTTCTTCGGCAGCATGTATACACACCAGCATCGCATATTGCTGGGCAGCATGAAAAGGTGGCTGCTGGGCAAATATACCTCATCACAAGAAAGCTGCCGTGCTAGGATATATCAGATTGGGCGAAATCTATCGTATTCATTCGATTAGTGTTTAGCTTCAAGCTAGAAGTATGTAGCTCTTATGCTGTTCCATATGAATGAGCAGAAGCATTATTTTTATAAAAAAACGAGGAGGAGTAGGGGAAGTTTTGACATTGCAAGATGACTTAGGCTACTCTAAGTTGTAAGGAGCAATTACCATTTCAAGAATTTTCCTAGCAAGTTCTTGCTAGCTGTGGTCGATGCTAGATTGTGAAGTTTTCCCCATATCCTGCAAAATATAAAGTGCAAAAAATAAAAATAATACTGGCTGCAGAGTAGGAACGAAAAAAAAAGAGAGGAAAAGAACAAAAATAAATAACATACTGGTTGCTAACTAAAAGAAAATGAAAAATTAAAACAAAAGGCAACGGATGCTGGCTGTGGGGTTCGAACCCACGCGCACTTGAGTGCAGAAGATCTTAAGTCTTCCCCCTTAACCACTCGGGCAAACCAGCTTTGTTGTATTCTACTGTAATATTTATTTATTTATTTGAAAACTTGACGCTGACGCCGCCCTCTGCACCCCATCCTTCGAACCGAATCCTCGCCCCAGCCATCCGCAGTTCCCGTGGCAGAAGCTGCATGTGCCCGCGCAGGCCACCGCCGGGCACGCTGCGTCCCACCCCCGCGAGCGCACACGCGCCATGGCCGCATTGACTCCAAGCAGCCAGCTCTTCGCTGGTTCCGCGAGGGAGACGGGAGAAGAGAAGCCTCGTCCCAAATTTAGCTGGGCCGGCTCACGGGACTTCCGGAATCCGGACCCCGACGACAATGGCAGTTGGCAACCTCCGGGGCCGCCAGGGCGCCATTCGTGGCTCAACGGTGCCCAGGCAATTTTCATCGTCCCCTTGTCCCCCCTCCCCGTGTTCCGTTGCCTCTCAAAGAGCAACGTCGCCAGGGTGGGCAAGGAGCACGGTCAACGAAGCTGTGGAGGCCATGGAGAGATTCAAGGCATGCTCCTCCTCCACCTGGTTCGCCTCAGGTATGATTATTCCACATCTAAATGCTGCTTCAGACTGAACCGATGCGCCACAATTTTTCTGAATGTTGGTGTTGTTCTGCAATGTCGTTGGTCAGTCAGAATGCTGAATTTGTCCTGCGTATTTATTACTGTTTGGCATTATACAGAACAATTCCTTGAATTGTAAAGCAAATGCTGCTAGATTTCATTGTTAAATCATAACAATGTGTTGTGCTTGCACCCTAAATTCGAATGTATGCAGTACTGGGTCATGTTTGGATTCATGAACCTTAAATGTTAATACAGTTTCACCAATTCCTTTCTTCAACATGTGGCCAACACTGCATTTAGAATGCCTAGCCTGCAAACCCTGACCTTTGGCTTGAGGTTGATGCTAAACGAGAAACTTGACCAATTGTTTGTTCTAGAAATATATGAACTTTGGAATTACCATTCAAAAGTTAGCATGTGTATGTGTGCCTATAATAAACGAATTTCTGTCTTAGCTAAGATGATCAGTGGGCAGCATCTACATTTTATTCATTTTCCATATATTAGCTGACGCCTGATGGTTCTGTTACTCCAAAGTACCCTGTCTCACCAGCCATGAATATGTTGCTCTTACCTATTCCTGGTGATGCTTCCTGATGATCTTCGATTAGTTTGCGGCTGCAGCTTCAGACAGTTTAACTGGAACTGCTGATATGTTTTACTTTCAGGTCCTAATGTCATTGACTCGTTGTAATTAATATGATATTCAAAGCCATTTTATGTTACCCTCACTTCATTGAAATTCATTTTTATTTGGCATTAGAGTTTGCTCTTTCCCACAAGATATGTCTCTTTTCTTTCAGCTTTCTGCAAAATTTGCACTTCATATGTTAGTATACGTTTTCTGTTGTCAAAAAGTATTGCTTTTTTAACCAGTTTGCATGCATAGTGTTAATTTGAGATTTCTGTTAAATGATGGAAATACAATTGAGGGATATACGTAAACACTACTTTTCTTGATTCGGCAGCACATATCTGCGTTTAGCACTAATTCCTTTTAGGTGAATTGAAATTGACCCCGCCCTTCTCTTGCCAGATGAAATTTGACTAGTAGAACACCATGGAGAGACTTGAGGTTGACGGGAACTTTATTGCCGGTGGCAATTGGAAGGTAATCCACTTGATCTCCCATTTCATCTAATGGCTATAATGCTACAATGTTTATGTGATTGGAATCCTTTTGTTTGTGTGACTGTTTTTATGCGTTTGGACGTTACAGGACATAGATATAGTACTTAACATTCTACTGCCTGTGATACAGGTGCTTCAGTTTTGAGAATACAAGCTCAACCTATAAGTATTACTGATATTTGACAAAAAATTTAGACCAATCCTATTGAATGTACTAATATCAATATTATCAAACAACAAGTCGGTAAGTGTGATAGATAACAGGAATGTAGATCTTTCGCTTTATTTTCTTCTATTTTTCTGATTTTCCTCACAAAATATCATTTTCTTATATTTAATAATGTAAGGTATTAGGATGGTGGATTAAGTTGGGTTGTTCTTTGCCATTTTTGCAGCTACATGGAGCACTATGCGACCAACTTTACACAGTAGTCCATGAAGTTTTGGATGTCATTCCTGCCCTTGAGACTGCAAAACCAAGATGCAGTTCTCGTCTCCTGGCATTGAGTTCCTTGAGCATAGCTGTTGAGAAAGCCAAGAATTTACTGCAGTACTGCTCAGAATGCAGCAAGCTTTACTTGGTATATAATCACCGTATGTGTTATATATTTCCTAATTTGAGAAATGAGAAATGATAATGGAATAAAGGATGAATACATGAATTATTTTTGTAAATCATATAATTAATGGGTTGTTGGTTAACAACATAGATGCTTGGCAAATTCGCGAACTTTCATTGAAGACAAAAGGTTTTGAGATTTTTGGTTTATTATTAAATGTAATGTATTTTACTTAACACTTCATTGCAGGCTGTTACAGCAGAATGTGTTCTAACAAAATTTGAGAATTCGAGACACGCACTTCTGGAAAGTCTTCACCAAGTGGAAGAAACGATTCCAGAAGCAATCGGTTCTAAGGTTGTCCATAATCTTGCATAAACTTGGTTTTGCCAGCTATTTTGTTGAACCGTATATCTAGAACTTTTGGTACAGATTCTAATTGATCCTAATGGCTTCGTTAATCCTCAGGGGATTACGGTTTTACATTATTCTTCTATTGCAAGGTTCTGAAAAGTGCCAGTCTTAGCATATTTCCAGCGTTATTCTCAGAACCATTAATACCTTCGATATGGTCTCCTTGTTGATGAAGAGATTACTGACGCTTGCTACAGCCATTAAATGTTTCGTCTTGATTTAACTTAGATACTCTTTTCTAATGGAATTGCAGATCACTGAGATTGCACAAGAGCTGGATAAAGCAGTTTTTGCTTTGGACCAATCTGAAAAGCAAGTCGGTGATGAAGTGAATCATCTACTACAGAATGAATCGAAACTCAACGGGTTCCTTGATGAGAATGAACTTGAGTTTTTCCGCCAAACTGCTTTCCGGGCTGGTATTGCATCATCGACAGCAGCTCTTACTGAAAGAAGAGCACTTAGAAAGCTGCTTGAGAGAGCCCATGCAGAGGAGGACATAAAAAAGGAATCAATTGCGGCCTACCTACTTCACCTCATGAGGAAATACCCAAACATATTTAAGAGCGAAATAACAGATAGCACTAACTCCCAGTGCTCAAGCCCTTCTTGTTCCTCCAGTTCACTGTCTAGCTCAATTGGTCTCCATCGTTCACTGTCCAGCTCAACCGATCTCCATGGGAATTGTCAGGCACTTGAGAGGCAGCTTCCAAGGGCTGGCCCCTTTAACTTGAAACAGATTAAAGGGTTATCAGGGAGCATGCCATTGCCACCTGAAGAATTGAGGTGCCCAATCTCCTTGCAGCTTATGTATGATCCTGTTGTTATCGTGTCTGGTCAAACATACGAACGAGCTTGCATTGAGAAATGGTTCAACAGTGGGAACACGACCTGCCCAAAAACTCGCAAACAGTTGCCCCAGCTCTCGGTGACACCCAATTACTGCATTAAGGGTCTGATAGCATCTTGGTGTGAACAGAATGGGGTTCAAGTTCCATCTGCAGCGCCGGAATCTCCCAAGCTAAAATATTTGAGGATTTCATCCCTGAGAAGTAGCACATGTCTGGTGACTAATGGCGTTAACACAGTTTTGTTTGAAGACACAAGTGCAAAGGATGACGCCAAGTCAGACAGTGCGGATATTGTGGAGAAATTCTCTCGTCAGAACTCCGCAGAGGTCACATCCAAGATTCGCATAGATGAACTCAACCCAGGGAAGGCCGTGCCTGAGATATGTGAAGTTGAGGACTCTCTGATTAAATGCTCTCATCAGAAGGAGACTGTGTCGGAGATATGTGAAGAGTGGCTGCGTGTGTTGAACAAGAACAGTGATGAGAGTATAGATGAACAGCATAAGTTGGTTGAGCAGATCAGGCTCCTGCTAAAGAATGACGATGAACTTAGGGACCATGCTGGTGCTAATGGTATTACCGAGCCACTCATCCATTTTCTGAAGATGGCTATCTCCAGAGAAGATGTGCATTCCCAGGAGGTCGGCACAATGGCTCTGTTCAATCTTGCTGTCAGCAATGACAGGTAAATATCAACTCTGCTTTGTCCAGTACAACCATAACTAAACGACTTGAGAGCTCCGTTGCCCCCATCACATCAATTTCGCTTTGTTGCTCAACCATAGACAATGTCAGAAAGGGCCGTCACCTACAGTCAGTAGCACCATAACTAATAAACGACTTAAGAGCTCAGTTGCCCTCATCATTCACCTCTGCGTTTTGGATGCAGGAACAAGAGACAGATGCTTTTAGCTGGAGTCATCCCCTTGATCGAGCAGATGATACAGAGGCCTGAAACCTGCGAGGCTGCCATCGCAATGTACCTGAACCTGTCGTGCATCTCCGAGGCGCAGGCGATCATCGGCTCGAGCGACGCCATCCCTTTCCTCATCGAAGCCCTGCGGGAAGGCGACGGCTCCCGTAGCGAGACATGCCGGCTGGACGCGCTCCTCACCCTGTACAACCTGTCCCTGCACGCGCCCAACATCCCGCTCCTGATGGCCTCCGGCGTCATCGAGGGCCTCCGCGCCGTGCTGGCGCCGTCGTCGCCGTGGACGGACAAGGCGCTCGCCGTGCTCCTGAACCTGGCGCTGACATGCGCCGGCAAGGAGGAGATCGCAGCGGACGCGGCCGTGGTGGGCGCCATCGTGCTGATCCTGGACAACGGCGAGCCTGGGGAGAAGGAGAAGGCCGTGTCGTGCCTGCACGTGCTCTGCAGCGGCGGCGGCGACGAAGGCGGCGGCGGCAGCCAGGCGGTGCTGCAGGAGGGCGTGATCCCGGCGCTGGTGTCCGTGACGGCGAACGGCACGGCGAGGGCGAGGGACAAGGCGCAGCGGCTGCTGAGGCTGTTCCGTGAGCAGCGGCAGCGGGAGCTGGACCTCGAGGAGATGCAGCCGCGGGTGCAGCTGCACGAGGTGGCGAGCCAGGCGGCGGCCGCGCGGGAGCAGCGGGAGGAGGCGGCGGCGGAGAAGGAGGAGGAGGAAGAGATGGTGCTGGCCGTGGCGCCGGCCGCCGCCGCAGCCAGCAGCAAGACGAGCGGCGGCCGCAGCAAGAGGCCGCGGCTGCGGAGGTCGGGGTCCAAGAGGTTCACCAAGGCCTTCACCTGCCTGCTCAAAAAGTGGAGCTTCCGCTGAGGATCGACGCCATCTCTGCCGGTGTGTAACTGTAAAGTGTCCTCTAACTAACTGTAGCACCATGGACCATGGTGATGTCGCCCTGACAAATTAAAAGATCGTGTTTGTCTGATGTACAGTAACACAGATGCCTAACTGCCAACCTAATGTGATCTGAGATTCTGGTAAACGTGCTTCAGTTGTTTCAGTTGGACAGGATCATACTCATGTCCAACGCCATTCTTCCCAGTAGTGCTTACACACGACGGGCACGTTTGGTTTTGAGCCAACACTAGCCCTGCCAATTTATTGGCTTGCCCACAATATTTGGCATCTGTTTGTTTCGTTGCCATTAATTGGCTCACCAATGTTCGCCAATGGGAAAACAACTAGCGGCGTGGGCAAATTCTGGGCGGGCGAGTTGCTCGCCCACGAATTGGCAGCCGGCGCCCAAGCTCTGTGACTACGTGGAAGGGGAGAAGAGGCTGCACGAGAATCGAGAATACTAGATTAGTTATAGTTATTGTGGCAGAACCGTCCAATTTAAACTGGCTCAAGTGCGCCGAATCACTGTCGCAACAGTAATTTCCACCAACGCACTTCAAACAGTTTAAATCCGGCAATCCGTCGAGTGTCCCTAGGACGACTCGAATCATCCACTTTTGAATCTTAGCCATACATCAGGATCACTTTCGAGAGGGAAAGTATTAACAAGCATTACCTTTTTACATAAATAGATCGAGGTACGGATTATTACAAACTGTAGTTTGAAACAAACTTAAGTGCATGTCAAGCCTTGCTAGAGAGTTTAAAACAAACACGCCAAAGGAGTCTAGTACAACCTAATTATATAACTAGGACAAACACTAGAACATCAGAGACCCATGGATGTTCTAGTTCTTCGGGGCTTCCTCCTCGCCTCCCTGCTGCGGTGCCTCTGAAACAACAAGAAGGATTGTCTGAGTACAAAGGTACTCAGCAAGACTGACCCGACTAAACAAAATAAACGACCGACCCTCAGGGAGTATGAAAGCTTTAGTGGACGGGCTGACTTTACTCTTTTTGCGGAAATGCTTACTAAAGGTGGATCCTTATATTTTTCCTGTTTTATTCAAAATTTAGTTCTTAGGTATAGCATCTAGATTGCAAAGTATTTTTCATACAAGTGGTAACTAGATCAATCAGCATATTGAATTCATAAAAACTTTACATTCAACTTGTTTCTTCTACGATGCTTAACAGTGATCAAATGCATTCATAACCAAGAATTGTGGCGATCCGGACCGATTTACATCCTGCAGGAGAGACCTAGTTCCCAGCCACGCGCAGCTGATCGGGCTGCACGCAACAATCCTTTCGAATGGCCATACTCAAGACTGGAAATATAATTACCCGAACCCGGGAACGCACCCCCACATGAGGCCCCACGTCTGGCCTGACCACCATGTGAGTTTCAGGCTACGCCCCCGCCCTTCTCCGACTCAACAAGCACAGGTAAAATATATTTCCCCTCAAAGAGTTAACCAACCTACCGGGCTTGCTGGTTCCCTATCCCAGTAAGTTACCAGGTAAGATCACTTGATCAGCGGTTAAAACAACGAACGGGCCTTAGCAATATTAAAGAGCAAACAGAACTATAGAATCGACTTTCCTCGATTCCTTCCAATCTTCTGTCCGCATTTCAAACAGGCCTTTATTCCTTGATTAAACATTTAATTGATCCAAATTACCTTAGGCAGAGGAGCAACGAAAAGTTACTCGCTAGGATAACCATTCTAAGCATGACTAAGCATGGAGTATTACTAATTAATAAAACAGATGGCAAAGATGTCCTTAATATCAAGGGTGAATTGTGCATAAAAGTAGGTTTCAATCATTCCTAGACCTAATGCACAACATATAGCAAGATTTGGACACGAGATAAATAAGTCAAAACTAGTAGGTATAAATGCACCGGGGCTTGCCTGAAGTCACAAAAAAGTTAGGCTCTTCGACGACTTCTTCGGTTTCAGGGGCAATCACGATCACTTCCTCGGACGGCTGCTGCTCCTCAGATAATTCCACGTATTCCACTTCAGAAGTTTCAATTTCTACGATATGCAAGACAGAGGTTAGTGTATGCAAAATTTTGAAAAACAAAGCATACAACTTATCTTCATGATAAAGTTGCAAGCCAACACTAACTACCCCTTTTAAAGATTAACCCACATTTTTCTCCTAATTAAACTAGCCCTTAATCATTTTTAATTTGTTTTAAAAAAAAAAATCATTTAAAGAATTTCTAACTCTAAAAGAGATAAATAAATAATAAAAACCTATTTATTATTATTTTCTAATTGAGAAATCATTATTCAGAATTATTAAACATTTTGGAAATAATTAAGTATTTATTTAAATACCTAAAAGAGGGTAAATAAATAAATACCTAATTATTTTATAATTTGACCTAGGGTTAAGAATTTTAATGCATAAAGGAAATAAAACAAACCTAACAAAATTGGTCTCACTATTTTTGGACATTTCTACAAATACTATGAATTTTTGAGTGAAAACCGAAATTTACATCTAATTATAAAAACTAATTGGACATTTTACCCATAACCCCCTAGCCTTCTCTGTCTTCTTCCCGAGGTCCCTGGCGCCCAGACAAAAGGCCGAGCGGCCTTGACCGTGGCCAGCCGGCTTTGACCGGCGGCCGACCGGCCGGCGGTGGTTCTCCGGGCTCGACACGACCCGGAATCGGTCCCCCTACGCGAGGCGCATATTGGTGGTGGCAGTTTGGGCAGCGGAGCGGCGGCGCACTGCGGTGGCGGCCGACCTAGGGTTAGACGGCGGCGCGCGCTACTCCTCAAGCAATGAGAGCTCTGTTTTTGGGCACAACTACAAACAAAGGAGGAGGACAAGGCATTGCTAGAGGAAGGGGCGACGGCTATGAACCGGGGGCAGCTATGAACCGCACCCGCGGCACAACAATCAACGCCGCACACCTTTACAGGGCGCCCCTTTTCCGTGAGCACTCTTGCACTAGCGTCATAATAGTACAAGGTGGGTCAGGCTCGTGGGCCTCACGGAAAGAGATTTCTAAAAAAAACCATATCTCATGAACTAGTCATCGAAATCAAAATCTGATTTCATCATTAGATTTCTTATCACGGAATTTTCAAAATTAGACCACACTTACAAATCATTCAGTTTAGCAGAATATTATCATATAGAAGTTAAAAGCAAAACAAATCATGTAACTTGAGAAACACAAGTATCGTATAGAAGGAACATATAAATATTTTATATTAACATGTGGAACAAATTATCTAGTAGAACAAAATATTATCGTATAGGAGTTAATAGTGGAACAAATCATGTATTTGAGGAAAAAATATTGTATAGAAGAAACATAAATATTAATATGTGGAACAAATCATCTAAAATAATGAAATAGAAGTTAAAGTGGAACAAAATGTTATGTAGGAGGAACAAAATATAAGAAAAAATAAATAGTGTAACTCATGCAACAAAACTGTATACATGTGGAACAAATATATTTATCGGAGACTCTTGAACAAAATTATATACAAGACGAACAAAAATGCTATACATTTAGAACCAATTAATGATAATACTCATATCACAAATGTATGTCTCGTAGAATAAAATTTATACACGTGGTAAAAGAAATAGAAAAACTAAATAAAAGACAAATAAAAATGAATAAAAAAGTAAGTTAACGCAAAAGAAAAGAGAGAGAGAAAAGAGAAAATGAAAAAAAAAGAAAAGAGATAAAAAATAAACAACAAATGATAAAGAAAAAAGGTAAAAGAAAGGTAAAAGAAAAAATATGATATTGGCGTGTGCATGCTTGGGGACTGGAGAGGTTAGCAAGTGGTTTGAGACATGCATGCGTGGCAGGTTGGCAGTGTGTCAGACACATGCAAAGGCAGGCAGACGGACATGCATGCGTGTGAGTGGTGGGCAGTTCGTGGTGAAGGTGCCAGCGACGTATATTCGGCGCATAGCAAATCCGCTGGACACACAATGAAGCTTCTTCTGATGACACATGGATTGTACTTCTTCGAGAAGACCTTTAGAGGGAGCAGGAAAATGTCAGCTGCCTGAGAGCCTAGAGGCGTTTCTTCTGAAGTTGGTGCATTTGGCTTGGGGCTTTTAGCTCTGGTAGTAGAGTAATCTGGTATATCTGTTTGTTAGGGTTTTTGTGTAGCAATGTTCGGTTCCCCGTGGTAAACCATTTGCCACCAGTTGTTAATGTTGTCCTGGGTAGCAACGGTAGTTGGGAATGCTGGTAGTTTTCTCCTTTCAGTTGCTATACAAACCTTTTGACATGCTGTAATTTCGTTATCAAAGATCATGTTAGAAAAAAGAAACATTTAGCTTTTTCCAAAAAAAAAGGAAAAATCTACCAAAGCAGGCCTTAGAAAACAACTAAACTAGTGATTGCCCGCGCGTTGCTGTGGGATGTTTGTTACACTTGTTAAGAATATTATAAGATGATATAAAAAAAGATAGTAAAAACTTAACAATTTTGTTTTTGATACGACATCAAATATTTAATTAAGAGATACTTGGTACAATACAATTATGGTTATGTAGGAATGAAATTTAAATTTTTTGAGAAAATAAATGTTTCAATTACTTGGAGTATTATTGAGAAATTTCTCTCATATGTGGTGATTTCTAGTGGGTCGTGGATGGTTGAAGATGAAATTTGAGAGTAGAAACACTAAGGTGATTGCATCGCAACATTCATTTGCAAACAACATTATACATGACAACATGTTCATTTTATTGAGAGAGAACAACTTGAGAATCATGCATGGAAGCTATTAGCCACAGATTATCGGTAGAAGACATAAATTGATGGTTTTAGTGGATGGTGACATGGACAGCTTGCATGTTGAGAGAAGTTTAGTGGATGGTGACTTGGACAATTTGCATGTTGAAATAAGACCCTTAGTAGGGTATATAAGAAGTTATATAGATTTGACTCGGTAAATAAACAACTTTGCCTCAAAAGTGAACACCTAAACACCGACGATCCACCAAAATGTCAGAATAGCACAAATAATCAGGTCGAATAACTTAGCGCCAGAAGTGGATCAACGGCAGGTCGGCGAAGGACCTCGTTTGCCGGTATCCCTGGTGCTGCACCAGGCTCTCCCTGAACACATGCCGCGACATGAGAACGTCGTTGCTTCGAGTGGCCACGTCCTTCACCACCGTCACCGTCTTCGTCCTCACGTTGTACACGCACAGGCCGTGGTGGGTGCCCAGCATGACGTTCCCTCGGTCGTCGCTCGCCGCGGCCGTAGCCATCAAGCCCACGCTGCACACGCCACAGCCAAACCCCCACGGCGTCGCGACTCGGTGGCGGCGCTCCCACCTCCCGTCGGCGGCGCCGTACTCCGTCAGGAACCAGAGGTCGACGTGCCTCGCCTGCCCGTCCCCGTCCCCGAAGTTGGCCGCCACGAGCATCCCGTCCATGGCGAACAGCTTCATCAGCGCCACCGCGGCAACCCGCGGCCCCGCCATGGCGTGGAACGTCTCCGCCGCCGTGTCGAACGCCACCATCTCCAGCGTCTCCCGCCTCAGCGCGTCACGGCGTGGCGGCCAGTGCAGGCGGCCGTGGAGCGGCACGGGCGTCGCACCCGTGTGGCGGAGGTCAGGGACTCTCGGGTCATCGGCGGCGGCTTGCGCGTCCACGCGCCGTGGCCCGGCGGCGCCGGTGGAGAGGACGCACCACGATGTCTGGGCGTGGTCGGCGCCGGCGGGCTTGCGGCGGCCGCACAGGAGCCGGTGCTCGCCGGACGGCTCGTGGAAGTAGAAAGCGTACTCGCTGACGCGGCTGCCGGCGGCGTCGGTGATGAGCTTGGGGAGCGCGGCCCACTGCCTCGTGGTGGGGTTGCAGAGGAGGTAGGAGTCGGCGCCCTTGGTGGCGAACAGGAGCACGCCGTCGCAGGAGGCGAGCAGGAGGCAGTGCTGCGGCATGCTATAGCGCCACGGCTCACGGGGATCGGTCACGTAGTACTTGGGGTAGCGGACGAGTCGCCGGCGTCCGGCACGGTCGCCGGAGACGGGGAGCGCGTCGAGGGCGACGTCGACGGCGTAGCCGGCCGGGCGGTTCTCGCACTGCGCCGAGTCCAGGTACCGGTACAGGACGACCTCGGCTGGGCGGAGGCGCGCGTGGGCGGCGAGAAAGTAAGGGTCGGTGGTGAGGCGGCGCCACGCCCTGCAGACGGAGCGGAAGCGGAGGACGGACTTGGCGGTAGGCGGGCGAGGATCTCCGCGTGGGATATCCTCGTGGAGATCGGCCGCCGCCGCCGCGAGTTGCGCCTCCATTGGCGTCTTCCCAATCCCGGCTCGGGCCATGTGCGTGCCCGTGTTTGATCGAACGGCGGCTACTAGCGGCATCTATTTATTACTGCAATGGGACTTGCTGGCGGCAACGGGCGGACTTGGGCCAAAATCTCTCTTATACTCCTTCCTTTTGCTTTTCCATGGCCCAAGGAAGTTCCTCCATAGAGTGGCCCGAGTTGTATGGTAATTGTCACGGGTACGTGGAAAAAAAATTGAGTGGGCATAGTGCGCACCGCGGCCACCGTGCACACTCTCGCCCCTGTGTGCCTGCGACATGGGCCTGCTTGGCTCCTTTCCCTCGCTCGCATCGGCTCCGCATCACAAAGCCCTTGCGCTCGGCTCTCCTCGCTCGCTCAGGCCCACATCGCAGGCACACATGGCCAGGGGTGCACTAATTTTTTTTCCTACGTGTGGTGCCCTGATCAAACACAGCTGGCTGGTATTTGAATTCTTTTCTTCCAACAAGTTCATATAAGACGGAACCTTACAGCGCACTTTGGGTTTATTTCCTCGGAGTACACAATAGGGGATGTCTAATTTGTGCGCGCGCAGGGCGCTTCATGTGCTCGGCGGATCCACCATACACGCCCGGCGGGCTCGCACGCTCGACACGCACCCAAACAACACTGGTGGACCACGACGACCACAGATGAGACTCACACCCAAAAAACATTTTTCATGAAAAAAATTACAATAAAATTTCAGAAAAAGTTCTGTAAAAAAAGGTTTTGAGAAAAATTTTGCAGACAAAGAAAAATTTTTCAAAAAAGAAAATATTTTCAGAAAAAGTTTTTCATAAAAATTTTCAAAAAAGTTTTGCAAAAAGAGATGACGAAAATTTTTATAAAAAATTAAAAAAAAATTCTAGACATTTTGCAAAAGAAAAGGAAAAAAGAATCACCTGCGGCTCCCACGCCCGGCTAGCCGCCCGCACACTGCGGCTCGGCCTGCCCCGCGGCAGGCCCGCGCCGCCGCCCTTTGCACCCTCCCCGCCCGCCGCCCGACTAGCAGGTGAGGTCCAGCCAGCGACGCCGCCACTCCCACGCTCGGCCAGCGCGCCACCACTCGCTTGGCTCGCCGGGGAGGCGAACCTGCGCCGCTTCTACTCCCGCGCCCGGCCAGCGCCGCCGCCCGCGTGTCCAGTCGGCCCATCGTCGCCGGCTCTCTGGTTTGGATGGGATCCGAGTGCAGAAGCAGGGGAAGAGAAAAAAGAAATGAGGAACGAGGCTCGAGAGAGAAGCGGGGGGTTGGAGGGACATGTGGCCGGTTTGCAGGCCCACACGCGTGGGGTGACTGTTGACCGCAAGGAGAGCCGTCAAGAGCTGGGCGTGTTTAGATCGAGAAAGGGGATGAAATGAACTGACACGATTCTGTAGATGGATAACTTTTCATAAAAAGATACGCTTTTTTCTGAATCTAAACAGAGTCGCAGTTCTCAGATTTGTGATTCCGTACACGGTACATGAACACACAGCACGATATCTTTGCTTCTTATTATTTTGCATGTGCACTGACATGGAAGCACGGACGGAGAATTATCGATTTCACCCGACTAGCTGATGTAGTCCGACTGCCGGACGGCCGCCGCCGGCGTAAGCCGTAGCAGGGCTTGGGATCGGTGCAGCCCTTCTCCAGGCATCGCTGGTGTAGCCGATCGATGATCACGTGCGGCACCACCGCGGAGAGTGCGCGCCGTTGGCGAGCACCCGAGCACCACGGGCGAAGAAGGCAATGCCGGCAATTAAAGGCGAGGGACAGCAGCGCGCCAGCGGCGGGAGCGCCACGGCACGGCAGCGTTGGAGAGCGTGTATAGGAGGGCCGGCGGTACGCGTTGTGCGCCGTCGTCTCCCGGAGGTAGATGTGGTAGGAACGCGGGCAGCGGACGCGCTGCTGTAGAACATGGTGGACATGCCGATGGCGAAGAATCCGAACCGCTCGTTCACGCCCTCACCGTCACCGTGGATCAGGAACAGCTCCGGGCTGGATCCGTCCCGCGAGAGCGCGTCGATGAGCGTGCTCTTGCCGACGCCGAGCACTGCCAGGATGATCTCACCCTCCCGCGCCTCCCCGGCGGTGGGCAGCTCACCAGGCCGAACGAGCTCCGCGGCCGCTTGACGCTGTACGTGAGGTCGTCCAAGGCCAACACTTTGTCCACGGCCGGTTCGGGAGAATGAGCGCGTCCGCTGAGTCCAGGCCGGCCTGTACTACTCAATCCCATCGCCCGACTTCATTCCGTGCCCGGACGTACGTGTCCGTGGTGGCCTTGGACACCGATCGAGCACGTACGTCGACGGCGATGTGCCCGGACGTACGTGTCCGTGGTGGCCTTGGACACCGATCGAGCTGGGCGAGCGGAGCGCAAGGAGCATGGCTGAGCTTCTAACGACGGGGTGTAGCAGTAGCAGAGTAGCGCCCGGGTGGCGCATCTTCGCCGACTCCACCGGCGCCGCCGCCGTCGGCCACTCCCTCCGGTCACCGGAGCCACTCGACATGTTGCGCACTAATTGCACTCGTGCCACCAAACTTGGTGTGTCGTTCACCAGCTAATGAATATCAATGCAACAGAACGCGAGCGAGCGATGTCACGATTTAACAAGGGCGGCCTCGTTGCATATATGTGCCCCGATGTGTGACGAGCGCTGGAAGCGCGGCAGCGGAGACTACGAGACTTTCGTTTCAATTCAAGCTTTGTTCGCGCGCGTATATAGTGAGATCTGAGGTGACACACGGGGCGTGCTAACGCCGTGCGGCTTTGCACAAGTTTCAGCGATCCGTGCACTCGGCTCCGCGCCACGTCAGGCAAGAGAGAGAATTTCCAGGCAGGAGAGGAGGCGCCAGGAAGCAGAAGCGAGCACCAAACAAATTCGGGAGTAATTTTCTCTCTTTTCCCCGGCTCTCTCGGCGCTCGCTTCGGTCACCCGAGCTTCGATCCGGGGGCGTCGGATGGAGCCGTACGCGGCGGGGAAGGGCGGCGCCGGCGGCGGGGGTGCTGACGCCAGCACCGGCTTGGAAGGTACGCGTGCCGGGCCGGGCTCGTCCCCCCCGCCGCGATTGGGGTTTTGGATCTCCGATTCGGTTGCTGTACTGCGCCGCCCCGGCGCGTGATGACGGTGGTGGTGTCGCCGTGGATTCCTTCGCAGAGTCGATGCGGAGGCTGGGGCTCGGCGCGGACGGGCAGGCGGGGGACGCGAAGCTGCTGCCGGAGCGGCAGGGCGAGGTGGATTGCGCCTGCTACCTCGGCACGGGCGCCTGCGGCTACGGGGAGCGCTGCCGCTACAACCACCCCCGCGACCGCCATCGGGCCGCCCCGGTGAGCGCCTCTTCCTTCCCCTCCCTGTTTCTGCTCTGCTCTGTTTGTTCTGTTCTGTTTTTTTTTTTTTTTTTGGTTCGTGCTCAGCGTGTGATGGTTTCTGGAGTGTGGAGATGTAGCGAGCCTTGGTGATCAATTTCACATTCATTTTGTTCGCTCTATCGAGCCTCGGTGATCACTCAAACATATTCATCTTCTAGCATGTTTAGAAACTCCAAACTTTAATGCCATAAAGCTAAAATTGTTGCATTTAGGTGAAAATTCTGTTGAAACATGCTACATTTTGAATATGTTAATTTTGAAACTAATGAGCTTAATTTCATGACCTAAGTTGGTGAAATTCTGTTGAAACCTGCTACAGTTGTCAACTTGACACCTTAGTTTCATGACCTAAGTCCATCAGTGTAATTTGTTCATTGTCATTGGAGCATTGCTCCCTAGAAGTCAACAAGGCCATCTCATCTCCAATCTATGAATCATATATAGACATATAGTTTACTGTGAATTATGAGGCAAGACATACATGGAAACACAAACAAAACTTAAATAGAAATAAGATGTTGGTTATGTTTGAACTATATTTTCAGTTTTTGCTGTATCGGATTATTCATCTGAATTCTTAAAATGTCTATAGCATGCTGCCTTTTGAATGATCAATTAAATGCAGAGCAACACTGAAAGAATGTGACTAAAGACCTATGGTTTACTTAGGAGATTTCTATTCTTATGTGATTTATGTCATTATGTGTAGGTTCTGCTTCATACTTTAGAATTTCATCCTTGATTATAAATTGTGCTTCAGTGCAGATTTTACTTTCTTACTGCATACACACGAAAATGCATAACTAAGAAATGATCAACTGTATGCTTTTGAACCGTTCTTGGTTGCGAATTTCCGTTCTTTAAAGTAAAATATATAATTTGTGTACCATCTCATTCCATTATGTTAATGTTTTTGTGGGCAAAATCTTGTTTACATGTTCCACACCTTTTTGTACTTCAAAAAGCCCCCATGCTTAGTTACAAAGATCTTGATTATTGACCGAGCTAAAAATTGATGGTTACCTTTGCTTGTTTGCACATTGAAAAGTTCAAGAATTCTCTGGCTCTGTAACATCATGTTCGGACGCCAAGTAGTGAAATGCTAACTGTAGAATTTGAATGATGCAATAGCGTGTGTTAAATAGTGCAATGCACATTCTAACATCTTTGATTTATCGGGGAGACTTTGCAGGTGCCGGATTCTGAAACTGATGTTGCTAAGCTTTCCCTCGAGCAGCAAAACACTGTAGTTGCTGGTGAGGATGCAAAACTTAAATGGAAAGTGGAGGTCTTGGAGGCAGAGGTAGAGAAAATGAAGGATGAGCACCTTGTGCAGCTGAAGAAGAAGGCTGACGTTGCTGAAGCAAGACAGCACACATGTACACACATTTTGGCTCTCCCGGATGATGCAATCGCTGAGATCCTCCTCCACCTCCCGCAGGACAGCCCGTCCTGCCTCCTCCGAGCCTCCCTTGTCTGCAAGTTGTGGCTCAAAATCGTCTACGACCTGGGCTTCATTCGCCGCCTCAGGGCACTCCACCCAACGCCTCATGTTTTGGGCTTCTTCCAATGTCCCATACCTGAGTTTGTCCCCACAACTGCCTCCGCCTTCTCCTTGCCTGCTGCCATGCCGCGTGGCCACGTCCAGTTCATCCTTGATTGTCATCACGGCCGTGTCCTATTCCTTGTGTTTGGTCCGCCGATGGTTCTGCTTATTTGGGAGCCAGTGACAGGCGAGCGACAGTACGTGCCCATGCCTGAAGCCTTCTCATCAGATTTCTACTTTCCCCCTACCGTGGCGGTAGTTTGTGCAGCGGATGACTGTGATCACCGTGGCTGCCACTGCCATGGAGATCACTTTTTTCTAGTTTTGGCATCCGCAACAGACACTACAGCATTCATGAAAGAGGGCACCGCGGTGTGGGTGTACTCGTCGGAGACGAGAGCATGGGGTGAGCCTCACCTGGTTTGGCTGACCTACTGTGACAGTGAGAGGCCCAACACTCTCGTGGGGAGAACTATTTACCTCACATTCCTGGCAGGGCATGTTCTCAAGTACGACTTGGTGAAGCATAACCTTGTAGTGCTTAAGATAGCGGGTGACTTGTTTGAGTTTTGCGATGGGAATATTATCATAATCCCACTGGAGGATGGTAGGATGGGACTTGCTTCAGTAAAGGACTCCACTCTATCCCTATGGTCGGGCGACTTCGAAGAATATTGGGCACCACATAGGGTTATTGGACTGGATGTCCCAGCCACAAGGGACATCGACGTACTTGGCTTCGCTGAAGGCACAGATGTTATTTTTTTCCGTGCAGACTCTGTTATCTTCACCATTGAGCTCAAGTCAGAGCGGGTAAGGAGATTGCGCGAAGTGCAGTACCCTAGAATGATCCTTCCACTAGTAAGCACCTACTAGTTATCTGAAGTGGAGAATCCTAATGGATTGAGAGATAGAATGCTCAGATTTAGAAGAACAGCAAGTTTCAGCAGTGAATTGGTGGTGTGGTGTACTCATGCACTTTGATGGCATTAATAAACTAGTAATGCGTGGTGACTCACTCCCTTTGTCATGTCTGGAGTCTGGCAAAACTTATCGTTGCAACTTGCAATCATGTTTGTGTGATACGGTTGTTGCTCTGTATGCCCACTTATTTACTTGACGCCATGTTTCAGAGCCTAGCAAATTTATCTTGTCTGTCTTGCCATTTTTTTTTTTTTTGAACGAGGGAAAGAAATTGTTTGTGCAACCTCTTCTGGTATCTCCCATAGTTACACACATGTTTGTCCGAATAGATTTTATGAAAGGTCGCATTGAATTCTTCACAAATGAACGGGCCCCATTTTTTAAGTTAAGAGCGACACCAATACACATGCCAGATAGAAAACTGAGGAACTCTGAACATTTTATACTTTCAAATCTATCACTAGTAAATTAAGATTCTTTCATTTTGCAGAAGTGCAAAAGTATTTCTGATCTGGACTTTTGGATGCTATTAGAAAACAATGCCGTCACCTGGATCAGAATTACTGTTTCAATTCTTCAACTGCCTGAAGAGAACACCTGTGATCAAATCCATTTGTTCTCCAGATAAATTAAGTTCAGTCTTTAATGGTCTCTGATAGCATATACGGAGTACTAATATCATCATATGCTTACATGCATACAACATCTGCGTGGACATGATCCGAGGTGCGAGGTGCATGATCAGTTGTTTTTGCTAGTAACAATATATATGAAGAGAAACATCTTCAGGGCAGCAGAGTTGCTGCACAAGAGCCAAAGGGAACAGAACTTAAGAAATAAACGGCACATGGATGGTGTCCTACTGCAGATGAGAATCCAATGGCTGTCACAATAAGAAGTGCTCTTCGGAACAGGCCAGTTTCCAGCCTGGAGGATGCTGAATTATGTGATATATCCTCTACCAGATTAATACATTGATAATAAAAGTTGATCTTCTATATTAAGAATCATTTGCACGGTTGCTTAACTTGAAGTAGCGATCCAAAACCATGTAGAGAGTAGAGGCACCTTTGGCATGATCATCTGCATGTTTTCATGTGGAGTTTTGGACGGATCTAGCAGTGTGGAAGAGCGTTATGTTCTGATTGGAGGACTGATAGCGCCACCCATGGTCATCAAAAGGTGTGTGGTGGTGGAACTGAAGTATTTCACGCGAACCATATAATTTCAAACGGTTGCTACGAACCAGTAGTTAGCTCTCAATGTGCCCAATGCGGCAATGCCCGTGGCAAGAAAATTCCCACTCTATGATAAGATGACGCCTAGCCTTTCCATGAACTATTTCAACTGACGTTCACAAAGAGTCCAGACATACTATCACAAAACAAACACGAAGCCTCCAAAAAAATTAGAAAAAAAAGAAACCGTCGTATAAATATGGTCGAATACAATTTGAACTTTGACATGGAAACTTAACTTACAAGCAAATTTACACGCGGACAGCACGACTGGGCTAGAACGTGTGCTGAGCACGTTTGCAACCTGTGTGCACAATGCTGATTTTAGCCAAAAAAAAAAAGACCCAATAGGGTGAAGAGCCCCACGGTTTTTCATTAAGCGGAAGAAACATCTCCCAGATCTAGAAAAATTCTCTGAACCCTGACAAGCCGGCGAGGGGATTTTTTTAAACCAGCCTCATAAATTCGCTCCAACGAGAAATCGAACCTGGGTCTACTGGTGCGACCATGCCTCAGCCCCTCTAACCAAGTAGGCTAGAGGACCTTTGGCAATGCTGATTTTAGCCCACAACATATAGACTTAATTATGCCCACAAGATATCCTCTCGCGCAACTATTTAAAGGCTGAGATTTACTTAAAAATAGAGCCGTTTACAAAAATTGTTATCTTTATAACTGGTTTTACATTTTGTTATCGGTGCATATGCCTGCATCATATATTGCTTCGCCTCTAGCTTGTTCTTTTTTTTCGAAAGACCCGGAAAGATTCTCGGCTTAATTAATAAGAAGAAGAGCAATTACAGGCGCCAGAGGCACCAAAGTTTGAACTCGTCCCGGTGGACAAGCCGGAGCATCGGAATAACCCCGCAGCAAGGAAAATAAAAATTTACATGGATTACTCGCTAATGGGTCTTTCAACTATAGTCGCCAGATGCTTGTTCTTGTTCCACAGTCCCGGCCACTAATATCGATCTCCAATTTGATATGAGATGACGCAAGGCAATCCGCAATACTGTGTTTTTCGCAGCTAATTCTATCGATACACGAAGCACACCTTTCGGGTAGAAGCACGAAAAACAATGGGAAAGTAGAGAGAGCTTGAGCTTGGGTCCTCCTTATTTTGTACTAATAGGCTACTAATAGCTCAGCTAGCTCTCCGGTCTTTTAGCTACACCGTCTCCCGTTTCAACGTGTCCCGGCGAGAGACGGCCGGACTGCCCGGCCCGCCGGCGGCGTCAGCCGTAGCAGCGCATGGGGTCGGTGCAGCCTTTCTCGGCCGACTGCCCGCCCTTCTCAAGGTATCGCTGGTGGTACTCCTCTGCCGGGTAGAACCGCTTCGCCGGCAGGATCTCGGTGACGATCTTGTCCTCCCACTTCTTCTGCTGCTCCGCCAGCGACTCCCTCGCCAGCCTCTCCTGCTCCGCCGTGTAGTAGTAGATCCCCGTCCGGTACTGCGTCCCGACGTCCTTGCCCTGACGACGACGACGCATATGCGCATCCATGATCAGATCAATCAAGGCGTCCATAGCATAACAGTAAACTGAACTTGGTGTTCATACAGACCTGTCTGTTGAGCGTGGTGGGGTTGATCTTTGCCCAGAACACGTCGAGGAGCGTGGTGTAAGGGCAGACCTTGGGGTCGTAGTGCAGGCGCACCACCTCGGCGTGGCCGGTGCCGTGGGCGCAGACGAGCTCGTAGGTCGGCTCGTGGTGGTGGCCCTGCGAGTAGCCAACCTCCGTGCGCGCCACGCCGGGGAGGCGCTGGTACGTCAGCTCCACGCTCCAGAAGCACCCCGCCGCGAACTGCGCCACCTCCAGGCCTTCGCCGGCGGGCACGACCGTGTCAGGCTCCAGGGCCGGGTTCGCGGCAGAGCCATCGGTGGCAGCGGAGTTCGACATGGATCGAGTGGCCTTTTTTTTTTTCTTTTTGGCGCTGAGTGTGTGATTGATTGGGCACTGCTATGTTCTTGGTCTTTATAAGCACTTCTGCTGGTATTCCGTCGCCTTCGCTCGCATTTTTCTACGGCTGCAGTTTCAGTCTTTTAGCAATGGTGTTTGGCCACTTGCTTTTGTTGAAAAATAAGATTGTACGAGACTGATGATGTGCGCATTTATAATTGAACCCTCCGTCCACTTTTTTGTCAGATGCCTTGAAGTAAAACTTTGTAAGTTTCATCAGTTGTCGCCAGTTGGATTTGGACATTCGGTGCAAGTTTAGTTGTAGTGCGTGAGACACCGTGAATCCTTTGGCTCTGTACGACGACAAGTTGTGCAGGGTCTTTTTCCTCACTTTGTGAGGTTGCTGCATTTTGGTGACGTTTGGCCACTTGTTCTCCGAAAAAATCAAGTGGTCTGGAGCTGTAATTAAACTTGGACCACCGTATGATTTATTCTCTCTATACAATTTTCATTATTGACTTAAAAAATGTCAGGTCAACTCCACTACATAAAAACCAAGGAAACAGCGGAAAAGAACAACAAAATGAAAGGGGACCGATGGAAGCGATGGCAAAACATACACACACTTGATTCCCGTCAATCAACTCGTCAGTATCATCATCCGTGTTCACGAGCTTTGTACTCTACCTAGGCACCCAATCATAGCCTACACCTCGGATACTAGTAATGTTCAAGAACCCACCACCTAGCGATTACGCGTGCCTAATCAAAAATAGGCGTTTTAAGGTAGTCATCTAGGCGGCATTTTACATCTAAAAAGAAAAGAGAAGACAGGGAATAATGTGCCAAAACTTGAAAATAAGGTCCATAAAAGTAGCCAAATCTCAGCACAACTTTATCCCTCCCGTTCCCTACCTTCTTTCCTCCACCCGCATCTCTCTCCCGCATCAGCCGCCGCCGCTGCCGGTTCACCTCTCCTCCCTCCCTCTTGTTGTGCTCGTTGCCGCTCGCGCCTGCCGTTCACCACAGCCTGACACTTCTCCCGCCCTCCCTCCCCCCCCCCCCCCCCCCCCCCCCCCCCTCCACATCACCACCGACAACCTCTGTCTGACACTCCTCCCATCGGCTCGCTTTATCGCCATCGACGGGCTGGCGCCGCATACACCCTAGGCAAGGCAGTACCCCTCCACCTAGCATAGAGACGCGCCCAAGCGGCCGCGGAATAGCGCCTTCTTGAACCATGGATGCTAGTACGCAAGTGGCACATGTTTTTTTTTTTTTTGAAAAACTAGAATTATATTATATATTTTAAAGCAGCACTACAATAACACCTTTAAAAAAGACGTTCAAAAGAGTAAAGCCCAGATCGAAAACAACCCTTGGTTCTCTCACACTCACAACTGGGCTGGAACGTGTAATGACATCTCTTCGACTAACTTGTGTGCAGGGCTGATTTTAGCCCACAACACCTAATTATGGCCCACAAGATATGCACAACTATTCAAAGGTTATGATTTACAAAAAATATAAAAAAATTAAAATGTTTGGAAATAATGAGAGCTGTCTATTCTAAAAATCGTATGATGGAAACAAAATAAAGTACCTAGATGTAGCTAAACAAAGGTACCAAGAAATACCAAAACAGGTCATATCCATAGCAAAATAGAAAAGACGTCTCCTGACATCTTTACCAAAATAGGAAATGTACCTCTCGGTGCCTCCTGGTACCATTCAAACATTGTAAAAAAGCTCAAAATATAAATGATTACTAAGATGTTATCTTTATAACTGGTTTTACCTTTTTGTTATAGGTGCATATGCACCCCTGCATCCTATATAGCTTCGCCTCTAGCTTGTTCTAGCTCCACGATCGCAGCCACTGATCTCGATCTCACGCATGGTGACATGGATCTCCAAATTGATATGTTATACACATAGTGATCTAGGCTTGATTAGGTTGACCGGATAATTAAGTTGTGATATCTTAACGTAGCATAGACATTACGCAAGGCTGTTCCAGAGGCAATCCTCGATGTTTTAGCAGCTAATGCTGCTGATCGGTCAGACAGGAAGCACGCCTTTGGGTACACGAGCAAAGAAAACTTGACCATTTACTCATTATTTAGGCATTGAGTAATAAAACCATGGGAAAGTAGAGAGGTTGAGCTTGGGATTTCTTATTTTGCAATTGGCTGCAAGTGCTAATATCTCAACTCTCCGATCTTTTACAACCGTCTCCCGGCGAGACGGCCGGCCGGACTGCCGGCGGCGGCGTCAGCCGTAGCAGCGCATGGGGTCGTTGCAGCCTTTCTCGGCCGACTGGCCGCCCTTCTCGAGGTGTCGCTGGTGGTACTCCTCAGCCGGGTAGAACCTCTTCGCCGGCAGGATCTCGGTGACGATCTTGTCCTCCCACTTCTTCTGCTCCTCCGCCAGCGACTCCCGCGCCAGCCTCTCCTGCTCCGCCGTGTAGTAGTAGATCCCCGTCCGGTACTGCGTCCCGACGCCCTCGCCCTGACGACGACGACACATACGCATCCAAGATCAGAGTCATCAGACCAATCTAGCTAATTAAGGTGTCCACAAATCACGCATACCGAGCAGTAAACCGGAGCTTGGTGTACGCACGCACGCACCTGTCTGTTGAGAGCGGTGGGGTCGATCTTGGCCCAGAACACGTCGAGGAGCGTGGCGTAGGGGCAGGCCTTGGGGTCGTAGTGCAGGCGCACCACCTCGGCGTGGCCCGTGCCGTGGGCGCAGACGAGCTCGTAGGTGGGCTCGGGGTGGTGGCCCTGCGAGTACCCGACCTCCGTGCGCGCCACGCCGGGGAGCCGCTGGTACGTCAGCTCCACGCTCCAGAAGCACCCCGCCGCGAACTGCGCCACCTCCAGGCCCTCGCCGGCGGGCGCGTCAGTGTCCGGCTCCAGCGCCGGGCTCGCGGCAGAGCTCGACATGGCGATGGTCACGACTCACAATGCTGGTGATGGTGGCTGGACTCGGATGGAGTAACTGGAGAATAGTGTGGCCTTTTTTTTTTTTTACACCGAGGGTTGTGACACTGCTGATTGCTCGATCCGGCACTGCTGATTGCTTGGTTTTATAAGCACTTCCCTCGCCTTCGTTCGCATTTTTTCTATGGTTATGATTAGTTGATTACTGTCATCTATCTAGGGAGCGATGATGTTTGGTCAGTTGCTTCTATTGAAAATCGAATTGCACGTGACTCTGATTAAACCCGCATTGGACTGAAAGGCGCAGGGTGTGTACTAACAGCGCATTTACAATTGAACCAGATATTATACTGAAGCCCAGAGATAATGTTATACTTGTACTCCCTCGATCCGTCCACCTTGTGTCAGGTATCTTTTGATTTTAGGAAGCAAAACGTTGTAAGTTTCGTCAGTAGTTAGTTGGATCTGGACATTTGATTGTAGCGCGATGGATCGCTCCATGACCTCTTTGGCTCTACACGACCAGTTGTGCAGGTTCTTTTTTCTCACTTCGTGACGTTGCTGTAGTTTGGTGACATTTGGCCACTTGCTGTCAGATAAAATCAAGTGGTCTGTCATGGTCGGACAAGTGTATGAACGGAGCCGTCGCGGTTAGTGGAACGAGACAGGAGCGTACGCGCCAGGGGCGCCTAGGTGTGCGTTTGAATTTGTATTTGGAGTCGGCTGTACGATGTACTCTTTATATTGTCTCTTGAACTATCGAATAGAGGTTAGGCTAGAGATCAGTTAGATCTCCTAGCGTCTGGCTTCCACCACGTTGCCCACGTTCTCCTGCCGCTCGTGCCTCGGTTCGACGCCGGCCGTCAGGACGGCATCGTACCCTCGCCGTCGCCGGGAGCCAAGCCCGCGACCAACACCCACGCATGGCTACTTCCTGCGTCGAGCTAATTGTCCTGACATGATCTCTGGGTCGTGTTTAGTTCCTCCCTTTCTATGAAAAGTTTTTCATTCTAGAAACCCGTGCCAGTTCATTTCTATCTCTGTGCACGCTTCTATAGAAATGATACTTTTCACTCTCTCTTCGAACTTTGGAGCTGTGATATTAAACTCGAACCACGATATGGTTTATTGTACAATTTTTATTATTGATTGATCGATGACTTCACAAATATTAAGTCAACTAGCCCAAAAAACAGTTACAGTTGTGGACCTTTTTTTTTGTCTCCCTCGGCACCCCGATTGTAGCCCACTCTTGGGATACTTAGAGCAAGTATTATGGAGTACAGTCAGCAGGCGAAACAGCATACCACGTTAGCCAAATCTGATGTGGAAGAACGAGAAAAGAAGAGATGGCGGTAGCTTCAGCGGGCGCATGCACATTTTCCCATCCCATCAGCATCGCTTGCGCACTCTGATTGGTTGCGGTCCCTACGAAAGTGATGGCGAGGCATTAAAACGACGTGGTCCCCGGCCACCACGGCTCGGCGGCTCGCATGGCCTAGAGGACCAGGCACTGGTGTGCGGGCGAGTCTATTAATCTTGCTCTTATGGGCTTAGCGCGTTTTCCGTCTATTGATTTCAGGCCTTGGCCCCACCATCAGCTCGCCGCCGGCTGCATTAACACCGGGAATATGCAGTGGCTGCGCCACGATTTCCACGCGCCGGAGAACAGATTGCCAGTTTGCCACGATAAGAGCAAGTATTATAGTGGGCTATAAGTTCGTTAAATGCTGAGGTGGAGGAGAGAGGAGAGGAAAGAGAAGAGAAGTGAGCAGTAAGCTTACAGCCCGCTTATGCACAAGAACCAAGAAACTTTGTGAGAGAGACAGGTGGGTCATGCATTAATTGTGAAGAGCTAAACCATTATATGAGTGGGCTAAAAGAAAGTTAAAAGCAATCCTTGCACCCAACTGCTGGCTATATTATAAGCCTTACTCAAATGAGACCCTATCGTGCTCCACGATGAGCGGAATGGCGTTTCAGCTCCCCGCTCGCCACGCATCGTACATTGATGGGTGGCCACCATTATTACTGGTTTGTTTCTTGCTCCACAATATTTCGATCTATTTCTCACCCGCCCGCGCGTGACAGTAGTAACATTTTTCCTAACACGCTGATTTTTCACAAAGGCTGGCACGAATAGACTAAATAGAGTGGCACAAAATATTGTCAATCCATGTCAGTCTGTCTTTATGCCAGGTAGGAACATCATGGAAGGGGTGATCATACTGCATGAGAGTATACACGAAATGCACACAAGAAAACTTGATGAGATCGTTTTAAAATTGATTTTGAAAAGGCTTATGATAAAGTCAAGTGGTCCTTTCTTCAACAGACTCTAAGAATGAAAGGATTCGTACCTAAATGGTGCGGATGGATAGAAAGCTTTGTGTTTGGAGAAAGTGTTGGGATCAAAGTCAATGACGACATTGGCCACTACTTCCAAACAAAAAAGGGACTACGTCAAGGTGACCCAATGTCACCAATCTTATTTAATATCATCGCAGATATGCTAGCCATCTTAATTAAGATGGGCAAAGGATGATGGTCAAATAATAGGGGTGATCCCCCATCTTATAGAGGATGGGTTATCAATATTGCAATACGCAGATGACACTATCATCTTCTTAGACCATGATCTAGACCAAGCAAAAACATGAAATTACTACTAACTGTTTTTGAGCAATTATCAAGTCTTAAAATTAACTTTCACAAGAGTGAAATCTTCTGTTATGGCAAAGCAGAAGAATTCGAAGATGAATATACTGAGCTCTTTGGTTGCAACACGGGAGAATATCCATTCCGTTATTTAGGGATCCCGATGCATCATAGAAAACTTCTAAATATTGACTGGAGAAAGATCGAAGAGCGTTTCGAAAAGAAACTCTCCTGCTAGAAGGCTAAGCACCTGTCATATGGAGGCAGATTAATTCTCATTAACTCTGTGCTTAGCAGCATGCCCATGTTTATGATGTCATTTTTTGAGATACCAAAGGAGGTACTGAAGAAGCTCGATCAATATAGATCGATATTTTTTTGGCAAGGTGGAAAGGATAATAAGAAATACCGCCTAGCAAAATGGGACATCATTTGCCGTCCTAAGGATCAAGGAGGTCTCGGAATTATAAACCTCCAACTTCAGAATAAGGCCTTACTAGGTAAATGGATAATAAACTTACTTAATGGCGAAGGGACATGGCAAACACTACTTAGGAACAAGTACCTAAGTTCAAAATCTCTAACACAAGTTGGGACTAAACAAGGTGACTCTCATTTTGGAGAGGACTAATGAAAATCAAAGATGAGGTATTAATAATGGCTCCTTCCAGATAAAGGATGGAGCACAAACGAGATTTTGGGAAGACACATGGGCATCTAATCAGCCATTCAGAAACCTATACCCCAACATATATAACATTAGCTGCAATCCGCATGCTACGGTGGCAAATGTCATGGGTACAATACCACTAAACATCTCTTTCAGAAGATCCTTAGTGGGTGAAAAACTGGATGAATGGTTAAGATTAGTAACACAGGTCTCCACTTTCAATTTGACTCAAGGAAGAGACAATTTTATATGTCACCTATCCAAGAGCGGACAATTTATAGTCCACTCTATGTATCTGCACCTCATCAACGACAGTTTTCCCTCCCATCATAAGTTGATCTAGAGACTCAAAGTTCCCCTGAAAATAAAGATTTTCCTTCGGTACCTAAAAAAGGGGTAATTCTAACAAAGTATAATCTTTTGAGACAAAATTGGAAGGGCAGTCAAAAGTGTAACTATTGTAACTGTAATGAAACAATTAAACACTTGTTTGTTGATTTCCTAACATGCAAAGATAATTTGGAGAACTGTACGAATCGCTACCGGTTTGACCCCATCTAGATCAGTAAACCACATGCTAGGGAATTGGCTTTAAAATTTTAATGCTCAAGTAGCCAATACTATTTTAACAGGGGCAGCAGCTCTATGTTGGGCAATTTGGCGTTGTCGAAATGATATTATTTTTTATAACTGTTAAACACTCATCTTTTATGCAGGTTATTTTCAGGGGCATGTATTGGCTACGATTTTGGTCAATGTTGCAGCATGAAGAGAGGACAAAGGATCTGTTCATGAAAGCTAGCACTTCTTTGGAAATGGTAGCCTTAGAACTGTTGGCGAGGCATGGATGGAAGCATAATAATAGACTTTGTCAGGCTTGATTTTTCCTTTAATCTCCTGTGTTAATCCAGCGATTGAAGCTGTGAAGATGTAATAATTGAAGGTTGTGTACACTAAACTGTAGAGGCCGGAATATTCCATTATCTAAAAAAGTTAAGGCCAGTCTCAGTGGGAGTTTCATTGAGGTTTAATGCACATTAAATAGGATGCCACATAGACAAAAGTGATGACATGGCAAAAAATTATGAAGAAAGAGAAGGGATGGATTTCATCCTAATGAAACTAGCAATGCATTGTTTCCAAAAGTATGAAACTCAACGAAACTAGCATTGGGGGTTAGAGAGCTTCATTTCATCCAATTTCCACCAATTACTTTTGTCGTAATTAAATGCAAAGACCCACATATGAACTGTGAAATGAAACTATGCATTGGGAGATTGTTTCATTCATAGTTTCAAAACTCATTTGATGATGTGTCACTATTGGTAATTGCGCTATGAAACTTTGCACTGGGACTAGCCTAATTGCACTTTTACCTTTGTTCTAAATTAAACCATCTTAATTTTGTCCAAATTCACACAGAAATGTATCAACATTTATTATACCCAAAAAACATTATCATTAAATTTAGTATGATATGTATTTTCATTGTATATGTATTTAATAGCATAAGTGTTGATACTCATCTCTATAAACATGGCTTAAAACAAATCAAGAGGCACACTTGTGTTCATGTTAAGATAGAGGGAAGTAAGCATTACTTTGCCGACGTCATCAAGGAATTGATAGAAAGGACCCATGGTGGCCTTCCAATATTCTTGTGGTGTCTTTTTGTGGTTTTTAGTGTCAAAGGAAATGATAGAATGTGAAGTCCTCACAAACTTGCAATCTGCCTTGTCGATCCTGCCATTAGTTTCGGCTAGCACACAACAAATCCCATCATAAATTTTGGAATTCAACCAAATTTTGAAGGAAAAAAAACACTTGCTATCAACGATGGACTTCCCTAACAAGGTTACAAGGAACAAAATCGAGTTTTTCCTTAACCCATGCAGCAGCAGCATGCAGCTAACCTTTCACAGGTGGATCTCAGGGTGCACGGGCGGACCAGCGGTCACTCGCTGTGGGACGACGGGCGGCCAGGAGGCGTGTCTAAGGTTCGATGAATCTTCGTCACACAAGAGCCCGAGAGCCCGTGCATTCTACTGGCTGGAGCGCACGAGATATTTCGACTTGGTGATAAAACAGAGCGACAGTGACATTGCTGCAGCTCCAAAAGAACAAAAAATCGCCGCAAGAAGCCGTTGATCCGGTACGGGGACCCCTCGAACGAATAGAGGGAACCCTCGAACGGGCCCGTGGCCTGCTATACTTGATGATGACGACCCACACCGACCCATAAAATCAGAAGCGTAAGGAGCGCACGTCATGTACAGGGAACGTCGTGTCTTCCGCCAGAACGCCATACGCCGGGGAGTCGCCTAATCCGACAACACAAGCCAAGACAAAGGTCATGCCCGAGGTCACGCCCCGTCGTACGCCGACACTGTACTAAGTACTGTCCTCTTACTGTTTGTAACTGCCCCTCTTTGAGCTATAAAGGGAGGAGGCAGCCCCACGGAACAAGGGGACGGACCAGAAACTGATTCACACACTCACCTCTTAGTTCAAACCAAGAACACGACTCTCACTTGTTCTAAGGGACCTGGAGGCTCATCTTCCTCTCCCGCCAAGCTTGTAGCCCCCCTACTACGAGCACCCCCGGTGCGAGGCAATACAAGTGCTCAAGCACACCCTGCTGGACGTACGATCGATAGATCGGAACCAGGATAAACCTTGCGTCACCATATTGCCCTTGCATCGACCATCGAGAGACGGGACACAGCGCACTTTTCTGCAGGTGATTGGAGCCCCGCGCGGTTCCGGCACCGACAAATGTGTTGTAGCCTTCTTTAAAAGTCAAGGCTGAATGCTTATTCATTATCTAAAAATATCAATAGACGCACCTTATTCTATATGCTGTTTGTCGGTGTTTCGTACCACCGGCTAGTGAATTTGTCTGTCTGCGCGTGGGGATCCTGATGGTTAGCGAGGCAAGCACAATGATGTATACTGGCTCAGGCAATTTGCCCTACGTCCAGTGGGGTGGTCTGCTCGCGTTGCTCGCTCTGGTGTTCGTAGTAGGGGTTATAAACGGGCGAGGGAGAGAAGAGTTCTCAAGCCTCTGTGGAGTACGTGAGTGTTGTGTTCGAAGTGTTCGTCGGTCCCCTGTGAAAGGGTCTTGGCCTCCCCTTTTATACTCGAAGGGGAGGCTCTGTTACAGGAGGTCGGATGAAAAAGGGGCAAACCCCTCGAGGGGTTTAAAGAAAAACTAGCCTAAACCTAGCCTGGCGTCTAATCTATCGGGTTATGCGTGCTTCAGTTCATCGTCAGCGGCGCGGCCGTCCTTCTGTCATCTTCTGTCGTCTCTGTCCGTCAGTCCGCCATCCGCCCATACCGCAAGTGGAGGCGGCGGTGGACGGGGGGCAGGCAGGCCCCTCTTTACCTCCTGGGTAAAGAGGGGGTTTCTTGGAGGCCACATGCTAATATCCGCTGGTCTTCTACGGGCACCCGCCGGTCTCCCGGTCTTTGGCCCCTTGACCAAGCGTCGTATATTTACGGGCAGTGCCCTCGTCTCACTGCCATGCGGTCAGAAGGGCAGGCCTGTCCGTTATGTGCCCATGCCTTTGTTACGGCAGGCTTATCGTGGCGGCCAAGTTGGCCTAGTTTCCTTGGCCTCATGATGGTTTTGGTACAGTGCGCCAGTCCTTAGCGCGCCTTTTGGTGAATCCCGGTCCGTTTCGGTCGTCCAGGGACCCACAGGTACCAGGCGAGATAGGCGAGATAAAGGAAAAAGATTCCTCTCTGGGTCGGGCGAGGCGGCCGTGGCTCTGTCCTGTCTTTATCTTTCCGACCTTGAGGTCGGGCGAGGCGGACAACCCCGACCTGGGAGCTTGCTTCCTTTCCTTTGGGGGTCGGGCGAGGCGGACGCCCTCTCTGTTCTGGGCCTTTAGTCTTTGACCAGGCTGGGCCGGCTACGCAGTCTTGATTGGATCGTTCCTCCTTCGTGGGCCGGGCCTAACCATCTTGTCTTAGTTTTAGCTTTATCTTTGGGTTTAATCCTTTGCTTTGGGGGGCCCTGGTATTGCCTCCCGACACTGTTGTTTTAATTTTTTTTCTATGTAGAGCCCACCTTATTCTCATTGTGAGACTTGCAAGATGACTATGGCCTGTTTAAATAAGCGAAAAGTGATAAAAACATTTTACAGTGGACCGCGTGTATAAAAAGAAAAAATGAACTGATACAGTTCTCTAAATGAAAACTTTTTACAAAGTTGAAGAAAATAAGCAGGCCCGTACCTACTGGCACATGCTCCCACCTTGTTACCGGGTTAGGCAAGATACATTCCTCATGCCCTTAGGCCTCCTCCAATGATAAGAGATAGTACCTAGCTCTAAACACTTTAAGAGATAACTCTTTCATTGAGCTAGCTCTTAGCACATAGCTCATAACTTCAATGACCCCACACGTCATCCACACACAATCTCGAAGTGCGTGTATGAGACTATCTCTTGATTAAGAGATAGCTCTTCTCTCTTCTATTAAAATATGAAAAAATATTCTATGAGCTAGCTAAGAGTTAACCATTGGAGGAGACCTTACATATCGAGGGATGAGGACACTTGGGTAAACATTAGGAAAACAGTATGAAATAGAAGTGCATGTGTTGGTCTTCGGCACATTCAAACGGCATCAGTTTGCACAGAATTACAGAAACACGTCAGCCAATGTTTACCCGGTATCTAAAGTGCCGTCTTGCGTAAACAACAAAATTTGGGCTATGCATGCACTTCTATTTCACAGAACTTAACATTTAGTGGCAGGCAGGTACTGAATTCCTGTAGTTTGAACTCTGAAATGTGAAATTCCTCTTGCAGAGGCGGCTATGCATCAGTAAAATTTTAGTTGGCCCTTCCCGTCCGAAATCTTTTCACCTATCACGTCAAAGGAGAATCTTAAATGCATGAAGTATTAAATGTAGACGAAAAAGGTGAAAAAGTTATATGGATGGGCTGTAAATCGCGAGACGAATCTAATGAGCCTACTTAATCCATTATTTGCAATAGTAATGCTACAGTAATCATCCGCTAATTATGGATTAATTACCCTCTAATTACCATCGTTAGGTTCGTCTCGAGATTTCCAGCCTATTCATATAACTTTCCACCTTTTTCGTCCACATTTAGTACTTCTAAATTGGTAAAATCAATACCCGAAATTTTTTCACCAAAAACTTTTCATCAACTAAATACGGGCTTGGCTACTGTACTCCAGATCCAGAAGGAGGTGGAACAGGCGCGCCGCTGGTAAAAAGGTGAGAACTCGCCGGCACGTTCCGGTTCGCCGCGCCGGCGCGACGTGTCCGTGTGCCTTCGCGCGCGAGCAGCCTGGAACTGGACCAGAAGGGGCGCGACGCCCGTGGCCCCGTGGGAGCTGAACGCGTCACCGCCTGTCATGACGAGGCTTCTCCAACCTGCCACCGCAGCCGGCCGCTGCTCCCCCGTTCCCCCCCCCCCCCCCCACTCTCATATAACGGATTTTTCTCCCGACGCGGCAGCCAGCGACATGTGCCTCGCCGCCGCGTCCGCCTCCGCCTCCTCCCCCGCGCGCTGCTGCCTCTCGCCCTCCTCCGCCGCGCTCCCAAGCCGCTTCCTCCGCGGCCTCCTCGGCTCCCCGACCAGGCCGTCGCCGTCCCCGCCCCCGCCGACGACGACGCCCCTGCTGCGGCGCTGCACCCCGTTCCACCGGATGGCTGTATGCACGCTTCCAACGCCCTATCCCCCTCGCTTCCGTCCGTTTCGTTTTAATTTTTTGTTTGCTCCAATGAACTATGGTCGTCGAATTTCGCTTCCGGGTTGCCTCGCACCGTCACTGGTTAGTGGATAGGTTATTCAGAGTAAGGGAAAGTGGAAAGTGAGTTGCAGGTTGAATTTGGGAGCACCAGAGTGAAATTAGCCACGACGGTTGCTCTAGTGACGGGTTTTATTTGCAGATGCAGAGTCTCTGCTATATATGACTCGGTTTTGAGTGTCCTGATGCTAGAAATATTTTTTGAGAGGAGCTGAAATCCAGTGCCAGTCAGCTTCTGTCAGGTGCGCTGCGTCAGAAGCTCACATCCTACAGAAACTTTATAGGTAGGCTTCCAGAGAGTTTGGAGCTGCCATTTGCTCCTAGCAACTGTTTAGATGCATAATGTTCAATTCCGGTTATGGTAAGCTAACTGAAAGATGAGAGGGTTCATGATACTCGAACATGCCGTTTAGTCTGAACTTGGAGTTTGATGATATTATGTTTAATCCACACTGAACTATTCTGCCAGCGAAGCTACTGGCAGTGAAGTTTTGGGAAGGGGTATTCCCTCCTTGCAGCTCTGTTACCCAAGTAAACATACATATGATTTCTTTTTATTGTTATTGAATTTGATGACACACTAGTCCTTTCAGTTTATTTATGCTTCAGCATTTCTGTGTAACATATCAATGTGATGCTCTGTTTATTGCTGCAAATTTATCCTGTAATCGTCATACTCCATAGAAAGTTAGCGCATCTCACCATATCTTAATCAACTTTCAGCAATATTGGACTCAAGCATCACTGGACAAGAACAAAGCTCTGGTTGACCACCTAAAGCAGTATGGTGCTGTTAGGACTGATGAAGTGGCTGAAGTAATGGAAACGATTGATAGAGCGTTATTTGTGCCAGAGGGTTCCCCTTACATTGACAGTCCTATGCCAATTGGTTTCAATGCGACAATTTCTGCTCCTCATATGCACGCAACCTGCTTAGAACTTCTGAAGGATCATTTGCAGCCAGGCATGCATGCTCTGGATGTTGGATCAGGTATGTCCCATCAGGAATTGCAGCTAGAAGAACATTATGCAACGTCCAATTCTCATTCTCAACTACTGACATCGACATGCATCCCTATCGCCTTGTAGGTAGTGGCTACTTGACAGCTTGTTTTGCAATGATGGTTGGACCAGAAGGCCGTGCGGTGGGAGTTGAACATATCCCTGAAATTGTTGCTTCTGCAATTGAAAATGTCCAAAAAAGTGCTGCAGCTCCACTAATGAAGGATGGATCGCTCTCTTTTCATGTTGCAGGTAAGCTAACTGGTGTGTCTTTAATACATTGAGGCACTAAATGCACTTCACACATGTAAAGCTTCTAAGGCCTTGTTTAGTTCCAAAATCCAAAATCCAAAATGAATGTTTAGACACATGTATGGCGTACTAAATGTAGGTAAAAAACAAATCGCATTATATAGATGGACTGGAATTTGCGAGACGAATCCAATGAGTCTAATTAGGACGTGATTAGACACTAAATTGCTACAGTAATGTTACAGTAAACATGTGCTAATGACAGATTAATTAGGTTCATTAGGTTCGTCTCGCGAATTCCAAACGTAATCTGCAATTAGTTTTTAATTAGTCTATGTTTAATACTTCAAATGTGAAAAGATTTCCTTCCAAAATCTTTTCACCGCGGAACTAAACATGGCCTAAATTGACTTCCACTCTTTGTTTTGGGGTACATGTTGTGATGAAGCCATGTTGGCTAGTGTTTGTTCCTGTTTACTGGCATGGCTGTTTGAGTACTTTCAAAGTGGTGATTTTAGATTCTGATGTAGTGCAGACTTGCTCTGTGAGGGCTAGAGTAGTCAGTTTGCAGTAATGTTGGGTTTTTTTTTTCAAAGTAGTACATGTTGCAGTTGTGTCAAATGGATAACGGAGAATATCAAATAACACATTTCCAAATAAAATGTTGAATCTTTCACATTATATTAGCACTCCCAAGGATGTCTCTGATCCTCCTTAATAGATCATATAACCTGCTTTGTTCATGTCAGTGAACTCTGAGACCTCGTAGGGCTGAAGATGCAAAATCTCTGATATCACCTAGATCTTGAGATGCCCTGACTGTTCTCAAAACTGCAGATGGCAGGCTTGGGTTTCCAGACGCTGCCCCATACGACGCGATCCATGTTGGTGCAGCGGCACCCGAGATCCCTCAGCCTCTTCTTGATCAGCTGAAGCCTGGAGGCCGGATGGTCATACCTGTTGGCACCTACTACCAGGACCTGCAGGTGGTGGACAAGAACGCCGACGGGTCGATCAGCATCCGGAACGACGCCTCCGTCCGCTACGTCCCTCTGACCAGCCGCTCCGCCCAATGTCAAGATCCCTAAAGGCTCTTCTGTTCTAGAGTCTGGACCTCGAGATGTCTGTACATACCTGATCTTCACGATCTAGAGCAACATGTTTCTTCTTCTGAATAGTTAGGCAGTTCTAGTTGGTTGTTGTTTAACCAAATAATGTTGGAGAACGTGTGCTTTCTGCAATAAAATGGGTTTCCAGCATATGTCTGAATCTGCTGCTCGATCGATGTATGTGTTCTCTGCATCTGAACTTTCAGGCTTTCATCTGATCGCCAATGGAGTACCAGTACACATCTGCAAACTATCTTCTCTCACGACTGATGATTCTATATAGATGGTACGGGTCCCAGTTCTGGCAAAAGTTTTCTGCAACAAAATGGGTTCCCGGCATATGTCTGAATGACTGAATCTGTTGTTCTATGTATGATGTCTCTGTATCTAAACGACTAAACTTTCAGCTTATCGCTACTGGAATACCCACACAAATCTGCAAATTCTCTCTCTCACTACAGGCATGCTTTACATTGGCTTGAAGTTCCTGTACGAGATGACGGCGTAGAACGGGTCGGAGCCGGCCATGCCGAACAGCCTCATCACGGCGTCCAGCGGCGACGCCGGCGACGACCCGGCGGCCGACGGCAGCTTCCTGACCACCTCGGGCTGCGTGAACCCCTCCACGCACTGGAAGTACTGCGTGACGAGCTGCACTCTGCTGTACGCGGTGCCCTCCCGCCAAGCTCCGATCGCCTTCTCGTAGAACATCCGGTTGCTGAAGCTCACAATGCACACTCCCCCCGGCTTCAGCACCCGGAAGATCTCCGCGAACACCTGACCAAATCAACCAAGATTTTCATGCCGGCTCAATCAGTTCGACGCCAATCTAAAGAATCTGTATTACTAGCTGTTGATCGCAATTGAAAAATAAATAAAAAAGAAGATGCTACTACACTACCTTTTCAGGGTACTGCAGGTACTGCACGCTGACGGTGCAGAGCACGGCGTCGAAGCTGCCTGCCTCGAGCGCGAGCTCCTGCTCCCTGTTGAGGTCCTTGACGAAGAAGGTGTCGAGGCGCGGGTTCCTGGCGAGCTCCTGCGCGTTGAGCCCGTGCCCCACGACGCGGCGGAAGGTGACCTCCGGCGGCAGGTGGCTGACCCAGGAGCTCATGAGGTCGAGCACGTCCCACCCGGGACGGAGGCGCTCCCGGTACAGGTCGGTGAGCGAGGCGATGAAGGCGTCGTCCACGTGCGTCACCAGCCGCGGGAACGCGTAGAAGTCGCGGTCCGGCCGCGGGTCCAGCTTCGCGCGGCCCTCGGGCGCCAGCACCAGGCGCCGGATGCCGCCGGCGGCCGCCGAGGCGGAGGACGGCGACGGCGAGGGCTGGGCGTCGTTGGAGTTGGAGCATCGCGGCGGCGCGGGGGAGAGCTGCCGCGGCCGCGGCGACGGCCGCAGCGTTTGGGGAGGGGCGCAGAGCATCTTCTCGTGGAGAGCCAAGGCTCACTCGTTGCTCGCGTGGCGCGCGCTGTTTTATCGTCTGGTCCAGTGGCTGGCGTGCTCGGAGTTCAGGAAGCACAAGCGGGTCAGTTTCTGAATAATAGACTGATGAGTGATGACCCCAATCTGGCTAATCCAATTTCAAACAGAGGCCCATCCATGATCCATCAAGCATTCAAGCTATGGCCCAAACAACCATTATGCAGCCTGCCAAGTATTTCATCGGTGGATATCTTTTCCAAGACTCCACCAAGAAAATCTTTTGCCAACCGAACCAATCACATTTTTTTTTCAAATATAGGGCCTGTTTGGAACACAGGAATAGAAAAAATCATACGAATACATAGGAATGAAGTGAGAAAACAGAGGATTGGCAAAACATAGGAATATGACCTATGAAGGTGTTTGGAACGGAGGAATCTATATCACAGGAATCTACAAACATTGTGAATGATAAAAGAAGAATTAGTACTTGATGATGTATTGAATTAGAAACATATAATTAAATGAGGTATAAGAAAAAAAGAGACGCTGTATCCAGCTGCCCCTCCCCAAACGCTACACCACCAGCCAGATGCCACCGTCCTTGTCTTCGTCCTTATCTTCTCCAACTTTTCCCCGCCACACACAGCCCGATCTCATTCTCGAGGAGTTTATGTGATAGCAGCGACAGATCGATGGGCCGGGAGGGTGGCGAATGCTCTTTGTCCGGCGCTTCTAGTCTTGCTCCTTCTATTCTCTATTTTGCGCGATGGATTATATTTCTTGTTTCCTCTTGATTTGGCGTTCTGGTGTGCTTGAATTGATGGGTAAGCTTCTTGATTAGCGCGTGAGCACGAGCGCAAGCGCCGCAGGAAAAAATTCCACGAGCTCGGACCGCATTTTTTTTAACGAACGGCACACGACCGTGTGCGTTTCATTGATATAGCAGAAAATACAAGACTATGCCCTGAAAGGCAATAATCAGGCAAACAAAAAAGAAATCTAAGAAAAAGTCTAACAACTGGCAGGTCGGATTGGGACATCGACACTGCAACACTGAATCCGGTCGGATTGGGTCGTCGACACGGAACCACTCTCTGCTCAGTCGGATTGGGTTGTCGACATGAGCCACCGCCCCCAGAAGTCGCACCCCATAGACAGCATCAACAACTCAAACCCCGGCAAGGGAGGAGTCGAGGTACCGAATCGGCCGACGCTATGCGTGACCGCTCGCCGCCAGGACACCTAGGAGCCACGGCAACCGCGCAATACCACCGAGCCGCCGCCCACCACATTGAGCATCGACACCTAGTCATCCAGCACAAGCAAGGAGTGCAAGAATTGAGGGGCAAGATAGAGGAAGATCCCCTCATTCCGACACGAACCCGCCATCGGAGACCAAGCTGATCGTCGCCTTCGTAGATGAGCCGCGCGGAGGTGTAGAGAACGAAGCAGGAATCCAAAGCGACGCCTTCATGAAGGAAAAACGACGCTCGAGAGCGCCGCCGTCGCTCACCCACGAGACCATGGGCAAGGTTTTCACCCAGACCTGCGAAAGGGAAAGGGCGACTCCAAGACAACGCCCCCAAGAGGGAAACGACGTGTAGCACACCGTCGTTGTCAGCCCAGATCGAAGCCGGGCAGAGCTTTCGCCGGGAGTGCCATTCCATTTGCCGCCGGGCTCCAATGCTCCCTTACCACCACCTGAAACCAACCAGCTGCCCATAACGTGCGAACATCTCCACCTCCCGTGCGCCATCACTGGGTCGCAGCTCGTCGTTGTCAAAGTCGCTGAAGCACGGACGCCGCCGTAGATGGTCGGGGCCGCCAGCCATGCCACCATTGCAAGCTGGCACACCCCACGCAGGTCGCAGTCGCTGCACCTCCATGGCGCCGGCGACACGGCGCACCCGCAGCCCCACCTCCAGTCGCAGCACCACGCGCCGCTGGAGCCCCAACTCCTTCTCCTCCTCTAAGCCGACACTCCACAGCAGGCGCAACGGGACTTACCAGCTCCGGCGCAGCCCCTCGACGTCGCCGAAGCCCCTCGTCTCGATCCCCTCGCCGCCGCCGCAGTCCCCACCATGGGGTCTGCCGCCTCTGCTCCAAACCGCCGTCTCCAGCTTCAGCACGTCGAGTAGCCGCCGGATCCGGTCGAGGATGCCCCGGATCCGATGCTCCCGTCCCGCGCCGTCGCCGAGGACGACCCGCGCCGGCGAGGTCACTCCGGCGGCCTCGGCAGCCGCGCCTGCCTAGATCCGCCTGAGGGAGGGGGAAGTGCCCCGCCGCCACCGTCATTGCGGGCCGCGCGGGTTTCCGGCGGCCCGGTCGGGCGGCGGCGCGGCGTGGGGGGGAGGAGAGGGTGCGGCGGCGGCTAGGTCACGCGGGGGTCGCCCGGTCGCCCAGACGCGGGGGTGACGGAGCGAAAAGATTAAAGATTAAAGATGCATTTTTTGTTTCCTCCAAAAGTACAGTCTAGCTCGCCGTTCCTCTGGAAAGGTTTTGTTCGATTCCTTCGTTCCAAACACTAGCATGGCGTTCCTTTTCTGTGGAACTGAAATCCTCCATTTTTTCCTATGTTTTTCCTCCATTCCAAACGGGGCAAGGATGCACGCCCATACCGATACGCACACTCGTCCAGTCAACCCTATCATGAACGTACATAAACAACACTCTAATACGGATGGATTCACATGAAAGGCATATCTATATAGTTCTCATTATTTTTTTTCAAGTGTATTGTTGTTATTAGAAGCTTGAACAGTCTTTGCAAGGTTTTGAAGCATATCTATATGGTTATTTTTTTACCATGCAAATGTATGCCGACGTGAGAGATTACTGCATAATAATATAACACAATTTTGAGTTTTTATTATTGTTGACTCATCAGCTCTCACAGTCTACGGAGAACATCTGTCACAAAGATTAACATTGTATCTGCGGGCAGTATACCATGTCGTTGCCTATCGCTTTGCCCGAGAGATGATGATTGTTTTGTACTAGCATTCTTGTCTTGTCAGAGCTAGCCACGAACCATAATACGTAGTAATATATTCACGATATGAGTATCGTTGCTTGCTTTTTTAGTATTCTCTTCAGTAAGAGCTTACAACTATCTTAGCATTTACAATAAAGTTAACAATAATAATTTGTGAGTATGCTTGACTTTTCACTCTGATATTTGTGACTAAGGACGCGCTTGATTTTAAGCCACCAACTACCACATGCAACAACTTACTTTTGGCGGCGCCATAGTTGGTGGCGTGAAGTGTGGTAAGATTCCTCAATATTTTGCCAGGGACTCGTAGTCGTAGTGGCTAACAAGTTTACCGTGGGATCTTGACAGGGGCCTTATATCGGGATCAGAAGAACTGACGAAGCAGACAGCAAGTTTGCAGTTGGGCGTGCGGCTACCTAGTTAGTACGTATATCACTATATTGACACAGATTTGCTATATATGGCACATGTCGTGCCACACCCTCCACTGCACATCTCCCCAATGCATTTTGCGCATGTGCACTCCGTGCATGCCATACTCACCGCAGTATGTGTGAGCATCATTAGAAAACATCGCTTCCATGCCCATTTACATGCGCATGCAAGTAATCGGTGTATCTAATAGTTAACAGATATTTATACTGAACCAAGTGTCGAAAGTAACATAATTGCATAGTACATATTTATTATGATGATATTATTAAAACTAGATCACACTTGATTATGTTTAGATGATTTTTTGTTTGGAACATTTTTTAAAAAAATTGGAACAACTTACTGTGAAGATGGAACGACTTACTATGAAGCTGCACTAATTGTGCCATATCTATAATGAAATTGTTCTAGCTTTTTTAAAAAAATCACTTTAAAAATTACTCAAACATATTCAATAGTGATCTTATTTTGAGATCTTATCTAAAAAATCTAATGATGCAATCAAATTTCAATTTAAATATTTAGTTTAGAAGATATAGAATTTTTACTAGTTACTCTCTTTCCAAGAAGCCAATTGAGCCGTCTCCGGCTATCTCCACATGTGACGCAAGGCAGGGATAAGGTATGCACCCACTCGCATACCACCGCGCCGCCGCCTTCACCGCTTCGCTAGCTGCGCGTGCGAGTGCGACCGACCGGCGGCGTCTGGCCATGGCCGTCCTCGTGTGCGTCACCGGCGCGGGAGGATTCATCGGGTCCTGGATCGTCAAGCTCCTCCTCGCCCGCGGCTACGCCGTCCGTGGCACCTCCCGCGCCGCCGCCGACGACCCCAGGAACGAGCACCTGTGGGCGCTCGACGGCGCCGCCGAGCGGCTGGCCATGGCGCGCGTCGACCTGCTCGACCGCGCCGGCCTTCGCGCCGCCTTCGACGGCGTCATCCACACCGCCGCGCCGCTCGTCGGCGACCCCGTAAGTTTCTTGCATGCATTGGGAAGCATCTTTAGCTATAGGCCCGTCGAGTGCCGGATCGATGGCACGTTAATTTTGTTTTTCCGTTCCAAGCAACTCTGACAGTACAGGCGCTGTTGGCAGGCCGAGATCCTGGACGCGGTCATCGCCGGGACGCGGAACGTGGTGGAGGCCGCGGCCGACGCCGGCGTGCGGCGCCTGGTGCTGTCGTCCACCATCAGCGCCATGTACATGGACCCGCGCCGCGATCCCGACGCGAGCCTCGACGAGTCGTCCTGGAGCGACCTCGACTTCTGCATGAAGACCAAGGTGAGCGAGCATCACCAGCAAATAAACTAGTAGTACAAGTGTACAACAAGGTGGGCGACGCCGCCGAGGCGCACGTCAGGGTGCTCGAGGTTCCCAGCGCCGGAGGGCGGCGGTTCGTCTGCGCCGAGAGCTCGCTGCACCGCGGCGAGCTCTGCCGCGCAACTCGCCGAGCTCTTCCCGGAGTACCCCATTCCGACGAGGTACGTAGTACAAGTGTACAACAAAGTTCTTGGTTCGATCTTGACGACTCTGAATTAAGAAGGATTGCTGCATGCTTACTGTACTGTACTTAGCTTGCTTCTGATTAATGCAGGTGCAAGGATGAGGTGAATCCACCAAAGAAGGGCTACAGGTTTACAAACCAGCCTCTGAAAGACCTGGGCATGAAGTTCACACCGCTGCAAGCAGTGAGGTCTCTGCAGGAAAAGGGGTTCATTCAGAAGACGGCTCATACCAAGGTACAAAATGACCACTAGCACTGACACCACTGCTGTGGGATCTCTGTACGAATACGGTTACAATTTACAACACTCTGCATTTCACTGCTGAAGAAGGTCCGAGATAGCACTGACAGGTTGGGCTTATCTCAACAGTGTTAATTAGAAAAAATGAAAAAAAGATGCTCTGAATAGAAAATAAATTTGTACGTATTGAAAAGGTCCGAAATAGCACTGACAGATTGGATCATTAGACTTATCTCAACAGTGTTAATTAGAAAAATGCAAAAAAGAGAAGATGCTCTGAATGGAAAATAAATTTGCATTACAGGCTGCAATATAAACTATGGATGAAACAGAAATCTCACGCATTGCCTTATACTTGTGGTATTTGTTGTTACAGGTGGCAGATAAAAGGATCCTCCCCACGCCCACAGAAAATCTGCCCGCGCCCATATGGGCAGCAAAACTTTGATAGTTCTGCGCAGATCTTGTGTCAGCAGTTTTCTGAATAAAAGGCCAAAGTTATGTAAGAGTAGATTTGCTTTGTGATTGTCTTGTTATCAAACTAGCAATAGTGTCATGTGACCGCAACAGTGCTGCTAGTATTAATAATCCATGTCCTAACGTAATATGTTAGCATGTCATTATCAAGGAATCAAAATATGTCTTATTGTCCGTTGTTTTTCTTTTACCGTCATTGTGTACGCTCCTCATTTTTCATCTATCTTGGCACTTAATCATTTTTTACTTTATTTTCGTATATATTCCATTTGTGGCTAATGCCAATAATCCAAAGTAGTGGTGGGTGATTTACAAATATTTATGGAGTATTTTGGTTAATTTTCTGTAATGGTAGTTGTCGGTAATTTCTAAACATCTATAGGGGTATTTTGAGTTAATTCTAGCATAATAGTAGTTGTGGGTAATTTCTAAACTTCTGTAGGGGTATTTTGAGTTAATTCTAGCATAAGTTGTGTAATTTCTTAGCATTTATAGGGCTACTTTGGGTTTAATTTTTAATAATGGAGCAATAGGTAATTTCTAAATATGCATTGGAGCATTTTAGGTACACCTTTGTGTAATGCTATCGGGTCTGGTGAGTAACTTTGCTGCACTTTTTTCTTTTGGGTAAAGAGCTTGTTTCGCTGGTGGAAAAGTTAGAAAACATACAAATTCAAATATACAAGTACTTGGCATGCGACCTAAAAGCTAACCTAAGCTAGATATATCTATTTTTTCGTATGAAGAAATGAAATTTGTTTTCTGCCCGCCAGAAGAAAATGATATTTGAATTGTTTTCGTTCTTTCTTCTTTAATTGTTCAAAATCGAACGCCTTAGTGTTAAGACTTAGGAACACAAACATCCCATTCACTTCGCAGCTGTGGTGCTGTGTTTGCTTCTACATTATGCCTATATGTCATTGTGGTTATCGAATCAGATTGTACCTTCCCAGGCTAGCTGCACCTGCACGTATTCACGATGCACATATAAGTTGGACTTTGAGCTAACCTTCTGTGTAACTGTACAACTGTTGAGCTTTCAAACTGATGTATTTTAAGTATAAAAAAAAAACTGATGTATTTGGGCTTCAGAGCGTCAGCCTCTCTGGGCTGGTGGTCGGACGAGCTAACGGCCTATAGCAGGCCGACATCTCCTCTTACGGGCCGTCCTCTTTCTTCGAAGCCCATAGTTTTACATGACGTGTCCCGTGGAAAAGTCAGAGCACCGCCACAGTTTCGCGACTCCCGCGGCGGGTCAACGGCGCCTCAGGTTCCGACTTCCGGGCGCCGCCACAGCCGGTTTTTCTGCTGCTGCGGGGCGAGCACCGCCGCGCCTCTGCCGACAGCTTCGAGATCGTTCCCGGTCTCTCTCGTCCCTCGCCTTTCCGCACGTCTGGACGCGGTCAGGACTCAGGCCAGGTGAGTCACATGCGCAAATACTATAGGCGGGTGACTATAGCTTATCCGCACACGCACGCGGGGGCGGGCGGGACGGCGGGAGTTCAACGTCTCCTTTCCAACATGGCGCTGACGAGGCTGATGTCCCCGCGCCTGCCGTGCTCGCTCCCGCTTCCTTCGCCACCGTCGTATAAGAACATCTCTGGCTGCTGCTGCCGCCGACTCCTCACCCACAGAGCAGCAATGCCGGTGGCCGCCCAGCACCTCAGCACCGCCACGCCAACGCCCCCGCCGACGCCGCAGCGGCAGCAGCAGATGATGGCGGCGCGGCTCGAGCACGGGTCCCTACACGTCGGCGGGCGGGAGCTGCTCGCCCGCGCACCGCCCAACGTCACCCTCCGCCCCGCCGGCGTCGCGGGCGCCGAGGTTGCCCCAGGTGCCGCCGCGTTCCTCGGCGCCAGGGCGGCGGCGCCCTCCAGCCGCCACGTGTTCCCCATCGGCACCCTGGCAAGGTAAGCCTGCCCTCTGCCGTTGCCGTGCGGCCGTGCACGCGCCGGGGCGCGAGCCTTCGCCACCGATTCGATTTGTGACCGATGGGGATTTCGTTCTTGGATCGGTTGCCTCCGCGCAGTGGGTGGAGGTGGCTGTCGCTGTTCAGGTTCAAGATCTGGTGGATGGTCCCGGCCACGGGCGCCGGCGCGGCGGCCGTGCCGGCGGAGACGCAGATGCTGCTCCTGGAGTCTAGGGACGCCGCGGCGGGGGAGCAGGGCGCGGTGTACGCGCTGATGCTGCCGGTCCTTGACGGCGATTTCAGGGCCAGCCTCCAGGGGAGCCCCGAGGACGAGCTCCAGTTCTGCTTCGAGAGCGGTGAGCCTTTGTGTTCTGGCACCTACTGAATTTGAATTTCGAAGTACTCGATCGAACAGATGTGCGAAATTTGTCGTTTTGGTAAGGATTTCTGAGAGAGAGGGAATGGTGTGCTGTTCACTCTTGGTAGGTGATCCTGACATTCAGACGATGGAAGCAGTTGATGCAGTATTCATCAACTCAGGGGATAACCCATTCAAGCTAATGAAGGAATCCATCAAGTAATGTCAAGCTCTTACTTTTAAATGTGATCCAAAAATGATTTTTGTTCAATGTATAAGTGGCTCACTTGCAAGTTGCAACTACATTCAGGCTGCTATCGAAGATCAAAGGAACCTTCAGGCATATAGAGGACAAGGAGGTAAAGAGATGCAGGTTCTTTTATGCTTATGTCACCTTATTCGTTAATGTTGTTAAGTCTTTATTTCATCTGTTTCTCTCATGCCTAATTCATCACTAAATATCAGATTCCTGCAAATTTGGATTGGTTTGGGTGGTGCACTTGGGATGCATTTTACAAAGCTGTTAACCCAACAGGGATCGAGGAGGGCCTTCAGAGGTATACAACAAATGTATCACATTTCCTTTTCACACAATTATTTATGTAATACTAGAAGGGAATATATAGTACAGAAGGGCACTTTTTTTTTCATCCTTCATATAACCATAACTTACAATGATGCTCTTCTTGTTCTGTAGTCTGCGTGAAGGTGGAGCGCCACCGAGGTTTCTGATTATAGATGATGGATGGCAAGAAACGGTTGATGAAGTCAAGGAAGTGGATGAAACCCTCCGCGAGCAGTCTGTGTTAGTGTTGCATCCTTAAGTATAATCCACAAAAGTGTGCACTGCGTCTGTTCCTTACTCGCGTTGTAATTGGGCCAGGTTTGCACAGAGGCTGACTGATCTGAAGGAGAATCATAAGTTCAGGGGAGAAACCTGCAAGAATCTTGGGGACCTTGTCAAGACGATCAAAGAAAAACATGGAGTCAAGTAATTGATTTTCATCAAAATATTTTGTCTACAGTAACTAAATCTTCAAAAAGAATTACTGAGCAAACTGGTGCGTGAAACTACAGGTTTGTTTACATGTGGCATGCTTTACTTGGGTATTGGGGAGGCGTCTTAGCAACATCTGATGCGATGAAGGAGTACAATCCAAAGCTTGCTTACCCAGTGCAGTCACCTGGTAATGTTGCCAATCTGAGGGACATTGCCATGGACAGTTTGGAGAAATTTGGAGTGGGCATCATTGACCCTGATAAGATCTATGAGTTCTACAATGATCAGCACAGTTACCTTTCTGGCGTGGGTGTGGATGGTGTCAAGGTTGATGTGCAGAACGTGTTGGAAACTCTTGGGCACGGCTTTGGCGGTCGTGTTGCAGTAACTCGAAAGTATCAGCATGCTCTTGAGGAATCCATTGCCCAGAACTTCAAAAGAAACAACCTAATCTGCTGCATGAGTCACAATTCAGACAGCATCTTTAGGTAGCAAGTCCCTAGCTGTGGAAAATACGAGCTACTATGTAGATAGAATCTGATATAATTCCTGGTTGTTTTGTAGTGCCTTGAAGAGTGCGGTTGCTAGAGCCTCTGAAGATTTCATGCCTCGGGAACCAACGCTGCAAACTCTGCATATTGCTTCTGTAGCATTCAATAGCATTTTGTTGGGAGAAATCTTCATACCTGATTGGGATATGTTCCATGTGAGATTTATTGCTTCTTTAGTGGTACATTTAGCCACATTGCTAACTTCAGTGCTAGCTAATTTTTTTATCATTCTTCTGAAGAGCAAGCATGAATCAGCAGAATTTCATGGAGCAGCTAGAGCACTGAGTGGAGGTGGCGTCTATGTGAGGTGATCTTTTTGTAGAACATTTAGTATATTTCCAGTCATGAACTTGTGGTTGCTTTTATGTTTTTATACAAACACAGGAGCTCATCGTACATGCATATTTGTTGTGATATGCAGTGACAAACCCGGGGTGCATGACTTCAGTGTTCTCAAGAAGCTTGTTCTACCAGATGGCTCGATTCTAAGAGCAAGACATGCTGGTCGTCCTACACGGGATTGTCTGTTCAATGACCCCGTCATGGATGGCAAAAGGTACAAGCAGTAACATAGCACTATTGGTGTTTTTGCTACTATGCTGTTCTCAGAAAATACTAATCTGTGAGTTCTTCTGCAGTCTGCTGAAAATATGGAACCTGAACAATTTATCTGGTGTCATCGGAGTGTTCAACTGTCAGGGAGCCGGACAATGGGTTTGGCCAGTGAATGACACCGCTTATGTTCCCACCAGCATCAACATCACTGGATGTCTCTCACCTTCAGAAGTAGAATCTCTTGAGGAGATAGCTGGCCATAATTGGAATGGAGACTCTGCAGCATATGCTTTCAATTCAGGTAAGTTCCACTGGCTGCCTGTTCCTTTCTAACATCCCCATCTCATCACATCAACCTACCATAAGTGACTGATTAGCCCCCCTGTCTGTTCTTTCAGGTTCTCTTTCAAGGCTTCAGAAACACCAAAATTTGGAGGTTTCACTGTCTACTATGGCCTGTGAGATCTACACCATTTCACCGATAAAGGTCAGAGCACTTTCCTTTCCCTTGCCTTGCCTTCTTACAGAAATTTCAACATTCGTTCAGCTCTGTAAATTCCACCATCTTACAGAAATGCTCTGTTTCTTACATCAGGTTTTCAGTGAAACCGTCCAGTTTGCACCTCTGGGACTGATCAACATGTTCAACTCCGGTGGCGCACTCAACGATGTCTCGAGCACCACTGATTCTTCAGCTACCACAGTTCACGTCAGATGCAGAGGGCCAGGGCGGTTTGGGGCGTATTCAGCCACCAGGCCGGAGCTTTGCAGAGTTAGTGAACAGGAAGTGGAATTCAGTCATACAGAGGATGGCCTGCTAGCCTTTGACCTTCCTCACTGTTCATCCCACGACGGCGAACTGTGGCACATTGAGATTGTCTACAGAACTTCCTGAACCCGTTTACCCTTCCAACCTGCATTTTTTTCTGCCGTGCTCTTTGGTAATCACCTGCACGTGCGCATTGAGATAATGTTTTCAGAGAAGCCAATGTTCTGTTGATTCTGAATTTCTGATTGTGTTGCATTTCGCCGTGTTGTGTATATTTTTATTCACAGCAGGATTGTTGTGTTGACTGTTGTACAGTAGTATTCAGTATTGCTACTGTAATTTGATATCGTGCCTCGTGCATCTTGTGCCACCTGGGCTTGTTCCAATCTGGAGTTATAGGCACGACACAAAAAGAGCAGTTTAGCATGGTCCCGTGCTAATTCGGGGGTTGTTACTGGGCAATCGTGCGCCGCATGGCCGTTACGGCGAACGAGCGCCAGAAGCCTGTTGCGGCAAGCGCGCACTGATAGCTGGTGACAGCGAACTGTTTTTTTACTACGGTTGGTCTGTAGAATGCCGTTGCTTCCCCAGTCAAGCTTTTGCCGGTCGTTTCCCACTTCCCAAGTCAAGTTTCTGCCACGATTGTTTATTTTTTTTCGAAATCGATTTGTCGCTTCCCCATTCAAGTTTCTTTGCATACAGTTCCCTATTATTTTTAGGTTATATCAATTTCTCTTTTCGGGATAGCGGGTGTGTTGGTGAATGAACGGGCGGGGGAGATTGTTTCACATTCATATGGAAGTGGAATATGTGGTTTGACAAAAAACATACACATACGTAAAAAACTAAAAGGATTTTTTATGTCATTTAGTAATAACTACAATTTGTTTGTATGGAGGGAAAATTTTTACAGCATGCAAAGGGGATCCTATAAAAAATTATCCCTACAACACTTAAAACTTTATAAAAACAATAAGTTGTTTCTAGAAAATTGCCACATCCTACAAAGAAAACTCACGTCACCAAAGCCTTTTATACTGTAAAATGAGGTATGCAGAGTAGGAGGCACCGAGGAAAAATAAAATAAGTTGAAAACTAAAAGTATTGCTTCATGTTCTTTATCAAATATCATTATGATTTTCCATCTAGAGAAAAGCTGCATCTCCACTAATAAGAATCAATGGTTATACCGTGAAAAAAAGACAGAAAAAAGAAAAGATGAAACTATTGAGAGAAAAGTGCCATACTTAAATGAACAAAGAGATATGTTGTTTCAACAAAAGATATGAACTTGACTAGCTTCATATTACTGCTAAATCTCTGTATGTATCCAGGTAGAAAAAAATAAGAAACCCACAAGAAATTACATCAGGTGCATAGAAAAACACATCAAAACAAAAAAAAAAATATCGGGGGCTTAATACTGGCATATTGAAAACATTGTATTCTTTGCCACAAAACTCTGTAATCATAGGTAAGAAACTTTTAGGTGAAATATTGTACTCTTACATCTAAAAGCAAGCTTTGTACTATGACATTTGAAACTTTGTACTATAACATTAAAAACTTTGTACTCTGGAAAAAGTTCTAAAACCAGAAACTTTATATGGGTATATTTGAAATATTCTACTCTTAAATCTAAAAACTTTGTACTCTAAAATTAGTAACTTTGTACTTATTACATTAAACTTTGAATTTTCAAAATAGAAACTTTGTACTATTACATTATAAGCTTTGTGTTTGTATCTTCAAAACTTTTAAATTTCAAACTTTGTACTCTAAATCAAAAAAATTGTACTAGCATATCTTAAACTTTGTAGTCCTAAATATAAAACTTCAAATAGATTGGAAAAGAAAAAACTATCTAGAGCTCGCTACAATGTGCACCCCTAAACTTTGAATGGATATATTGATAAAGTACACAATCTATGAATACTACAGAAGTATGAACTTGGAGTTGGACTGAAACAAAAGTATAGAAACTCTCTGTCTTTCAAGTGATGGATAAAACCTTATATATCTTGACTTTTCAATCACAAAATAAAGCCATTGTAGTTGGAATATAGAAACTTTGAAATACCTTATCTAAAATTCTGAGAACTTTATACTAGTACATTAAAAACTTTTCACTTTTAAGTGTATTACTTTGCATCTATAGATTTAATACTTTGTACTGTTAAATACACTACTTCTTAACCATCAATCCTCTTTGTACTATTAAATATCGGCAGATTTAATGCTTGAACATGAAACCTCTTTGCCAACCAGAATGAGACAAACCTGGGGGCTCCCGAACAATCAAAGTCAAGAATGCTACCAAATTGATAGGACTTGATGAGTTCCTTTTGTTCCTTGTCAGGTCCTTCAGCAAAGATCTGAATTTGCCTAGCTTCAGATTATTATTGAAACTCTGCATGAATCCAAATAATAAAAAATGATGAACTCACAATAAAATATATCAGGTTCATAGAAAAAATAGTAGGAGATGAAAAAAATTCAAGAGCTTAATACTGGCATACTCGAAACTTTGTGTTCTCATATACAAAACTTTGTAATAGTAGATAAAGAAGCTTCCAAGTGAATAAACATTAGACTAGTAGGGCAAGAACTTCAAAAAATTAGTCAAAAAGTTATACTTCAATGTTGAGTACTCTTAAATTATAAGAATTGCATTCACATCTTCAAAAGTTTATTAATTTCAGACTTTGTACTGGCATGCATTAAACTTTGTAGTACCAAATGCAAAACTTTCAATTGGCATATATTAAACTTTGTTGAAGTTACTAGGCGATCACATGCACAACCATCTTCAACAACCTAAAAGTATTTATATTCATGTAAGAATACTTCAAAAGTTGAGAAAAATATTGAACAGATAAAGAAACTTCCAGGTGAAGAAACTTTATACCAACAGGGCAAGAAGTTTGAAAAAAAATAGGAACAAATTTGTAATTCAAATAAATTGAAAACTTTAAAGTTACATGCTAAAATTCTAATCCAACCAATTGAAAACTTTAAAGTTACATGATAAAACTCTGATCCAACCAATTGAAAACTTTAAACGCAGATGCTCAGGAACTTTAAAATTACATATAAATAAAACTTTTAGCAACAATTGCAAAAATATTCAACGTAGAAAAAAATGAAATATCTCAATTTTTAATATACTACTTTGAACCCTTCAATTCACAACTTTAAACTGTCATGACCTAGAAATTTCATATTATATTAAAAAACTTTAGGCATACATTTTGAAAACTTTGGAACTAGAGGTCTAAAACTTTGTACTCCCATATTAAGAAAACTCTTAACTTAGCACTTTGTAGTATCTCTTTTCAAAGTTTCTAGTATCACATAAAAACATAAAAAATACACATATTTAAAAACTCCGTAGACAGAAGAAAATGAATTGGAAAATGTAGGAAAAGGCTATGTCATATGAAAATTGAAAACTCATGCTACATTACATTTACAAAATTAATAGGTACTTTTTGCTCCATTGCATAGTCATATTGGTCTTGTCAACCTAAAATTTGCGGCTACCGAAAAAGGATTGCTCTACAAAAAAATGTGAACATATTAGAAAAACATAGTGGTATATTCAAAGTTTTAGGGAGCATAGGAATTTTTGTATATACAAGTCAAAAGTTTAATATGTGCCAACACAAAGTTTTCTGAATATAAACCAACACAAAGTTTTGCATTTGGTACTACAAAGTTTGATATATGTCTTGTACAAAGTTTAATATATGCTAGTTTCAAGTTTTTTTATTTGATACTACAAAGGTTAATATATATCAGTACAATGTTTTATGAATACTACAAAGTCTAAAATTAATAATTTTTTTATCAGGGGACATATTCAAATTGTTAGTCTATCTATTAATGACTTTATACATAACTTAAGTACTTGTAAATTGTGGATCACGGTTTAAGAAAAACTAAAATTAAATAAGACATTCAAAATTTCTTAATTTGCTTCAAACTTTCGAGTCACATATGAGAATCTTTATAGTCGAAGTTGAAAACTTTGCATATCAAAGATTTGATCTGCAAGATAACTTGCACCTTTACAATGAAAAGTAAAGGCATTGATTGTAGAATTCAAAAACTTAACATCACATACTTAAGAAGTTTCTACCTCTCTAGCTTTGAAGGGATGGATAAAAACCTTATATATCTCATAATTTCAAAGCAGAGAATAAAAACTTTGTAGGTAAAATATAGAAACTTTGAAATATCTTATCTAAACTTTTGGGAACTTTATACTGGTATATTAGAAACTTTGTATTGTTAAGTGTATTACTTTGTATATGGAGATTTAATACTTTGTACTATTTGATACAATACTTTATTAAAACATATGCTCATCTCTAACTTTCAAGTATTACCATTATCATGAATTTCTTACAGAACGAGAACTTGGAATGAACCATTATCATGAACAATTAAGCATGAACTATTGTCATCCAGTTTTGCCTCTAGTGGAATTTGCTCATATACAGTACCAAAAGAATTGAATTAAAAAGAACAGCATGCAAACGCCAATGAAACAAACTAATCTGATAAAACAGACATGTGAAGCTAGTTCCAGCCATGGTGACCCCAAAAAGGCAGAGCACAACCAAAAAAACAAGCATATGTGGGTTACTAGCAGTTCTCGTCGCCTATGCCAAAGCAATCCAGATCGATGACGAACACAAGCCCCCTCAATCCCTCTTATGCTCTTCATCAAAATCAGGAAGATGCTAGGAACGAGGAAGATGAGTACCCATCTCACCTCCTGCCAGTTGTTGAGGATGAACCAACTTCCGCCTCCCCCACGATGGCGGACGAATCGATGGGACGGCACGGCGAGGTCAATGCAATGGGGTGCCAGGGCGTCGGCAGAACCACTTTGAAGCGATCACAGAAAAAATATTGTGTGAGAAATGCAAAAAGACTTTGAGAAATATGTAACAGTACCAAGTATTAAACCTGTATGGGTAGAGAAAACCATAGTAAGCTACTTGTTACCATGGGCTCATTCATGGTCACATTTTGAAAATAACTATATTTGCCAAGTAATCTATTATGCAAATGGCTTAGCAAAACAGTAGCAGTGCAAACACAAAATCAGTGAAAAAATCAAATAAAAAGGGGTAAAGGAAAACATAACTTGTTGGATAAGGATGCTAGTGGATTTATCTATCGCAAGATAGTGGTTGGTGCAATCAAGCTAGCATGTGTGTTGACTAGATCTCAATGAAAATTTACAGAATTACTATTTGCAAAAATTAAACATTAATGCCGATGAACAAAAACTAATAATCTAATAAAACAAATATGTGATGCCAATTGGATCCATGCGTATTTGCAGTGCTCACGCCAAAAAAAAAAAAACAGAGCATACGAAGGCTACATATCGTGCAGGTCAAAGCAAAGCATAACCAAAAGCTAAGCATAGGAGGAATCTAACAGTTCTCTTGCAGTTCTCGCTGCCTATGCCAAAACAAACAAAATCGATGAGAAACACGACCCCTCTTCTGCTCATCATCAAAAAAAGGAATATGCTAGGGGTGAGGAAGATGAGTACCCACCATCGGCCGATGAGGATGAACATGAGAGGACGTGTCGGGGAAAATCAGCGCCGACCCCTACCGTCTCGTCATCAGAGCAGGCGAAGCAGCCCGGGCTCGCAACTTCCGCCCGAAATTGATGGCATGACGAGGTCGACGCAGGGGTCCAAGGAGGCGTCTGCGGGGGCGGCGGAGCGAGGTCGACGGGTACGGCGCGGCGAGGTCGACGCAGGGGGATCTAGGTGTCGGCGGGGACGACGCGACGAGGTCGACGTAGGTCACAGGGGATGTGGTCATCAGCCGGAACGACGCGGCAAGGTCGACGAGGGGGTGTGGGCGTCGATGGGGACGGCGCGGCGAGGTTGACGCAGGGGATTTCGTTTCCCTCGAATTTGGGTAGGTGACGAAAGAAAGAGAATAAAGAAAGAGGACATCGATGGACGGGGATATTTTGGAAACGGTTGAAGAGGCACGCGGGTGCGGACTAGCACTAGGGGTGGCACCGTTCGCCGGGAGCAGTCGCGGCGCACGCGCGCTATATAACATTTTCGTGCTAATTCTGTCGCGACGTGAACATGTGAATCTTGTGAGAAATTATTTGCTCATGCTGAATTATCAGTTGCCTGACGAAGAACACCGCTCTATGGTTCAAGGGCAGCGTTTCTCTGTTCCCGTCGTTCTATGACGTGCTACATTCTCTCTCGGTAGGGTGGAACCACACCAACCGTCGATTGATCGATCAAAGCGACCTGATCTTCCCGTTCTTGAGCTTGGGCGGCAGCTGCGCGAGCATGGTCTCCTTGGCGGCGACGCTCCTGGTGCTGGTTACCATCTTGAACCACTGGCTCTCCGGGTCACAGCTGTTGTCGGCGCTCAGGCACCGGCACGGGTTGGTCACCACGCTCCGGCCGTCGGCGCCCACGTCCAGGCAGAGCAGGCCGCCGTCGCCCGCGGCCGAGGACGAGGACGACGACGTCGCGTTGACGGCGAGGTGCAACTTGGAGTCCGACACGGGGCGCCACCGCGCCATGGCGTCGCCGCAGCTCGCGCCGAGGCTCGCCGGCCTGCCGGCGCCCTCGGCTCGGAGGCACAGCGGCGAGCCGCCGGCGTCCCGCGGCGCGAGCCGCTGCTGCTCGGCGCTGTACTCCCACGCCTCCGTCTCGCCGCACGGCCCGAGCTCCAGCGCCGCCGCCGCCGCCGCCAACCCGCCGCGGCGGGGGCGGAGCGCGCACTGTTGGATATCGGTTTGACCTTGGTCAACATCGAGGATTAGGGGGAGCGTATCTCGCCCCCTTAATTCGAGATAGAGTCCAACTAACCTAAGTCCGTTTTTGCCTTGATCGGGAGGTAAATATCTAGATGTGTACGGACTCGGCCCTGGGCCTACAGCGCGGACTATATAAGGAAGGGTCCCCCCACGGGTCTCTTCACGCCAAACGAGGTTTGCCTAAAACCCTAATCCACCCACCGATCTCTAAGCGCGCTGGAAGGCCTGGAAGCTCGAGCCGCGCGTCCTGGGCAGTGTCGCTGGCGTCCTGAAGGCCATCGATACCCTCAGAAGACGCTCAAGGAACGACTACGCTACAAGCCCGACGAAGCTCTCGCTGCTACTACTTCGTCAGGCCGCACCGACGCCATGGACAACAACAGCGCCGGTATAAAGCCGAACTCTATCTATTTTCCGCTTTAGATAAGGTGTTAGATGTGATCTTGTTAGACTAGTAGATCCTGTTCACGTTTTATATGCTAAGCACTGTTAGTTTAATCTAACAATTGGTATCAGTCGCCTAGATCTAGCTCTACTAGATCCCTAACACGTTTCTTTAGTTAGAAAGTTCGGTTTTATGTGTAGATCTGTTCAGTTAAGTTCATGTTCATGTTTTTAGTTTCGATCTACACCATGTTTGGCATGTTTTAGTTCAGTTTTTTTTATTAGATCAGTAAAGTTTTTCATGCCTACGTTCAGTTTTAGTCATGTTTTTATTTAAACAACGAGTCCACGGCTCGATCTAGCATGTTTTAGTTCAAGTTTTTCCTCAAGTTTGTTAAATAAATCATGCTCAGACCGTCGCATCAGTAAAGATTAAGCTCGGTTTAGTCAAGTTTAACATGCTAGAACTTTAGATCAGAAAAGTTTTCGCTCGGCTTAGTCAAATTTTAGTTAAGTTTTTCAAGTTTTAGTCTAAGATCTACATGCTTAGGGTTTCGATCTATCAGTCACACATGTTTTTTCGCCTATTTACACATCATCACAGCCCACCCGTATGTTTTTACATCATCACAGCCCAAAAACCCCAAAGTTACATCATCATCATCTCAGCCCGCACCCCAAAATCATTAAGCAGAAGGGGAAAATAAGAGAAAAAGAAAAGAAATAAGGGGATCTTGGATCCCGAACCCTAGATCTCAGATCTAGGGTTCTCGAAACCCTAACCCTAAGCTACTCAGAGGCTTACCCTAGCCTAAACGGCGGCCGCGCGTGGCATAAGCTCGCCGCGCGCGACCGCTATCCTCACGACCGCGCGCCTCGGTCCCGCTCGCGCACGCGACATGATGAAGTCACTGCGTAGCGGGCCCTTGGCCGCGGCCTTCCCTCCACGGCGGCGCTTCAGATTTGCGCCGCCGCCACCGGCCGTCGAGCACCGGCGGTGCACCCTCGACGAGCCGCGCGCGATACGCACGCGGCTTGCAGAGGATGCCCACGGCGCTCCGGCTCGGCGGCGCTCCGGCGAGGCTGCCTTGGTCCTTCGGGATCTCGGCCCTCAGCTCACCGGACGTGGAGACGAAGAGGAGAAGGCGGCGGCGGGCGGAGCAGGGCTCCGCCGCCGGCGGCGCACGGCGCCATCAGTGGCTGGCTGGAGAGGGGGGAGGAGCAAGTGACCTAGGGTTCACTCCCCCCCCCGGCTGGCGGCCTTTTATACGGCCAAGCCGCGCGCTCGGCCGTCCGATGCAACGGACGGCTCAGATGAGCGCGGGCGAGGAGCGGCGACGCTGGCTGGGCCGCTTCGGCGGCCCGCCCGTCGGTTCACTGGGCCACGGCCCTCTAAGTCAAAGACTGGGCCGTTTTTCGCTTATGGGCTGGGCCGCGCTGAGCCGCGACGTCGTCCGCGCGCGCGCGAGCGAGCCGCAGCGTCGCGCCGGCTGTGGGCTGCGATGCCGCACGCGTTAAGTGGGCCGCTGGGCCGTTTTAGCTGCTGGGCCGCGCGCGCGCATAAGAGTTTTTGGCTGGGCCGCGCGCCGCTGGGCCGCCTTAGCCGCTGGGCCTTGTGTCCGCGCGCCCGCGCTTCTGGGCCGCTGCGCCGGTTTTTGGATGATGGGCCGCGCGCGGTTTTAAGCGGGCCGCGAGCCTGTGGGCTGTCATGGGCTAATTTAAGTCACGGGCTGAATTTTATTTCCTACTTTTATTAAGTTTTTAGTATGTTTTCAGTTTTAAGTAATTATTAATTCTTGTTTTTTAGCTAAGTTAATTATTGCATAAGTCTTTTATTTAAGATGTTGGTGTTCATACAATTTTCTGCTAAGTTATTTTAAGATGATCACTGAAATTTTAAGTTTAAATCCACCTTATACTTAGAGATGCCTCTAGATAAATGGAACCACCGGGAAATTTATTTAGAGTAAACTTATGTTTATTTCAACCACCGTTGTTTATTCATGAGTATTAAGAAGAATTTCGTTTGTTTTCCCCACCGGTGATTGCAAATTGAAATTTAATGCATGTTTTAATCAGACCACCGTAGGGTTATTTCATGCTTTTTATTCGCATTTCTTTGTATACTATTATTTACTAAGCTAAGTTTTATTTGTCTTTTATTTCAGTGACAAATGTCAACTCAGTTGCATCATACCTCAACAACATCAAGCCGCTCAACGGAGCGAACTTCCCCGAGTGGAAAGGACAGATTCAGACCTGCCTGATGTGGAACGACCTTGATCTCGCACTCAGGGAAGATAAGCCTGCTGCTCCTACTGCTGGGGGCACTACCACTGCTATTGAGAAGTGGGAGAGATCCAACCGCCTCGCCATCATGGTCATGACTCAGACAATCAGCGCCGGCATTAAGGGGGCTATTCCCACTAAGAATACTGCTGGTGTTGATCTCACTGCTAAGGAGCTCCTGGCTAAGATTGAGGAGAACTTCAAGAGCTCATCAAAGACTTATGCAAGCACCCTGATGCTGAAATTAGTCTCCTCTCAGTACAATGGTCAGAATGGAATCAGGGAGCACATCCTCAACATGTGTGACATGGCAAATAAGCTTAAGGAGATGCAGATGGAGATCTCTGATGGTTTCCTTGTGCATTTCATCATGACTTCACTTCCTCAACAGTATGCTGCGTTTAAGATTAACTACAACACCAACAAGACTGTTTGGTCTATCAGTGATTTAATAAGCTACTGTGTTGAGGAGGAGGAGAGACTTAAGACAGAAAAGATGAAGGATGTGGTCAACATGGTTGGCAATCTCAGTCTCAATGGCACTCCTAAGAACCAGCATGAGTCAGGCAGCAGCAAGCAAGGCAACAAGAAGCACTTTAAGAAGAATGGGAACAAGAATTTTGGTCCCAAGAATGACAACAAGTTTAAGCGTGCTAACCAGTCAAAGGGTGGCAAGATGACTTGCTCTTTCTGCGATTCACCCAAACATCTTCAAAAAAACTGTGCAGGCTTTAAGGAATGGCTAAAGAAGCAAGGTAACATTCAGTATGATGTTGTCTCTTTTATTGATGAATTATTCTTAGCTGATTTTTCCCCTAGTACTTGGTGGATTGACTCAGGTGCCACTGTGCACATTTCCAATTCATTGCAGGCATTCCATACGATCCAAACTATAAGAAGGGGGGAGCGAAATCTAAGAGTGGCTGATGGGAACGGCGTTGAGGTTGAAGGCGTTGGAAGCTTCGTCTTAGAGTTGCCAGGCGGCTTCCAGCTTAGTTTAGATGAAGTTCTTTATGTTCCTAGTTTGAAAAGAAACCTTATTTCAGTTTCAGCTTTAGCAGATTCAGGACACGTTTGTGTATTTGATAAAGACAAGTGTGTGATTCAGTTTAATTCAATAAATGTGGGTCTTGCTGAAAGGCAAGGCAAACTATATATGCTCTCTTTAAGTAATGACTCTGTGATGAATGTTGCTAATATTTCAAATAAGCGTAAGCGTTTTAATGAGACCTCATCGAAATTGTGGCACTATCGCCTTGGCCACATTTCGAGGGGGAGAATGGATCATCTCATTAAAGAAGAAATAATAGAGAAATTAGATTTATCAGACTTAGAACAGTGCATCGACTGTGTTAAGGGGAAATACGCTAAGAAAATTAAGAAAGGCGCTACTAGGAGTACGGGCGTGTTAGAAATAATTCACACAGACATATGTGGCCCTCTCTCTGTAGAATCAGTGGATGGTTATGATTCTTTTATAACATTCACTGATGATTATTCCCGCTATGGACACATCTACCCCATCCGTAAGCGTTCAGATGCGTTAGAAATATTTAAGATATATCAAAAGGAAGTTGAGAAACAGCATAATACTACTATTAAGATAGTAAGATCGGACAGGGGAGGTGAGTACTATGGGAGACATGCACAGTACGGTCAAATTAAAGGACCATTTGCTAAGTATTTAGAAGAAAATGGCATAAGAGCTCAGTACGCCATGCCAGGCGAACCACAACAAAATGGAGTTGCTGAGCGTCGCAACCGTACGCTCATGGATATGGTACGGAGCATGCTCAGTCATTCTAGCCTGCCTGTGGAGCTGTGGATGGAAGCATTAAAGACAGCCGCCCATATACTAAACCGGGTTCCGTCTAAGTCAGTCCCCAAGACACCTTTTGAGTTGTGGAATGGGAGGAAACCGTGTTTAAATTATTTAAAAGTATGGGGCTGCCCTGCTGAGGCAAAGCTGTTTGATCCACAGCACAAGAAATTAGATTCTAAAACAATAAGCTGTCACTGAGAGAGAGGGAATGGTGTGCTGTTCACACTTGGTAGGTGATCCTGACATTCAGACGATGGAAGCAGTTGATGCAGTATTCATCAACTCAGGGGATAACCCATTCAAGCTAATGAAGGAATCCATCAAGTAATGTCAAGCTCTTACTTTTAAATGTGATCCAAAAATGATTTTTGTTCAATGTATAAGTGGCTCACTTGCAAGTTGCAACTACATTCAGGCTGCTATCGAAGATCAAAGGAACCTTCAGGCATATAGAGGACAAGGAGGTAAAGAGATGCAGGTTCTTTTATGCTTATGTCACCTTATTCGTTAATGTTGTTAAGTCTTTATTTCATCTGTTTCTCTCATGCCTAATTCATCACTAAATATCAGATTCCTGCAAATTTGGATTGGTTTGGGTGGTGCACTTGGGATGCATTTTACAAAGCTGTTAACCCAACAGGGATCGAGGAGGGCCTTCAGAGGTATACAACAAATGTATCACATTTCCTTTTCACACAATTATTTATGTAATACTAGAAGGGAATATATAGTACAGAAGGGCACTTTTTTTTTCATCCTTCATATAACCATAACTTACAATGATGCTCTTCTTGTTCTGTAGTCTGCGTGAAGGTGGAGCGCCACCGAGGTTTCTGATTATAGATGATGGATGGCAAGAAACGGTTGATGAAGTCAAGGAAGTGGATGAAACCCTCCGCGAGCAGTCTGTGTTAGTGTTGCATCCTTAAGTATAATCCACAAAAGTGTGCACTGCGTCTGTTCCTTACTCGCATTGTAATTGGGCCAGGTTTGCACAGAGGCTGACTGATCTGAAGGAGAATCATAAGTTCAGGGGAGAAACCTGCAAGAATCTTGGGGACCTTGTCAAGACGATCAAAGAAAAACATGGAGTCAAGTAATTGATTTTCATCAAAATATTTTGTCTACAGTAACTAAATCTTCAAAAAGAATTACTGAGCAAACTGGTGCGTGAAATACAGGTTTGTTTACATGTGGCATGCTTTACTTGGGTATTGGGGAGGCGTCTTAGCAACATCTGATGCGATGAAGGAGTACAATCCAAAGCTTGCTTACCCAGTGCAGTCACCTGGTAATGTTGCCAATCTGAGGGACATTGCCATGGACAGTTTGGAGAAATTTGGAGTGGGCATCATTGACCCTGATAAGATCTATGAGTTCTACAATGATCAGCACAGTTACCTTTCTGGCGTGGGTGTGGATGGTGTCAAGGTTGATGTGCAGAACGTGTTGGAAACTCTTGGGCACGGCTTTGGCGGTCGTGTTGCAGTAACTCGAAAGTATCAGCATGCTCTTGAGGAATCCATTGCCCAGAACTTCAAAAGAAACAACCTAATCTGCTGCATGAGTCACAATTCAGACAGCATCTTTAGGTAGCAAGTCCCTAGCTGTGGAAAATACGAGCTACTATGTAGATAGAATCTGATATAATTCCTGGTTGTTTTGTAGTGCCTTGAAGAGTGCGGTTGCTAGAGCCTCTGAAGATTTCATGCCTCGGGAACCAACGCTGCAAACTCTGCATATTGCTTCTGTAGCATTCAATAGCATTTTGTTGGGAGAAATCTTCATACCTGATTGGGATATGTTCCATGTGAGATTTATTGCTTCTTTAGTGGTACATTTAGCCACATTGCTAACTTCAGTGCTAGCTAATTTTTTTATCATTCTTCTGAAGAGCAAGCATGAATCAGCAGAATTTCATGGAGCAGCTAGAGCACTGAGTGGAGGTGGCGTCTATGTGAGGTGATCTTTTTGTAGAACATTTAGTATATTTCCAGTCATGAACTTGTGGTTGCTTTTATGTTTTTATACAAACACAGGAGCTCATCGTACATGCATATTTGTTGTGATATGCAGTGACAAACCCGGGGTGCATGACTTCAGTGTTCTCAAGAAGCTTGTTCTACCAGATGGCTCGATTCTAAGAGCAAGACATGCTGGTCGTCCTACACGGGATTGTCTGTTCAATGACCCCGTCATGGATGGCAAAAGGTACAAGCAGTAACATAGCACTATTGGTGTTTTTGCTACTATGCTGTTCTCAGAAAATACTAATCTGTGAGTTCTTCTGCAGTCTGCTGAAAATATGGAACCTGAACAATTTATCTGGTGTCATCGGAGTGTTCAACTGTCAGGGAGCCGGACAATGGGTTTGGCCAGTGAATGACACCGCTTATGTTCCCACCAGCATCAACATCACTGGATGTCTCTCACCTTCAGAAGTAGAATCTCTTGAGGAGATAGCTGGCCATAATTGGAATGGAGACTCTGCAGCATATGCTTTCAATTCAGGTAAGTTCCACTGGCTGCCTGTTCCTTTCTAACATCCCCATCTCATCACATCAACCTACCATAAGTGACTGATTAGCCCCCCTGTCTGTTCTTTCAGGTTCTCTTTCAAGGCTTCAGAAACACCAAAATTTGGAGGTTTCACTGTCTACTATGGCCTGTGAGATCTACACCATTTCACCGATAAAGGTCAGAGCACTTTCCTTTCCCTTGCCTTGCCTTCTTACAGAAATTTCAACATTCGTTCAGCTCTGTAAATTCCACCATCTTACAGAAATGCTCTGTTTCTTACATCAGGTTTTCAGTGAAACCGTCCAGTTTGCACCTCTGGGACTGATCAACATGTTCAACTCCGGTGGCGCACTCAACGATGTCTCGAGCACCACTGATTCTTCAGCTACCACAGTTCACGTCAGATGCAGAGGGCCAGGGCGGTTTGGGGCGTATTCAGCCACCAGGCCGGAGCTTTGCAGAGTTAGTGAACAGGAAGTGGAATTCAGTCATACAGAGGATGGCCTGCTAGCCTTTGACCTTCCTCACTGTTCATCCCACGACGGCGAACTGTGGCACATTGAGATTGTCTACAGAACTTCCTGAACCCGTTTACCCTTCCAACCTGCATTTTTTTCTGCCGTGCTCTTTGGTAATCACCTGCACGTGCGCATTGAGATAATGTTTTCAGAGAAGCCAATGTTCTGTTGGTTCTGAATTTCTGATTGTGTTGCATTTCGCCGTGTTGTGTATATTTTTATTCACAGCAGGATTGTTGTGTTGACTGTTGTACAGTAGTATTCAGTATTGCTACTGTAATTTGATATCGTGCCTCGTGCATCTTGTGCCACCTGGGCTTGTTCCAATCTGGAGTTCTAGGCACGACACAAAAGAGAGCAGTTTAGCATGGTCCCGTGCTAATTCTGTCGCGACGTGAACATGTGAATCGTGAGAAATTATTTGCCCGTGCTGAATTATCAGTTGCCTGACGAAGAACACCGCTCTATCGGGTTCAAGGGCAGCGTCTCTCTATTCCCGTCGTTCTATGACGTGCTACATTCTCTCTCGGTAGGGTGGAACCACACCAACGATCGATCGATCCATCAAAGCGACCTGATCTTCCCGTTCTTGAGCTTGAGCGGCAGCTGCGCGAGCATGGTCTCCTTGGCGGCGACGCTCCTGGTGCTCGTCACCATCTTGAACCACTGGCTCTCCGGGTCGCAGCTGTTGTCGGCGCTCAGGCACCGGCACGGGTTGGTCACCACGCTCCGGCCGTCGGCGCCCACGTCCAGGCAGAGCAGGCCGCCGTCGCCCGCGGCCGAGGACGAGGACGACGACGTCGCGTTGACGGCGAGGTGCAACTTGGAGTCCGACACGGGGCGCCACCGCGCCATGGCGTCGCCGCAGCTCGCGCCGAGGCTCGCCGGCCTGCCGGCGCCCTCGGCTCGGAGGCACAGCGGCGAGCCGCCGGCGTCCCGCGGCGCGAGCCGCTGCTGCTCGGCGCTGTACTCCCACGCCTCCGTCTCGCCGCACGGCCCGAGCTCCAGCGCCGCCGCCGCCGCCGACCCGCCGCGGCGGGGGCGGAGCGCGCACATCCCGGTGACCGGGTGGAAGAGCACGGCGTACGGCGGGGCCTCGGCGAGCCCGGGCCCCCTGAGCGGGCGCTGCAGGGCCTGGACCCTTCGGAGCGCGGTGGCGTTGCGGGGCTTGCACCAGGCCCAGTCGAGCACCCCGTAGACCTCGTCGAGGCCCAGGACGCCCTCCCGGAGGTAGTAGGACCCCTGCAGCGCCCAGAGCGCCCAGTCGAGGTCGAGGTCGGCGGCGACGGCGGCGGCGCAGCCGTAGTAGCGGTTGTCGTTGGCGTTGCCGCCGCGGTTGTCGACGCCGAACTCGCTGAGGATCACCGGCCACCCCTTGTCGAGCAGGTAGAGCGCGCGGCGGGACACGCCGGCGGAGACCCGCGCGCACGCCTGGTTGGCGTTGCCCGAGCCCCACTCCTGGCTGTTTGAGAAGCTGTACCAGTGCACCTCGAACGCCGCCTTGCCGGTGAAGGTGAGGTTGATCGAGCGCGAGTTGAGGAAGGCCAGGTCGTTGTCGAAGCTGAGGCCCGAGAGGATCACCAGCACGCGCGGGTTCGCCGCGTGCACCGCCTCCGCGCCCAGCTGCATGTACCTGCCAGTGTGTCAGATCAGTCAGCTGCCGCCGCACCGCTTGGCATTCAAAGCTCGTCTGCCACCTCCACCAGAACAGATGAAAATTGGTGCACGATCGGAAGGCGCCATTACTGATCTTCACATGCTGTGCAGGAGCAGTCGAGCTCGAGCAGAGAGCAGAGTGCAGTGCATGGATAGTACTCTGCAGCGTGACCTGCTGCAGTGATCCTGCTGGAGTACAGTACTATGGACGGTGGTAGGAATGCCAGCTGCCAACCACTGGATTCATTTACTGTGGCGCACGACACAGATGAACACGGTAGGTGGCACGAGCACGACATCGCTAATGCACATAACCGTGTTCTATTTGCATTGCACTAATCGCGTTTGTATGCGAGAAGTTTTGAGATATTAACTGCCGCTTACTTACTTGTACCAGTCGTCGGCGTTCTGCCTGGGTCCCCTGAGCTCGTTCCGGAGGCTCATGCCGACGACGTTGGGGAAGGCGGCGAACGTGTCGGCCATCGTTTTGAGTCCTTTGATCCAGACGTCCGGGTCGAAGTAGGTGTCGCCGAAGAAGCCGTTGCCGTCGGTGTTGCTGCAGCACCACCCGGGCTTGCTCAGGTGGTTGTCCAGGATCACCATCACGCCGTTGTCGCCCAGGCTCCTCACCACGGCCTGCAACAATGTCACGTCTACTAGTTCTTCAAACGCCAACGACGAGCCACTCAACATCAGAAATTCAGAAGGGGAAAAAAGCTAGCTAGGGACGAGTAGGACGACATGCCTTGAGCGCCTCGATGAGCTTGAGGTCGACGAAGGTGGGGTTGTTGACGGCGATCCCCGCGAGGGACTCCGTGAGGTTGAGCCGCCGGAAGGACTCCGCGACGGTGAGGTCGCCGTAGGAGGCGTTGGTGACCAGGAACGTGGGCCACGTGAGCCGGACGCAGTTGAAGCCCATGGAGGACACGGCCGCGGAGATGGCGCCCACGGGCTGCTTCCCGAGCCCCTCCGCCAGCATCGGCTCCAGGTGCGACGGCCAGTTCACGCACGCCAGCTTCACACGGTTCCCCCGCTCGTCCACCACCCACCGCGACGACGTCGACAGCGTCGTCGGCATGGCCGGCGCCGCCGCCGCCGCCGTCGTCACATGGTGGCACGCCAGCAGGGCGAGAGCGCAAGCCAGCCACGCGGCGGGCGGGGAAGAAGACGAAGGCGAGCTCATGGTGGTGTCGTGACGGCGAGCGGAGGGGAGAGCGGTGGCCGTGGGATTATATAGGCGGGCGGGCGGGCGCCGGGCGGTGGCCGCTTGATTGCCTTCAAGGGATCGTCACCACTCAGTGCACTCACCAATTCACCGCGGTGGCTGAACTGATGATGGAAGTGCCGGCGGCGCCGCTGGGCCTCGACATGTGTGCGCGCAGCGCAGGGGGTCTCAACAGGTACTCTTGCGGATGATTTAAGGCTGGGCAGCAGCAGCACCTGTTCTGTTTCGGATATAATCTATGCTTCAAGGAAAGGCCATAGTAATGGCTAGTGAGATCAGTGCTGTGCTCCTAATTCGCATTCCCTCCGAGAAAAGAAATCGGGAGGCCGGACGGCCGGTAGAGGGTTGGAGTAAAATGGCGACCTACTTCGACAATTGTTTTTGGGACGCCATGCCTGCATTCAGTTTTGGTGTACATGCAGCCATCAGACAACTTTGAAGATAGTCTATTGGAGAAATCAGATTTAGTAATAGGAGTATCTCTTAGATGACATGCAACTTGGAAGATAGTATTATTAGAGCTACAATTATCTCTAACTGTTGGAAATGGCCTTAGTACTTTAACTGCACTCCCCGGAGCAATCATTGGGCGCTAAAATATTTGTATTTACAAGGACGGAACGCGCAATAGTAATATGGGTTTGCTTGTAATCGAAGAATGTATTGATATGATAGTGCTGCCAGGCCGTGCAAACTACATGTGATTCCATATATATCTTTATCGTATGGGTTAAGAATTTGCCAACCTGAGTAAGCACAGCCAAATGCTGGTTGCGTCCTTCAATCAAGTGAAGGAAAAACGACGTCACGACTCACGAGAATGAGCACACGCAGGGATCACAAGTGCAGCATACTACAATCCGGAAATGGCTGTTCTAAAGCGAATTCATGCTCTCACACTTCACTCAATGGTTACCTTCTGGTTTATCGAAATCGAAGGAAAATGTAATCCAGTATAATGTTTCAAAACTAAGGGCATGTTTAATTCCTGAAACTTTACAAAAAGTTTTCACCTAGAGAACTGTGTCAGTTCATTTCTTCTCTCTGTGCATGCAGCCTAATGCAAAAAGTTTTCATCACTTTTCACCCTTTCACTGAATTTAAACATTCAGGCCCTAAATAAAATTAGCCCGACGAAAGACTTGCAAACGAAAGTTAGCGCAGGCAACAATCTCTGCTCCATTTCTTTACCCTTTCTTGGATAAGACTGAAGTGAATATCCGGCGAACTTATTTATTTACTGTGGCTTTGTACAGAAGAGATTTGTTATGACAATAACATTAGCGGAATGCAAGAGCTCCAAACGAAGTTGCTACATAACACCAATGGCGTAGCCGCGTAGGTAACAATCTCTTCTCTATCTTTTCACCTTCTCTTGGGTAAGACTCAAGTGAGTTTGGAGCTGCATATTGTAGATTCTATTCCAGGTTGTAGCGCTATACAATGATCCAGCGGGCTTGTACAACTTTGCAGATTTTTTATGTAATTCTCAGTCGTATTCCTCCTTGACCACAGTACATGAACATGAACATGAACATGAGCTGCTCTCAGACTGTCAATAACTAAGTGATGTTGGAGGCCAGGGTCCAACTGACGGCAACTGCAAGATGGAGGAGCCGTCAGGTGTATCCCTGCTGCTTAAGATCACTTTGAACCACTGGCTCTCAGGGTTACAAGTTGGATCAATGATTAGGCACTTGCACTGATTTGTGGTGATGGCACCGTCAGGGCCGGCATCCAAGCACACCCTGGTTCCATTTTTGGTGAGCTCAGCTGAGACGTGCATCCTTGAATTTGATATCAGCTGCCACTTTGAATTGGGTTTGCTGCAATCAGTGCCAAGCTTTGCATTCCCGCCCACATACTTCGCCTGGAGGCACTGTCCTGTGCTTTTCACCACCAGCTCATATGCTGACGTGTAATTCCAGGCGTTTGATTCATGGCATGGACCAAGCTCAAGTGACTTTGAAGACTTTGCCAAGACACACAGCCCAGTTTGAGGGTGGAATATTACGTTGTATGGCTCTCTACTGTTTGGCAGACCAGGACCTAGCATAGAAATATATTTCAATCAAACTGTCCTATAAAAGCCCCATGCTGAGACAAGTTTATATGGGTATAGTGACTAACTGCTGGACAAACCAAATTTCATACAGACCTATCAACAAATTTTTGGAAAGGACTGAAAATTGGATTAAAAAAGAGAATACATTTATCAATAAATAATGTTGTATTGAGGACTCGGATCACCATTGATCAGAAGTTTTCACTTAAGATGGAAAATTCAGAAATCAGAAGTTTATTCTTTAGTTCAGAAACAAAAAGACTACATTCAGCATTTATTTTCTGAAAATTGTGTTACAAATAGCAAGGCTTGGGTATTAATGCTATGTTTCTCATAATGTTGCTGCTAGATAAGACTAATAATAAGATAGACGAAGTTCCAAACCTTGAAATGGTGATTGCAGAGAATTGATCCTTTCAATGAAGCTGGGATTTCTAGCTGTACACCAGTCCCATGTCAGCAATCCATATGATTCATCATAAGCCAAAATACCTTCTCTGATATAGTAACTCCCTTGCAAAGCCCAAATTGCCCAGTCCAGATCCATTTCAGCTGCCACACTTAAAAAGCAAGTAAGATAGCGATTGTCACCAATAGTGTGCCAGACATATCAAACCCTATCTCAGAAAAAAATAATGGCCAGCCTTGTCGAAGTAGGAACAGTCCTTTAGCCCACATGGAATCAACAACTATCCCACAAGCATCATTTTGATTCAGAATTTCCCAATGGCCGCCATCTGAGAAACCATACCAATGTTGCTCATAAACTATCTTTCCAGTAAATCGTAACTCAGGTTTTTTAGAGTGCAAGAAGCTGAGAGTGTTGTCGAAATCTAGGCCTGATAAAATAACCAGGACATTGGGGTTTGCTGCATGCACAGCTTCAGCACCTAGTTGCATGTACCTAAGATGGAGTTAAATTTTAAATAAAATTGTCACTACCAAGAGTAACATTAAAAAAAATGACATTTCCAATCACAGATGCATACCTGTACCACAAACTAACATTTTGATTGGGGCCTCGAAGCTCATTACGCAAGCTCATCCCCACAACATTTTTTGTGTTGTTAAACATAGTCGCCATTGCACTGAGCCCTTTCAACCATTCATCAGGGTCGAAATACTTGTCTCCAAAGAAGCCATTGCCATCAGTTCTGCTGCAGCACCATCCTGGAGTGGTCATTTGGTTATCAAGTATGACCATAATACCATTGCTGGCCAAAGCTGAGACCACTTCCTATGGTTAATGAATTACACTCATGTCAGAAGAATTTAATTACCATAATTAATCCTTTGACAAATTAATGTAAAATGTTCTTAGTTTAACTTGATGTCTAGTCTGGTATTATGTCCATGTCATAAGAAAATGACAGATGAGTTCTGCTATGTATGTACATGATCATTTCTCCTGGTATATTACCACACCAAATAACTAGATACCTCATTTTGAAAAAGAAAAACCCACCTAATCCACCAAATGGCAATTTGACTTTTTTCATTATAAGTCATCATAACAAACCCTACAAACCAATATCTGTGCTAGCTAGAGCACTGATACGTGCAAGACACCCTCATATTGGACCATTGATTTGGTGAGCAGTAGGTGGATCCTTTGTGTTAAAACTTATCGGATAAGAACACTAGGAGAACATGCAGGAGAGTAGAACTATTAAACAACTATCTCTGTTTTTCCTGAAATAGCAAAATGATCATATCTTTCCTGATTTGGCTTGAGCCCTCAGCTTGAAAAGAATGCTGCTTCGTATTAAAAGGAAGAGAAGGATATCCTAAGCTTCTGGGTGTGCTTTATGACGAATTTCTGTGCTCTAGAAATATGGAAGAATCAGAGGTCCGCCATCCGAGTAGATGACCATTTCTTTTGGTATATACAATGTCATCTAACTAGGTATCTGATATGGAAAAAGGACAACCCACCTGTTCCCAAGGAGGCAATTTGGCATATATCATAATCATCAAAACAAATGCTACAGAGCAATATCTGTTCTAGATAGAGCATTGATACTTGCAAGGCACCCTCATATTGGACCACCAATTTGGTTAGTAGTACTGTAGTAGGTAGGTCATCTGTACTGAAACTAATTGGGCAAGAAAGACGAGCACTATGAACACTTATTCCTTGCATTTCCTCAAATAGCTTTATAGTAAACATGATCAGATATTTCTCTATTAGGTTAGAGCCCTCAGCTTGCAAAAGGTGTTTCTTACTATTAAAGGAAGAGGAGGATACACTACGCTTCTTTGGTGAGACCTATGATGGAATTCTGTCCTAGATCTGCAGAGTTTGGACTCTGGACATCTGAAGCAAGAAGCAACTTGTTTTAGTAAAATGCACTAATGAATTCGTATGCAGTATGCACTCTTGTCTGCAAAGTTTGGACTTGTTAAACAGCTCATGCTTATCTACAACAATTGATGCGTCACATAATCCTGCTAGCACTAATGAAATCCCAGATCTGCAGAGTTTGGACTTCTGAAGCAAGTGCAACTTGTTTCAGTAAAATGAAATAGCACAAATGAAATCCTGTGCATTCAAGTTTCCACTTGTTTGCAAAGTTTGCACTTGTTAGGAAACCTGCTTTAGCCAAAATACAGCATGAATAGCTGGTTTAGCTACTTCAACTTATTCATGATGTAATCTTAATGATTGTTTTTTTTTCTTTTGCAGAAAATAGAAAGTAGTAAATGGACCGTTATTTAAAGTGCCTCTAGCTTACGGCAAGAGAAGACAGTTTAATTTCACCCTTGCTATTCGCATATAGTGTTAAGTTGTTAACTGGCAAGACATTGTTAAATTCGGCTTCATTTTGACCTTCCGTGACGAGCTATACTGCATTACTAGTTGTCTAGTTGCCAATTCAAAGGTAAGCGTAAGCAGACATCTAAAACTATTCTTCTTCCTCTCACTGGGACCAACCACATTAATAATGTTTGATTAATGGCACCAAAAGCAGGCGAAAGTACAACTAGAACTCCGATTATACCAAACAATAGTTCCCGAATCCTGAGCGCCAAAGATACAGTATAATTTTGAGTACCCCACTGAGAAAAAAACAACTTACCCGGAACACATCGATGAGGGGCAGGTCGAGGAGGGCGGGGTTGTTGACCCGCACGCCGGCGACGGACTCCCGCATGTCGAGCCGCTCCAGCGACCACCGGAACGGCAGCGACGCGAGCGTGGCGTTGGTGGCGAGGTAGGTCGGCCAGGTGAGCCTGACGCAGTTGAACCCCATGGCGGCCACGCGTGCCGCGATGTCCCCGACGCCGCGCCGCGCCAGGCCCTCCGCGGCCGCAGGCTCCAGGTGCGACGCCCAGTTCGCGCACACCAGCTTCACGCGCCGCCCATCCGCGCCCACCACCCATCGCGACGCCGTAGAAAGCGGCAGCGCCGGGAGCGAGGCCGCCGCCGCAAGTGCCGGCAAGAGGAGGAGGAGGGGAAGAAGCACGGGAGTGGGGGAGGTGGAGGCCGCCATGATGATTAGTTGAGACTTGAGAAGGATCCGGAGTTTAAATGGAGGGCAGGTGTCTCTATCGTGTGGGCCCGATCAAGGTGAGCCCAGATGTCAGTGTCCCCAACGAGCCTCTGCTGCTTGTGGATAATGAAAGGCAAGTGCCGGTTGTTGCGCTTTAAGCGGTTAAACCCAAGCGAACTCTGAAGGCAATGGCCACCGCCGTCCACCCGGCGGCGGCTCTCCCCGCCACCGCCGCGCCGCCTCCGCCCCGTTCTCCACCCGGACGCGCAGCTCTCGACCAGATTCCGCAGCTCCACGCCGCTCTAATAAAGTCCGGGGAGCTCACCGCCTCGCCGAAATCCTTCCACTCCCTCCTCGAGGCCGCCGCCCACGGCGCGTCACCGGCGCAAGTCGCCTACGCGGTCCGCCTCTTCCGCCTGGGACCGCGGCCACCCCTATCGGCGCCGTGCTACAACGTCCTCATGCGCGCGTTCCACCGCGCGGGGCACCCGGAGGACGCCCTTCACCTGTTCGTCGAAATGCTCGTGGACGCTTCGGTCTGGCCCGATCAGCACACCGTTGCCTGCGTCCTCAAGTCATGCTCCAGGATGCGCGCGCTGGATGTAGGGTGCGGCATCAAGGCATACGCCATCAAGCGCGGGCTCATGCTCGATCGGTTCGTGCTGAGCAGCTTGATACATATGTATGCGAGCTGTGCGGATGTCGCAGCGGCGCGACTGCTGTTTGACGCTGTGGAGGAGAAGGGCGTTGTCATGTGGAATGCAATCATCGCAGGGTACTTCAAGAATGGAGATTGGAAGGAGGTGCTGGAGTTGTTTAAGGGCATGCTTGAGGTTGGGGCGCCCTTTGATGAGGTCACATTGGTGAGTGTTGCCACAGCATGTGGACGAATAGGTGACGCCAAGCTTGGCAGGTGGATTGGGGGCTATGTGGAAGAAAAGGGGATGCTGAGGAACAGGAACTTGGTGACCGCGTTGGTTGACATGTATGCCAAGTGTGGTGAGCTTGCCAAGGCACGAAGGTTATTCAATGGGATGCAGTCCCGTGATGTGGTTGCTTGGAGTGCAATGATCTCAGGCTACACACAGACAGATCAGTGCCAGGAGGCGCTCGCTCTTTTCAGTGAGATGCAGGTTGCTGAGGTGGAACCAAATGATGTGACCATGGTCAGTGTGCTTTCTGCTTGTGCTGTCCTGGGTGCACTTGAGACAGGAAAGTGGGTGCATTCATATATAAGAAAGAAGCAATTGCCTCTCACTGTTGTTCTCGGAACTGCATTGGTGGACTTCTATGCGAAGTGTGGGTGCATTGACAGTGCAGTTGAGGCATTTGAGTCAATGCCTGCGAAGAATCCATGGACATGGACGGCCTTGATAAAGGGCATGGCAAGCAATGGAATGGGCAAAGAAGCTTTAGAGCTTTTCTCATCCATGTGCAAGGCCAGTATCGAGCCCACAGATGTGACATTCATTGGTGTCCTCATGGCTTGCAGTCACAGCTACTTAGTTGAAGAGGGCTGCCAGCATTTTGACAGCATGACTCGGGATTATGGAATTCAGCCAAAAATTGAGCACTATGGCTGTGTTGTGGATCTGTTGGGGCGGGCTGGTTTGATAGATGAGGCATACCAGTTTATCAGAACCATGCCGATTGAGCCTAATACTGTTATCTGGAGGGCACTACTGTCTTCTTGCGCAGTTCACAAAAATGTTGAAATTGGGGAAGAAGCACTGAAGCAGATCATCTCATTGGATCCTAGTCATAGTGGTGACTACATACTTCTGTCAAACATCTATGCATCAGTGGGTCGATGGAAGGATGCAGCAATGGTTCGAAGGGAAATGAAGGATAGGGGTATTCAGAAAACTCCAGGGTGCAGTCTCATTGAACTGGATGGGGTGGTCTTTGAGTTCTTTGCTGAAGACAGTGACCACCCCCAGTTGAGAGAGATATACAAGAAAGTTAAGGAGATGATTGACAAGATCAAGATGGCCGGGTATGTCCCAAATACAGCTGATGCGAGGCTAGATGTTGATGCGTGTGAGAAGGAAGTGTCTGTTTCCCATCACAGTGAGAAGCTGGCCATTGCATTTGGTCTGATGAAGTTGCGCCCTGGTGTAACAATTCGATTATCGAAGAATCTGAGAGTGTGCACAGACTGCCACTCAGCCACAAAGTTGATTTCAAAGGTGTACAGTAGGGAGATTGTTGTCCGAGACCGAAACAGATTTCATCATTTCAAAGATGGTTCTTGCTCTTGCAATGACTACTGGTGATAGCAGTGCTCTGTATTTGAGCTGAAGACCCTTTCTTTTCGATAAGGATGGACACAGGCACACCTGCCCCATTTGAGGGGACTGGAAGACAGATTAACATAGTAACATGTACATACAAGAGTACAAGACAACTGCTTTAGTGTTTCTGAAATGTAAAGCTGCTAGCCTGTATCAGGTTCTTCAATTTCAATTGTAGGTAAGCCCACGAATAGTACCTATGAATCTAGTATATAGTGTGATTGTGTACAGATTATACAATGTTATGCATGAATTCCAATAAGGCTCCGTTTGGATCCTTTCATTTTGGTGGGACTATCATACTATCTCCCACCCTGTGAAGAAGTTTATCTTTCTATCTCCCACCCTATGAATACAATAGAGTGATCATATCATCCTATCTCCCACCCTATGAATATAGTATGGTGATGTATAAATTCATTTCCATCTCCCACCCTATGAATTTGGGATAGGCTTATTTGTGAGCTTAGGAAAGATGTGGAATGTCAAATTCCAAGCCACATGGTATAATTTATTACTAGATTCCAATTCCTCCAAAATGAAGGGATCCAAACGGGCCATAAGGGTTAACCTGCTCCTTCATTTAAGTAAACTTCAATAGTATATTTTTGCATCTGCAGTTTCAGGTATGATTCCTTGCATGGTTTCCCTATATTCTTTGCAGCAGACTTTTTTTTTGCCATGGTTGATAATTTGGTCTATCGAACTTATACTTTCCCAGCAACAAGTAAGTCCATAAGTGATGCATTTTTCTCTGTTTTATCTTCCTGTTTCCATTCTTTTCATAATTAGCATCCTATACCTATATGATTTATTCCAAACTACATTTCTAGTGGTGGGAAATAATAAAATATTAGCACTTTTACTCTAAATATATGAATATCGAAATTGACTGAGAGACTATACTGTCCACACGTGCCATTCATGAATTCTCTCTCTTCCGTTGCTTATTCCTTACCTTTCACCGTCGACCATTACAGAAGGAAATAACAATTAGTGTAATGCCCCTGAGCCATTCACGGTAAACTCTTGGCAATAGTTTTATCTGTTCATTCTTGTGTCTACATATACCTATCAGATTAGGCTCTGCTACGACAGTTTTGGATATCTAGCATCGCAGTGGGTTCAATAAACTGGACTTTGGAGCTCCAATTCAACACGATATCAAGGCTAGAATGCAAGCAAGTTGTTTCTTTTCATACTGAGCGTGTGTTCTTGATGTGTCACTGTCTGAACTTTTAGTTTTGTTCTAACTTGTTAAGAATGCATGATATTAGCGTTCTTTCTTCTAGTCATGAAGAATCTATACCCTCTAGAATTAGGAAATACGATTTTGGCTTAATAGTGAGAATATATAAAGGTTAGTGCAAGCTAAGACTCAACATGGTGCTAGCTCAATCCTAAAAAAAATGGTGCTAGCTCTCTGTTAATTTTGTAAAGGATATCGATTACTTTTAAAAATATAAATCAAGGGGTTGGCAATGATATAACTTGAACCTGATGTTTTGGAGAAGATTAAAATGAAGATTCAATCGAGCATTTTATTTGAAGGAATTTTATTATGCATTCTTTTCCTTGTAAAATCACCCTTTTACTCTAGCAAGAATGCCTAATGTTAGTGTTGTTAGAAAATATATATCCATCATATAAATAAAAAATATTTCGGTCATGTACATTTTAAGATAATTTTATGTTTTCACATGGACCACAAATTATCAGGTACGGCCGTGATGGTGGATGGCGTCGCCGCCCTAAAACAGCGGATTGGTGTATCCGTGGACAGCCACAGAGACGCTACGCGCCTACGCCTACGCCTACGGATGCTCATCGGGTTGCGCGTGGGAAAATTGGCGCTAGAATCTCGACGCCCGAAAGGCCGAAACCGATTGACTTGTCTTTTGTGCAGCAGTCATCGGCAGGGATGGGTCGGCGTGGGCGTGCGGCCGCTGCGCATGCGCACGGGACGGGACGGGTAGTCGATGCGTGCACGATGCCGCGGCGATTACCGGAGCCGCCGTCATCCGTGCGCCAGCGTGAGATTTGGGCGGTGGCGCAGTCTGCACTACTTGGTGTAAGAATTTCGACGCCATGGAATTCAGACAAGAAAAGGCTAATCGCCCCGGCCGTCCTGTCAGTCTACTTGTACATAAGTTCAGGAGCTCTAGGCAAACAGTAGGTGAGATGACCACGAGCAGTCGAGCACGTACGGGCACACGGCAATAGCCAATACTCCAGGTATCAGTGTCCATGGAGACTCCCCAAGCTCATGAGCTCCTCGCACGCGTTCTCCTGGTCCTCGCTATCGTCCTCCTCTTGAAACGCATGCTCCTCTCACCGCCGTTCAAGACGAGCTCCGGCAGCTCTCCTCCTTTCCCACGCCCGCGGGGGCCTCCCCATCATCGGCAACCTCCACCAGCTCGGCGCGCTGCCGCAGGCCTCCCTGTCCTCGCTGGCCGCCGAGCACGCGGCGCCGCTCATGCTGCTCCGCCTCGGCTCCGTTCCCACGCTCGTCGTCTCGTCCGCCGCCGCGGCGCGCGCCGTGTTCCGGCGCGGCAGCAACGACCGCGCCCTCTCCGGCCGCCCGGCGCTGCGCGCGGCCGCCACGCTCTCCTACGGCCTGCGGAACGTCTCGTTCGCGTCCCCCGGCGGCGAGTTCTGGCGCGCGGCGCGGCGCGCGTGCCTGTCGGAGCTCCTCGGCGCGCCACGCGTGCGCGCGTTCCGCGCCGTCCGCGAGGACGAAGCAACCGCGCTCGTCGCGGCCGTAGCGGACGAGTCGAGAGGCGACGGTTCCGCCGTGAACCTGAGCGACAGGCTCGTCGCGGCGACCAGCAGGATCGTTCGACGCGTCGCATTTGGCGACGACGGCGGCGAAGACACAGCATCGCACCAAGGCTATCCTGGAGGAGACGCAGAGGCTTCTCGGGTGCTTTCTTCGTGGCCGACTACATGCCGTGGCTGGGATGGCTGGACACGCTCCGTGGCCTGCGGAGGCGGCTGGAGCGGAACTTCCACGAGCTCGACGCGTTCTACGAGAAGGTGATCGACGAGCACGTGCACAGGCGCACGACGATGTCCAATAACTCCAAGGAGGAGGATTTGGTGGACGTGCTACTTCGCCTGCACGACGATCCGGCTCACCGGAGCACGTTCGGCAGCCGTGGCGCAATCAAAGGCATTCTAACGGTACGACATATATATTCGCTTTTGTCAATGAGATCCACAGACAGAAATGCCATTTGCTGCTCTCGCGACGAGATATATAGATGTATTGATCGGCCAATCGGCATTGTGTTTGCATGCGGCAGGACATGTTTATTGCCGGGACCGACACGTCGTCGGCCGCGGTGGAATGGACGATGTCCGAGCTCGTCAGGAACCCGGACGTCCTCGCCAAGGCACAGCGCGAGGTGCGCGGCGTCGTGGGCGACAACAGAGACGCGGTCCTCGAGTCCGACCTCCCTCGCCTGCACTACCTGAAGCTGGTGATCAGGGAGTCCCTGCGGCTGCACCCGCCGGCGCCGCTGCTGGTGCCCCGGGAAACCACCGAGCCCTGCACGGTGCACGGCTACGTGTTACCAGCCAAGACACGAGTGCTCGTCAACGCCAAGGCAATCGGCACGGACCCCGACGCGTGGGGCCCCGACGCGGCGCGGTTCGTGCCCGAGCGGCACGACGGCGGCGACCTCAACGACCACAAGCCGTGGCACGACGACACCTTCAGGCTCGTGCCGTTCGGGCTCGGCAGGCGGAGCTGCCCCGGCGTGCACTTCGCGACGGCCGTCGTCGAGCTGCTGCTGGCCAACCTGCTGCTCTGCTTCGACTGGCGCGCGCCGCACGGCGGCGAGGTGGACCTTGAGGAGGAGAACGGGCTGACGGTGCACAGGAAGAACCCGCTCGTGCTCGTGGCTGAAAGGAGGCGCGGCGCGGCCAGCGGTACGTCCTGTCTTGATCCACAAGGACACGACGTCGTGCCAGGAAAGTGATGCGGTGATCTAGTCTCACATAAGTTCAGCCAAATAAGTGGTGTCTATCGCATCCCCGTCGTCCCTTTCAGCTACGAATGGTTAATGGGGGGGTCCTCCAATATCCTTGCGTTACTCATGATTAATGGTGAAGAAAGTCCAAATTGCGTCTTTCAAGCAAAGCAGTTTGAAACTTAATGTACTCTCTCCGGTTTGAAAAATGGATGCCATACTTAGTGTTAGAGAGTCACACTTTGTGTGTCTTGACAAACACCTAGTCAAGATTAAATTATGTTTAGATTCACATTTCAAATGATTTTTACATTGCAATGGGTTTATATATGAAAAAATGTTTTACAGGAAGACAGCTGTCAAAAACTTTGTCTTCCAAGACCATTTCCGATGAAGGATTGAAGGAACATATAAACATCAATAGGTGGTGACTTTAATAGGTGAAGTCATGCATGAGTCCATCACATGCACATGGGCTTCAAAAAATATCGCCATTATTAAAAGCGTTGAGTATCGGTTATTCTCTAAACATAGTTATAGGCTGTGGGTGTGTAACCCTAGAGGGAAATCCCGGTAGGATTAGGCACAACTAAGAACTTGTGTACAGAGGAGTTGAAGGGGATTGGAGTGGATTGAGACGTATAGAACCCGTTTCGCAGGGCTTCATGAGCAGCTCCACGAACGGCTTCAACTGAAGCCCTCACAAAGGGTAAAAAAGACAGCAGCTTCATGCATGGAGCCCTTCGTGAAGCCTGAAACGACTCTCGTTGTGGAGGAGGAGCTAGAAAATGTGGCTCTTCGGGCTCCGCCACCAGCTGCACTGTTGCAGGTACCAAAATGCCTCTAGAGAGTTCACCTAATTTTCACCACAAAATTCCACCGACCAACTAACCTGGATCCATGGCACGCACTAGCAAACAACAGCAGAGGCCTGGCTCCAGCACTCCAGCAGCAACCAGCAATGGAGCACACGGCCGGCATGCAGGCCGATGTGCGCGCGCGTGGCAGGCACTGGTGAGCCAGCGCAAGCGTGCCGCCTGCCATCTAGGGAAGCAGCGCCTGCCAACAAAGTCAAAATTGACCTCAATTTGGTCAATTCACTGAAGAAATCTTCACAGAGATCGAAAACCGTCCACTAATATTGTTTCATGGTGAATTGGTAGAGGAGGAGGGCGGGCCTCGCTCTAGTGAGCGAAAGCACCTAGATGGCTCTAGTGAGCCAGTGGCAGCTGGGGGGAAGAAAATCTGGTGCATCCGCTATGCACACCGGATCCCGTGCATACCCGACCCCAGCGGTGACGCGTGGATGCCCCAATCCAATGGACTGCGTCCTCGGCTCCTCACCTAAACCCGGGCTCCCGACTTCTCCTCAATCAATCTCTCGGCTCCGCTTCGGCTCTATCCGAGCCCACCGCAATATCAGCTCCCTCTTTTTTCTCTGACATTGGCATATCGTCCTGAAAGCCACCTTCCTCCTCTCGGCGGACATCAGGGTCTCTTGTCGCCGAATTCTACGAGGCAACACGATTGCAACTGCAACAACACATATTCGGCGAGGCCTACTTCGCCGTCGACCTGGCACACTACCTCTTTCTCTGATGACGGAAGCGAGGGATTTGTGCGGCGGCAGGCCGGCAGCGGAGAAGAAGAGAGAGCCGAGCTCCTATACGTCATAGGCTCGTCGTGGGCCTCGCGGCTAAATGCTGGAGCCGTTGTCGAGGAGGCACTTTTCCGGTTTGGGCCAAGGTAGACGTCGGATGCTTTGGACCGACGCGTGTCGCATATCGGAGTGGGGTTGCACAACTGGGAGTTTGCATCCGGTTTCCACCGGATTCCTGGCTAGGAAGGGCACACATCCCCCCCCCCCCGCCCATCATATTAATATCAAATCTGTTTATGTTAGTGTTGATGTATTTGTGTGAACTGTATGGTTGTGCTCCTAGCTGAGTGGAAGTAATGTGTGATGTCTTTCGGCGACAAGAATACTTTGTCGCTTTTGAGTTGGGAATAAACTGTCCCAAAAACGAAACCATATTTGTTTCTTGATTTTGGTTAGTGTGCCTTAATTTTTCTTATATATACATGTGTGGACAAACGGGGACGACTAATTTACGCGTGCCCGGTAGGTGGCTTCCTACCGCGCGATCCACAAAACAAAGCTGCTAGTCCCCACCACTCCGCTCCCCTCACAGCAAGCAACCGCACATGGGTGGGCCCCACTGGCGCCCAAGCGCACCTCCATGCCGGCCATCTCCTTTCCCGTCCGCCGGCGGGAGAATATATTCATAAAACTTTTAGAAAAACGAAAAATATTTTTGAAAAATTTTTAGAAAAAGTTTTCAGAAAAGGTTTTAGAAAAACTTTTAGAAAAACGAAATATTTTTGAAAAAATTTTAGAAAAAGTTTTTCAGAAAATTTTTTAGAAAAACTTTTAACAAAAATATTTTCACAAAAGTTTTCACAGATTATATTTTCCAAAAAGTTTTTCCAAAAAAAATAAAAAAATAAAAGGGAGAGGAAAGGTTTTAGAAAATTTTTCGCAAAAACATTTTGCAAAGAAAAGAAAAAAATTAAAAAACAAAAAGTTTATAAAAAAAGTTTTTGAAAAAAAAACTCATGTGTCGTCGCCATCGACCTCGCCGACGAGGCTTCCACTTGCACCGCCCATGCCTCGCCGCGGGGCACCAGCTTCGCTGCGTCGCACCGCCCGCGCCCTCGTCGGCGGAGTGCCGAGCGCCGCCGCGCCGTCTCCCGCGAGGTCCGCCGCTGGCCTGCCTCAAAGCTCGCTGTTGCTCCCGATTCAGGGCTGCAGGAGCTCCATCGGGGCTGCGTGCCGCCGCTCTCGAAGGAACATCCGGACGCCGACGAACTGCCATATCCCCTGGGATGCAACCCCCGACCGCCGCCGAGCAGCCGTGGCCGAGGCCCCAAGTACGCCGGATCTGGGGAAAAGCAAATGGAGGAGTCGGGACTCGGGAGAGGCCGTGGGAGCTCCGCGAGGGCTCATCGGCTGCGGGAGGTCTCCGCCGCCGATCCCTCGCCGAGGCCGCTGGCCGCCGTCAGCAGGTCACAGTGGCCAAACACCTCCGCCCTCAGGCCCTCCCCCGGCGGGGGTGGAGCTCTGCCGCCGCGCCCCCCTCCTGTCCTGTGGGGGCCGAGCTCTCCCCACGCGGCAAGGATGCGAGGGCGCAGGTCGTCGGCGAGGGGCAGTAGACGAGGATGGGGATGGACTGTGGATGGGGCTCGAGCTGCGGGTCCCGCCACCCGAGAGGATAGAAGCGCGTGTGTGGTGTGGGGTGTGCGTTCGTTCGGGAAGTCACGCCCGAGAGTAATATTAGGATTGCTGTGGACAAACATCAAATCCTATTTCTGTCTGATCATCATGCATAATAAATGAGCGCCACACTAACCAAAAATCATACGGAGCAGTGGAAAATTGTTTTGAGTGAGCGGAGCAAGGCAAAGGAGCGTGAGCGAGCAGATGTCGCCTATCCCCATCACCCCCATCAGTCAGCTATCCCCTCGGCAGACGCAGGAGACGACGCTCGCCGCCAACGATTTGTCCTACGAGCCCATGAGGGCATCAACGCAGTCGTCCGCCTCTTGAACGTCTCCTCGGCGCCGACATCCGCGCGCGAGCGCGAGCACCGGGCGGCCGCGACCGCCACGTGCTCCGTTGCCGCCGTCGTCGAGCGTCCTGCAGACCCGCTCCACACGCCGGTGCCGCGCCGCGGCGGGCAGCATGGCCATGATGGCCCCGCTGAGCGGAGAGGGGTTCCCATCCGCGACGCCGCCGGAGCACCGCGCTCGGGAGACCGCGGGAACGTCCAGGCCTGGCTGCCGGCCGAGCAGAACGGGAGCCGGCGCTCCCCGGCGCCTCCATGAGCGGCGCACGAGGAGGATGGCGGGGCTCTCGGGGTGGACGGTAAATCAAATACCGTCCGGGGTGGACGGTATTTCATTTACCGTCCACCCCTTGGCCTCTGCTGGCCGTGGGATCGGCCTCGTGCGGCTGAGATCCAGCTGACTAGTCGCCGCCCTCGAGACTTCTCCACGGTCTCCTCGCGCCTCTGGGCGGCTGGGCCTGGCGGCTGGCGCCGTCCCCCGTGCGCCGACTGCCGAGCGTCGTTAGCGATGCTTGCTCCTGTGCGTCCGCGCTGCTCGTCGCCACGAGCTGCCCCAGGCGACGAAGCCGGCCGGTGCAAGCACGCCGCCGTTCTGCACCACGAGTTCAGGCGCTCAGCTGCCCCAGGCGGCGAAGAGGCACCTCCACCAGTCCACCACCCCGCCAGCCTTGCGCCGAGGGCAGGAACACGCACGCGTCAGGCGTCGCGGCCGGCGCGTCGGCGCCGCCGCCGATCGAGCTTGCGCCGAGACGGGCCTTGCGGACGGGGTCTACATCCTCTCCATGTCGCTGCGAGACAACGACGACAGCGTCAGGTTCCACCAGCACCCTGCCGCCGTGTCAGCCACGTTCCCGGCTGTCATGAGAGGCCATCTTCGTCTGCGCCGGCGGTGAGCACCAAGGTTCCGGCAGTCGCAAACGGCGCGTTACGGGTACTCGCGGTCGGCGCGAGCTCGGGGATCTTTCTCTCCGCACAGGGTCCATCCGAGCCGCAACAAAGGCGGCGTGCCGAAGCCGAACATCGCGGGCCCTGGCCTCGGCGATCGGCGGGGACACCGACGGCCGACGCGACGCGACGCGCTTCGTGCCCGAACGACACGACGGCAGCTTCAGGCTCGTGCCGGCGTGCACTTCGCCACAGCCGTCGTCGAGCTGCTGCTCGCCGACATGCTGCTTCGACTGGCGCACGCCGCATAGCGACGTGGATTTTGAGGAGAACGCGCAGCTGCCGGCGCACACGAAGAACCCGCTCGTGCTTGTGGCTCAAAGGAGGCGTGCGGCCACTGGCCAGTGATACGTTCCGTGTTGATCCTTAAGGACACAACGTCGCTGCCAGGAATGGGCTGCGGTCAGTGATCTGAGTTCGGCAAATACTGATGAAAATACATTGAATACTCATCCAAAAATCTCTAGAATGTTTTATATTTTGGTAAAAAATTTGGGAGTGGCTAATTTACGGGTACCCAGAACTTCGGTTCCCTACGCTCGATCGGACAGCGGGCTGGTCCCGACAAGGGCACGTGGTTACCGTGGGTACCACTCACATCCGCACTCCCACGGTCCCACCACCCACACTCGTCACGTTGCCGCACTTTCGTTCTCACTGAAAAAAATATGTGCGTGAAAAAGTTTTCACGAAATTCTTTAAAAACATTTCAGAAACTTTTTAATAAAAAAGAAGAAGAAATCAGAAATGGAAGATAAAATATAAGAAAAATTAAAACTTTACAGAATTTTTTAAAAAAACGGTTCGAAAAAGTTTTCAGAAAACTTAGAAAATTTTTCGAAAACTTTTCAAAAAAAATTGAAATTTTTTTTAGATAAAAAATTTCGCAAAACTTTAAAAAAGATGAAAAAAAACAGTTTTCCAAAGAAAGTTTTTTAAAAAATCGCAAAATGTTCTAAAAAATGGCGGACTTACTACGTCACCGGCGGGGCGGCGGTCAGCTGCTGCGCCTCCAGCCTGGGGCGCCACCACTGCGTCTCCGGCCGGTCGCCGCCGTCGTCGCGCCACCAGCCCGCTGCGGTTTCCGGCCGACCTGCTGCCGTGGCGCCTCGAGGCCGCCGCGCCTGAGCGCACCGCGCCACCGGTCGAGGCACCACTGCTACGTCTCCGGTCCGCCGCCGCCGCGTCTCCGGTTCGCCGCTGCCACGCCACCGGCCCGCCACGGCTCCGGCAGCGGGGGTTCTCGCCACGACGGATCTGGGGCCGCAGCTCGCCGTGGCGGCACGTGAGTCCGGCGCACAGGAGGCGCAGATCATCAGCGCGGCATCGCGGGGGGCACGGCGGGGCGCAACCCGCTGTCGAGGTGCTCGTGGCGACGGGTTGCGGGGGGCGGCGCAGGAGTCGAGGGGGGGGGGGGCGGATGGGGTATGGGAGCGGATGAGGAGGAGTGGAAAGAGAGAAAGCTTTGGGCCCCATAAGGGCACGGATCGGAGCAGTGCGCGCGGGCGGAAGGCTTGGGACGCGCGAGCGTCATATTAGCTTTGCGACAAAATTTGGATCCTTCCAGGCCTTTGTATTTTAGGACAAAGGGGAGTAAGTGATGTTTCGGAAGGTACCTATAGTGGCGCAAGTTGATATCCAATAAGGTTAGTGCCAATGTGCAGTGGCGAATCCAAGATACGAAGTGAGAGGGGTGACTCCCCCAAGTTAGATTTGTCCCTGCCAATGTGCACATTAATTAGCAAAGATGGTCTTTTTGTTGATTTGATAGTAAATTGATAAGATGCAACTTGGGTAATAGGAAATACAACAATTAAAACCCATACAAGCACTGAGATGAAGTTATTTCATATATGATATTTGTTTTGGGCACACTGGGATAGAGTAGATATGACATGATGTAACAACAAAAACCGTGATATATACTATGCATTGGCTATAATTGGAACATTTTAACTTGGGAAAAACTGACAGTGATATAATTGTTGGTGGTTACAATTGCCCAAACAGTACGTTCGGGGCTCTGAGACAAGATCGATGCCTTAGAGAGCTTCTAGGGAACTGAGTGACTAGATGATCTTACAAGAGCGATTCTACCCCTGCCTCCAAGGCCCTAGGGCTGTATTTATAGCGGTCTGGAACCTAGCTCTAGGCGTAATAAGACCAGGGTACCCCCGGTACGGTGTCGGGATTTCCCCTAGGCCCCGCCGGTACGGGAGGGGCCATTGGGTAATAGTCTTCATCTGTGCCCCCCGCGCAGGGGTGGGGGCCCTTGCCGTCCTTCCGCCGTGAGGTCACCCCCTGACAGATGGTGTCGGGTGACGTCCTCTGCTTTCTCCCCGTCCTCCTTCGGAAAGAGCGTCACCCACCCAGGAGAGCCCCGGGCGATCGGGACTCCTCCGGCCTGCCTGGCGTCCTTCGTCAGGGCCTCCTCTTACTCCTCCCTCCTTTGGTAGTCTTCCATGGTGGTGGCGAGAACCGATGCTCCGGGGAAGTCCCTCTCTCATCGGGACTCCTTCGGAGGCCGGTCCTCCTCGGCTGGCTCTCCCGGTGGCGCTTGAGTCCCAGGTGACCCTGCCTCCCCCGGGGTTCCTCCGGGGACCCGACCAGGCCCGCGGGCCCGGGCCCTCCCTTCGTTGTCCACCCCCTGGCGGGTGAGCCCTGCGTACTTTTCCTCAACAATAATGCACTGAGATTTGCACTATACTTGTAACTAGACCATAAAAGGTGTCTGCAGGTTAACTTTGAAGGTCTAAATTTGCCATATCAAACAGTTTTTTTTTTTTTTGGGGCCATTGTCGAGGTGTTAGACACGGCCGCCGATCGACTCAACGGGAGCTATAAAAGTACTACGTAACCATCGTTGTTCCATGCATGATAACAAAGGCAATGGTCAAAAGTACTTGCGCCACGGTTATTAGATTAGATGTGGCAGAGCTGGCCGTTGCTTTGTTAAGTTTCAGGCGTGGCTAACCATATGGCGCACGTTCGGTGGGTGTGGGATCGATATAGCCATCACAGCGTCAGCATGCATATGGTGCGACACCACACTGCCCAGATCACACTGTGATACGGCTAGCTCGCAGGAGTTGATGCTTCCTCGCTTGGATTCGGCGACACAGAGTGGTAGATCTGCGACCAATTCCGTTGCCTGTCCGATCCACTTCCCGTCCCTGTCCGCTGAACCAGTGTCACGACTCACGACCAGGTCAGGAGCGACGCTCGGTGCCCAACCAGCCACAGCCGGCCCGCAGGCAGCTAGCGGCGCGCGGGCGTCATGCATGACACACAGCAGCAAACCAGGGACGACGGCCAACACAAGGGCGAATAGTGCCTAGTGGCACAACGGCATGCAGCTGGCCGGGGATGGCGGCAACGGCAATGCATGGAACACTCCCGGGCAAGGCCAAAATGCCAAAAACGGTGGAACCTTGAGCCTCGGGCAATCCGTCCATGCCACAAATATCCAATGGGTCGGCCATCATGGATTCATGTGCGGCGGCGATCAACTTAGCGCTCACCGCCGCAGCAGACTACTGATCATCAGCCCGTGTGTCGGTCGCGGACGGCCACACGACGATGGAGTCGCCGCCGCCTGTCGCGGTCGTGGCGGTGCCGTTCCCGGCGCAGGGCCACCTGAACGCGCTGCTGCACCTGTCGCTGCAGCTCGCCTCGCGCGGCCTCCCGTCCACTACGCCGCGCCCCCGGAGCACGCCCGCCAGGCCCGCGCGCGCGTCCATGGCTGGGGCGGCGGCGACGACGGCGACGACGCCCTGCTCCGCACCGTCCGGTTCCACGAGCTCCCCATCCCCGCCTACGCCTCGCCGCCACCCGCCGCCACCCCCGGCGGCGGCGGCCCGGCCGCGTTCCCGTCCCACCTCATGCCGCTGTGGGAGGCCTTCACGGCCGGCGCGCCGGCGCCGCTCGCGTCGCTCCTCGCCGCGCTCTCCGCCACCCACCGCCGCGTCGTCGTGCTCTACGACCTCGCCAACGCGTTCGCCGCCGAGGAGGCCGCGCGGCTGCCCAACGGCGAAGGGTACGGGCTCATCTGCACCTCCCTGTCGACTCTCCTCTGGTGGACGGACGCCGGAACCAGCCTCCTGCGTGAGCTCAGTGTCGGCTGCGTCCCCATTCACACCTACATACCGGAGGAGTTCATGGAGTACTCGAGGAAACGGGCGAGGTCGGATCAGACGATCCCGTCCAGCGCCGGCGTGCTCACCAACACCTGCGTCACACTCGAGGGCGAGTCCATTGATTTCTTCGCGGAGCAGCTGGCCGGTGCAGGCAAGAAGCTCTTCAACGTCGGCCCGTTGAACCCAATTTTACTGCTCGACGCGAGTTCTTCATCCGAGGAGCAGAAGGGAAGCAGCAGCAGCGACAAGGAGCGGCACGAGTGCCTACGGTGGCTGGACGAGCAACCGCCGGCGTCCGTGCTCTACGTGTCGTTCGGCTCGACGACGTCGCTGCGCGGCGAGCAGGTCACCGAGCTCGCCGCGGCGCTGCGCGACAGCGAGCAACGTTTCATCTGGGTGCTGCGCGACGCTGACCGCGGCAACATATTCACGGATGATTGCGGCGAGGACCACCGGCACGCCAAGCTCATGTCGGAGTTCACCGAGGAGACCGGAGGGAGGGGGATGGTGGTCACCGGGTGGGCGCCGCAGCTGGAGATCCTGGCGCACGGCGCCACGGCGGCGTTCCTGAGCCACTGCGGCTGGAACTCGACGATCGAGAGCATGGCCCACGGGAAGCCCATCCTGGGATGGCCCATGCACTCCGACCAGCCGCTGAACGCCGAGCTGGTGTGCAAGCACCTCGAGGCCGGCGTCCTGGTGAGAGCGGTGGAAAAGCAGAGGGAGGTGATACCCAGGACGACCATACAGGAGGCGATCGAAAAGGTGATGGTCTCTGATGAAGGGCGCAAGATCCAGCAGCGTGCGATGGCGATAGGCGAGGCCGTCCGTTCGTCTGCGGCAGCAGGCGGGGCGTCGCGGAAGGACCTCGAGGACTTCGTTGCTCACATCACCAGGTGAACTGGGAGTGCCAGGTCGAAAAATGTTTCCAGATTTCTATACCACGTTTTAATTTCAATGTCAATGTAATTCGAGCTTTGGAAATTTAAGAAAATTATGTATGTATAGCTAGCATTTTTTTTCTTTTTTTTACAAAGATGAAGTTCAGACACAACTGCCACATGGATAACGTTTATGATATCTCTACTAATTAATATATATGGTGGTGAATGTTGTTATAGCAATATGCCAACAACTCAACAGAGTTTCTATTTGCTTTTAGGCCATCCTGTATACTATCTTGTTAGAGATTACGAGCTCTGTTAGAGTTTCATAAACCTTTAGGTCGCCTTGTCATTTTCATTACCACCAACTTTTGTCAAAGTTAATGAAATTAAATTTCCGTGCAAAAGAACTTTGGCTCATTTTACCTTTTTTTCATTTTCCATTCTCACTCTTTCTATGTCCGTACTAGTCTGCCAAATTTTGGTTTACGACATTTCCGAAGGAGGTTTAATTGTATTATTCACTAAAACAACAAATGGAGTAACTAATTTTTTGACACGCCCAAAAGTGTTCGCCTACACGGCTGTTTAGCCTGTGTGCGCGGTGTTTAAACGCAGTAGTGCCTAGCCGTGTCTGTTTAATCACTCGTTTAACCCGTATAAAGTGCTAAACAGTAGGTGACCGGATGTTTACTGTTTAACGTTTAGGCTAACACTGGCTCAAACACGTAACATATCTTAAATTTATGCTTTTTTTCCTGCTTATTATTCCTTTCCTTTCCATTGACGTTTGATTCATCAAGTGACCACATTAAGAGAGGGGCAAAACCTCGTAGGCGTTTTTTTTACTCGAGTGTTGAACCTTTTGTGCTCGACAATACTCCATTCTTGCCGCCGTACCAGTCGTGGACTCATGACCATACCTGGCGGCTAACCGATGTTAGTCAAAATCAACATTAACATGATGTCGTGGGCTCGTGCAAAAGTCTGCGTATAGTCTAGGGAGTAGGAACTATATATGGATGCCATTACTCGGAACAGCCTTAGCAAAAATCAGCTGGTGAAAAAAATCTGGAGCAGTTGAGAATCACCACTCACTCACTCACTCACTCACTCACTCAGCAATGCCCATGGAGACGCTCCAATCTCACGAGCTTCTTGCCGGCGCCGTCCTCGTCCTCGTCACCGTGCTCCTCTTGAACCAACTAATACGGCCTGCGCCGCGCACCAGTCCGCCTGCTTCTCCCCCACGCCCAAGAGGTGGCCTTCCCGTCATCGGCAACCTCCACCAGCTGGGCGCGCTCCCTCACGCCTCCCTCGCCGCGCTGGCCGCCGAGCACGCGGCGCCACTCATGCTGCTCCGCCTGGGCTCCGTGCCGGCGCTCGTCGTCTCCACGTACCGCCGCCGCGGCGCGCGCCGCGTTCCAGCACAACGACCGCGCCATGTCCGGCCGCCCCGTCCAGCGCGCGCCGACCAGGCTCTCCTACGGCCTCCAGGACATCACCTTCTCCGCCCCCGACAGCCCGCTGTGGCGCGCCGCGCGCCGCGCCTGCCTGTCGGAGCTCCTCGGCGCGCCGCGCGTGCGCGGGTTCCGCGCCGTCCGCGAGGACGAGGCCGCCGCGCTCGTCGCCGCCGTGGCGGGCGCGTCGGCGACGGGCTTTCCGGTTAACCTGAGCGAGAGGCTCTTGTCGACGAGCAACAGGATCGTGATGCGGGTCGCCTTCGGCGATCACGGCGAGGAGACCGCCGTCCTCGAGGAGGCGCAGAAGCATTTCGGAGCTTTCTTCGTGTCGGATTACGTGCCGTGGCTCCGGTGGGTGGACGCGCTGCGTGGCCTCCCGAGGCAGTTGGAACGATACTATCACGAGCTCGATGCGTTCTACGAGAGGGTTATTCGCGACCACCTTGACAAGCCTGCGGGCTCCAGCTCCAAGGAGGATGACGACTTGGTCGACGTGCTCCTTCGCCTGCATAGGGATCCGGCTCACTGGAACACGTTCGGCAGCCGTGGCGCCATCAAAGGCATCTTGATGGTATGTATGTACACACGTGCTTGGCACTTGACAATTGACATAGGCACATGTACATGTTTCTCGACGACAATTAGTACACAGAACGTCTGAGAAGTTTGAGCATTTGCAGGACATCTTCGTTGCCGGAACAGAGACGGCAGCGGCGGCGTTGGAATGGACGATGACGGAGCCAATCAGGCATATACGGAGTATACACGTACACGCCCGCACATCTTCTCGAGACTGAAACGACAAATTAATCTTGGTGCTAACGAGCACTGATATTTATACACTACTTTGTGCTTAATTAGAATATGACTAGCAAAGATGCATGTGCGTTGCTACGGGCGAATATTATAGAGATGTACCGAACATCTCATGTATTTTTATTACAAAATTAAGTTATACTTTTTTCAATGTTAAACTAAATTAGCATACATGGCGAATTGAAAGGGCTACACCCAAAGCAGTGCGATGCAACAAGCTGGCAAAAATTCCACTTTTCAGCTTTTTATATATTTATTGGTTAGTATGTTAACTAAATACAAGTGCTACTTTGCCTGATTGGTTAGTGGTCCTCCAATCCTACAAAGGGGTTCGTTGGTGGCTCCAAGTCCACCCTCTCATATTTCTCCTGTGTGCGTTTTTTCCTTCGTTTTTGCCGTCAGGTTTCGATTTTGCGGTAATTTTTTTATCGATTTGTCTCTGTTTCGGTTTAGGTTACAACAACGACGGACCGAACCAAAATATTATGGCAGGAATACTATTTGCTTTAAAAATAGGTAAAGATAAAGATTTTTGTACATTACTATATATGAAAAAGCGCATGTAGTTTGTTTCTAAAGAGAAAAAACGGTATAAATAGTTCCGAACATTGGCTGAATAAATGAGGGGAGAAAGTTTTGTTTGCAAAAGTAGGATATGTGAAGGTGTTAAAGCACTGAAAGTCTGAAAGCCAGTGAACTTGTAAGTAGAAAACTCTGTCTCGTGCTTCCGAGGTGTTGAAGCTTAAAGCCTAGCCGCCTAGGTGTGTTTGCATTGCATATATGGCTCTTGCGAGGGAGATTGGATTTCTCCTCTAGGTTCTCTAGTCCTCTTGATCCTATGAACAGTAATGCCACTTCCACAAGCCCACAACTACATCACATAATCATTATGAACAACGGCAATGCTCCATGTAAGATGTCCAATAGGAAAATTTTCATTGGACGGTCCGTTGCAACATCAAACACACATATCTGTAACATCAAAAATAAACATATGCAACATTAGAAACCACATATTGAAACACAACGAAACATCCGAACGTGGGGGGTAAAAATTCCCGCCGCAGCATCGGAGCCCTGTTGTATGCAACATCGTTCAATTTTGTGCAACATCAAAATAAAGTTATTTCAACATCACTATCATACAACTGCAACACTGAAAAATCCTACGAAAACATAGCGAAACGTCTTGATGTGGTGGAGTAAAATTTTTCGTCATAACATTGAGTGATATTTCATGAAACATTCTCATAACAACACGATGCAACATGAAAAGCAGCGAATGGAATTAAAATCAATTGTTACAACATCAGTACGAGTGTCCGGTCCGATTTTTTCTTTTTGAATAATTCGATCCGATTCGGGAACGCTAGCACTTCCCTACTTCGTATGAACAAACCTAGCGGGCGAGGTGCGGCGTGCTGGCGAAGAAGCTGCTGACTGCTGCGCTCCTGCATGGCTGCATGCATGCGTGCATGTGCACGGCACGGCAGCGCGTGTCTGTCCGAAGTCGGCGGCCACCAGACCGCCAGCGCCCGCGCGCTGGCCGAAAACGACTCGTGGGTCGTGGCCAGATTGGACTATTGCACCAGCAAGGACTCCAGGAGGAAGCACGTACGCATTGGACCGCACAGGCAAGAAACTAGAAACCTGCACGGCTGCACCTACGCTCTGCTGAATGTGTCGTGTAGTACTAGACTACTAGCTAGCTCTGGAACCAAAAGCTAGCCGACTACTAGCCGTAGTCGCCGGTCGGCGGTCGCCCACGCCCACCATCCCGATTAGATTTTTGACCAGCCTCATTTGTCTTGGCTGGATGCCTGGATCAAGACGGTATGTGTGCACCATCACCTTTCCGTTACAATTCTCTTCCAAACCCATTCGGTCTAGCCAGGTGAAGATTTGGACTGCTCCGTCTTGAGCAGTCAGACGATGGCGGCGTCGACGTTGCTCCCTTCATGAAGGCATCGTCCTGCATGACCCTCTCGCCCTACCTTCTCGGCTCGGATTGCTAGTCGTTCGGTGACGTGCGTGTATCCATGGTGTATACCCCCTCCTGCAGGTTTTGGTCGGGTTCTACCTGTGATCGTCGTTTCTTTCTGCGGCTGTCATCTCCCTGCCTCATCTACATCACCAGGGTTGCCTAGGTCGTTGTCAGTTGGCGGTTGTGTTGCCGCCCTTCGCTTGCCCACGAGTGCTTTGCCGTCGTTCAGTGGACGCTTTGCCACTTGTGTCGCTTCTTGTCCAGTGGATGCTTTGTCACTGCTGATGCTGGTGCTTTGTCGCCTTTGGTCGTCGTACGATGAAAGGTTGTCGCCCCTCTATGCTGACGGCTTTCTTGTCGTCGTTTGGTGGATGCTTGGCCACCTCTGCTGCTTTCCGAGCGGATGCTTGTCCGCCATGTCTTCGTCTCTAGTGGATGTTTTGCCACTCTGTTTCGTTGGAGGACTTTAGGCAATCTTCTCGGTGTTGTCTTGCTGTCAGGCTCAAAGTTTAGTCTCGTTAGGTTTGGCAGGTGTGTGTGGGTTAGGTGGTCGCTCTTGTTGTTTAGTTTTTGTTTTGTTTCTGTTGGGATGTCTGTTTTCTTTTCGCTTGTTGTCGTCCGGCGCTTCGAGGGTTCTCTCAAAGTTGATTCGTTGTAAAACTCTCTTCCGCTTAATGAAAAAACATGCTATGCACGTTCTAAAAACCACAACTAAAAATCGTTGCACGCGGCAAAGCCACCGTTGGGTCCTGCTGCCCAGGGGCGGATCTAGCATGGGAGCTGGAGCCCCCCTACCCCCGTGAACTCCATGGAAGCCCCCCTCCCCCTCCCCTCCCCCAAAATTTAAGAAATTTTACCCATAGAGAAAGAGGAGGAGGAGGAAAAAGAGGAGGAAGAAGAAGAGAAAGGAAGAAAGAAGAAGGCAAAACTCAGCCCCCCCCCTCCCTTGAAATCTTGGATTCACCACGGCTGCTGCCTGCGCATTGTCGTGGACTCGTGGCAGCATTTCATTGGTGTCGTTCACACTAATAAATTAAATATCAAATCCATTTTGCGACGATGGTCAACTTTTCTCTGGCGTGAAAACCAGGGAGTGTCTACCTATCACCTAGGCAATTTTGCGGCTTCCGTTGCCCATGCAATTCTGGGGTTGGGATTACACAGATTTGTAGCAAAAGAAGATTTGGGTGCTAGCGTATCAGTTATCACACAAATTTGAAACCATGGATACTACCCAGATTTGGGTGCTAGAGAAGCCACAATACCCATATTTGATGCAAAAAGGGAATTGGGTTATCTATAGTTAGAAAAATACAGAATAGTGGGATTCATGACGAACCCTGTTAGATGCAGATCTCTAGCAAATGGAAAGAATGAAAAATAAATAAAAATATCAAACTATCAAATCCAACAAATGTTATCTATAGTTAGGAAAATACAGGTGGGATTAATGACGAACCCTGTCAGATGCAGATCTCTAGCAAATGGAAAGAATGAAAAATAAATAAAAATATCAAACTATCAAATCCAACAAATGTTATCTATAGTTAGGAAAATACAGATTCATGGGATTCATGACGAACCCAGTCAGATGCAGATCTCTAGCAAATTACAGAATGAAAATTGCAAAGTAGCAAAATAATAAAATTAAAAAGTACAGATCAATGATATAGATTTTACGTGGTTGTTTTACTGTAAAAATACCACGCGCATACTGTAAATGGAAATCTTATTGGGAAAATTATATAAACCACGTACCCTGCTTGGAACCATAGCGGGCTTGCAAGTAACCTTGTTCCACCTAGAAATCTGGAAATGACAGCCTTGCGCTGCCGCCTCGCTGCCCTCCAGGCGGACCTTCGAGATCGCCCGGCGCTGACGCCTCGCCGCCCTCCGGCGAACCTGGAGATTGCCCGGCACTGCCGCCTCGCCCGACGCCGCGCCCTCACCGCCCTCCAGCTGGACCTTGGAGGTCTCCCAGCGCCGCCGCCTCGCCCGACGCCGCGGTGTCGCCGCCCACGCGGAAATGAAACTAGTAGTTTGTCGCTGCCGTGTAGGGTCAAATAATGGTCAGAGAAAAAAAAACAACCAAACGGCAGATGTGATGGCGAAATCAGATGGACGAAACAAATCAGACTCACAAATCAATCGGTTAGAAATTCGAGCAACACAAATGCCCGGGCAACGTTTAGCTTTTCCCAAACTAAAAGTAGAGAGCTTAGTCCTGTCAAAGTTTTCTTTATAACATATCCTTTTGTCAAAGTGGGAAAGCTCGGGGTAATTTATAACAAAAGAAATGCGTGTGACCTTTGCTATGAGTTTGTGACTTGAGCCTACACTGAACTGGTATATATACGAAACGCTAAACGAAGAAGGTCTAGCAAGAATTGAAAGAAGACGAAGAGAGATGAGCAAAATCATATATAAGGTTATTTTCCTGTGTATCCACCCCTTAATGGAGTAACATGTGTTTGATGGATGACGATGTATGGTTAGCACTGCTGCGTGTGTGCCATTGATGATTATGCATGCTCAACTAATAGGATCTCAAATTCCTAAGCCCTTCATGTTTCTAGTTTGCATTATTAACTAAATACGAATACAAATGTTTTTTAAACATATCGAATTGTATGGTAGAACCACCCACACAATGTGGGTTAGTCACTCCATTAGCTGTGATAGAAATGGATACTGTGGAAGTTTTTTTTTTAACGAAGGTTGTGAAATCTGAATTATTTCACTTTTTACAATGAAACAAAAATTGAATTAATCGTGGCACATGGCCACAACCCACAAACATTTCCCATTTACTTCCCTACATTTTCCATTTGAGATTTGATTCATCAAAGAAACCATTAGCTAGGCAGACAAATCTCGTAGGCTTTCTTTTGCTCTAGCTCTGATTGGACTTTGGACCCTTCATGCTCGCCAAAACACCATTCGCGCCGCCGCGCCAGTTGGCGGCTAATAACAGTGCAACACTGGTAGTAGCCAAGATCATGACAAAGTCTGCGTGCCGTCTATAAATAATATACTGTTCTTGCCACGCTATGCTTAGCCGCCGCTTACCACAGACAGCAGGTGACCAAAAACACCTCCACCGCACCACCCAGCACAGCAATCTCCATGGAGACTCTCCAAGTTCAACATGGCGATCTCCTTGCACGCGCCTTCCTCGTCCTCGCCATCACCGTCGCCACTCTCTACCTCACGCGACTTCTGCTCGCGCCGCTCAAGAGGAGCGCTGGTGCCAGCGCCGCCACTGCCAGCTCCAGCTCGCCGCCGTGCCTCCCGTGCCCAAGGGGCCTGCCTCTCATCGGCAACCTCCACCAGCTCGGCGCCGTCCCGCACGACGCCCTCGCCGCTCTGGCCGCCAGCCACGCGGCGCCGCTCATGCTCCTCCGCCTGGGCTCCGTGCCCACGCTCGTCGTCTCCACCGCCGACGCGCTCCGCGCCGCGTTCCAGCCCAACGACCGCGCCATGTCGGGCCGCCCGGCGCTGGCCGCCGCGACGCGGATCACCTACGGCCTCCAGGACATCGTGTTCTCGCACCCGGACGGCGCGTTCTGGCGCGCCGCGCGCAGGGCGTCCCTGTCCGAGCTCCTCAGCGCCCCGCGCGTGCGCGGCTTCCGCGGCGTCCGCGAGGGCGAGGCCGCCGCGCTCGTCTCCGAGATTTCCAGAGCAGGATCCCCCGTGAACCTGAGCGAGATGCTCATGGCGACGAGCAACAGGATCCTGCGCCGCGTCGCGTTCGGCGACGACGGCGACGGCGAGGGGAGCATCGAGGCCGGCGCCGTGCTCGACGAGACGCAGAAGCTTCTTGGAGCTTTCTTCGTGTCCGACTACATGCCGTGGCTGGGGTGGGTGGACACGCTCCGGGGCCTGCGGAGGCGGCTGGAGCGGAACTTCCACGAGCTCGACGCGTTCTACGAGAAGGTGATCGACGATCACCTGAACAAGAAGCGCGCGGTGGGTTCCAAGGCCGAGGACTTGGTGGATGTCCTCCTCCGCCTGCACGGTGATCCGGCTTACAATAGCACGTTCAACAGCCGTGACCAGATCAAAGGCATCCTTACGGTACGTCACTCTCGATCATCTCGTCGCATGTAACTTTAATTTCACAAGTTTCTTGATCGGACGTTTCTTCTGAACAACCGGAACTTAACTTCTGTGTTTTATTCGTGTGTGTTCCAGGACATGTTCATTGCCGGGACCGACACGGGGGCGGCGACGGTGGAGTGGACGATGACGGAGCTGGTCCGGCACCCGGACATCCTAGCCAAGGCGCAGGAGGAGGTGCGCGGCGCCGTGGCCGACGGCAGCGACCGTCGTCGTGGAGTCGGACCTGCCACGGCTCAAGTACCTGAAGCAGGTGATCCGGGAGTCGATGCGGGTGCACCCGCCGGTGCCGCTGCTGGTGCCCCGTCAGACGATCGAGCCCTGCACGGTGTACGGCTGCGAGATCCCGGGCGGGACGCGGGTGTTCGTGAACGCCAGGGCCATCGGGCAGGACCCCGCCGCGTGGGGCCCCGACGCGGCGCGGTTCGCGCCCGAGCGGCACGAGGAGGTGGCCGACCTCGGCGACCACAAGCCCTGGCACGACAGCTTCAGGCTCGTGCCGTTCGGGGTCGGCCGGAGGAGCTGCCCCGGCGTGCACTTCGCCACCTCCGCCGTGGAGCTGCTGCTGGCAAACCTGCTCTTCTGCTTCGACTGGCGCGCGCCGGATGGCGCGGTGGTGGACCTGGAGCAGGAGACCGGGCTCACCGTGCACAGGAAGAACCCTCTCCTGCTCGTGGCGGAAAGGAGATGCGGCATGAAGTCTGAAGTGGAAGTGATAAGGTCGCTGGCTGATGTTACGGCAAGGACTGGAGACATGTATTTTAGTAGCAGCAGCGTAGCTATACATCTGTCGACGTCGTGTTACGGCATGAAGTCGTGTACTTCGATATATACAGAAGGTTTGACCAGGAGGAAGTTCCAGTTCACTGTCGACGTCGAGAGAATGGTTTTTCTGTATCATCTGTCATTGCAATTGGCTGAAGTTCAGGGATCAGCTCATGTTGACCCCCCTAATAAACGCCAAGAACGCCCCCACTATGCACTTGGATCGTGATAGGCTTGTACCAATTCGGGCGTACGTGATAGTCTCGCATGGGACGACATGTACAGTCAAGTTGATGAATCTTGCCTGAGGTAGCAAATCTGACTCTTTGGATATTAATTAAAAGGACTACACATGAGCTAATTATAAAATTAATTGCAAAAGTTGTGACTAATTCACGAGACGAATTTGCATCCCCATTCTTTGTTCGACATTTAATTGTATCAATTGGGCTCTTGTGGTAGCAGGTACATACCGACTTGCCAATTTGCATCCCCATTCTTTGTTTGGAGGTTCAGCTGCTTCCTTTTTTTATCTTTGTACAAGATGTGAAAAAACAAATATTAGTGGATTTTTAGTTTTCAGAACAACTGTTGCTCAGTGTATGATTCTTGTTATCATCTCATGATGAGCTAATTGATCCTTGCAGTCGCTGTTGCTTTGTTAGTTCTCGTAGTAACCTCCTCAATTTCACAGAGAAAATCACTTCTTTGCTATGAAAATCAGTTTGGTTGTGGCAACTGAGAAGCGAGCCGCTGCCTCCGCACTGAGGACATCTACATAGACTACATTGGTTCATGTGATCGCCGCCGCATAGTCAATTGTCAGTTTTATTTTTTTCTTGTTTCTTCAACCATCAATTTTACAAGAATATATGTCTTTTCATTATAAACATTTTTTAAAAAAATTGTGCACTGCTTTGTGGGTTTTGTGGAGTACGGGAAACCTCAGGGTGCCGAAGCACCTGAATCCGTGAATTGTCCAAGCTTTTTCTTTTTTTGGCGTGGTGCCGCATGCACATGCGTGGGCAATTCTAATAGATTTCATTTTCTCTTTCCACTTTTCAGCCACAAAGAGAATTTGGAGGGGAAATCTACTCCAAATATCCTATTTTCTTCTTTTTTATTATTTCTCAATCCTCTTTATTCTCGCCCTTCTCTCTTTTAGAAAGGAAATTCCTCCCACTCCCCTTACTTTGTTATCTTTTCAATCACATAATCTGCTAGTCCCGTCATTTTTTGGTCATTCGATCTGTCGTGCCGCCTTGCCATCCACCACCACCAGCAGCAGCTGTCCAAGATCTGTGCACCGGTTGTCCCTGTCAGCTGTGCGGCGGTACTACCCTCCGCGACGGTCGCCCGACCTTCCGCGCCACCGCTGACCCGCCCTTACTGCCGACGGAAGGGAAAACACGAGGGATACGAGAAATGGAGGATTGAGAGAAAATGCCACTAACCAATGGTCGCGTATGTAACGAGTGGAAAGAGAAAAGGGGAAAGTGGATCTGTTATACCCTTGTCTCCAAAATTTAGAATTGTGAAAGGGAGTTCTGTATAACGGGCAAAAGGGGAAAGAAGAAAATTATTTACTGAATTTGCTCTAGTTCCCAGTGCGGGCGAAAATAGAATTAAATACCTGGCATACAGACAACATAGAAGTGTACAGCTCCTTGCTTTACATAAACAGGTAATCACACGCGTTAACAGACGCTCCACCTTTTGCCTCTGCGGGCCACCTGAAACAGAATGGCGGCCGCAAAGCCCAGGCCATACCCAGATCCAGCAAAACAAAACATCACAATGGTATCCTCTGAACTCCTCTCGTGTTCCGAATGAGGGGTTCCTTTATCTGAACCGCTGCACTGCTTAGACAGCGGCTTGCCACACAGCCCCGCGTTCCCTTCAAAAGAAGCGTTGGTGAACGTCAGAAACTGCCCTCCCTGAGGGATGCTCCCCTCCAGCTGGTTGTAGGAGACGTTCAACCAGGCAAGAGAGGTTAGAGATGCTAATGCCTCTGGGATCTGCCCTGCAAGATGGTTGGAGGAGAGGTCCAGTGATTCGAGCTGCTTCAAGTCACTGAACTGTGGAGGAATCGTTCCAGTGAAGGTGTTGTCTGACAGGTTGAGCCCGCGGAGCGACAAAAGCCTTCCGATCGAATCTGGGATAGTGCCCGTGAATGCGTTATCGGAGAAATCAATCACGTTGAAGGCCATCAAGATCTTGCTGACCGTTATGGATGTTCCTTTATATGTGACTACCACTGTGTCTCGATAGAATTTCCCTGAAAGATTGTTCTCCAAGGCTAGTGGCGCGTCGTTCCTGCTAGTGACCATCATCGCTTTGAGCTTCTCAAACCACCATGAATCCAAGGTGCCGGAGAAGTTATTTGAGGCTAGATCAATGATTTGCAAGGTTAAGAATGCTGTCCTGTTTTGATCACTCTCAACAGGAACTTTACCCACTGCACCAGAGAATCTGTTGGATCTCAGTACTAGAACTCTAAGCTTGGGCAACTTCATCATCCAGCTAGGGAACGAACCACTGATATTGTTGTTTCCAACATCGAAAACCTCCAAGTTGTTGCAGTTAGAGAGTGACCTTGGCAACTGCCCCTCGATCTGATTCCCGTTGAAATCTATGGTTTGGGAAACACAACCTCCTTTCATATCATCAGGGAGCGTGCCCTCAAGTTGGTTCTGTCTCATCTTCAGTATAGTCAGATGTCCATCTAATAGACAAGACGGAACATGGCCACTGAAATGGTTGTAAGAGATGTCAAGTAATTGGAGATTGCTTGCATTACAGAGCATAGGTGGGATGCCTCCATGCAGTGTGTTGTTGGCCAGATTCAGAAAGAAAGGACTGCTTACTCGTTCCACCAAGTACTTTGGGATGGATGAGAAGAGATTGTTTGAGTAATCCAAGAACTGGGGAGATTCTGGGATGGGTATGGGCCCTTCAATACTGTTGAAACTAAGATCAAGATAGTATATGCTGGCATTGGAAAGAGGCAGGTCTATACTGGTAAACTTGTTGCGCGAAAGATTGAACTTGAATACATCTACGTTCGCGGCCTGGCCTCCCCATATCCATTTTGGTATAGTTCCACCAATCTGGTTGCAAGAAAGGTCAAGATCGTCTACCAAAATATACCTTAATATGGAGGGGATCTTGGTCATGTTGCAGCATGCTAACCCCAGAGAGTTGATTTGAGGGAGTGATGCAGACGAAGAACCTATGTGCTCATCGTCCACTATCACTGTCAGTTTGTTAGCTGACAGGCAGAGGTTACTTAAATCCGTGAGTTTCCAAAAGGAGCTAAGTTTTACTGTTCCAGTTAAACCATTTCTAGAGAGATCAAGAGTCTGTAAACCTGTGAGCTCAAAGAAGGACATGGGTACCGATCCATTTAACCGGTTGTAGTCCAGGTAAACGGATTGCAGGAATGGAGAAGGGTTGGAGAATTCAGGGAGTGGGCCGGCTAGATTATTTGACATAAGCGATACGAATTCCAGCTGAGGTAGAGAGAATATGAAGCTAGGAACCGGCCCTGATAGGGAGTTGCAGCATAGTTGCAGTCTTCTTAGGTTCAGGAATGATTCATAACTGCAGAATGTTATTGGCCCTGCGAACAACCACAATAACAAAAGTTATTCTTGTGTGCATCAGAAGTTTGGATGCAGTTGCAGACAGGAAAGTTAATGTAATGCAACTCTAATGGGAAAACATGTTCTTTTTTTCTTTATGAAAGTGAAGAAATAAAGTATTTTCAGTGCTGTTGGACGAGGCCTCTTGTTGAACATATGAAAGGTATCAACTCAGTCAAGCGTGTCGTGTTCAATTTCACCTGAGATATTGTTTCGTGAGAGGTCCAACTCAGTTAAGCGTATCAAATTCGCAAACGACGATGGCACTTCGCCAGAGATGCCGCAATCGACAAGCCGTAGAATGGACAGCAACTGCAGCCTGCCGATGGCAGCCGGCAGCTCTCCGATTTGGTATCCACTGCTGCTCAGATCCAAGAAGCTCAACGACGCAAGGTCCCCGATCGAAGCGGGAATTCCTCCAGAACCAATACTCCAGCTGATATCCAGAGTCTTCAGATTCTTCAGGTTGCCGATAGAGCTCGGTATTGGACCAGAAAATTGCGTCCCTTTCAGGTTCAGAACCTCCAAGGAGCTGCCGGCGGGGAACTCCGGCGGGAAGCTCCCGGCGAGGTCGGAGTTGGACGACACGTCGAGCACCCGTAGCCTCGGCAGCTGAAAGATGCTCCGAGGAAGCGAGCCGTTGAAGTCGTTGTTGGAGAGGTTAAGCACGGTCAGGTTCTTGAACCCGGCGAAGAACTCCGGTGTCGGCCCGGACAAGGCGATGACCGAGCCGTCGGCGGCGTAGCCTTGGTTGTTGTCGGATAGGTCGAGGGACACGAGCTCGCGCAGGGTGCCCATGCCGGCGGGCACCTGGCCGGCGAACCCGGCGCCGGAGAGGTTGAGGTGGGTGAGCGCGGCGAGGCGCTCGAACCCGGATGCCGGGAGGCTGGCGCCGCCAAAGTCGTTGCCCGCGAGGCTGAGGCGCCGCAAGGTGACGAGCCGGAAGAGGGCGTCGAGGCCGCCGCCGCGGCTCCGGAGGGCGCGGCCGCCGAGGTCGAGCGCCGTGACCGCGACCCCGACCCGCCCGGAGGCCGAGGCCGCGCCGCCGCAGGTGACGCCCTCCCAGCGGCAGCAGTCGGTGCGCGCGCGCCAGGACGGCAGGTTCAGGCCCGGCTGCTGGAAGGATTGCCTCAGCCGGAGCAGCGCCGAGGCCTGGTCGGCGGGGCACCAGGAGGAGGCCGCCGCGGCTGCAACGAAGGCGGCGCAGGTGAAGACGAGGGTGAGGAGGAGGAGCGGCGCCGGCGCGTCGTCGGCGCGGAGGCGGCGGGGCTGGCCTGACATGACGCGCGTTTTTGCCCGTGCGGAACAGGGGATGGCGTGGAGACCGGAGGCGCGCCAGTGATATATCATGGAGTACTGTACTACGTGAGATTTCCCTGAAAAGAAAAGACGTCGGAGACCGAGGTTTCATGGTACGTGAGATGAAAGCGACGCCGGCCGGCGAGGTGTTAGTGTTACTGTAGTCAGGTCAGTGGCAGGATCGGAATGCATTCAAAATGCAGGTGGAGACCGGAAGGCGTGCTCCGCGGTGCGCGACCGGGACCGACTGCGGCCGCGCGTGGTCAGTTTAGTTGGTCTGGTCTCTCTGGTGCCTCGTGTCAAGGGAAGCTTCATCAGACCCGGTGCACAGTCACACGTCCCTATTCGCAGGTTTCAGCTTTCAGAGGGTAATGTTTTTACGTCCCGTCCGTCGTTACAGACTGGAAATTAAGCAAACATTGGCAGCGTCGATTTGATTGTCGCGTTGCCTCCGTTTTGTATTCCTGGCAAGTGGCATTTGGTGATATTTCACGTGACACAGATTTTTTTCAGTGGTGTTTTTTTGAAATGTATTTTCAATGCTACAAACCTAATTTTTTCCACTTATTGGCGCGTGCTCATACTTGTTTCACGAGATCATGTCTTGTGTTAGTTGAGTATTCGTAATTAACTAAGTTGGGTGGTTCTGCTCAGTGAAGTTCAGGAAGGACTGTCCGGACTATATAGTTCTGATCTTAATTAGGCATGGTGCCTCGGCTAAGAGGTAGCTTGAGTTGTGGAGAAATTAGATTAGTGAACAATTTTTGTAATTAGTCAATTAGAGATTAGTGACGTCATTAGCAGACCATAGAGCCCTACCTAACGCAGGATATCGAGCTAGCTCGGATCGTTGTGGCTCGGCTCGGCCTGGCTCGTTTGGATAACGAGCAAGCTCGGCTCGGCTCGTTATGTTAACGAGCTAGAAGGCCAGCTCAGCTCGGCTCGGCTCGTTAAGGAGCTCGACCTGACTAGTTTAGCTCATGAGCCAGCTCGTTAGTAGCAAAATCACATATTTCACAATCACAGTCACAACAAGCTCAACATGTAACAGCAAATGCAACAACCATGAAATCAACAAGCAATTCAAATATCACAAGTACTAATAGTTTAGATCTTCAGGAGTTCATGTGGGCTTGTAGAATTTATGGGTCTACTCATTAGTATTTTGCTATTTGCACCATTACAACCTGGCTCGTGAGCTAGCTCGAGCTGGCTCGTTATTAACGAGAGTTTTAGCTCGGCTCGTTACAAATTCCCAACGAGCCGAGCCGAGCCACTAACGAGCCGAGTCGAGCGAGCTAACGAGTTTCGAGCATATCGTCCAGCCCTAGCCTTACCTATAAATTTTAACCATAGATGAAGAGGAAGAAAAAGAAAAGAAAGAGTGAAGGGAGGAGGAAGAAAGAAATAGTATTCTCGTATAAATTGTCATCCATACGCCCATGCTTTCTTCAACATTTTTTTCAGCAATTCTCGAGGAGGAAGGAGATAGAGAAGAGTAGGTTATCCTCAAGTTCAAGCCTTCAAGGTGCTTCTCCAGGTGGTGAAAAATTCTAAGGCAAACAAGTTGAGGCAGCATGCCTGAAGGATCTAGAGGGATTTCAGGGAACATGTAAATGCCATGTGAAATTCGTGCAAGTAGTAAAATTGGACAAGTGCGAAGCAACATTCGGTCTGAGAATGAATTCCGTTAACGTAGATGCAGTTACTGTAAGTAATCGATCTGACAACGCGCCACTGCCTTTCCCCCAAAAAACAACAACAACGCGCCACTGTAGTTGTAAACCCCCAACATCTCCGTTTCCTTATAGCCTGTAGGGTAGATGCTCTAGTGTCTCAGTCGGCACTAGGGCTACGCGAAGTCAATAACGAAGCCGTAAACCCCCAACATCTCCGTTTCCTTATCGTGCTTTTGCTTTGCCGTATGGTGAATTAGATTTAATTTGCACTCCACACAACTCTTGCACGAATAACAGTGAGCATTCATTAAAAAGTGGCCTGTTAAAACAGGTAGACTAACAATTTTTTTCTCCGATGAGAAAATTCGGACCAAACTGTTGAACAACCCTGGAAGAATCGCCAATCAACAACTGCTACTTCTTGGGTTTTTTCTTCCTTGAAGCGAAGCTACTTGGCCCAACTGCTTCTAGTGACATTCGCTTTGTCCTGCTACAATTGTTGAAAAATATCATTTATTTACAGGACAGGAGGCACTTTTAATTCGATTGACCAAAAGGTGTAAATATACCTTGAAGCAAGTTCCCTTGATTCAGCATCATCCTTGTCAGCAATATTATTGTCATCGCCGTCATCAATATCACCACCACCACCACCATCTATGATACGGGACAAGAAAAATGTCATGTTTTATCTGCAGCTCCAGTCATCATTAAGGGCAACCGGCCACGTGAACCTCACATATGCAGACTTGGATAAAACATGGACTGTGAGTAACCTAAACATGCCTGGTGACATCAAATAAATATGGCACAATAGTACAGAATAGGCAATCGTTGAGGGGGGAGATCATCTGGAGTGTGGACGATCAGCTTGTGAAGGTATTCCAGAACAACATCCAGGAAAAAATTACAAAAGAACTGTGCTTGGTAGGACTGTGATGTGCATAAGTTCAACCGCACACAACATTATTATTGACATGATATATTCTCATAGATGTTTTTGACAGGCTGGGGGTGGTCATCTCACGCTGGGCATAAGGAAATATTTTTCAAGTAATTCATTTTTTACATTAGCTATTGCTCAGTGTTCTGCACCATAAAATTTGAGGACCCTGTGACTCTTTGTGCCACTCTGTGACCCCTGTTATGTAATGACTTTGTATATCATTTTTTAGACTCTCCCGTCCCCTGTTTCAATAGAAACAAAGAGTTCAAGGAGGTACTAACTACTAGAAAATACTACCTGTGTAGCTGTGTCACCTCAGCATGGAGATACATTTTAAGGTAATAGCTTTGCTAAAAGAGGTTGCCATTAAAGAACCTCTGGCACTAACATTTCTGCTTCTTGCAAGGGAGTGAACAATAACACAACTACATGCATAAAGTAGCAGTAATTCTAGCTTCCCATCTCCACAAGAACAGGTAATTGTAAAAAAATGCTACATAACAATATATTCAGGTATTGTCTCTACGGTATGTATTAACAATATCTACCGAAAGTGCTATGGACTATTGAACGCTTTTAGGGATTGTTTATGCAGTTTAATCTGAAAAATGCACACATACCAGAATCGCCTTCGTTCTTTGCTGAGTCGTTCTTCCCCGGTGAGGACTCCCATCTGTCCTTCCCATCATCATCATCCCAGCGACTTCCGACAGGAGGCGCCCAAAAATCTGGATCATCCGAATCATCCATCTCTGGTTTAGGTTCCCGTGGCAAAGAAGGACTGGCAACATCAGTTTTCTTCTTTCCCTTCTTGTCCTTCTTGCTTGACTTGCTCTTCTTTGCCACTTCGTTTGACTTTGCAGTTTCTCCATTAGCCATCTCACCAGAAACCATCTGTTCTTCTAGCTTTTCTGTTACACAGGGATGGGCACGTTAGATGTAGATGCATACAAACATTCTAGTGCAGTGGCTTTATGCAGTTGGCTGCATTGGTATCAGAATTCCAGCCAAATTTTCTACTCGAAAAGATTGCAACAACTAGAAATCATATCATTTGCATTTCATCAATACTGAATTTTTCTCAGCAAGGTTAACAATGTCTGATATCAATAGCTAACTTCTGTTTTTCCAGAAGCACAGTTAGCGGAATTTCAAAATGGCAAATCGACATATTTGCTTTTGATTGATACTGAATTGTTCTCAGTACCAACAATTTGTCCGAACTACGTAATAGTTAACTTATGTTTTTTTCCAGAACTAAGGTTAGTGGAATTTCAAATGGCAACTCAACATAGATGCAAAAGCATCATGATAGGAAAGAACTAAAAGGGAATAACCAAGCATTCATCAAGGACTAAGTATATTCTTCAATCAGCAGGGAAGCATACGCAAACAGCACAGTTCGCTCCAACAGCAAGTAGTTGAAATACCATACAGAATTCAGAAACTTTTACCTAGCTTGTTAAGAAATCTCTTTCCGTTGATGTGCTTCCATATATGCTCCTCCGACTTGTTGATTGTGTCCCCTGTAATGTTGCATACCAGCTTCGATCTAGGACACAAAGCCTAACTCAGTTCATATGTAAACCACCCAAGAGCAACAGTACTTCACGTTATGATTCAGAAGGACACACGTCAACCTTTTGTCACTAATTTGTCTTGGGATTTGGGACACAATGTCACATCGCCACAGCATCATGCCAAAATACATTTTGATTCAGAACCATAAATCCTTTGAAATGCGCTAGCACTAATGGGTAGCCAATTGAACCCTCAGACTTGTACTGGAACTAACTGATAGCTAATTGAACCCTCGGACTCGCATCAGGGTAAATATTCACGGACAAATTCACAGGAGCTAAGTTGAGTAGCCAGCAAGTCGCAATTCATCAGAACAGAAAAACAGCACTTCCAGAAGGAGCGGAGGGGAAAGACGCACTTGTGCTCGGGGTGGGGCTTGAAGGCGTTGAGCGGCGGCTTCTTGCGAGAGACCGCGTGGTCGATGAGCGCGAGGCGGCAGGCGCGTGACCTCGCGTAGGACTCCTTCTCCCGCTCCGGCAGCTCGTGCCCCGTCTCCGCGCACCGCCACCGCCCGTCACCGGCGTCCTCCCAGGTCGGTTGCCCCAGAAGGAAGGCGCCCTCCTTCTCCCCGCCGCCCTCGCTGCCGTGGGCGGGGCCCTGGGGGCTCGAGACGCCCGTCTCATCCGCCGCCGCGGAGGCAGTGGCGGCGGCCTGGGCTTTGCCCTTCTTCGCCATCAGGTTTGGCGGCTGGAGAGGCGGAAAAGATCTGGGGACTCTGGGGGCGAGGGTTTTGGCCGTTCCCTTTTGGGATTATAAAACTGTCGAAGGGCCTTGATGTCACAATGTTAATTTTCTGTTTACCAGACAAGGATTACGGTGACCTCTCTCCAAATTGGCCGAAAATGGTAGAAACAAAATGCTGGACTGCTCGTCACAGTGTTTTCCTTTCTGGAAGGACCAGGTGGTGAACTGGTGATCACAATAATTGCAAAAACGTAGTATATGTCAAACATCTGCCTGCCAATTTACAGAACACATCTTCCATATACAACATTACCAATTTGTTTTTTTCATAAGGTACAACATTACCATTTACCAACGTATAACAAACTAAAGCAATCGGTTAAACTGAAGCAACATTTTCACATCCACACGAACGAAATCATACATGCCAACAACGTTAGGGAACTATCAGCAATTTTGCCATCTAACCTAGTTGGTACAACAAGGCAACATGTTACAAAGGATTGTTGCAATCCCAGGCTCAAAATTCTGAGAAATGGAATGCTCAATCAGCACCTTTACAGACGCGCCCTCATACAATGCAGGAAGCTATAGCTATCTACCAGCTACAGTCAGAGGGAGATGCAGAAGCCAGCTACAGTCAGAGGGAGATGCAGAAGCGCAGATCAGAGAAGGGCTAACTCCAGCCAACTTCCTCATGCCGTGGGCTGGTTCAGGAACAGCTTTATGAGCAATTCATCTCTTGGTAGTGACACCCCAGCCCGGAATGCTTGCTCCAGGACCTTCAGCCATTCATTCATGAGGGAACCCTTCATTTGCTGCATAATGGTGTGCTCCTGCTCCATGACTGACTCTAGTTCCTCAAAGTGTTTGATCTTGTATTGCATCTTTCTTAGCTGGCGAACAGAGACAAGAAACATCAGTGAGATTAAAGTATTAAACAAATTCCATATTTCTCAAATAGAGTTCTCAAAATGATAAATAAAGTTACTCCATCTAAATCAAATGGAAGATAAGAACTAGTCTGTCACCAAGACAATATCATTGATGTTGCCTGTTCCCATTTAGAAGCAATTTACTTGGTGTCATAAGGACAAGATCTACCAGGGAGGGGTGGGATTGGAAAGTGCAATCTATTAATAAAACCTCCGTATGTAAGGCCCCACTGTTGGTGCATAAGAAACTCCTACTGTTCACAACTCAACCCGGGCGACCATGATGAATTGATGATTACAACTTACTACTATTGCTACCAACTTTGAAGCAGTCGCAGAGACTGGAACTATTTCCATTTCTAAAAAGACTACTTTAAAGCGATCATGTCCCGTTAGCCATTGATTAAGCAGCTAGGGAGCCAAAAAATTGGAAATACTTTAGTGGAGTGTAAACAAACCAAACTAATAAATATGCCTAGCTAGCATCCGACAATGCTTTTTACTATCCCGCGACAACAGAAGCTTTCATCTTTCTTCTGGTGCTACCAAGACCTGCCACTCTCACTAAACCGAGTGCAAAACCTGAATAAGTACACTCAATGACGAGTGGCACTGGTGTGTTCATTTTCATCTGACGTTTCTTGAGCTTTCTACCTCCTGGTCTACCTCTACCCCGGTTTCGCTCGATGACCCTATATTCATTCTTGATTAAATCATGGAGAGTTAGGTTTATGTTCTATTTCTCAACATTCTGACTTGCCACTGCTATCAACAGGAAATGACGAGGGCAGTGGCAAGAGAAACCACTACATATACGAGTTGGTGGTATACAGCTAGAAAATCCCGACTTCCAATTGGCCGTGAAGTTGTAATGATTTTCTCAGAATATATCGTTTCACAATAAGCAAAAAGTACAAATCCAGAGTACTATCATGGCAGATATTTATGCAGGAAGGGACTAAAAGGTTTTCACCTGAGTTTCAATTATTGATGCCATTAGGAGTTCCATTTCTCGCTCCTCCTGGTCTGCAAGCATTTTTGCACGGGCAGCAGCTACACCGATAGCGGTTGCAACAGCTGCCCTAACTTGGTATGCATTAGCAATGAACTTCTTTTCCTGCTTCTTATCTGAATCATGAACAGAAAACAGAAATTTTAGACGTGCAGAGTAGAAACATAGGGGCTAATACTGTATTTATTAGCTTGGAATGTGAGAAAATAAATTTAACTTACCAGAACCAGTCTGGTCGTGCATTTCCACATCCTTATTGCTGACTTTGCGATCGCTGTAAGCATATCATTCAGATTTTTTAAATAGACTATACCAGCTATGGCCAAAATATAAGCATATGAACAATATCAAACTCATTCTTACATCTGTTCGACATGGTTTGAAGTGAATGCCATAGTCTTAAATTCTCGCTCACTGAGGCGAAAGGCTTTCCTTGCTTGGGGGTTTTCATTGCCCAAAGCTTTAATTGCAGCATCAGCAGCTGAAGCAACAACATCTGGGCTAGTTGATGTGGTCAGGAGTGCTAACTGAGGTAGCACAGACAAATGTTAGTATTTGGCTAAAACTTCTAAGCATGCTTAGAACTTGAATTTCAAGCTGTTAGAAATTACCTGCTCCATTAATGATGTGGTAGCATCCATTGAAGAAAATAACCGTCTGCGTTTTGTAGGATGTTCTTCAACTGATTTATCAGTATTATCTTCATTTCCATCAATCTGCATGCCATCAACCATTGCAGTTGAATGGCTTGAAGACTCCTTCATAATGTGCTGGTTCATTTTTCCACCAGTTGCCTGGTTCATGTGGAGGCTGCTAACAGATTTACCATTTATTGTGCCCAGCATATGCTCACCAAAAGGCAATTGAATAAGCCTTGCTATGCATTCGGCTTTATTCTTTGTGCGGACATGCTGGGCAATAAGATCCCAGTCATCTCCATGTTTTAGGACTCCTTCCAAAAGGAGTAACGTCTCCGTATCTGTCCACGAACTGGAAGCATGGTTGTCCATACTCTCCTTTTTGTCACCAGGACATTTATTCGTGTCTTCCGCCTTATCATTATTGCTTTTGGAACACTTTGAACATACTTTAAAACCATCCTGAAAAGTGAATGTGGGAAATGTTAATGAATACAGAGCAAGTATTTCCTAATTTCCATCATTGCTTGATGTATGCATAAGAATAAAATTACCACTCAGTCAGAGTGTAGTTGATACCACAAGCTTAGTGAAAATAGACATTTGGCAATACGACAAATATCCAGCAGTTGAGAGAGCAGATTGTGTGTGCAGGAATGCAAAACAGATTTTAGAATCTTTTCACAGAGAAGAGGGTATCCATTCTATCATCTACTGACCTCACCTTGTCGGCTAGTAGATAGGGAAAAAATATATTTTTTATTTTCCACGGCACTTATTGTTAACAAAGCATACCAATGAGCAAATTCTCAACGTTGCCAAATCAAAATTGTAGGTTTCAAAATGTTAGGTACTGGACATTTAGATAGCATTCCTAGAATACACGGTAGCACCAGAATTATCCCTTGCACCCCAGTTCATTTTGTTGGAGTGTACGTTATGGCCCAACAAGAGCTCTGGCCATTTCAAGATAGGTCAGTTCAAAACAGCCTTATCACACAAGTTTGCAGTGTTTACCAAGCATGATTGAAACGTCTGTGAACCTAATGTCCTAAACCCCAGATAGTACAACTTGCTATGGTTGAAGCTGTTAGCTTTGAGGCACTCCATATTCCACATTGTAAGGTTTAGCAATTCATAACCCAGAACCCAAAATCTATTAATAGGCCACTAAGTCATGGAGAAAATCATGTGGACATTGACAGCTTGGGGGCACTAGGAGGAGCTTTGATAGTACCTGCAACATCTCAACTTTCTCAGCATTGCACTCCTCGCCGCAAAAACCACATATGGGAGCCTTCCCAGGCACCCATTCCCCAAACACATCGCTGTAGGAGGTCAGCGGTGGCAAGCGGAATCCGTTCTCCTTCTCCGAGTCCCCGCCGGCCCCTCCCCGCTTCTCCTCGGCAAAGTAAGACGCCGGCGGCCGCGGCGTCACCTGCAGCCCCACGGGCGCCTCCACCACGATCCCCGCCTCCTGCTTCCGCGACGCGGGGCCCGAGGACGAGGAGGAGGCCGAGAAGTTGATGAGGCCGGAGTCGTCGAGGAAGGCAAAGACCTTCCGGAGGAGCGTGACGTCCCCGACGAGCGCCTTGCGGACCTCGGTAAAGGTGAGGCGGCGCGCGGGGTCCTCCCGGTACTTGGCGATGATGAAGTCGCGGTACTCGCGGTAGATCCGCGGGTTCCGCGTCGCCGTCCCGAACCCGGCGCCGCCGGCCCCGCCGAAGAACTCCGGCAGCGCGTGCCGCTCCGTCTCGTGGATCCCGTCCCACCGGAACCAACCTGCGGGGAGCGGCAGCAGACACGGAATTTGGTCAGGTGGCCGGCTCCCGTGAGGGGGAGACACCCCCGTAACCCTAGGAGGAGCACGATGAGGAAGAAGGTGCGCGGGAAGGGAGGGAACACTTACCTGATGAGGCTGGGATTGTGTAGAGCTCCCGCGGAGACGACGGCTGCCCGTCGCCGGAGGCCCCGGCGGCGCCGGCCGCCGGCGGCGACATGGGGAGAGGGCGGGAAGATGGGGAACGGACGGGGTGAAGGGGAGAGGAGAGATCTGGGCCGTCGGATCTCGGATTAAGGGGGCTTATGGTTTGGCTTTGGGCTCGGGCGGTCGGTCGGAGAGAGGAGCGGCAGGAGCCGCGACCCGCGAGACGTGCGGCGGCGGCGTGGCCTGTCTGAGCGAGGACGACGAGGATTTCTACGCACGCGTGGGGCCACGTGCTGTATTAGTTGGTCCCGTGGTTCAATTAAGTTGGGCCGAATAAGTATGGGCCGGTATGGAAAATTTCAACGGCCCTGGGCCTCCAAGGCATCACACTTCTGGGCGCATAGCACAGTCTTTTTTTAATCGGCTCTCTACTCCTCGTATACTCCGGACATGTCCTGCCCTTTTGGCCTTTTCCATTCTCCTCTGTATGGATGGGCCCGCGGGTGCGGATATCCGCGGATACCTGACCCGACGGGCACGGGTACAGGCAGCGGATATCGCCCGCGGGCAAACTGCGGATAACAAATCCCACCCGCGGGTAGTACCGCTACCCGCTAAAACACAAAGGCCCAGCTACATTAAGGTCCAACATTAGCCAATCGGCCCAAGCCTAAGAAAAAACCCTAGCACTCCTCAGACAGTCAGACCTCAGGCTTATCCCGTCCCTCCCGTCGGCCGCCGTCCCCCACTCATTCCTCTCGATCTCTCTCTCAGTCTGTCCTCTTCCTCAGTTCTTGGCCGGCGGCGGTGCGGCTCGAGCGCTCAGCGGCTCCCTGGCGCGCGGTGGCGGCGCTTGGCCGCCGGCGCACGACCGCACGGGAGGGTGGCGCACGGCCGTGGTCCACGCCTCCACGGGCTGACGTCCTGCCGCGCACGGGAGGGCGGCGCACGGCCGTGGGTTGCCGCGCACGGGAAGGCAGCACCGCAGCAGGACGACGGTGCCGGCCGTCGCCCCTCCTCTCCACGACTTCACCGCCGGACGTCGCCCCTCCTCCACTTGTCCTAGGATTTCGTCGGTCGTCGCCCCTCCACGGACAGCACAACAGCCCTAGTCAAGATTCATGAAGTTGAAGGAAGATTCATTGTTTGATTTGCTAGTTAATCGAACTGTTAATCCATTTTAGCATCAAGTGATTGCTTGCAATGTCGGCTCCTGGTACTGGAGACAGTGGCAGTGGTGCTGGACATCATTGATCCATGAGACCTTGACTTGTGAGATGGCTGGACATCAAATAGACAAATGCACACCATTCAGTTGATCAGTTCTACAGTTCTTCTGCTCTACATGTGTTGTGTGTGTATGCCTATGTGTGTGGCTGGACAAAATTTATCCTTGTGCTGTGATAATTAACCGTTTGTGTGATAGGCGTTGAGAATTTGAGACTTATGTTGTGGACTTGTGGTTTTATCCTGGTTGAGATTGTGAACTATAAACTATGTTTTCTTATATTGCTATATTGGATGTCAAACTATTGATGTTCTTGTTAAAGTGATCATGCTGATATGTTATTCTTTCGCGGGCGAAGGGTAAACCCGATATCCGCGGATATCCGTCGGGCGCGGGCACAGGTACAAGTTCTTACCCGCGGGCAGGCTAGCGGGTGGGTACAGGTTGAAGCCGCGGGTATGCTCGCAGGCGGGTAAAGGCCTTACCCGCACCTTACCCGACCCGCTGCCATCCATACTCCTCTGACCCGGGATATCTCATTTTTTAGGATATAATTTGTAAATGTTCTTGCTATTATAAAGACGGAAGGAATCAACAGTTGTTGTTTTCCTCACTGAGGTTTGGAAGTTGAGTCTGTACTTCCTCGTCAGATCTAAAATTTGGGACTGACACCGAGTATATGTTCATGGACGCATACAACAATTCTTGTAATCAGTTTTAGAAACTCCAATCTGTACCCCTCTTTTCTCCAACAATTCTTCCCGTGTAATCCAATTTGGTTTGTCTGCAGTCGGAAATTGCAAAATCGAGAGCAGCATGCTGACATGCGGTGTACTCATCAGGCTGGTGTATCGTGTATAGCAAGTTCCAGTGCTACACTCGTTGATTCTTTTGTTCTAGTGTTTTGCAGCGTTGATCCATCGTTGACAAAGTTCAGCACTCGAAAGCAATCCTTTGCCGGCGGCGGGCGACTTGTCGTCTGATCGTCTCCGGTTGCCGCACGGGGCCACGGCGGCGGGAATGGACGACGAGCGCGAGGACCACGTGGACCGAATTAGCGGGCCTCAGTAAGAGAAAGGTGGGCTCAGGTAACTGGCGGGCTTCCTCTTGGCCCATTAACGCTGCCGCATCACTTTAGGCGATCGGATCGTAGCCTCAGCCTCCGGATCCGACGGTCCTGCGGAACCCAGGGGCGGACGGTAAATGAAATACCGTCCACCCCCGGACCCTCCCGGCGCCGTGGCGCGCGTTCTCCCGTGCACGGCGCGCCGGCGCGCTTGGCAAGTTGGCATCGCCGGCCGCCGGCGCACACAGCGTCACAATACGCTCCCACTAATGTCATCTCCGCGGCCGCCGCCCGCCAGTGCCACCTCGGCGTTTGAACGCGCAGCTCCCGTCGCCGCATCGCGCTCCGCGACGGAGGCCGACCGGCGACGTACTCCCGCGGTCCGAGCCCGCCGTCCTTCGTGTCCGTGTCCGTGTCCGTGTACGTGCCCGCAGCCACGGCCAGGGGCCAGCGCGCCACCCAGGACGACGCCGAAAGACCCGCCGCCTGCAGCTCTTCCGCGTCAATCATCCACATGGTCCGGCTCCGCTGCTTGGCGGAGTGCGAGGTGTTCCTTGCGTTCTTGGAGCGGGCTGGCCGGAATCTGGCCGCGGCACGGCGGCAGCACATTTGTTTTGATTGATCCACTGTATGGTACTGGAACTTGTAGGATGTGACCCAGCGTTGATTCCTAATACTTATTGCAATGCTTGCAGCGTCGATCCAGCGTTGGCAAGGTTCTGTACTCAAAACAAATCCTTTTCCAGCGAATACTTGCACTCTGTATTCGTTTTCAGTCGATAGGTCATCACTTATCATGTAAGTATGTAACTACTCGTCACAACTGACGGTGCCTGCGCCGCTGCTAGCCAGCATGAGCAATCATCGCAACCGGTAACCGGTGGAATTAATGGTGCCTCCGTGGCTCGCGGCGCCGGCGGCGAGCGACTTGTCGTCTGTTGCAGCTTGCAGGGATGGGGCATCGCCATTCACCCATGGCTGGCGGCGGGATCGGAATGGACGATGAGCGCAAGGGCCGGCCACACGGACCAAATTAACGCGGATGGGCTCAAGTAACTGGGCTTCCTCTTGACCCAGCAATGGTGCCGTCACTGCAACAGAACGAATCGTAGCCGCAGCCTACGGATCCGACGGTCCTCCGGAACCCAGGGGTGGACGGTAAATGAAATACCGTCCACCCCCCGACCCTCCTGGAGTGGAGTCCTGGGCTCCTGGCGCGCGTTCTCCCGTGCTCGCCGCGCCGGCGCGCTGGCCGCCAGCGGCCCGGCGCCGGCGCCCACCACGTCACAACACGCTACACCTAATTTCATCTCCGCGTACGCCGGAGCCACCTCGACGCTTGAACGCGCAGCTCCCGTCGGCGGCCGACCGCCGGCCGCCGACGTGCTCCCGCCGCACGCCGTCCTTCGTGTCCGTGCCCGCGGCCAGCGCCACCCGGGACGACGCCGCGAAATCCCCGCCGCGCGCGCGAGCGTTCCCTCCGCATGCAGCCCTTCCGAATCAATCGAGACGGTCCAGCTCCGCTGCTTGGCGGAATGCGAGGGTTGATGGCGTTCTTGGTGTTGGAGCGGGCTGGCTGGAACCTGGCCGCGGCAGCACATTTGGTTTGATTGGTCCACCGTATGGTAGTGAGTAGTGACACTTGTGTAGGATGTAATCCAATTTGGATGTCTGGACTATCAGAGTTTGCAAATTGACAGCAAGATGCTGATATGCAGGTTTAGTCAGGCTGGTGTGTGGCGTATAGCGGGCTTCAGTATTACAGTCGTTGGTTCCTAGTACTCGATCCCGCGGTAACGGTTGTACGGCAGTCGATTGTAGATTGGCTAACCTTGCAAATTGACAGTGCTAGCTAGTTATTGTACAGTTTGGGTTTTTGTCTGTAGTACATTCTCAAAACGTGCTTTTGTTCAGCACACTCTGCATGCAATCTTCATTTTAGTCGACTTGGCACAATGAAAACTAGTTTTGGCCAGCTGCACACCACATTCTTGGAAACCTCATAAGAATACCCATGTTCTTCCCCTTTTCTTAACCTATATACATAACAAGTTCCACGCTTCAACAGCTGGAGAAGAGCCAACAAACCTGAATTCTAATTCCCATCCCATCGCCAAGCATTTGTTCATTCCCAAATTCTAAAGCTTAAACATCCCGCACAACACACATTCCCTAACAGAAGGCGTTGACCCAAACCTGTGTACATAAACTACAATATGTCTGCGCGTTTGCTCACCGGCCGCCATGCAGCGAACTTGCCGACATCGTGCCGCCGGAAGAGGACCACGTCATGGAGGCCGACGACCCGATGAACTCGGCCGAGTCGGCGCCGGAGAAGACGAGCTCCGCATCCTCCCGGATCGCCTCCTCGCCGCTGAGATACCGGCAGACCTGCCTCATGCTGGGCCTGGCCTCCGGCCTCGCCTGGCTGCACATGAGGCCGAGCCACAGCACCAGCTTGGCCTCCGCCTCGTCGTAGCACCCCTCGAGCCTCGGGTCCACGGCTCGCAGCAGGTCGCCGTCGAGCCCGCAGCCGCGGACCCACCTCACCAGGACCACGTCCTCAGCCGCGCCGCCGCTCCCCGCCTCGCTCGGCGGCGGCGGCTCCACCGGGCGGCGGCCGCACGCGACCTCGAGCAGCAGGGCGCCGAAGGAGAAGACGTCGGTGGCCGTGGTGGCGCGGCTGGTGACGGTGAGCTCGGGGGCCATGTACCCGAGCGTCCCCGCGACACGCGTCGTGGCCGGGTTGGCACCGTGCCCGTGGAGGCGCGCGAGGCCGAAGTCGCCGAGCCTCGCGCCCATGTCGGCGCCCAGGAGCACGTTGTTGGCCTTCACGTCGCGGTGCACCACCACGTGCTCCCACTCCTCGTGCAGGTACAGCAGGCCGCCGGCGACGCCGCCGAGGACGGCGAACCGCTGCGCCCACGCCAGCGCCTCCTTCCGGTCCGCGCCTCCGGCGGTGCCGAACAGGTGCGCGTCCAGGCTGCCGTTGGGCATGAACTCGTAGACGAGGAGCAGGTCCTGGCCGTGCTTGCACCACCCGCGGAGCTCCACCAGGTTGCGGTGGCGCATGCGCCCGAGGCTCGCGACCTCGGCCACGAACTCCTTCATCCCTTGCTTCGTGCCGGCGGAGATCCGCTTGATCGCCACAAGCTCGTCACCGGTCGAGCACCGCCGCCGCCGGAGCACCCCTTTGTACACCTGGCCAAACCCGCCCGCGCCAAGGAGCTCGCTCTGCTTGAACCCCTTGGTCGCCCTGTAGAGCTCCCTGTACGGTAACCTGTGAGGGTGCTCCAGCTCCCAGTCCTCCAGCTTGTCGGCGAGCGCCGCCCTCTTCCTGGCCCAGCGCACGAAGGCCATGCCCGCCGCGATCAGCGCGAGCGTCCCCGCGCAGGCGACGGCGGCGAACTTGACGATGACGAGCCTGGACGGCGCCGTGCTCGGCCTCGGAACCTTGGGCAGCCGCCGGAGGTTTATGGATCGCGCGGGCCCGTTGGATCGGAGCGTAACATAACGACTGACTCGTGTAAGCTAGACCCAAAGTGATCAAGATGGTCATCTATTTTTTTTTTTTGAGAAATATAGGCATCTGATTTTGACGGGACTAGAATGAAGTACGTGATGGTAACGTGCGACCTGTCCCATTGGCAACATTTGTCGTTCAAGTCGTCGCGTCGGCTAGAAATTAAGTAGAGTACGTTGCCACAAGATTCTCGTCACCTGCAAAGACACGGCCGACTGACTGGCCGAGAGTATATAAACTCCGCTGGTATTGGTGTGGGCGCATACAAAGAATATAGGAATACTGCAAACTTCTGTTAGGTTTATTGGTCACGGTCGTCGAAGTCCGTGTTACATGCAATAAACGTCATTTAGTGGCCGGTAAACGTCGTTCTCATTTAATTAAGGAGGTGATATGCACACAATTGCGCGGCTAGATACTACACTTTTAATTTCCAAGTTTATATGTAGTAGGTACTCCCTCCGTATAAGAAATTGATGAAGTTTTAGACAACAACACAGTCTCCAAAACGTAACTTTGACTTATTATTTTTACAAAAACATTTATCAACAAATAATATATGTGTACTTTTCTAAAAATACTTCTCAAAACAAATCTATTCATATGATTTTCACATTTTCAAACTCAACGACTTAAAAGTTATTCGTGATTTTATATTCCCAATGTTTGACTAAAACATTGTCCAAAACTTCATCTATTTCCTATACGGAGAGAGTACATGTTTATCCACCGAGAAATTTCAAAATGGAGAAAGCTAAAGCTCATCTGGGTGAAGTAGAGGTCCTCCTCACCTGCCGTCCAATTTGGTCTTTGTTCTCCAACTCCAGCGAACTCCGGCGAAGTTAGAGTTCGAGGTTAGTGGATTCGGGTTGCCGAAGGACCGGTGCTCATCGCTAGCCTTAGAGGGAGGGCCGGTGGCGGCAGGCCGACCCGGCAGAGGAGGAGGGCGCGAGGACGGCGAGACCGGGCAGCGGGGGAAGGCAGTCGGGCCGGCGCCGAGGTCGGAGACGACAGTGGCGCTCCGGCGAACCCTAACACACTCGCGCCATAGGGTTTGGGCGGTGCGCAGCGCGACATCGGGGGGTGTCGAGGAGCGGCGGGCTTGTTAGAGAAGAAGAAGAAGGGGTGGCTGCAAGGCCAGCGACAAGTAAGCTGAGCAAGGACAAGCAAGGGCGCGCGCCAAAGTAGTATCGCCGAGCAGCCGTGGCCCGTAGGCAACCGGCGCGGGCACGCACGCTCGATCGAGTACATGGTCGACCGCGGCGTCCTACCACGTGAGCGCTGGACGCGTCCTGGGCGTTGGTGGCCTACGGCCAGAGACCACGCCCGCCTACTGCTTCTGCATGCGTCGCCGGCGCCACGGGCGTCCACGGTCCACGCGTCCCCCCCGGGTCGCCGCCGGCGCGCTCTCCGCGTTCTCCGTCGCCGCGCTCGCCTTCTTCCTCGCCGTCGAGAGGAGGAGGAAGCACGAGTAAGCGCCGCGCGGGTAGCGGGGCAGCAGGCTAGCAACACGATGTGCTGGACCCGCGGGCTGTTGGTCGTCCACTGCTTCCTCCACTCGCGTCCTCCGTATGTACACATCATGTCTTAGAGTTTTGCGGTTTCCTGCTAGTACCCTATGCGAAACTCATAATACACCTGCAACCCTTTTTCCAGCGAAAATAATTGCAATTTGTATTCGGTTTCAGTCGACAGGATAGAAAACCACTACACGTCACAACTGTCGGAGCCCGCGCGCGGCTGCTACCAAGCGGAATTGGTGGTGCCTCCGTGGCTCGCCGCGCCGGCGACGGGCGTGGCGACTCGTCGTCGGTAATCATACGACGAGCGCGAGGGCCACATGGATGGAACGCGGGCCTCAGTCCAAAAAAAAAGATGGGCTTCCCCTTGGGCCTTGGCCCAGCAACGCTGCCGGATCAGTCCAACAGATCAAATCGTAGCCGCATCCTCGGATCCGACGGTCCTGCGGAACCAGGGGGTGGACGGTAAATGAAATACCGTCCACCCCCGACCCCTTGGTGCGCGCTCTCGTGCTCGCCACGCCGCCACGCTTGGCATCGCCGGCGGCCACGACGTCACGGCACGCTCCCTAATGTCATCTCCGAGGCCGTCGACTCCCTTCGGCCCTTGAACGCGCACCTCCCCTCGCGAAATTGCGCTCCGCGACGGCGGCCGACATATTCCCGCGCATACGTCGTGTTCGTGTTCGTGCGCAATCCCGCCGCCTGCAGCTCCGCTGCTCGGCGTCTCGGCGATGAGGGTGGCCCTCTGCTACGCGCCGACGAGCAAGAAGGACGACAGTGGGTGGCTCAAGACCAGCGGTGACCTGAGCAAGGGACAAGGGCGTGCCAACGAGAGATCGCCGAGCAGCCGTACGCCGGCGTGGGCTCACTCAAGTACATGCTCGCCGGCGACGTCCTACCGCGTGACGGCGTGAGCGCGGAGCGCCTACGCGCTGGGCGCGTCAGGGCCGCTGGTGGCCTATGGCCTGACGACCGCGCCGGTCTGCTGCACTTCTTCGACGTCGCGGTCGCGGGCGCCACCGGCGTCCACTTGTCCCTTCGGGTCGCCGCTGGCGCGCTCTAGCTCGATCCGCCTTCTTCCTCGCCGTCGATTGAGAAAAGAGGAGCAAGCACGAGTAAGGGCCGTGAGCGGTAGCAGGCTGGCGCGCCACGATTTGATGGTTCGTGAGCTTGGGCACGGTGCCATGGTCGTCCGTGAGGCTCGAAATGTTACTCCTGAGGAATCGGCAACCTCGAACTGATTGACACGTGTTAACAGCGATACTGAAAAGAAGGCTACGGCCGCTGACCCATCTCGCAAACACCAGGTCCAGACAAACTCGACCAACAAATCACAATGCAGCTAGTAACCCAACAAGCAGTGAAGCAGCAAAGCTTTTCGAACTTAAACCACACATGAGCGCTAACACGCAAGCCACTGGAACGCATGGCGACGAACGAGCGCGAGGGCCACCGGACCAAATTAACCGCGCTCCTCAACAGAAGAAGCATGATGGGCTAAAGTAACTGGGCTTCCGCTTGGCCCAGCAACGCTGCCTCAGCACTCACTCCGACGGCCCAGCAATGGATCGAATCACAGCCGCAGCCTCCGGATCCGACGGCCCAAGGGAACCCAGGGGTGGACGGTAAATGAAATACCGTCCACCCCCCGACCCCCCCCCTGCAACGCGTTCTTCCGTGCTCGCCGCGGCCGGCGTGCCTGGATCGCCGGCGGCCCGGCGCCCACGTCATCTCCGAGGCCTCCGGTGCCACCTCCGCGATATTGAACGCGCAGGGCCCCTCGCCGCATTGCTCTCCGCGACGGCGGCCGACCGCCGACGTGCTCCCGCCGCACGCCGTCCTTCGTGTCCTTGTCCGCGGCCAGCGCCGCCCCGGACGATGCCGAAAGCCCCGCCGCGCGTTCGTTCCCGCCGCCTGTAGCTCATACGCTTCAATCTACATGGTCCAACTCAGCTGCTTGGCGGGGTGCGATGCGAGGGGTTGCTGTTGTTGGCGTTCTTGGAGCGGGCTGGCCGGAATCTGGCCGCGGCACGGCGGCAGCACATTCGGTTCGATCGACCCACTGTATGGTACTGACACTTGTAGGATGTGAGGGTGACCGTCACGTGGCACCTCAACGCGTCTGCGCCGTGTACAGGGCGCCAGAAGGACCGCGGGCGTGGCGCAACGCCAGCGGCGATCTGCGCGGTCACGCTCGAGCACAGGGTCGCCCGCGACGTCCAACCACGTGAGCGCCTACGCACTGGACGCGTCCGGCTGGGCGCAGGTGGCCTACGGCCAGATCGCGCCCGCCTACTGCTTCGACGACGTCGCCCGGCGCCACGGCGCCCACGCGTCCGTCCGGGTCGCCGCCGGCGTGCTCTCCGCGTTCTCCGTCGCCGCACTGGCTTTCTTTCTCGCCATCGACAGCAGGATGCACGAGTGAGCGCCGCGCGATAGCAAGCCTGCTGATGAGGTTTTGTGCCTGGTGATTTGTGATCAGTATCACCAAACTGGAGATAAACTGTAATAACCCAATATATTCCCCAGTTTTCCACATCATCCTTGCACAAAAGTAGACTGGAACTGGTACCAGCGGGCATCCGCTGTCTCAAAGTCTCAACTCAAGCATCCGCACATCCCCTTTTTTTTACAGAGGAATCGGCAACCTCAAACTGACTGACACGAGTTAACAACGAGAATGAAGAAAAAAAGGCCACGACGCACTGATCCATCCAACTCACAAAGCACAAACACCAGGTTTCATCTGGACCCGACCAACAAACCACACAATGCAGCTACTAACCCAACAAGAAACAAAGCTTTTCGAACTCACTAAACCACACATGAGCGCTAACACATGTTATTCCCAGGAGCGAGGCGCCATCAGAACTTACTGCTAGCAGCTCAGGCACTGCGCGCGTGAGCCATGAGCAGCTCCGGCAAGGTGCGGTTGACCACCAGGTCGACGACGGCGACCGCGTCCTCCTCGCCGCGGATGCCGGCGCGCTCCTTCAGCAGCTCGGCGAAGGGCCCGCCCCACTTCCCCGTCCGGCGCGCGCGGATGAGCTCGTAGCAGATGGTGTCCCAGTGCTCGACGTACGGCAGATGCTCGGGGGCGACCCGGGCGTCGCCGCTCTCCCACCCCTCGGCGACGGCCTTGCGCACCGGCCGCACCCGCAGGACCTCGATCGCCATCACCGTCTGCGTCGCCAGCGCGCGCTTCAGCGCCTCGACGTCGCCGGCGGAGGAGAGCACGGAGGCGGCCCACGCCGCGGGGCCGCGGCCCAGCGGCAGGGACGGCAGGTTGGCGAGCCCGCCGATGAGGTCGCGGTAGGTGTTGCCGAAGGGGAGCGGCGGGGAGCGGCCGGGGAGCAAGTGGTCGTGGCCCGGGAACGCGTGCCATGTGGCCGCTCCGGTTGCTGAAGCCGGCGAGGGAGAGGCTCGTGGGCCTACACGGCCAGGGCCGCCTCGACGTTGCCCTCGCCGTTCACCAAGGGGATGATGACCACGGCGGCTGCCTCGCCGTCGTCGGCGGGCGGGCCACAGTGCGCCGCTGCCGCTGCCGCAGCTGCTGGGTCTGCGTGGATGGTGTAGCTGGCGGCGAGAGCGAGGAAGAGGAGGAGCGCCACCCGCGAAGAGGATGCACGGTCCTTGGCCACGGTGGCAGAGCACAGGAGGCGCACTGGCCAGTAGCAGTAGGAAGTGTGCAGCTGTAGAAGTGAAGAGCTCTTGCGATGGAGGCAGGAGCCGTGAGTGGTAAAAAGGAAGATGCAGTGCCTGGCGCGCTGCAGTTTCCAAACAGAGCAGCACGCCAGAGCCATGAGCAGCGCGCGGCTGCTCATGGGTGTGGCGTGCCGCTCTGTTTGGAGAAGAACCTCGTGGCGTCGCAGAAGCAGCATCAGCCAGCAGGAGGACAGGAACAGCCGCAGCCTCTTCACGCGAATGTGCTGTGTCTCCGAAATTTTGCCATGCCCCAGGGGAGTCGCACAGCCCAGGGGCAGACGTGGTCATTTGCCATGCCCCTGATACACGTACCTGTCCTAGCTAGCCTCGCTGGCGTGCCACGTGAGCAGTTTTGGTAAAATGTTGCCCTTTTTTAGTAAGATGGTAATTATATAGCGTCATCCATTATAGTATTATCTGAGGAGTGACCCTCACTGTAATGGTAAAAAGTTAAATATCCCGGCAATCTCAAAGACCGATAGCCTACTGAGCACTGAGTACTGACCTTGGAGTCGCCGGCGTGGCACTGATGCGGAGGGTGGCAGCAGCAGCAACCTCCCGCAGGGGGAGGCGAGAAGCAGCCGCGGCCGCAGCCCCCATTCCTGGCCTTCATCTCGGAGGCCGGAGGGCGAGGTAGGCACCGGAGGGCCCTCCGTCGGGAGGGCAAGGCGCCGGGCGGGCGATCTTCCGGCGGCAGTTGGACGGGAGTGGAAGCCGCTGTGCCGTTGGATCCGGGAGTACGCCGGCGGGGAGGCAGCGGCGGCGCTCGGTGCCGGAACCCTACGAGAGTCGGAGACGAGAGAGTAGTAACGCGTTGCAAGGTGAGCGAGGGCCGAGCTGATCAGCGCCTAACGCGTTGCAAGGTGCAGTCAGTGATAACTGGGAAGGGAGAGAATAGTCTTTCAGCTGGACAACCTTCCTGCTAACTGCAGTCACCCAATCACCCACTTGATGGTAACTTTTCAAAGTTCCTACAAAATGCCCACTCTGATTTCTGAATGTTCGAAACCAATAGCTCCTAGGATTACAGACTTACAGAGCAAAGACGACCGAGAATCACAGCTCATACCTCAATATACAGATACTGATTAAAAAAAAACAAAGGCATGCAGAAGATGTCTAACACATGCATTTGTATGAAACATCAAATTCAAGGTCTCCATTCCACCATGCTCAGATGAACTACTTGAGACAAAAGCTGAACTTGAATTCAATAAGCATGAATAACAGTTAGTGCAGCTGATGGAAAAGTAGGTTACTTTTATGCACTGGCAGTGGCTGCATTATCCTTTCCAGAACCTAGATTATTTTACCAACTTGAAGTCTATAATAATATGACTAAACTAAGACTGTAATCTAATTGCTAATTCTAGTGTTGATAAGTTGACCATTTCGTTGAATTTGTGTATAACTTGTTTTTTTATCATGGGATTATGCTATATGATCTTGAGTATACTGGCTCAGGTGCATGAAGTATGTTCCGCTATGGTTGTGGTCACTATGGGATAATTTGTGATTATATGAGCAGGGTTCTTATAATTTAGCGTTTACCATTAGTATCAGTAAGATAACTGAAAACTTCCGAAGGTCTATGTATCTTGGTCTTTTTGTTGCTACTGTTCAGAATTAAGATCACAGTTACAGAAGTTTCAAGCACACTTTAGTTAGTGAACATCAAAGGCATCATTGTAGCTGAAATTGCATATGGTCCTGGTCGCTCTCACTCCAGGGACATAGAAAGTGGCACTACTGCTAGCAAGCAGTACAAAGGCAAATTAACATGCCATGGCTCATCATTTGAAGTACTTTCTGCAGAATGCGTCCGCAGCATTGGGGTACTGAATCTTGATGAAATTCTCCAGGCACTTCTTGTAGGAGAAATCTGAACTTGATCCATCTGAGGACGCAACGTACAAGCACCTGCTGCTATGGAAAGTATGATGCTTACCAACCTGCAAGCAGGGGAGCAATTAATCAGAAGGATATTCTCTAGTTCTTAGATCACATGCAAAGATGAGCTGCTTAAATCTTACCGTAATGTAATTACCCTGACCAGACATCTTCTCCTCCTTCTCGGGGTGGTACATTAGAACTTGGTTCACGATGAACATCTCATCATCTCGAGAAAGCTTCATGCCATCCCTGGTAAGCATTGAATGATATGACTGTCAGCAAGGGATACAGACAAAGAATGAGCCACCTGGTGTCTCAAGGAAACAAAAAAAAAAAGAGTGGTACTACTTGCCGACTGTTGCAGTTACTTGGATTTTGATGTTCAAGCTAAATCTATCATGGCCATCTTAACTTTCAGCATACTACGTGATATTACTAGCTACTTTCCAGGCGGGTGTTTTTTCCTTCAAGTTGCATTTGGCCAAGAAATGTACCTTGATTCACGGATGATCCTCTTTACATTCTTCATGATTGGATCAACTTGTGCATATATCTGCTGCTCCAGTGGTGTCAAACTATAACTGACACTTCCTTGTCTGACACTGCCATTATTCTGGGCTCTCCAGTTCCTGCTGTTACTGTCTCCACGGTGTGACGCTACTGATTTCCGCATGCCTCTACCGCCACCTCGACCAAAACTATTATTCTTCCTGTTCCATCCACCTGACCTAGATGATTCTGCAATGCCATATTTCTGTGCACCTTCAACATTTTTGCTATACCAACTTGGCTTGTCATCTTGGTGTATCACAGCTGAGCTCGAGCTATGCATTGGTTGCTTTCTCTCAAACACGTGGCCGGTAAACCGTCTCTTGTTCCATCCGTCAGTGCTAGTTGATCTTGCAAAAGCAGAATGAGGACCCCTTGGCCCATCATTTTTCCAGTTTGCAACTGAGTTCCAGTCACTCCTATTATGCATTCCTTGGTGTTCCTGTCTAGTCATGTGTATTCCAGCCCTCCGACCCTTAAAATCATGCAGCAGGGAATCAGCTTTTGGCTTGTCTGTCCAGGAGATTGGAAGGTTTCCACCCAAACATACCACCTCATCCTCTTGAACTTCATCCTCTGGAATCTTGTCAACATCATACAAGCATGAACTATGAGGAGTAACTGTCTCGTGCTCAGCAGCTCCTATTGTTCCTACTGTTGCGAGGAAGTCATATAAACCATACCCTCCAAGTATTTCGTTGCTTGCAGACTGTGAGAGACCAAAATAAGTTCAGAATAGAGGGGAAAATAGTAGATGATCTTGTTCTGTGCAATAAGAGCGACATATATAAGTGAAATGGCCAAAGTACCTGGTTCTCATCCTTCCAGTAAATTTCGAAAGTTGAGCCAGTGCCAATGGCTGCATGAATACCCCAAGAACAGGTTGACACAACACTAGCCAGCTGATCAGAGTCAACCTTCTCTGCACTCTTCCGAAAGCATTGCATTGGTCTCTGCAGAATGTTTCTCATTTTGTATTATGGTTGGCAAATAGAAACATTCACTGGTGCACCAAAACAGGGAACTCAAAATAAATGGATGGAACTTACAGACAGTGTAGCTTCTGTAAATGGCAACTGAATCTTCAGGGACTGGAATGTGGCCTTGTATCCTGATCTATTGAAGCCATGCAAGCTACCTGTGCAGGTCATGATGCTTGCAACTGTTGTCAGGTGCCTTATGAGAACTGATTTTGTAACCATTCCAACAGCCTTGGAAAGGTGCTGTAAGGATGATCCAAAAGGAGAGCAGAACATGAGAAACCTTTCAATATAGAGGTCTTCTTCGGTGCTCCATACTACCCTATACTGGTGTTCAAAAAGGACCTGTATAAAAGGATCTGACGGTCCAAATTAGTTGTATACTACTGGAACTTCACTTGTAGTATAAGGTGGTATGGGTCGAGTAGTATAGTAGTATAGGGGTATTATGGGAAAAATTATTTTTAACATGTGGTATAGATCGAGTAGTACAGTGGTATAAGGGTATTATGGAAAAATTATTTTTATTTTCATACTCATCTGGTCTGATATATTTATTTCGTTTTACACATATGTTCATTTAGGTTAGGAGCTTCGAATAAAAAAATTATATTACGGTCTAATTACAAAATTACCCATCCCTCCATACTCCATACTACCATAGGGTAGTATGGAGCACCGAAGAAGACCTCTCAATATAACTTGTAGTTGATCAGAATTCGTCAGAAAGGTGAATGAAAAGAACTGACCTGCCTGACTCGATCAAAGACACAGGAAGTGCCAAACACTTCTTGAACTTCTTGGATATTGTAAGGCACAGACCTGGTGGTGTCAATTAGATCCATCACAGGAACACATGCGTCCATTGCTACTCCCCAAGTGCCACCACTCTCTGCAGCCGCTGCCTTTTCCACTGTGATTTCCAGTGCCAGTTCCCCTTTCTGCTTGGCACTGGAGTTCTGGACCCAACATGTTAATTCTGGTTCAACCCATATTACCTTAGCATCCTGAACTCGAGGATCACCTATGAGATGAGGCAAGAGTGGTTCTTAAGTAAGCATAACTTCATAAGGCATAGTATCAGCATAAGTATTTGGGTTTTCCATTTGATGTTATGTCAATGTGAATTCTTTTAACCTTTTATAATCGTGCCCAAGAGTATAGGAAAAATGGTATTGGTCATTAGCTGGACAACATTAGATTCAGATAGTCCAGTGGCGGTGCTTGCATCAAGGAAAACCTCCAAGCAGGAAACTCGCAAGGCTTTCTCATCACCTATATCCTGATCGCACAAACAATATTCACTGCAAAGAATAAATATATGTCAATGAGTTTACTAAAAAAGTAGGAACTAGAACTGGGCAATTTATGAGGTAAATATTAGATCAACACAGGTTTTAACTAATATGCGAACTATGCATAGATTAACCTTGCGCTAAACTGAGAACTCAAATATTAGTGGTTATAAACAGTAAATGCACATTTGAATACTCATTGAGAAGAAATTTGAAACTAAAAATCCATGCTATTTCAGCACTGTACTGTAGATGGGTGAAGCACCTTGAAATCATTTCAGCTGTCTTCAAAATTTGACTCCGCTGCCTACTTTTCTTTTCATGTTTACTGATAACTTCCTGGCATTTTTGAAGAATATATCCCATAGTTATATCCATTCGATTCAATTGCTCCTGCAGTAGAAACAGAAAGCTACAATATTAGTGGTAATTCTGAACAACAAATAGATATTATTTCAGAATAAGGATGATATACCTTTTCTAGGTGAATATGGCCAACCAGGCAATGTGCTGCTTGGGTTGCTTCCTGCTGGTACCTGAAATAAGACAACAATTCTACTGATGACAACATACATTGAAAACATAAATTATTGTTATTGTTGTATCTTCAAATCGCAGCTGAAGCCAGGGCTGGATTGATCAAAGTTGAATAAGATGCCTGTTTATGGCAGTTCAGGTATCTATAATTTTCAAGTGTCATTTAGGCTTTTGAATCCTATTTATAGTACTAGCAATACACAGTTTAGGACAGACATGCTTTTTAATCAATTAGGCTATCTGTACTTATTTACTTAACAAAAGCTTTGTGATACGGCAACATAAATAATTAAGAAGTGCATACTTGATGGAGACCTCAGTGGCACAATCCTCTAATTTGATCCTTTTTAAGCAGGATTGCACCCTTAGTGCTGCTCTTTCCATGCAAAACTCGAATCCACAAAAGCATTTCTCCAGATACAAAATTGCCTTTTGGTCAGTGGCATCACTTATAGAGCTAGCTTTGGTGAGGAGTACTTCCTGTAAAGTAACAAATAGAAGTCAGCATACTCTACATATGAAGTTATACTTTGAACGAAACAGACCTAGCTAGCACTTTACCTTCATTAAGTCCCAAGAGGTCGTGTTGTTCTGATTTGGATCTAACACTGCCTTGTATGCAGCATTTGCAACAGCAGTGGCTGCCAAGATACCAACAGGATCACCTGGAGCTGGTGTCACAGAACTTGATACATATGTCGAATCAAATTGGACAATCGAGTTGCTGCACAAAGTTCTTATGGTTCCATCATAGCATACTATGACATCTCGGAGTATTGCCATCATGTTCTTGAAAAGATTACCAGGTTCCGCTAGTCCTTTAGACGATGATCGTTCGATCTTTTCCCTTACTGATATCGAATGGAGTAGTTCCTCATGTGGGTTTAAACCATTGTAAAATGAACTGTTAACAACATCATGTGCCTTTAAAGGATCATAAAACTTGGTGCTTCTGCTACACTTGTTCAGAAACTTGTAGCAATCCTCCACTAAGTTTCTGGAGTATAGTCTGCCATTGTTTTGCAGTTGACAGTCCAAGAATCCAAGCTGCTCAACTAATTTCCTCAGAGCTGAATCACTTTTGGGATCAACCAGCAGACCAAGGGCAGAAGAATTGGCAATGAACTTCACAGTTGATTCTCTTAACTCACCGAGCTCAAGCGAAGTACTTTGAATCGGCTTCTGCATTGCACTTGGGCCACTGAAATCTCTCAAGCTCATGCTGAAACCATCCATAAGCAGTGATTCCATTAGGAGGGGCTGCAGAAGATTTAGAAGCTTCATGGCCTCCCTTGGACCCTTCCCTGAAAGAGTTGATGAGATGATGGCAGTAACTAAGGCTCCAACAGTTTCTTTGTTGGGATGGCTTGGCAGGGTTGTTAGTGCACCGGTACTCTGAAGAATCTGAGGAATAGTCCAATAAGGATCACCTAGTCGAATCATCCCTGACGAGAACATGGCAATTTGGTTTGCCTCTTCTCTAGAATACCTTCTGTCACACATTATCTTCAGAGCTAGTAAGTAATCATTCTTGATTTGAAAGTTCAGCTTCGCATTGTGGGAGTTCAGCAGCTGATTCTCTACAGTGAAGAGCTCTGTAGCCTCAACCCTTGCTGAAACTGATCTTGGGAAGAAGATGTGAACACAGTCACCATCAAAATCTGCTCCAAGTGGGCCACAGATGAGTGGGTTGATCTTTATGGTGTGATCATCATGTACATGAACGTATAAGGCTTGAACTGAGTGCATGTCAGTGCTTGGTGATCTATTGAGGAAGACCAGATCCCCATCAAGGACTCTTCGTTCTACAGCTTCACCAACCCTCAGCATGGCATGTCTCTTTCTTCCTTTCTCCCCAGCCAATTCGTATCTGTTGGAATTGACATCAGTGTATGTCAGGCATAGTCCTTTATCCATCATGTCTTGCAGTCTAGCAATGTTGTAGCCTGTGACATGTTCCTCTACTGACATTCTGCTTGCTACTTCATCAGGGACCCCTACCACATCAAGACCAATGTATGGGTCACCGGTGATCACAGCACGGCATGTGAAGTTTGAACTCTTGCTGATGAAGAGTGCCTTCATCCTTTGTTGCCACTGTTTTGGTGCAGGCTGTCGTGTAAAGGTCACACTCTGGGTACCCTTTGAAATGACATGTTAATGACACATTATAATGCTGCTGTTATGATCAAGAACATAATTTCTGCTTGTTTTACAGATTAACTTGTTACCTTTGATGCTCCTCCCATATTGATGTAATTGGCAACAGCAACCTGAAGATCATCTTCCCCTACCTCACGAGCTTCAAAGTTTGGATGGCTAATACTTGACCTCTTGATCTGTTCTATTATATATAGAACTTTCTGCAACAAGCCTTTTGATGTGTCCTAAAAATTGAAAGCAGTCATCAGGAGTAATGATGCATGAGTTTGTGTGGGTGGGTGGGAGGGGGATAGAGGTACCATTTTATGATGAGATACTTACAGGAGGGCACATGGCTGTGTTGTCGTCTAAAAGATTTGAAATATGCAGGCAGTTTGGTGGAACACACATGTAATTCATGACAAATCCATTCTGAAGATTATACCCCCTAGCAGCAAGTCTCATTCTTGTTTGTTTGGAGATCTTTTCCATTATGTTCTGAACCTAAGAGATAGAAAAACTAGATGTGAGTCCCTCTACTACTTACATCTGAAAGGTTCATGAGTATAGATATTGTCCAGAACCATTACCTCCTTTGGGTGTAAAGGGCGGCGGTGAGATGTGCGCCTCGTGTGGAAACCAAACTGATCGAGGAAGCTCCAAAATCCGTCCCCAACCTCTTGCTTTAATGGTGCTTTGAGTTCCAGGGTACGGGCACCATTGGACTTCTTGACTTGAGAAACACACAGTGGTGGGATATCCTGGAACAAAGGGAATTCGGGGATTGGTAAGAACAGATGATTTTTTTTTTTTGTTTCAACCAAACTGATGTTCCAGGTCAGCACGGTTCTATTGGCTTTACAGCGGTTACATAGAAAAATATGATTTACATGGGAAACACACAGCGGCTTTACAGTGCACTGACTCAAGTGGGCGAATTTGTATTAACAGGCAAGACATGATATGATACATTACGTGATAAATTACCTGACAATATGAGCATGAAGTGAATTTCCTTTCCTTACCAATGCCCTTCACCTGGAGATGTTAAAAAAAACACGTTCAATGTCGAGGCATCATGTTGGTAACGGACACTAATATGATCTGTTGTCTTGCAGCAGCAGGTTTTTCAGCTGTAGTGTACATACGTTGGGTTTCTTGAGCCGGAGGCAGCAGAGACAGATGACGTTGAGTATCTTCCCCAGCTCTGCAACGTGGCTGGGGTGGTAGATGGGCGCCGGCAGCTCGATGAAGCCGAAATGGCCTTCGCATTTGTCGAGCTGGGTGGCGCCGCAGGACTCGCAGCTGCCGACCTGCAGAGGCAGCCCCAGCGAGGGGTTCTCCTGGAGCTGGCTGCCGTGCGTGATCGGGAAGAGCTTCCCTAGCGCGTCCACCGGCTGCGCCTTGAGCTTTTGCCGGCGAATGCGCGTTTTTCATCAGTATTCTGATGGATAAGCAAGGCATCAATGACAGAAGGGAAGAGACGCTTACGATTTCCTCGTTGCTTGCGACGCTGAGCTTGATCCGGCGGATGCAGCCCCCCGGGATGTTCAGGTCGGAATCAGCAGCTGCTCCCGGATCGTCGTCCGCCATTTCTCTGTTAAAGAAACCCAAACGAGAGGGTAAGCTTTGTTTTCAATTAGCGAGCTACATGACAACGCAGGGGCAATACAGGACTCTCTTACAGACTTAGCGAGTGATATCAAACGTACGATCACAACAGCAGCGGGAATCAAAATTTGCAAGGAAACACAATTGATGCAGGCAAACCAAGAAGTGTGATCGGTGGAAAACAGGTATTAAAACATGCATGCAAGGATAGAACGAAGAGGAAGAAACAAGATGTTGAGTTGAATTGAGTGGGGAGGGAGGAGGAGCGAGAGCAACAGCACTAACCCGGATAAATGTTCAGTTGAGTGGGAGGGAGGAGGGAGAGAACAGAACACTGAACAGCGAACGCTAACCAACGGGCATGACTATTTCCGGGTACCAGGAAGTTAGTACACGCGCGCTGTTTTAGGAAAGTTGGCGACGACACCAGTGGCCTTTTTTATAAAAAAAAAAACGCCGCACGCTCTGTTTCGGAAAACAGCGGCCTCATTCACCGGGAAGGCTAGTTTTGGCATAATATTTTTGAACAAAAAATAGAACAAAAAACTGAAAAAAAAATTGTCCGGCGTCGATCACTACTCACCAGCCCTGTCGCGCCTGCCGGTGAGGCTCGTCGTGCCGGTGCGCCGCTCCAACCGGTACACTGGTACAGCGATCGGCGGGCTAGGCTGGCTGGTGCTGGCACGGGAAGCCACCGCATTCCCCGTGGCTGCTTCTCAGGCGGAGTCGCGGCGGCGCTTTGCGAAGGAAGGCGGAGGACGGGGAGTAAACCGCGCCGGGGGAGAAAGGACTGCTGGAGTCAACCGCGCCGCGTCCGTGACACTAGCTTGCGAGTATGGGCCAGAAGGGAAGAAAAGCCCACTAGGCCCCACCTCGTCGGACAAAATAACGGGGCTCTCGCTCGAGAAAGGAAAACCCGACTCGCGCAGCCGCCGCTCCCCTATCCAGTGAACTAATTCCCCAAATCTCGCGTATCAAAAAAGATTCCCCAAATCTCGTGGCAATCACGTACCAACGCAATGGCCGCCGCACCCGCTGCTCCCGTGGCCGCCGCCGCCGGCCACCGCTTCGACTTCGACGTCATCGTCGTCGGCGCCGGCATCATGGGCAGCTGCGCGGCTCACGCGGCGGCGTCCCGCGGCGCGCGCGCTCTGCTCCTGGAGCGCTTCGATCTGCTCCACGGCCTCGGCTCCTCGCACGGCGAGTCCCGCACCATCCGCGACGCCTACCCGGACGCGCGCTACCCGCCGATGGTGCGCCTCGCCGCCCGCCTCTGGGCGGACGCCGAGGCCGAGTCCGGCGGGCGCCGCGTCCTCACCCCGACGCCGCTGCTCTCCCTGGGCCCGCGCAGCAGCGCCGAGGTCCTCGCGTCCATCAGGAACGCCGCCGGCGCCGAGGAGGTGGACGACCTGGCCGCGAGGTGGGGCGGCGCGTTCCGGGTCCCGGACGGCTGGGTCGCCGCCGTGAGCGAGCGCGGCGGCAGCGGCGTCCTGAACGCCACCGAGGCGGTGAAGGTGTTCCAGGAGCTCGCCTCCAAGAAGGGCGCCGTGATCAGGGACAACACCGAGGTCGTCGGCATCAGGAGGGGGGCGGCGGAGGGAGGCGGCGGCGTCGTGGTGACCACGAGCGCCGGCGAGGAGTTCCGCGGCGCCAAGTGCGTCGTGACGGTGGGCGCGTGGGCGAGCAAGCTGGTCAAGTCCGTCGCCGGCGTGGACCTCCCGATCCAGCCGCTGCACACGATGGTCCTGTACTGGCGCATCAAGCCGGGGCACGAGCGCGAGCTCACGGCGGAGGCCGGCTTCCCGACGTTCTCGAGCCACTGGGACCCGCACCACGTGTACAGCACGCCGTCCCTGGAGCGCCCCGGCATGATCAAGATCAACTGCCACGGCGGGCCGCCGTGCGATCCGGACAGCCGCGACTTCGTCTCCGGCGGCGGCGACGTCGCGGAGCGAGTGGCCCAGTGGATCGACGAGTTCATGCCGGGACACGTGGAGACTGCCGGCGGGCCGGCGGAGAGCCTGCCGTGCATGTACTCCATGACGCCCGACGAGGATTTCGTGATCGACTTTCTCGGTGGGGAGTTTGGCGAGGACGTCGTGATCGGGGCCGGGTTCTCTGGACACGGGTTCAAGATGGGACCAGCGGTGGGGAGGATCCTTGCGGAGATGGCCATGGATGGTGAGGCGAGGACTGCAGCTGAGGTCGGCGTGGAGCTCGGCCACTTCAGGATCAACCGGTTCGATGGCAACCCCATGGGAAATGCCAAGGATTTGTGAGCTCCTGTGAGAACTGGGACATGTAGGGGGGACAGATGGGGGAAGGATTTGCTGTGCTCTGAGTTTGGAAGGCTGCAATTTGTATGGATGTCATCATGTCTGTGTGATTCTTCTCGGTGCTATATGCATTGTAGTAACTTTGAATTGTTAGACCCAACAACTGTTAAATTCTTGGTTATGTTCTGTAGTGTCCAATAAGATGTCCAACAAGTGATGCTTTTGTTTGGGAATGTTCGTCTGATCTTGCAGTGCTAGAACTGCTAGAGTTGGGCCACAAAAGTTCATTTTTATAGGCAGGATACGTTGGTGAGAATGTTAATCTATTTCATATAAGCTCCTATCGCTATCATTCAACTCTCGAAATTTGTCCAACCATGAGAATCTTACAAAGGAGAAAATGCCATAGATGTTGTGTTACTATGCCTCGGCACAAACATCAGTTGGAAGGTAAAAAGAAGTGAAGAAATGAAAGGAGTGCCGGAGAAGGGGATTGATTGTGGTGGTGTGCGGAGTCAGGAGTGTCCGAGAAAATGAGAAGCGAGATGGTCACTCCAGCGCAGTGTTTTCAGTCAGACGCAAAACTGGGAGCCGCCAGGCCTGACTTGCGGTGGTGCCAAACGACGCCAAGGGTGCGTTTAGATCGAGAAAAAAATGATAGAAAATACAAAAAAGTAATGTTTTAAAAGAAACGTGCATAGAGATAGAAATGAAAAGAAACGCGCATAGAGATAGAAATGAACTGACATGGTTCTTTAAGTGAATAACTTTTCGTGAAAAGCATATGCTTTTACAGCATCTAAACACGGCCTAAGTCAAGACGACCTGACAATGGTACAAAATGATAAATAGCTTGCCAATTATGCCACCAAGTTAGGTGATCACACCTCGATAGATCAGCGAAAAAAATACCCAATAACATCTGCTACCAAAGAACAGCCCAAAAATATAAGCGCAGATAGTCTGCAGAAACACAACCTGCAAGACGCTTTACAGTTTTTTTACAGCACAGACTAGCACTTGATGCAACCAATGCAGGATTCAGAAAGCACAAAACGAAAACTCCACATAAACAAAATGATGCAAACCCGAGGAACATAGCACTGGCTCTGAAGAATGACAGTCTACTAACAATTATGCAGAGCACGTCATGAAATCACAAAGCAGAGATGTTAGCAAAGACGAACAGCTCACACCCCAATATACACATACACTGGTAAAACAACGAAGGCATAAAGTGTTAGTACAAAAGATCAAATTCAAAGGTCTCCATTCCACCAAGCTCAAATAAACAACTTGCGACAAAAGCTGAAGTTGAATTCAGTAAGCATGAATGACAGTTAGTATCGCAAGTTGCAAGGTCTTGTTTTGACATGGAAGGTTGCAAAAGGGAAATGGAAAACATCCTACAGCATACAGAGGTGACAACCAATAACTTCATATGGAGTTATCTCCATCCTCTCCAATCTTCTAGACCAAGCAAACATGACCAACACAAAATGACTTATTTTGTCCATCCTTTCCAAAACAAAAAAGGGACTGGGAACCAGAAGTTTCCCCAACAATTAACATATGCTCAGAGTCCCAATTTCACCATCTCTGCCTTGTCATTGGCCTGGAAGGAATAAAAAGAGATTGATGAGAACCAATAGCAACTGTGTATAGTGTAAATGCTTCAGAAAACAGAATCTGATTTGCATCTAAATAACACAGCATTATAATATGTTGAGTGTTGGTCTTGTGCCGTTTTTGTCTTTCTTATCCTTGTTTCTTTTGGGTTTCATCTCTAGCCTGCCCCAACTTGCTTGGGACAAAAGCTATTTTGTTGTTGTTGTTGGAGCTTTCGCACTGGGCAAAATCTCTTAATTATTGTTGACACCTATATACAGTAAAGAGGGTAGTCATATAGGAGCACATATTCACACTGTACTGGAGGCCTTATTTATGCGTATCATGGTTAATTGACTAATTGCGTATACCTAGGACACCATTTTACATTGATCCTAAAATGAAATCACTGTCTAATCAGTTTGGTATGAGCTACACATTAAACACAAAATGGGAAGTAAAATTGAGAGGACAGGCATGTAAAAGTAATCATGCTGAACCATTTGCACAAGTATCCAAACTTTCCCCATGCTACTTAAAAAAACATTTTCTGAACAAAACTATCTTGATTCTTGAAAGAAACACGCAAGATCAAATTTAAGGAAGCAAAGTGCACAAACCTATCTGAACTTCTGCTTCCACCAAAAGAGCCCCTTTCTCTGCTTCCTTGAAATCCCCATCTTTCTTCGGGCCTTGAGTGTGGTTCCATACCACCACGAGAACGTGGCCTGTCCACAACTGTAGCTTGTGGTTCATCTGCTAAACTAGTTGGTGGAAGTGCTGTAACCCTGCCTGCACCAGAACGCGGTCTTTGCCCAAACCGAATCTTGTCATCCAACTCCCTTGTAAGCTGCTCAAGTTGACTTTCCAACTGAGATATCTTCTCAGACAATTTTTTGCATCTACAGAGGCTTGTTCAGAATCATCAGTTATCTTTCCCTCAATTTCTTTCAGATTCACCTTCATTAGGTTGATTTCTTCTTTCAGATTTTTTTCTTCCTCTGACTCTGGCCTGAAAAGCAAAGTGCACAAATGTTCAAATCACATTAGAAGATAGGCCCAAGAAACTAAACGGAAATATTTTTAGAGAAAAGAAATCAACACAAGCATGTGTTTGAAAAGGCTGCTGAATTGAACTAGGAAGATCAAAATTCTTATTTCCCCCCAAAACATTGGTATTTAATAGATCATGTTGAGAAACAGTTAACCGTGCAGGAATGGTGGAATAAAAAATGTGTTTCCCAAAGTAAGGTGTCTTAAAGTGGTCCAATTATCAGCAGTTTCAGACATCAACCCTTTAGGCCTTTACAACCACAAAGCAGATAAAACCAACCAACTATAAGTGAAAGAGTTCGAGAAAATTTATATTCATCGTTTGGTATCGCAATAATACAAAATCACAGGAGAAATGCAGAAGTTAGTGTTTCTTTAAGGTTAATGGTAAGACCATAACTTATTACCCGTTCATTATGGGAGAAAATGGACTCCTTATGTTATAGAAATTTCAGTAGCATAAAAGTTTGCTAAAAGGTAATAATACATAAGCAGTCAACACAAGCACTCTAATTGCTTTCTTAGGGCAGCTCCAGTGTCGCAAAAAACAGGGTGCCAAGAGAATCTTTTGAGGTGCCAGACTATAGCCAAGCACTGGAGAGGTTGGGTGCTAGAGCTAAAGGCTTAGCAGAGGTGCAAAAGCCAGCACCCGGTGCTTTGAATAAAGAAATAGTTTTTCAGTAGCAGTCACCCATATGACTTCTCTCGCTCTTGGTCTTCTACCAGATTGAAGTAACTTCTCTACTGTTATTTTTGTTGTTGGTCCAGCTTTTTTGAAAGGGGGAAGAGTGCTAAAACGTTGGAGAAGACAAACAAATTTTGCTAACGTATGATGTGGTTGTTCCTAGCACTTTCATGGGTGCCGAGCACTGTGGATGCCCTTAGATGCTTCGAATCTCAACAGTCAACCACATGGAATAGCAAGGATTTGGGCAATCTAATTAGGGCCTAATAGAAAAAGGAAAAGCTGGGACAACAACTGCAAAAGTTCAATATTGCAAACAGAAAATGTGTGAAATCACAACTGCAGAAGAGTTGAACTAATGCTAATGTGCAACATAAATTATATAAGCATCTTCTTTTGATGGATATGTACATAGAACCACTTGAGTATTGGTCAGCCTATTAAAACAGGAACTACTAAACATTATCTTTACATCGAGATAAGTTAAATAACCTACACAATTGATATCTAACCATCATCCACAAACTACAATCACCAAATATTTTTTTCAGTACAATTAATTTTCTTCACATACCGCACTTAACCAAATGAGGCAAACAAAATAACATAAAGTTTATAGTGCTGGGCTGCTGGCAGATTAGCAAAGTAGAACTGTTACAGCCATATATATCATGGATGTAGAGGCCTGGATACTTGTGTTTATTCCAACATCTAATACGGAAGAGCTGTTTCGTTCTAATGAATTGTACACAAAGGCTACTATATTGCAGTGATTGATGTAAATGAAAACTAGAAATGGTAAAAATACAACTTCACATATCACTAGAACCCCACTAAAATGTCAATGTACATCATTTCATGTATTTGCTATTGCCATAAGTCCGTGACCTCAAAACGTTGAACATGATTAATTGATTTACTAACAAAAGGAATGCAGCATTTTGCTAAATATGACCATGACCCAACATCAAATTCACCAAAAACCACCTGTTCAATCACCATATCATTGTAAACATTGATTAATTGCACAACGTTCAAGTTAATTTTGGATAACATCATAAGATCAAGGGTTACACATCAAAATCTAATGCCTAAGGTATGACCAACCCAGCATGTTACTAGCGACCACGTGCTGACACAGACATATCCTTTGTCTTAACCTACTTGCATTAAGCAAGGACAGAAGTGTAAGAATGTGTTATGCATGTCATGTCAAGTGTGGGGCCAGGTTTCAGGGAGATCATGTCCAGATGTACTAATTGCCAGATCTAGAACAAAAGCGGAACTCGGTTGTGCTTGGAACATACTAAGCAATGGTCAGGTTTAGCAAAGCAGACATGTCAAATACCACAGGTAAAAGATGACATAGCCAAGTGCTTCCATTACAACATTGGTGATGGTCAGTTTTAGCAAAGCAACTATGTCAAACACCACATGTAATAGACATGTCAAAGGCAAGTTCCATTTGAAAAATTGAGGTTTGAAGTGAGGTCCAAGCTTTCTAACTTATGTCAGTACTCAGCATTGCATTGTCACAACTCACAAGCACTAGAAACACTATGCATAGTCATGTGACAGTTGCATGGACATCATACCTATTTACAGCACGATGCTCCAGCTCAAGGTCAATCTTCCTCCAATCTTTCCCTTTCTCCTGCAAAACCAGTTCCCTTGGCTTGGCAGCACCAAACGGGTTAACCTTTGGCCGTGCCCTAGGCGCTCCCTCACTCCCAACTGCTGAAACTTGCGATCCAGGGCTCCCAGGGCGCGAGGAATGCGCACTGTTTGGCCTGCTGGAGTGCGAGCTGGTAGGGCGGCTGGTCTTCTGCTCAATATCACTCTCGATCTTCCTCCAATCCACCCCCTTCTCGGCCAGAACGTCCTCCCGGGGCCTTGCAGCCCCAAATGGGCTTGGCCGGTTGCGTGCCACCTCAGCAGGTGGCGTAGTGGTAGCTGAAGGATCACGTTTGGGAGGATTGAGAACGATGCGTGGCCTCTCCCCCATCCCCTCGCCGTTGTGTGGCAGAGGGGCTCCACGGACCCAGCGGTCGGAATCAGAAGCCGGTGAGTCGCGGAAGCCTGGTGAGTCGCGGAAGCCCGGCGAGCTGCGGAAGCCGCCGCCACCACCACCAGAACCGAGGCTGGGGTAGCGCGACGGGAGCGGCTTCTTATCGCGCGACCAGTCGTCAATGTCATCCGCGCGGCCGAGAGGGGAGGGCCCGCCGAACATATCGCGGCGGCCAGAGTCGGAGGCAGCCGGAGTGAACTTCTTAGTGGCCCCCCAGTCGTCCACCTCGTCGGCGCGGGAGGGCATGTCGAGATCCGAGCTCCTGCCGGGCCCGCGGCGGCCCTCGTCGTCGAACCCGCGCCGGCCCTCACCTCCCCCGGGCCCCCCGAAGCCGCCTCCGCCGTAGGAGCGGAAGCCGCGGGAGCGGTCGAGCTCCTCGGCGGAGCGCTCCCGGGGACCCGTGGGCAGCATCATCATCTCCTCCGGGGTGAGCCCCCGGGGCTCCACGGGGGCGGCCCTGCGCTGGGCCGCCGCGGCGCCGTAGGTGGTGAACTCGGAGAGCGAAAGCGTGGTGCCCTTGTTCTTCTTCTTGGACTTGCCGCCCCCGCCCGCGGCGGCCGCCTCGCGGAGGCTGGGGAAGCTGGCGGCGCCGCCCACGGGCGCGGGCGGCTCGGGGGGCGGGAAGGCCGCCGCCTGCTCGCGCTCCTCCTCCTCGGCGCGCTCGGCGTCCAGCGCCCACGCGCCGACGCCGCCCCAGACCTTGGACATGGCTGCTCCCGCCGGCGCGAGATCTAGGGTTTGGTTGGTGGTGCTCGGAGAGGCGGAGGGAGGGAGGTGCGGTCTCGTGTGTGCGAAATCGAGGAGAGGAAGGCGCTTGTTGCTGTGCCGGTGGGGGGTGTGGGGTTGGGTGGGAAAAGGGCTGTGGGAGCGCACGCAAAGTCGCGCGGCTCCCAGGGGCGGAACCGCAAAAGTGCGCGTGCGTGCCAGCCGAAACGCTTCTGGCCTGGCGCGCCCTGGCCTCGTGTGTGACGGCGCGAGCTGTGGGCTCGCTAGCTGTGTCGACCGCCGACGGGCGCGCGTGGCGTGCCGCGGTGGACGTGTGGTTTTGGTTCTTCCGAACGGACGTGGCGAGTGGCCGGCGCGTCGGAGGGCGTGCGCGGCGCGCCCTCGGCTCGGCCGCTCGGGTGAGCGAACGGGAACGCCAGCACAGGCGTCGTGTGCCGTCTACTATTGCGGCTGCCCGGTGGGCCCGCCATACTGTTCATCTTTGTGTTCTTTCCTGTGTCAGATCAGATGCTGTGCGTGGGATGGTTCTCCGACGAGATCACCGAGACCCTCGGGCGGTGAAGGTAACTGGGCGGGCCATCCGAGATCAGCCGTCGAAACAGTCGAAGCATTTGGGTATGCGTATGCAAGCGTTAAAAAAAAAGGTAATGTAAGCAAAAAGATTAGTTCATGCGTCAAAATGAAACCTACTCCGTATATCTGATGAGATGAAGCATTTTAACTGCTGCAGATAGATTTAGTTGGATCCATGTCAAGAAGGAGGCTTTGGGATAATGGGATTGCATTAATTGTATCCGAGCCTTCGATTCCATTCCATATGATCGCATTTGCTGGTCCTCAAAACTCAGCAACTGCAAAAGAAGAAAGATAACCGAATTCGTCGTAATCTCCATGCATGTCAGGAGATTTGCAAGCCACATGGTGTACTGCGTCTTTATCGGCTGATCATTAAAGAAAGGCATACTTTCAGGTGAGTGCAAACTCACTGCCACAAAGCATATTCCCATCCAGCATTTTTCACGTTGCTACATCCCAATCCGCTAGCCACCGAATGAGAAATCTAGTGGCTTTCCCTCTCTTTCATTCTTGTTCATTTTTGTCTCCGAATCATCTCATATATTTCAATTCGAAATTGTTTGACCATGTAATTCTGCAAAATTTTATTACGGTTTCCCACCATATTATTGCATTTAGATTTTTTTTTTTTTGCATTCATATAGTTTGAATTGTTAACCCCGCTTACCACGAGGTGTATTATTGTATTTAGATTTGTGATGACTCGTCAAACTATCTTTTCGTCGAAATAAAGGCATTTGCCCACTCAGTTGGATTGCTAAAAACAATTCTGCATATGCGTCGTTGACATGATAATACAAAGGAGCGTCCAAACTCCAAAGTCGTCAGCTTTCCACAGATGCATCATCATCCAAAGAAGAAAGGCGGTTGGTAATGGCGTGAAACAATTAGCTTTGCCACATCTGATCATCATCGAAAGAAAAAGGCCATGCCATCTGATTAGACAACTCTTATTCCCTTTCGCTTTCGGATGCGCGCCATGCAATCGCGATGCGCGGTGGTGCCAATGTGCCATCCTTTCCCTGACGGCTGACTCCTGACGCAGGCTCCGAGCATACTACTGGCCGGCGGACGACCGTGCTTTCCTTGGCGCCGCCGTCAAATTCGTTTTTTTTTTTCCGAGCATTCCTTGATCAGAGAAGCCACGGCCACTCAATTGCCAATGTAAGATTTTGCAGAGACCGCTGATAATGCAGCAGACATCAGTAGTTGAAGACTTGAGGGACCTTTTCATCGTGGCGTGAGTGCACTTGTAACCACTACTGCAAACCATTTCTAATATGGATGAACTTGCTCAGTGAACATCGCTCTGTGGAGGAATTCTCGTGTCGGAAAGATTGTACTCTTATTGTTGTGTTTAATAAGCTTAGAGAACAATACGGTGTGCAAGTTTGGGACTTTTGCTACATAACAAAGTCTCCTCTGTTTAATCTGACGTGCACTAAATTAAAAAAAAAAGTATGGTCGGTATTCTTGAGTTTCTATTTCAGGATCGGCCATGGCCCATGGACGGTCCAGGCCAAGCTTCTTTGTTGGATTTTCGTCTGAAGTTTCCAGCATCCACAGCCTTGGCCCAACGTCTAGCACTCTGGTTATTCGACAACCACATAACATGGTATCATTTTAACCGGAATAAATCTTGAAATCATCTCATACGGATTGATTCCTAGCAGTGGAAAGGCAGTGATCACCACAACAAATGAGTGTCCCTCGGCATCAAAGCCTCCCTGTTGTGTCCTGGCAACAGATGGCATTACACCAGAGTTGTTTCTGAGGTGCCCCTCAACTGATCAAAAACCAATCGCTTTCTAATTGCACCATACACGTCACAGTTTGATGAACATCAGACTAACTGAAACAAATACAATCTAAGCTGACAAAATGTACAACCACGGATGACATATATCAAAGTATGCCTCGTAAACTCAAACTAATGGTTTCCTGATCTGAACTGGGCACCACTAAACTACCATCCTAAACTAAACTGACATCTACCAAGACAGGTTACCTGCTTATGCCTCACGTAAAAGTCCAAAAAAAATTGAAAAGCAAGTACCAATCACAATAATTGTCAGCACATTTTTTTTAAAGAATTCTCAGCGCATTTTAACAAGCAATCTTTCAAACAAATTAAGGTAGGTAAAATATTAAAACTTAAGATTCCACATTAATTTGTTGAAGCCTTCCAATATGCTAGAGTAACGAAACTGTTCTAAATCTGAATTCTGAACTACCTACAATAAGAATTAATCATTTTAAATTTTCTCATTTTAAATCTCAATTCTATTCTTGGAGTCTGTATAACTGGTTTGAATTCTAGTTCCTTTGAAAAGCAGAACTTTCAAAACTAGTGAAGTTTCCACTCTACTTTTCAATTCTTTGTAGCCTCTGAAACAGTAGTAGTTAGTGCTCAAAATGCCCGAGTAATTCATAGCTATTTGAAGTTGTGTACTCGATACATGAAGAATTGTCAACGTGCATTCTTCATTTACAAGAGCGTGCAGTTCCATTCATAGGAAGAAATAAGCTCACTTGTACAGTTGTACTTGACTTGGTATGAATATAATAATCGCAGCAGTGACAAACGTAATTACTGGTATGCTCCTCCCTTTAATAATGAAGGTTTGCTAAAAGAAAATGAATGGGAAGAAGAAATCAAAACGGAATCCCCAAACTCTAATCGGTCTACATGCACTTCGCGTGCTCTCGCGCTGCTGCCGCCGGCCGCGGACAAGAAATCCAAAGCACATGGACACAGGAGCGAAGGGAAGGAAGGGAACGCCAAGAAACTCACCGGCGAGACGATAGCCGATATAGGGGGGACAGCCGGCGGCGGAGGGAGCACCGACTCGTCGCCGCTGTCCAAACCTATGAATCGCGCCGCCGCCCGCTGCCGCAGTGTCGGCTTCCTCGTCCCGTCACAGCGTCTCGCGACTCGCGAGGGATTCGTTCCCCAGCTTCGACTCGTGGGTTGAATCCAAAGACCGTGGTGAGTCCGTGAGTGGGCCGGGATCGAAAACTGGCGTGGGTTAAACGCACACCAATTTCATCCTGCGCTAGGTTTGATCCACGTCGGGTTGATACATAGGGGTTGGGCCCAAGCCCAACCGAACAATGGGAGCGGGGAGCCTGATGGCGTCCGGACTCTCCTCCCAAAATAAAATCCCGATATGATACCCAGGGACGTCCCCACCTCGGCCAAACCAAACCCGAGATCAATCCCACCAATCTCATCTGCTCGAGTCTAATCGCAGCGCTGGATAGATTTTCTGCATAGATTAGGTTTGCGGTGTTTGCCACGGGGAGTTGAAGAACCGCCGCTCTGATCCGGCGCGCGGCGCTAGCTGCTCGCAAGTATCCGGAGAAGCCTCTGCTGGTGCTGACGGAAAGGGAAAGAGCACGCGTGCAGCAGACGGGAGGAAGCAGGGAGACCGCTAATCATATACCACTATCCATCTGAAGCTCTAGCGATGAGTAAATCCTTCCGTGGAGAGGAGAATAAGGTGCTCAATCAGCAGCAAAATGACCCCAACAGACCATACCTGCACCCTAGCCACGACAGTAACATGCCTGAAGAAGCTACGAAAGCCTCTCCGGTAGTGGAGAATGCAACAAGCACAGGGGCAAAGACCGAGATCAGTGAAAAGAAGACAAAGGTCCAAAATACACCTACTTTTGGGGACCTTGGCAGGATTAGACGGGGTGGTGGTAATTCTGACAGGATTGGCCATGCCATGGACCATGAACAGACAGCTTGAATGCCTTGATTGGGATTCTAAAAAGCTTGAAGTGGAGACCCAGTTCTATCTTGATCAGTTGGACGTTGGACCTCCTGATGATGATGACGACGACAAGTTTTGGACCGAATATGAGGAGCCAGAGCTTACACAGCTGAAGGAACGGCTCGCACTGTATCGCATCATAGCTCATAAGGTATATATAATTTAGTGGAACAATATGCACAACAAGGTCGTAGAAACTTTCTGCATATTTTGGTTTGACGGCGCACTCTGATTCATGCTTAATTTGTTTCTGCACCTTATATCCATAGATATCGAAGAAAAAGCAACCACTTGATGACGTGGATCTGAAAAAACGGTACACTCCACCAATTCTGAAGGAACAAGGGTACTTTGAGGGGTACGAGCGAGTTTGGAATGGTACTTCAGTCCAGAGTACTGCATGTATGTTGGCTTCCAGGACTACCAGCGGCTGGTGCTTCGTGATACAGCCAGTAACACTTTCCATGCAATTAATTCAGTGCTTTAGTATTCAATCATGTTAATATGGCCAATTGTGTTAATGTGCCCACATGAACGTATTTCTTAGTTTAAGGTGCCTTCTGTTTTTGGCGGATAGTATGCTACCCTAAATAACCCATACCTGCAAAAAGGATAGTATCCGTATCACATACTGTATTGGTAGTGATACACATCAGATACATATCTGGTATGTATCTGCCAAGTATCCAGACAAAAGTAAAGTTAATGATATGGATACATCTTCAATACTTGATGAGTCAAGGGACACGCTCTTTGGATATGGCCAAACCAGCCCAGCCCAATAAGCCTGGAATTAGTGTGCGACCACATGTGAAAGCATCTACTTAGGGCAAATACAACGGTCCGTCGACTGCTGACGCCATGCAGCTGAATTTTGCGAAAAACCCCCTCCACGGCGTGAGTTACTCCCCAGCCGGCGTCTCGTTCGACGACGACTCGAGCTCGTGCTCCCAGGCGACTCGACGAGGAAGAAGGCCATTGTACGAGCCGTAGCGGCGAGACGACGGAGGAGCGGGATCCGCTGCGCGCCGCGGGGTTCGTTTCAGCGCCCAAGCTTCGCGCCGCGCCATGAGCGGCCGCGAGAGCTCCTCTGGCGGCCGAGCCATGAGCGGTCACACGAGCTGCTCCGACGGCCGCGCGAGGTCCAAGTTGAGCAGCAGCGCAGGCCATGAGCGGCCAAGCTCGTTCATGTTCCTCAGGACCACCCCCTCTCCTCTCCTTGATTTCTCTTAATTTCCAACATAAACTTCCTTTGATCCAAAAACCAAATTGCAAGCTGGTACAAAGGTCTCCAATCCGTATATAAGTTTCTCGGCCAGAAGATCACTGCATCGATCACAATCAATCTCTGAATATTGGGGGAAGAACTCGACCATTGATTGTCTGTCAGTGTTCATCCAATTTTTCAGAGATTTCGGTGTAAACCATCCAAAAGTTGAAACTCCAAATAAATAGTAAAACCCATTTGTTTATACCCAAATTTGGTGTGGTGCAAGTCCAAGTATCCAAGATTCCATTTTGCATGAACAAGTTGTACACTTCATATGAAAAATTTGGAGAAATCCATCTCTGAACATGACCCTTCAATGCTGTTTTCCAGACTTAAAAAAATTTCTAAGTTTCAGCCGGAAACTGCTCCAGATCAAACTTTTGGCTCCAATTTAAATACTCAAATCAACTTTTCACTCTAGGTCAACATAACCAGATGAAAATTCATAGCTCATAGGTACTTTTTCATGTTGGACAAAGTCAAGTGTTTAGGAAACATTTCAAAATTAGGCCCCTCCACCATGGTTACTTAACCATATTTGACCTTTATTGAAAGTGCTTCAAATTTGAGTTTCAAACCGAGTGACACGCGAGCTCCACGTGCAAGTGACACAACCTCTCTTCCTCCTTTCCTTGTTTAGTACAACACCACACAGGCATGGCGGCGCGAGGGGCAGGGCCGGCCGTGGGCGGGCAAGGCATGGCCAGGGCGCGGGTGGCCGCCGCAGGCAGGGGCAGGGGCCGCCGGCGGTCGTGGCGGGAGGGGCGCGGATGGAGCACGGGGCACGGGCCACAGGGGCAGGCAGGGGCAGCCGGCGGCCGGCGCACAGGCCAGCGGCGGCGAGCGGCGCTCCAGACGTGCACAGCGGCGGCGAGCAGCTCTACAGGCGTGCACAGGGGCGGCGGCTTGGCAAGGGCGTGTCGGCAGGCGGCCGGTTAGGGCTTGCCAACACGACGGTGATCAGGCTACGCGTCGTGCGCCCAGGCAGCCGAGTGGCGGCGCCGCGGGGCAAGGCTGGCTAAGCGGACGCGGCGGCGCAGTGGGATGAGTGCAGGCCAGAGAGAAGGAGAAGAGAAAAGGGAGAAAGGGGATTGAGAAAAAGGAAGGGATGATTGAGAAAAGAAAGGGGAGAGGATGGAGGATAAAGGGGATTGAGAAAAATATAGAGAAAAGGGGATTATAAAAGGGGATCTGCTGGAGCTGTGTTTTCCCCCTCAATCCCCTTTAACCAAGAATATAGGGAAAGAGGATTGGTTTTCTCAATCTGCTGGAGATGCTCTAAGTAGAACTTGGGAGTAACTTATAATTTTTAAAATGGCAAAACATATCTGCAATTCTGCATATTGGGTTTTGTGGGAAAATGGTGTATCCTCATATCTGTATCGCCGTGACATTATTGGCATATGCACCCATATAGATGTGGCCATAAATGCTCACATTTGTGGGAAGATGGTAATGCCCTCCTAATAGAGATATTACTTAATCCCAAATAGTGGTGAAAACAGAGTGGTGCCTTGTTTTATGACACTTTTCATATCTGAAAACCATGGGTGCCACTAAGCTTATTCAATGACTCAATACATTGGACATAAAGTCTAGCAACGGGTGCCTATTATTTCTGGACTCTGCATCTTATTTCACTTTCGCTGTTACTAACAACTTATTTGTTGTTGACAATGTTTCCTTTGTACAGAATGACTATCATAAGTGGAAGCGTTACTGTAAAGAAAATAGTACATATGAGGCTGATTGAGAATTTGTCAAGTTCTATGAAAAGTTAGCAAGTCAAACCAAGGTACGCATGTGATTTATTGTAAACTACTACTGCTGCGCAATATGTCATTTTGGTCTTATACCTTCATGTTACTTGCAGTGGATTGAAAGGTTACTGATAGACAAGAAGCTTGAGGTAAATCGCCTCCCCCCCCCCCCCCCCCCCAAGCACCACCAAAAGGATGTGCATAATAATGATCTTGTTGAATGTATGCTGATGTTATAGTTAATATATGTTGATGAGTCTCACACTTAACATCCTACAACTTTGTGTTGTGCAGTGGGGGAAAATTAAGTGTATCGCTCTTTATCAAGCAGCGAAGATTGCAACAGGCTTTGAGAATATTTATAGGCCTTTGCTATACTTCTGATTCACTGTAATGCCCCTCCCTTAAGCATTAATTTAGTGGGTGCTACAAGTGGGGATGGTATATAAAACTCTTAACTTCTTCTATTCAGGAGTTTAGAAAAAAGTATACATAACCCCCCCACCTATGGGGGGTGGAACACATCACCCCCCCCACCTATAAAACCGGATACATGACCCCCCAACCTTTTCAAAACCGGACAAATCACTCCCTGAAGTGGTTTTGGAAGGCGGTTTGCTACAGTAACAACGGTTTTGTAATTTTTTTTTCTTTTTTGTTATTTCGGCTGAAGCTTTGATAAATCATAGTAAATCACAGAAAAATCGTAAAATGGAAAATCTAATTTTGTTGGACTCCACATGAGTAGATCTACATAGTGAATATATAATATGGTATGCTTTAGTATATTTTTTTACATCTATGAATTAATTATAGAAAAGCATAGATCTAAAGCTACAGCAAAAAAAATGTTCTAAAGCATACCATATTATATATTCACTGTGTATATCTACTCATGTGGAGTCCAACAAAATTGGATTTTCCATTTTACGATTTTTCTGTGATTTACTATGATTTTTCAAAGCTTCAGCCGAAATAACAAAAAAGAAAAAAATACAAAACCCCTCTTACTGTAGCAAACCGCCTTCCAAAACCACTTCAGGGGGTGATTTGTCCGGTTTTGAAAAGTTTGGGGGGTTATGTATCCGGTTTTATAGGTTGTGGGTGATGTGTTCCACCCTCCATAGGTGGGGGGGTGATGTATACTTTTTCCCAGGAGTTTACATGGAGCGTCTGGTTTGATTATTCCTTCTATAGGACGCGTGCTAGGCTCTTTTTTGAGATTTGGAAACGGGTTGCTAAGCAAAAGGTTATATTCTTGTCTCAGTATGCTTTATAAGCAATTTATAGCGCCTTCTTTTTTTTCTCCCATTTGTCACTGTATATATGTGCATCATGACAGCCATTTCTTTCATTTATCATTTTCTAGATGAATTTCAAAGATGCTTTGAAGCAAATTTATGAACAAGACATGTTTCCCTCGATCAACTATGAAATTAAATGTGAGCTTGAATGCAATGCAAAGTCTGGTTCCATGAAAGTCGATGTACGTTGCACTTCTTCAGATTTGCTTCAACTAAATTATTCCACCTTCCTTATGTTTTCGTAGGTGGTTTAACATTTTCTCATTGTCTCACTATTTTTTCTATATTCTTCAGTATGATACCTACACAGCTCACATTGAAGGAGAGGTAAGTTTGGTTGTTTGAGATCCATGTTTAATTATAATATTTCACATTAGTTACAACATTTGTCTTTCTGTAGGTTCAAGAAGATAAAGCTTTTCTGTCAATTATGGAGCGCATAAAAAAATTTGTTAGTTGCTTCTGTTCCTTTTTTATATAGCATGTGTATCTTTGTTCTGGCTTCTAATGCATGTATATATTTGTCTTGTTTTACTTATATGAAAATTAAATGTCCTTTCAGGTTCCTAAACTAAAGACCTATTATGATTATGTCAAAAAGAAGTTGCATGTTGCAGAAAAAATCCGGTTGATTCCCCCTGAAAGTATGCACAAATTTGTCAACTCTACTCATAATTTCATGCTTATATAAGCAAATTAGACTCATGTCTTCTAACATATCTTTGTATTATTTTACTTGTATAGTCTGATCGTGATGGCAACCCAAAATCAAAATTTGGATGGAACAGTGAAGCAATGTGGAGCCTGTATCAGAAACTTCAAACTCATACATTTGTTTTGTCATATATGTAGTCCACAAAATTAACTTATCTAGCATCCGAAGACTCTGAGATTACTGCCAGACTAGGAGCGCAGGACTCAAATATATTAATACGATAAAAGCACAATACAAGGCTTTAGGATCTTCCATCCCAAACGAACATGTAGCTTATGAGCTACTACAAAGGAGTCAAGTAAAAAACGCTCACAGTCAACGCACATTGTGTTGGTGGTTTGCTATGGTATTCATGATATTATTATTTTGCTTGTTTGTGACGATGTGGTCCTATACTCCTATCATCTATTGCTCCGTTCATTTTGAGTTGAGCTCATCTAAACAATGAAGAAAGAAACTTATCAAGAAGAACAAAGGCATTTGGGACAACAGAAAAGAAGCAAATGAGGCACGAAGGCCTCATAGTAGAACAACACGACCGCAACACATCAGGTTCAGCATCTTTCAACAACACAGGAAGTCGTGCGCCTTTACATGTTCTCTTCCTCACCGCACCGGCTCGAAAATGTACTTCACTTGATGGAATGTCCCCCGTTGATTCCTAAAAAAACAATGTTATCTTCCTCAACCTATCAATGGCATTAACGATGACTGCATGCATCACTATGGCCATCATTGACTGTCTCGACGGCAACTCTTCCGGCGGCCACATCCCTAGCATTATTGGAGAGAACCAACCTGCACCGCTAGTACCTCCACGGTACGAGGGGTCAATTCACCACTCGCACCTCCGTGCTCGCTGGCCTCACGGCGCCTCTCCGCTATCTGCAATTGGGACGAGGCCGCACCAGATCAGGTGAGGGCCGGGACAGGAGAGAAACAGGAGATCTTGCAGTAGTCCGCCGACATGGAGCCTCCTAGCTGGCATTGAGATTCAGTCAGTGACATGGCACACGCTCAGAAAATTCAGCTTCAGATCACAGGTACACGTACATATACACTGTCATACTGATGTAGTACATCAGAAGCAGAGCCTCGTTGTCTCCTACTTGGTTGTTCACACTTGATGCATGGGTCCTCGTGTCTTCAACGCCATCACCTGTGCTCAATTCCGTCGCCATGCTCACCTTCTCCGCGGCGCTGGCGCTGCTCGCCGTCGGAGAACGGCCAGCAACACCGTGCTGCAGGGCAAGTACACGCTCGGCTTCGTCCTCACGCTGTCGGCCTCCGCCGCCTACGCGCTCGTCCTGTCGCTTCGAGGTCACCTTCGAGAAGGTGATCATGGCACGGGCGCTGCGGTGGGTGCTTAGGGCGCAGGTCTGCACGAACGCGGTGGCGTCAGAGGCGTGAGTGAAAGGAAAGGAGCGAAGCCTGCAAGGCGCAAATGCGCAATACGCCAACCGTCCGTCCGTCCCAATCCCCGTTATTCCGCTATATTCGTATTCCTCTACTACCCCGCGCTCAGAGCAAATCATCTGCACTGCGTCTCCTCCGACACCCTAACGTCGCCGCCTCTTATCTGCCCCCAATGCACCGCCTCTTATCTCCCTCGCGATTATTTCCCCTTTTGGCATCTGCAACGAATCGCTGGCGCCAACCAGGGCTTTCGCGACGAGTTTTCCCACCCATGATGTCTCCCAAAAATTCACCTATCAGCCGTTCACCGCAAACATATTATTGGACTGGACCATTTTGTTGATCAGCAGACCAATATCGCCATGGGGATCGCGCTTGATTCCAACAGGCTCTGCTTGCTGGCACCTGGCACACTCGAAAAAGATCTGTTCGATCCCAAAAGCATCATCAAAAGGCACGGCGGATCTGCACGTACGAGCAGCGACATGACCGCCGAGCGAACTGCTCCCTGCTCGAACCCCACCCGGCCACTCGACACATCATTCCGCCAACGAATCCTCCGCCGTATTCCGGTCGACAACGTTAAGTAATCGTGGGGTCCGTGCATGCCGCGCGCCGGTGCCAACTGCCGATCGGCGATCCCCCCGCGATCGCACGAGCTGGCATCGTATGGAGCAGCAGCTATCTTCGGTAGAGCTCGCCCTCGCCAGCTACCTGCGAACTGAGGGCTCCGGTCGAATGAATAAGTCGAGAGAAAGATCGCGGAAGCACGTCATCACCAGCTGCAGGCAGACGCGTTCCCCGTCCGTTTTGCCGTGTGGGGCGCACCACACGCCCGGACAGCCGGCCGGTACGCACACGGTCCTACGTGCACGCCGATCCGTGTATCCAGTTCATCAGTTTAGTCCAGTCCAGTCCAGTCCAGACGCGACCGGAAAAACCAACCAGCTGCCCACGGTGGCCGGAGCAGCGCAGCGGAGCGACGCGCTTGTGCGCAAGATCAGCTCCTCTCTTCCTCATGCAGTCATGCGTTGATGCGTGTTTTCAACACGCGATTTGAATCCCCCTCTCAGAGTTAAATCATTTTATACGAAGACACCCACCATTCTCTCGCAAACCATACATGGCTTATGGCTATTTGAGATTTATTTACAATTTCTGAAATATATATTACAACACACTACCACACATATGGCCTTTCGTCCGCATTGTTTAGTACCGGCTGCTTTATATCCGATACTAAATATGTCATTTAGTATCGGTTCTTTACTATAGTGCCTACGAGACCAGTTTAGTACCGGTTGGATGCTCTAGCCGGTACTAAAAGAGCTCCACTGATGTCAGAGACAACCATTTAGTATCGGTTGGTGGCTCCGGCCATTACTAAATAGCATCTGAAACATTTAATACCAGACCATATCTGCAACCGGTACAAAACTCACCCTCTAAAAAAATCTTCCCACCGCACCTTCTTCCTTCTCTCCTCTTTTATCTCTCCAAGTCCCATCGCCTCCTCCTCTCTATTCCTCTCTCTTTATTCTCTTTTCTCTCTTTCTTCCTTATTTGCTAACATTATCTCGTCACTGTGCAGGAGGCAGTGGCCAGCGGGCAGTCGCCCAGGTGGCGGCGGCGGACGCGTAGGAGGTCCGGCGCACCCCGGGCGGCGGAGGCCAGCGGGCAGGCGCCCAAGTAGCGGCGACGGCCGTGCAGGAGGTCCGACGCGCTCCAGGCGGCGGCAGCCTATGATGAGCAAATTGGTTCACGACCCGAAACAAATCTCAGTCTCTTGCTGTACCTATTACAAATTTCTTGCTATATCTACCCCAATCCGGTTGGAATGGAACCGAATGAGGCCTTACTTGGTTTCTATAGTTTTGGATGTGGATTATTGCGGCAAACTTTGGGTTTTTAGTTTACCCTTCTCATGTTGGTTTTTCTAAAATTACCCTTTTTATTTTCTTTGGTGATAGATTTCCTCGTGGACCTTGGAACATTATGGAAGCAGATAGCAACAACCATTTCATTAGACATGCATGTTTTTTATTATCCGGTGGATTTACACAGTTTTATTAATGCAAATTGTTTGATGCCACCATCACTCAGTAGAAGGATATTCCGGTAAACCATCCAGGCGTCTGCCCATCTCTTCTGCCAACGCTACTAGTCTTCCCCTGGATAACATCGAAACAAGTGATAAAGATGCTCTTTGGAACACCTTGGAGGATACATGGGGGCAAATTGTGAAGCCCACCGTTTCTGAGGAAGATGGAAGCAGCACAAAGGAGGATCACAAGGGGCACAATGTTGTCAGTGATAAAGAAGAATCCAATGATGATGTATATACGCTCAATTTACTTACAGAATCTAAACACCGTGACGGTTCTATATACAGGGGCATTAATACATGTTGGAAAGAAGAGTATCGTATTGTGGACCGTAGTGAGAGTAAGTGAAAAAAAACTCTTTTCCTATTTTTATTTGTTTCCATAGACATTGCATATTTATCTCATTCCAGGTTCTACATCTACACATTTTTTATGGTTTTCCTGGAGATGTATATAAGGAGCCATGCAGCACTGCCAGCCATGTGCAAACCTTCCTCTCCTTAAACTCTTTCAGTTATGAGATAATCGTACAAGAGATTCTGAAACTTGGAAGAAGTTAGCACTTCCACGGTTCCAACCAAATCTTGCACTTTACTTTTGCAGCACTTCACACCTTGACACCGTTAGAACACAGCAATTTGCTATGTTGCCTGATGGAAGAGGCTGAGGCGGCATTAGAGTTGTGATGGGACTAGGGCCTTATCTCATGCTATGTAACTGCATAAATGCCCAAATGCCCAGATGAAATTGAATAAAGCAATGCTTTGTTGCTGAAATTTGCTTCCATATGAAACTCTGCAGCAACACTGTTACCATGACACAGCCTTTGAGCGTGTATTTGAACAACAGAATAAATAGGAAAATGACGGATATAATTCCAAATAACAATGTAAAAGTGGGCAGTCACGCTATGCTGTAGTTTTTAATTTAACTCTCCATGCATGCAGCCACAATCTAGAGCAGTCACCGAAGATCGAGAGCCATCACTTCCCTCGTCGTAATCAAGATCCTGACGGGGAGATGAAGATCATGTAGGAAATAGGTTAACGTGATACCTCTCGGTGTCACGGCTGCGTGTTAATATAGCCAGGAAGAGCCCCTGGCGTGGCTTGTACATCAAGATGAAATCAAGATTACAACAACCGTAAACAACTTCCTATACAAGTTAAACTAAGGCCTATCTATCCGAACAACCTGATAAGGACGTGTACAAACCATATCTTAACATCCCCCCCTCAATCTGAACTGTCAACTAAGTTAAGATTGGCACGGAAGGTTTCCAACTTTGTCACAAGTAATGGTTTAGTAAACCCATCTGCAAGCTGATCACCCGTATGAATAAATCGGACATCCAGGAGCTTCTGAGCAACACGTTCTCGGACAAAGTGGAAGTGTATCTCGATATGCTTCGTACAAGCATGAAAAACAAGATTCGCGGATAGATAAGTGGCACCAAGATTGTCACACCATAAACACGCAGCACGGGGTTGTGACACCTTTAACTCAGCGAGAAGTTTCTGAACCCACATAACCTCTGCTGTGGCGTTTGCAAGCGCTTTATACTCAGCTTCAGTGCTGGAACGGGATACCGTAGGTTGTTTCCGAGCAGTCCAGGAAATCAGATTGGCACCCAAGAACACCGCGAAGCCACCAGTTGAACGACGGTCATCGGGACAGCCGACCCAGTCAGCATCAGCAAACGCACTGACTAATGTGGACGTGGACTTGCCAATCCGCAAACCAAATCCCAAGGTTCCATGTATATAGCGCAAGATACGCTTAACAGCGGCCCTATGCACTGTGGAAGCACAATGCAAGAACTGACAAGCTTTGTTAGCAGCAAAAGATATATCAGGACGTGTCAACGTAAGATATTGTAAGGCTCCAACAATACTCCTATAACGCGTAGCATCAACAGGGCCAAGCTTATCACCATCATGAATAGACAACTTGTCATGCGGAGAAAGTGGAGTAGAAACCGGCTTACAAGTAACCATGTTGACACGCTGAAGTATCTCTTTGGCATACCGTTCTTGGCTGAGAACAAGTTCTCCTTGTGTATGTTTGACTTGGATACCAAGGAAATAGTGCAGGACCCCAAGATCTTTGAGAGCAAAGTCCTTTTCTAAGTCCCGAAGTAAAGCATCAGTAGCCTCCTGAGAAGAGCTAGCAACAATGATATCATCAACATAACAAGCATAAAAATAGCAACAATGATATCATCAACATACACACAAGCATAAAAATAGTAATCCTGCCCTTCATGTAAAAGAACAGAGAAGTATCTGACTTTGAAGGCACAAAACCAAGACTTTGGAGTTTGACACTTAGCCGAGAATACCATGCCCGTGGAGCCTGTTTGAGCCCATATAATGCCTTATCAAGTTTGCAAACAAAATGAGGGTGTGTCTTATCTTCATAGCCAGGAGGCTGCCGCATATATACCTCTTCATCAAGAACATCATGAAGAAATGCATTTTGCATGTCAAGTTGGCGTAGAGACCATCCACGAGACACAGCAACAGAGAGAACCAGACGAATAGTGGCAGCCTTGACCACAGGACTAAAATTGTCCTCATAGTCAATCCCATACCGTTGCTTGAACCCTTTAGCCACAAGACGACCCTTATACCTATCAATGGTGCCATCAGCCTTCTTTTTGACTTTATACACCCAATCAATGATGTTCTTGCAACCTAGTGGAGAAACAAGGTGCCATGTTTTGTTTTTAAGTAAAGCCTCAAACTCACTATCCATAGCACCTTTCCATTGCGGACTTTGCAAGGCATCTTGGAGACGAGTTGGATCAAGGGAGGATGTAGCTAAGTTTGCATACCGAATCGTGCCATCAGTGTAAACTTTAGGCTTTCGAATACCTTGTTGAAGTCGGGTCACCGGACGAGATGTTACAGCCGTTCGTGCAGGTGAGGTTGCAGGAGCATCAGCCACACCAGATCCGCGCAGATCAGCTCCGAGATCTGAGCCTGCGACCGTCGAGGGAGCCTCCTGGGGAACAGGCGCTGAAGTTGATCTAGATCCTGTCCCCTGCGGCTCGGTCGGGCCACGCGTCGTCGGGGCATCGCGTGGAGACGACGCGCGCGCGGGAGACGTCGTGGGAGCACCACGTGGCGACGGCGGAGCGGTGGAAGCCGGATCGGACGAGGGCGGCACAGCCGAGGAGGATGCTGTCGCAGGAAAGCCGTTGGCGGCAGGCGGATCCGCCTCGAGGTGGGCGCCGGTCGGTGCAGACGGGTGTGGTGCGGCTGGGTACATGAAATAGCGGCGATTTGGAGCCGGATTTTCACCTGGATCATCACCATCATCGTGTCCACCTGTATCTGTATGCTCACAAGATGGATTAGTGGCAGAGGAGTTAACCTATGATTGATCACTACACCGTTCATCCTCATGAGAGGAAGGGAGTAAAGATGAAGGAAGGAGAAGGATCTCTGAACGGAGACAAGCGCCAGCGTTAGGATGAAGGGTGGAGAAGGGAAAAACATGTTCATCAAAAACCACATCACGAGAGATGTATACACGCCCTTCTTTGACATCCAAACATTTAAACCCCTTATGCATGTTGCTAAATCCAAGGAACACACATTGTTTGGAGCGAAACTCTAATTTGCGCTTGTTATATGGGCGCAAATTGGGCCAACAGGCACACCCAAAGATACGTAAAGAATTGTATTCAGGCATGGTGTTAAAGAGGCGCTCGAGAGGTGTGTATCCATCAAGGAGCTTGGTAGGAAGCCTATTGAGTAAGTTGCCGTGAGGAAGGCTTCATCCCAAAATTTCAGTGGCATGGCGGCTTGGGCAAGAAGAGAGAGGCCAACCTCTACGATGTGCCGGTGCTTGCGTTCAGCAGAGCCGTTCTACTGGTGAGCATGGGGGCAGGATACATGGTGCGAGATTCCAACATGCTGAAAAAAGGAATTTAACCTTTGGTATTCCCCTCCCCAATCTGTTTGGACAGAGACGATTTTACGATCAAACAACCGTTCAACAAGGTTTTGGAAATCATGAAAACGATTAAACACTTCAGATTTGTGACGCATGAGATAGATCCATGTGAATTTACTAAAATCATCAATAAAACTCACATAGTAATTGTATTTCCCAACAGAGGTGGGTGCAGGACCCCATACATCATAAAACACAAGATCTAAAGGTTTATTAGACACACTAGTTGACCTAGGGTTGGGCAACTGATGGCTCTTCCCTTTTTGACACGCATCACAAATGGAATCCTTGTGTGCGTCACGAACAAAGGGAAGTTTATTCCGGCTAAGAACTTGTTGAACAATGGACGACGACGGGTGGCCTAAACGAGCATGCCACCGGGAGGACGACGGCTTGGTGGTTGCAAAGGCACTTTTATTTGACGTGGACTTCAAAGGATAGTGTGGCAGAACCATCCAAATTAATTTGGCTTAAGTGCGCTAACCCTCCATTGGTCATCACGCAATTAAAACAGATTAAGATGTCAGTCTGTCGGGTCGAGCCCGATACAACCACGAACAGTTACCTCGATCGAAACGAGTCATGCAAATGCCCTCTCGAAGGAGAGTCCCAGAGATTACAACAATCCACAATTAATTAAAGGTCCCACTTGAGGTACTTTATTACAAACCGGTTCAATGCATAAAGTAACAATTGTCTCAGAGTTCGAAAAGCAGCAGAAATAAACTATTTATTCGAAACAGTAGTGAAATCACGTGAAGCCGTCGTGGTGTCACTCAGAAGCATCCTCGTCCCAAACAACGGTCCAACCTGGAGGAAGGGTGGTTGGCCAGGTAAGACCTGCAACCATCTTCTCGAGAGCACTACCTGAAAACAATTCAATAAGCAAGGCTGAGTATACTAATACTCAGCGAGTGAAGGACCGATTAGGCGACCAGAGAGGGAGGGAGTGAATGGGAGCCGATAAAAATTTCTTTCCCAAATCCGGCTTCTCCCAAATCAACTCCAAGCCAACCAAACGATCTAGCCAAGATCACGTAGCTAGTGAGAGGCTACTGACCCTAGGAACTAGATCAACGCAGCGGAAAAAGAATCGAACAAATCGAGCACAAGACGTGGCTTCAAACAAGACTGAAATGGAAGAGTTCAGCGAAAATCACGCAGGTCGATTGATCCGACCGAACAGACAAGTCGATCGGATTAATCGCGTATACTCCGACCGTCACTGAGAGCAAAACATGGAAGAGTCCAGCGAAAATTACACGGGTCGTTTGATCCGACCGTGCAAGGAAAAAGTCGATCGGAGTTATACCCTATGCTCCGACCGTTGTTGAGAGAGAACAACAGGTCATTTGATCCGACCAGTACAAGAGCCACCGATCGGATCAATAGGTCAACAGTCGACCCCCTGACCTCACTTTTCTCTCAAAGCGATCGGATCATCCGACCGAGAGTCGATCGGAGCATTCAATCGAAATATCGACCTTCTACGAGAGAGTTTGCAACGCGGCGAAGAGTAGCGGTCGATTCATCCGACCAAGCCAAGGAAAATCGATCGGATCAATAGACCAACTCAGTGAAAATGGTCAACTCGAGAAGCGGTCGATTCATCCGACCAAGCCAAGGAAAACCGATCGGATCAATAGATCGACACAGCGAAAACGGTCAACTCGAGAATGGATCTCCCAAACGACTTGGAGTCTTGAGACAAGATTTTGGGTGGACGATATACACCTCAAGGAGAGGCTATGCCCCAAAGATCTCGACCTCAAACCTCCTAGAACTCCGGGAATCTCAAATCTAGCGAAGAACACAATGAACTCGAGTTCATCCCGAAATCCTCAAATCCAAAGCGATTCCCGGCGTTTGGGGGCAAGATATCACCAGCAAAAGAGGCACAAGGCCCTCATACGTGAATCCCCCAAAGAAATCCGAGAGAAAACGTCCTAGGAAGCGAAGAACGAAAATCCCCCAAAAATAGCTCCAAAAATACCTCCGAAAATAGGAAAAAGAAAAGGAGCTCGTGGATTCAAATCATGGCACAAAGATGAGCAGCACAAACTCAATCAACCAACCATGAATTCACCTATACAAACTAGGAATGATTCAAAGTAGTTCTAGGTGGAAGGGATGAAAGGGAAACTACAAGTCCAAAGGAAAACCAAAGAGAAAACTAGAGAGATGGCAGCCACCAACCCCTAGGGGGTCTAATATATAGTCCAAGTGGTGGTGCTCGAAAGACTAAACTACCCCTAAGCGATACATACCCCTCAGGGGCAAATTTGACATTTTGACTCGTAGATTTTTCCGGCTGGGACACCTTCCACCGCAAGCTAGCTTCCCTCCGACGCAAGCCTTGCGGTCACGCCGCGTGTCCTCCGAATCGAAGCTCCTCGACGCCGAACTTGGGCCGGCCCATCTTCGCCACTTCGAGTCCTCGGCCTTGGTTTTGAGGCCCAAACCAAGGAAACCGTCCACCGATGATTTTGTGGCCAAATCACCAAACCCCACTGTTGACATCGGATTTTGACATATCTGATGTAATTGGAACTACAGGGCGATTGACTATTTTTACTAGTGAGAAAGCTGATGGGTTACACGTGAAGATCCTTATTAATCAAAGTGATTAGTATAATGGCCGAGATATTACATTAATTAATTCAATGGATCAAGAGAAAGAATCGGCTTGTGCTAGTGAATCAGATATTGGTAATCTGAATCAGACATTGTTAATCAGATATAAATAGCACGGTGGCCGAATTATTTTATTATTTCTGATAAAGAACAAAGGATGACTCAAGAAGCAAGGAATCGGAAGTATGAACATGTAGAAGCAGAGAACTCTATGTCTGATTCTGCCATCCGATTCGTGCACATGACATCAAAGACCAATTCCACATTGTTTAATATTTTTAGATGAGTGGACTTAATTGAAGCACAGATGGCTAATTCACGTGAGAAAGGAATCGGAGATAGGAAATCAGAAAGAAGAAATCAGATGTTAGCTTTGGCCTGAGAAGCAATGAATCGGAGGTCTCCTGATCGGATTTGGCCAGGGAATATTATTTAATTTGGAACAACCATGACGTACAAGGTTTCTTTACGTAATGACAAAGGAAAAGGAAACAAGGCCAGATCACTCCAAGTGTTATACGAGTTAAGAAACCAAATCAGTTTCTTTTGCCGATTATAGGAAAGATTGATTAATATTTTTGGAGAGTCTATGTGCTTTCCATGCGGAGAGAAAAAACAAGCAATATTTCTAGCGTGAAGGATGGAAACACGAATTAATTATGTATGTCTGCACGGACAGTTCGGCGAGGGGCTTTATTGGTGAGGACTCTACAGAAAGGGAATTGGAGTCCATGTATCTTAATTTAGCTTTTGTTTAGATATTTCTTTTCTAGCAAGTTTGACACGTACGTGGCTAGCAAGTTTGTCCAGGGTATAAATATATACCCTCGTTCATTGTAAAGAGTTTTATCATAGCATCAATAAACAAACCTTTACTACTTTGCATTTACTACCGCAATTTACTTATAAGTCGGCGACTTCGCCAAGCTTTTTCTCTTTTACGAGTTCTCCTGGGCTAGTCGAGGCGATCCAGATCTCCAAGGCTTGCTCGTGAGTTCCGCTTCTACCGAGTAATTTCTGGGCTTTAACCTCCGGGCGCATCGCTGAGGTTTCGTCTAGATTTATTCAACAGTTATCGATATTTACTAGATCTGCAAGTTTTATATCAATTTTTGTTGTTCTAGTCTTTATCACCAATCTATCCTGTTTAGATCTAGATTGTTGTCGGCTCATTATCAAGCTATCTGTACGGTACATCATCAGCAGTTATAGCCGACTAGATCTGTTTCTAAACATTGTTTACAAAGTCTCGGTTAATCTGTTAGCCGTTTCATCAAGAAGCCAGTCTCGGCAGCCAGCCGATTCGGCCAGCATTCTACGATTTTTATCCTTGTCAATCAACAGGTCAGATTGACTGGCACGCCCCGGTTTCCAAGGCCACGCCTTCACCCGTGTGTTTGCGCATCTGTCAAGTCCTGATTTTTGCGTCAACACACTTTTGGCACGCCTGGTGGGACACGAGAAGAAAAGCTCACGAATATATTACATCTGATATTGTGCCAATATTTATTACAAGATAGCTGATACAAATTTATTTATCAGCTCTACGGTGACATCAAGGGTCATGGACGCATACCAGATGCAACCTTATGTGTTACAAGCACCGAATTGTTGGCCGATGGTTCTTCAATCATCGTATCAATGCCAGAATAATAATCAAGTGCAATATATTCCTCAGGTTTTTTGGCCCACCGTTCATCACACCCAAACATCATATCAGCCACAAGGGCCAGAGAGCTATCAGGTACAACATACTTCACAGGTGTTTCAGTCGAGGGTTTCTCATCCACAATCATCATATCAGACACAACAAACTCCTCAGGCCGCTTGGCCGATGAGTTCATTTGTGTATCAGCCATGTCAGGAACAGTACAGAGAAAATTATCAGCACTATGTTCCTCATCAGGTTATACAACCGATAGCTCCGATTGCTTAGATATCGGTTCAGAGCTCAAAAGTAGAAGACTATCAGCTGCAGCAATCTGAAACGTTGGTTCAAGATCAATCAGAACTAATAGAAGATGGCCTTGAGCAAGATCAGAAGGAAGCTTTGGAAAGAGCCATCGAGGAATATAGATTGGCATGCCTCAAAACATTTAGTTTTAATAAGGAGGGAGGTGTGACCCAAATCTGTGATTTTCCGAGACCAGAAGAGTTCATAATTAAGGATCAATATGAGGAATTGACTTTTGAAGTAATCATGGAATCTTCTTCAGTGGGCATGGCTGAAGCTAATAATTATGAAAATAAGGAGGGTCATTCTGATTCGTTGATTCCAAGTCAACAGCAAGAAAGTGGCCGATCTCACAATATAGAGTTCGGATCAATGGTGCAAGAGGAATCTCAATCTATAGAAGAGCAACTAATGCTACAGCCAGTACAAGGGTCTGGTAACCAACAATTTAATCAGGTTGATATGGAGATCCAGACAATTGATGTGCTTCAAAATCGGCTTGATGTGAAGCCTGAAGACCATACGTACAGGTACCATAGGCCATATTCCGAGACTCACGGTCAGTTCCTTACGCCGCCTCGTTACAAAACGTCAGACCCCATCAAGTTTTCTGGACAGGATAATATTCATATTATAGAGTATGTAAGTCAATTCTTGATTCAGCATGGGGGGCCTACTACAGAAGATGATTTGGAAAGACTCTTGTTCTCAGCAAGTTCAGTCATACGATGGTTCGATCTAGAATTCTATGAGCATTTATTGGCTGGAACATTGAACAGAATGCCTACATTTTATATTCAGAGGAACAAGCATGTCCGACAGATATTTCAAGTTCATTAGCCAAAGGGAATAATTATGGGCTCATCGACTTATTGAGGTTAATTATCAATATAATACTCCAACAAAAAGATAGCCGATGTAGCAAGTTTGGGAAGAGGCTTGATAGAAAAAGCAAGAATCGGCTTTATGATAAGTTAGCCGATGATGAAGACAAAACTTAAGTTATTTCATCAAGTTTCTTTCATCCTAAGTTGCCGATTTTATTCAGTATCGTGTTCTTGGTAATCGTTCATTTATTTGATCGGTTTCTTTCTCTCCATCAGTTATAACCGATGAGATATTGAATCATCATTAGAAAATGTTCAGAAGTTATATCGGTTGCAATAAGTATTATCAGGATATTGTTTCACAAATAGCACCACCCCCTATCTATAAGGATCGGCTGGTTCAATAATATCGCAGATTCAGAGTGGGCTGATCTTGGAATCGCAGGAGATAAAAGTAAATCAGCTACTAAGCAACGGGTGGATCCATCACATAGTAATGTTATTTTATAACCATCAAGTGGAATCATGGATCAGTTGGTTGATTATTAACTGAAGTTAAGCCGATAGTATACGGGCAATATATCGGCTGCCATGATCGTCGGTGAAATTATTTTTTTTATCAGAAACCAATGATACACTGTCATGCTGGGTGTTTCGCTGCTTTTTGTTGTCAGATATCCTTGAGCGTAAATACTGATGAATTAGGAAGCTGATTAATGGAAAAGACTGGCACAGTCGATAGATTTGGCAGGTTGCAATTCAGAAAGCCAAACAACATTGGGCTTACCAGCATGATGTGTTTAACAGTGGTACATCGGTTATTTATGGCTCAGAAATTGTTTTCACGAAATATAGAAATAACTGATGGTTGTTTATTACATACATCGGCCATTTACTCTCTGGCTATATACAACCGATGGAAAAATTGAGATATGTCGGTTGCTCGTGCGGCCATGGGTCAATGTTTATTTCGTTAAGAAAAAGACAGCTGATAGAGAATGATACTCCCTCGGCTAACATGTGATGATCGGTGTCAGTACTGTGCGGCTTGTCTTGCTCATTGAGATACAACAAAAGTTCAATCAGCTATTATTTTTGTTGCCATATGAAGATTGCTTTTACTACGTTCTCTTTTGATGGGAGAATAATGGAAAAAAAAGGAAAAGAAGCCAACGAGTGCATAACCGATATTATATTATGGAAGGAGTTGCACACAAAGAGGAAAAAGAATCGGTCGAGAATAAATCTCAAGGGAATTGTGGAAGATGATGATTGCAGTACATGGATAGCCTTTTCAATTCTTTCTCCAAATATAATTCAATAAGAAATCAGAGATGTATACTATAGCCAATGAGTTTAGAATTCATTGATCAAATCGGCTGGAATACACCACAAGGATCGGTGAGAATTTATATAAGCACTTGCGTTGCTTTTACCAGAATATTGAAGCAAGGATATATATTCTGTTGACTGCTGGAAGCTGCAAGATGGACAGTAAAAAGGGAATGGAAGAAAAAAATTGGCTATGAAGCTGATGCTAACATTATTATAAGCCAATGCAGTCATTAATGACCGAGCCTAAAATTCTAAGAGGCATTCGATAAGTAACTGCTTGGTCTTCTATTTCCGATTGGAGTACGTAAGTTAATATTTGATAATAAAGCTGATCAAACATGGGCTGATCCATCGGCTCACTGGAGTTAATTTCTTTGTCATCTGCATCACCGATGGAAGCTAGACAAGGACGTGTGACAATGGATAACTGATGGAAACTAAAATATGCCTGCTGGACAATATTGGAATAACCTCAGCCGATGGTTAGCCAGCGTGGTCAATGGAGCCGATGTTCAGCCGATTGTCCTCTGCGACCAATCGTCAGTCAAGATTATCTTGATTATGGTGCAACTGATGGTCCTTGCCATTGATTGATGAGGCCTTGATGACATCACGTTTCCTAATGATTTTAATTGCTTGCGACACCTTACCATCAATTAGCTGGACACATACAAAAATACGAGATGGTCATGAAACAAAAGGTTATCCAAGGAATATTATATATATTCAGCACACCATAAATCACCGATTTTAGTTTTAATTGGGCCTGCTGGCCAGTAAAAATAAAAATCGGTCAAGAAGGCCATGAGCCACTGATACATGAGGTCTTTTTGCTATGTTGATGAAGAGAAGCATCGGCTGCTAAGTCAACTTCCGAGGTAATAGAAGAAATTGGTCGAGGTACTTCAAGGTCTGATGGAGGTGCCGTAAAGCCGATTGCTTCAGATATGTAAAGGAGCAAGTCTGATTAATCTATTTCCGATTGCCATATGCTGGAGATGCGTATAGAATCAGAGAGTTAAAATATCCGATTGCTATATGCTGGAGGTGCCTCACTAAAGTCCGATTTTGTCACTGTGTAGATAGTCCGATGAAGTAAAGTCCGATTTTAAATTAGGGAGCCCGATGATTATTGGTAGCTGCAATTTTTCGCAGCAGTCCAAATAATGAAATGCAGAATTATTTTAATCCGATGTACAAGGCTACCAATTAAAAGATACTAATCTACAAAGAAGCATGGGCCCACATACAGGAGACGCATGACTTGGTACTTGTACATCATGGAATCCAGAAGCTATAATAGAGCAGATCGGCCACATGTACAAGGAATATATTTATTAAAGCCTTGAAGATTGTGGAGGCTTCTTTGATTCGGATTTAAAGAGAGAAAAAGAAAAGCTAATGTGGAATTCAAGGATGAGAGAAAGAATCGGTTATGAAGCTGATGTTGATATGATTAATTGCCAGCCGATGTAGTCATTATTGGTCAGTAATTGGGTGGAAATATTCTATGACGCATCGGCTAATAATATTGAATGGATGAAGAAAAAATCGGCAGACTTTCAAATCGGACTAGGCTCCCAGAACAAAGAGAAGCAAGTCGGCTGTCATATGGTGGTTCTATATTGCGATTCGGCTGATAGTCAATCAGCGTTGCCGATGGAACCGGAAGCATGCTAGTTGGGGACTCACGATGAAGAAAGCTAATAAGACATATGAGTGAGGCATGAAGATATTCCTTAATCAAGTTATTAGCATCGTGGCCGGATTATTTTATTTGATAAATGAAGGCAAGACATATAGAAGCCAGAAAAGAGTCTGCACGTACATGTTTCAATCAGCCGATGGAATATTAAGCCAATGAGAAGAAGCTAGCAGCACCTAAAATTGAGGAGTTCATATGTATATGGGCTGTACAGAGAAACACCAGAGGATTATTAAATTATGAAGATAGATGATGGCTTCATGTTATTATTGATCGGACTTAGAAAAGAAATACAAGGGTCTAGGTCCAAGCATCGGATCGGAAGACTTGCTTTTATTAATCGGTCATTGCTTTTATTAATCGATTGATGAAGGAAAAAGAGGTGATGGATGGAGCCTGATTATTTTATTCCTAGTGGCTGTATAATTAATTTCTTGCAACTCGGTTTGCATGTGCTGTTAGAAAAGGTCAAAGCTGGATGTTAAAAGCAGAATCGGATTCTATGATCTGATTTGCATGCAGCCAGTCCGATTTGCATTCGGCGGGTTCATTCGAACCAATCTGATGTGCTCAAAGAAAGTGATATTATATGGTTTGGCCGGATTGCACGGGGTGATCAGTGCACAATTTCTCGTGTTGACAGCCGGAGATGTGGTTGGGCATTGGCGCGCACATTGGTATACAAGCAACCATCGATCATGTGATATCTATCGGCTATGGAATATTCTTGCAACATTTTCTCAGTGCCGATCTATGTTTTAAGTGTTACTGCATAAGCCGATAAAGGTAGAGAAGGAAAAGTCGATGAGAATTATGGGAAAGGCCGATTTTGTCTTATGGTGAAAAAAGTTAAATGCTACAGGGATGTTGATCCATAGTGCCAAATCAATTCAAAGAGATGGATATTCTGTTGTTGGCAGGGTATAATTAATCTATCGGCAAGATTAAAATATTCAGCAAAAAGAAAGGTGCCATCAAAGATCCTTCGAGAATTCTCTCAGCGGTTATTTATTTTCCCTGTAATGAATGTGCTACTACAAGCCGCTGGGTTAATCATATGATTGGAAGCAATAAGCGGCCGACAGAGCAGCACGTTTCTACACAGATGGTTTTCGTGACTAATGAAAGCAAAAGAGGATAGACTGGACCGGGGGAATTAAAAATAATCAACTAAGTCTGAAGCTAATCTTGTAGCAAGTTGCATTTATTAATGATGGTAGAGAACCGATGATTATTAGCAAAGAGATTATCATTAGTGAGACATCTTCTTGGAATTCATCATTGGTCCAGTCATCTTGTATTACTCACTTTAATTGGAATCGGCACATGATGGTTGGCCGATAGAAATTAGAAAGAAGGCAATTTAAAAGTCCAATTGCCAAAGGCCAATTCGAAATATCAAATGTATCGGCTATGAGCAGGGCAATTGGTTCGGTAAAATCGGATGAGCAGAGTCGATGGTGCATTTACCGGAAGCTCGGAATCATGTGATCGCTACTACATGAGCATCATGTGCGATTTTGTCAGCTGATTATTGCTTCTATTGTCGATATCCAAGATCAAGCAACGTATCAGCTAATGAAAGAAGAATGGGGCAATTATAATAACCATGCTTGCAAGTATGTAGGCCTGAATCGGCTGTCCGCTATGCACTTGAATTAATAAATGAAAAAGAGCCAATGAGTTACAAGGTCTGAACAGCCGATGACCAGTGGAATACTTTAGCCGATGGACTGATGATCAGAAGACTATGGGGCTCCGAAGTTGCCGATACTGTTGCTAATACTGGAGGAGTACAGTTGATTTGATTCTCAGATCGGCTAAAATATTAAGAAAAGGAAGCTTAAAGGGAGACATCGATTATGAAAAGCAGCAGTAAAGAGATTTGGAGGCATTCGACTTATAAAGTTTCAAAGCATGAATCCTTCATACTCTGAAACTGGGGGGCATGTGTTGACATCGGATTTTGACATATCTGATGTAATTGGAACTACAGGGCGATTGGCTATTTTTACTAGTGAGGAAGCTGATGGGTTACACGTGAAGATCCTTATTAATCAAAGTGATTAGTATAATGGCCGAGATATTACATTAATTAATTCAATGGATCAAGAGAAAGAATCGGCTTGTGCTAGTGAATCGGATATTGGTAATCTGAATCAGACATTGTTAACCAGATATAAATAGCACGGTGGCCGAATTATTTTATTATTTCTGATAAAGAACAAAGGATGACTCAAGAAGCAAGGAATCGGAAGTATGAACATGTAGAAGCAGAGAACTCTATGTCTGATTCTGCCATCCGATTCGTGCACATGACATCAAAGACCAATTCCACATTGTTTAATATTTTTAGATGAGTGGACTTAATTGAAGCACAGATGGCTAATTCACGTGAGAAAGGAATCGGAGATAGGAAATCAGAAAGAAGAAATCGGATGTTAGCTTTGGCCTGAGAAGCAATGAATCGGAGGTCTCCTGATCGGATTTGGCCAGGGAATATTATTTAATTTGGAACAACCATGACTTAGAAGGTTTCTTTACGTAATGACAAAGGAAAAGGAAACAAGGCCAGATCACTCCAAGTGTTATACGAGTTAAGAAACCAAATCAGTTTCTTTTGCCGATTATAGAAAAGATTGATTAATATTTTTGGAGAGTCTATGTGCTTTCCATGCGGAGAGAAAAAACAAGCAATATGTCTAGCGTGAAGGATGGAAACACGAATTAATTATGTATGTCTGCACGGACAGTTCGGCGAGGGGTTTTATTGGTGAGGACTCTACAGAAAGGGAATTGGAGTCCATGTATCTTAATTTAGCTTTTGTTTAGATATTTCTTTTCTAGCAAGTTTGACACGTACGTGGCTAGCAAGTTTGTCCAGGGTATAAATATATACCCTCGTTCATTGTAAAGAGTTTTATCACAGCATCAATAAACAAACCTTTACTACTTTGCATTTACTACCGCAATTTACTTATAAGTCGGCGACTTCGCCAAGCTTTTTCTCTTTTACGAGTTCTCCTGGGCTAGTCGAGGCGATCCAGATCTCCAAGGCTTGCTCGTGAGTTCCGCTTCTACCGAGTAATTTCTGGGCTTTAACCTCCGGGCGCATCGCTGAGGTTTCGTCTAGATTTATTCAACAGTTATCGATATTTACTAGATCTGCAAGTTTCATATCAATTTTTGTTGTTCTAGTCTTTATCACCAATCTATCCTGTTTAGATCTAGATTGTTGTCGGCTCATTATCAAGCTATCTGTACGGTACATCATCAGCAGTTATAGTCGACTAGATCTGTTTCTAAACATTGTTTACAAAGTCTCGGTTAATCTGTTAGCCGTTTCATCAAGAAGCCAGTCTCGGCAGCCAGCCGATTAGGCCAGCATTCTACGATTTTTATCCTTGTCAATCAACAGGTCAGATTGACTGGCACGCTCCGGTTTCCAAGGCCACGCCTTAGCTCGTGTGTTTGCGCATCTGTCTCCGCCTGATTTTTGCGTCAACACCCGCGTGCAAGCTTCGGTTGTGAACCGCTACCTTGCTTTGGATTCTCGTCCGCGTACGAGCTTCGGTTGTGAGCCGCTACCTCGCACCGGAACCACGTCCCCTCGCTCGTTCTTGCCACCATGTGAACCGCACTTGATCCATCTGGCCACCGGGTCCCTCGAACCAAGCCTACTTGTCTCTCCGCTCCTCGGAGGCCGCCATGGCTAAGACCTTTCGCGCCTGTTCTTCACCTGCACCAATGCAATCAAGCCGCATTCTACACCTGCAATACTTGAGCCAAGGGAAACGTCAATCCACACCACGTTGTCAATCACTCATCACACCAGGAAGCGACCATCCACCGGTCCTCGGACACACCGGGTCCTCAATCTCTCCCTTGATGAGTGCATTGACAACACACACATAGTAACCAATGATAATAAAAGAAAAAGAAAAGAAATCGAAAACCAATCGCTCAAGCAAGTGACCAAAAGCAAGACCAAGCCAAATCAAAGTCACTCACAAGAGAAAAACTCAGAAAACGCCGACCCTTCCATAGGAAGCGAAAAGGGCTCAACACCATCGGCAAAAGAGCAAAAGCACAAAGCACAAATCTCAAATCTCAAAATCTCCAATTCACTTTTCAGAACACTCAAAGCACTCCCCCTGCAAAGATGCAACTCCCCCTGAACAAGTGAACTTGTGCGTGCGAAAAACACTCGAAAATGCTCAAACTCTCACAAAACTTTCAAAATCTTCTTCAGAAATTCTTCAGAAATTCTCCCCCTTTCCAAATGCTCCAGAAATTCTCCCCCTTGTTGACAATGCACAAATCAAGGCAAAAATGTACAAAATGCAACTACAAGCTTCTCAAATATACAATGAGCAATACAAAGTGCTACAAGTTAGAGAAGAGGCAAACTAGATAGTTCATCATGTCACACGGGCATTGCCATCAAGAAGGTAAAGACATATAGCTAATTGACAAAGCCATGATCAAGTTGTTCAATTATATCAAAAATGTCACCACATGAGCAAGGTCCTAAACATGGATCATTTAAGCAAAAATAAACTTCATCGCACCAAGATCATGAAAGGACAAGCATTCTTGACAAAAGATCATTACAAACGCCCAAATTCTATCTCATGTCATGTCAAAGCACGGAGCCATGTGTTTACTTCTCAAGGGAGACTTCTCCGGCAAACAACATGCAACCGCTTAGCACCCATGTGTGCAAGTGTGTGCAATGGTGAAAGCATAGAGGCATGAGCATAAATATTTCTCAAAATGTATCTTTTTCTCATCTTTCTTCTTTCATGCATAGACATCTCATTTTTCAAGTTTTTCACATTAAGCATGGTACATGAAATGTCTTTGTGACAAAAAGAAGCTTATGCTCCTCCACAAGATAAAGCATGGGCTAAACATTCACAATGACAAAGGTCTTTGACCCAATTGAAAAGAATATCATCCTAGCATGATCCAAAGCAAGATATAGCCATTTCGGCTCAAAGAAGACATGCAAAGGCATTTACTCATGGGTGAAAAGAGTTTAAGTTCAGTTTGTCATTTTACTTCAAAAATTGACTATCTCAAAAGAATATATATCAAAACCATCAAGAGCATAGCCAATCATACATCCATTCCCTAGCAAGCTTGCCTAAACTCTAAAATGTAGCAAATTGTAGCAATCACTGCATATAGGAGAAGCTCATCCTAAGATATGATACAAATGCAGCATGATATATCACAAAATGCAAAGATGAAAACTATACATCAAGATACAAAAGCAGAAAAAGTATACATCAAGATACAAAGATGGTACAATAGTATACATATGCTACAAGAGAAGCCTCCAAAACTCAGCTCAGAAAAACGCACACACACTAAGTTCTCCTCGCAAGCGGGTGAAGGTAACTTGGTCAAGTGGCTTGGTGAAAATGTCTGCGAGCTGGTTTTGGGTAGAAACGTGGGCAAGCTCAATATCTCCTTTCTCCACATGATCTATCAGGAAATGGTACCTCACTTCTATGTGTTTGGTTTTGGAATGAAGCACGGGGTTTTTGGCTACGCTTATGGCACTGGTGCTATCACAAAGAAGTGGAACATGGGACATGTCTAGGCCAAAGTCTCTCAAAGTGTAGGTGATCCAAAGCAGCTGGGAACAACAGCTAGCGGCAGCAACATATTCGGCTTCTGTGGTGGATTGGGCTACACTAGACTGCTTGCGAGAAGACCAAGACACAAGGGACGAACCAAGAAACTGACACTGACCAGAAGTAGACTTGCGATCAACACGACACCCAGCAAAATCAGCATCAGAAAAACCATGGAGTGCAAGTGAGGAAGCAGCAGAATACCAAAGATCTAACTCAGGAGTGTATTTGAGATACCTGAAAATCCTCTTGACGGCCTGCCGATGTGAAGTCCTCGGTGAAGCCTGAAAGCGAGCGCACAGACACACGCTGAACTGTATGTCTGGCCTCGTCGCCGTCAAGTAGAGGAGGGAGCCGATCATGTTCCGGTACTCCTTCTGGTCCACTGGTTCTCCGTCCTCATCCGCATCCAAAGCTGTAGTCGTACTCATCGGTGTAGTCATCGGCTTGGAGTCGCTCATGTCGAATTTCTTGAGAATGTCCTTCGTGTACTTGCTTTGGTGCACGAACGTCCCATCCTTGGTTTGCTTGATCTGTAGCCCGAGAAAGAACTGCAACTCTCCCATCATCGACATCTCAAATTCCCTGCTCATATCCTCTGCAAATTTGGCAACAAGACTGTGAGAAGAGCCACCAAAAATGATATCATCCACGTAAATCTGAACGATTAAAAGATCATTGCCTTTTCTCAATAAGAAGAGCGTCTTATCAACCTTTCCCATCACAAACCCCTTGCTAAGCAAGAACCCCCTCAATCTACCATACCACGCTCTGGGTGCTTGCTTTAGGCCATATAAAGCTCGGTGGAGTTTGTACACTCGGTGTGGGCATCTCTCACTCTCAAAACCCGGGGGCTGCCTCACATACACTTCTTCCTCGATCACCTCATTCAGAAAGGCACTCTTCACGTCCATTTGGTACAATTTGAATCCTTTAGCAACAGAGAATGCTAGAAGAATTCGAATTGCCTCCAAACGGGCAATAGGAGCAAAGGTCTCCTCATAGTCTATCCCCTCCTACTGCGAAAACCCCTGAGCAACCAACCTCGCTTTGTTTCTCACAATCTCACCACCCTCATCCCTCTTGTTTTTGAACACCCACTTGGTTCCTATAGGATGGCAATTTGGAGGTGGTTCTACTAACTCCCACACTTGGTTTCTCTCAAAGTTTTCAAGCTCTTCATGCATGGCATTGACCCAATCAGAATCGGATAAAGCATGTCCAACATTTTTGGGCTCGAAAGACGCAACAAAAGCAGAATGAGTGAAATGAGAGATGTTCTGTGACCTCGACCGTGTAGTGCGTTCATCCAAGTTCCCGATGATCTTCGAAGGTGGATGATCCCTCTGTACCAGCCGGGGAGCTTCTCGCCTTGAGATTGCCTCCCCTCAACATCAGCTTCCACTTGAGCTCGATCATGTGCGCGACTCGACAAAGGTGTAGCAGAGGGGCCATCGTCGAACGTCGTGGTAGTAGTGGAAGTAGAAGGTACAAGCTCTCCACACGGTGCATGAATCTCCTCATCATCTTCTTCATCAAGCTGCTCTTCCTCAAAGATGGACTGTCCCAACTCATCATCACCTGCACACTCAAAAGCAGAAGAGCTACACGGAATGGTCTCGTCGAAAGTGACTTCGCAAGTCTCCATGATTTGGTTAGTTTCAAGATTGAGCACACGATATGCTCGAGAATGATTAGCATAACCAAGAAAGATTCCATCCATCGAACGAGACTCAAACTTGTCCAAATTTCCTTTCTTCAGAATGAAACACTTGCAACCAAAAACCCGAAAGTGACTCACACGTGGGGAACGACCATGGAAAAGCTCATAGCAAGTTTTCTTCTTGAAGGCACGAAGGAAAATCCGATTTGAAACATGACAAGTTGTGTTCACTGCCTCGGCCCAATATTTTCTAGGAGTCCTATGCTCATCGAGCATCGTCCTTGCCATTTCACAAAGCGTCCGATTCTTCCTCTCAACAACCCCATTTTGACAAGCAACATATGGCGAGGAATATTGATGTTCAAGACCAAGATCACGACAGAAGGCATCAAAACGAGTGTTCTTAAATTCCGTGCCATTGTCACTGCGTATAGCTCTCATGGCACCACCATTACTCTCGTTTTTCAACCTCAAAATCAGATCTCGAACAAAATCAAATGTTTCATCCTTACTCGCCAAAAAGAACACCCAAGCATACCGAGAAAAGTCATCCACCACAACAAGAACATACAATTTCCCACCAACTGAACGAACGCGAGCGGGACCAACCAAGTCCATATGCAAAAGCTCCCCTGGACGCTCAGTCATCACATCTGTCAAAGGTGGATGAGAAGCAGCAACCATCTTACCATGTCTACACGGAGCACATACCAAATCTTTCTCAAACTTGAGCTTGGGCAATCCTCGGATAAGGTCAAGAGCACTCAAACGTGAGAGTAAATCAAAGCTCACATGACCCAATCTCCTATGCCACTTCCAAAGCTCAGAAGAAGTACCAGCCAACAAACACCGAGAATGACCAAAAGATCGAGAAAAATCAGCACGAAAAATCTGTCTCTCGGGAATGATCATACACACAAGGTCACCTCGAGAATCAAGAATTCGAGAATCACCACTCTTGAACCGAACCTCATAACCCTCATCAAGAAGCTGAGAAACCGAAAGCAAATTGAAACCAAGATTCTTGACAAGAGTAACCCGCTTCAGCATAAAACCATCGCTCACCTGAATCGCACCCTCAGACAACACTCTACCTCTACCCTTATCCCCGAAAGTGATGTACTGCCTGGACACCACCGGGGTGAGGCTGGAGAACCACTTCCTATTACCTGTCATATGTCTCGAACAGCCAGAATCCATCAACCAAAAGTTCTCCAAGCCTCCCACCTGCACAATCAATAGCGAGAACGAGAATGAGCAAACGACTCGACACTGGGGTTAGCACAAAAAGAGTCAAACCAGTGTCGGGCCATCTGCTCGAAAGAGGGGTTAGCAAAATCAGCACTACCACGTGAAACCCTCTCATCTCTCACCATCGGACCTCTAGCACCACGTGGGGTAAAACGTGGCCTAGACTCTCTCCTATCCTCAAAGCTATGGTCAAACCTCCCTGAACCAAACTGACCACGAGCAGGAGGCCACCTAGCAAAACCACTACGAGCTGGAGCACCACGACTGCCAAACGAAGGAACTGTACGCACAAAGGCCTCTCCTCTAGGCAAGGGTGAACGAGACACAGGCACACTACGAGAAGAGTAGTACCTGTCCCTGTTCCCCATCTCCTTCTCTCGCCTCACCTCCCTCTTCTTCCTCCAACAAAACTCCTTTAGGTGGCCATCCCTTCCACAATGATCACAATGGAAGCGAACTGGCTTTGGCTTTGGGGTTTCTCTCGGCTGTGGCCTCTCTCTCGGCTGGTAAACCCCACTCTTCACGAAAGTCACTCTCCTCTGGAAGTTGTTTGTCTTAGGTGGAAACTTGGGAGGATCTGGAGTGGTGTCAAGCTTGTTCAACAGGTGGTTGGGCTTAGGTGCAAAGCTGTTCTTTGGTGGAGTTTTCTCTGGTGGTGTTGGGATGTTTGAGGTGGAACTGGTTTGCTCTCTCTCTTTCTCACAACCACTCTCATCAACCTTCTCAGAACCCAAACCACGACCATCAGCTCTCTTAAACTCAGCAATCATCATCTTAAGCTGTGGCTCGTGACCAGACAACCAACCCAAACACTGACGCAACTCATCATTCTCATCTTGCAAACGATCAACAGACTGTGCTAGCTCAACATTCTTCAAAGCAACCACATCACAAGCAGAACATGCATTTGCAATGGGAGATTTCAATTTAGCTTCAAGAGAACTAATCATAGCACGAGATTCAAGCAACTGAGCATGCAAAGTAGGGCAAGAAGTACAAGCACCTAGCAAAGACGATCTAGACTTCAACTCAGCAAGCTCAACCCTAGCATTTTCTAGATCATCCAAGCATGTCATGTGTTTTTCTTTAAGGGCAACAAGATCAGCAAGATGCACATCACAGAAAGATCACTCAATCTCATCAGTAACAACAGGAGCATCTTTCAGCACACAGATCTCAGACTCAAGCTTAGCTACTCTCTCCCTAGATTCACAAAGCAAAGACTCAAAGTCCATCGCCTTCTTTCCAGTCTCAGAAAGTAAGGCCTCAAGCTCAGCTACTCTCTCCTTCGACTCTCCTAGCAAGGACCTAAACTCTCTCTTCTTCTTGTTGGTCTTCCTAAGCACATCATCACGGTTATCGACCAACTGCTCTAGTCTAGCAATCTCCTTGCGCAAAGAGGTGGGATCTGTCAATACCTCATCCTCGGAGTCGGAGTCAGAGTCGTCCTTGCTCTTCACGGAGTCGTGCGCCATGGTGCAGTAGTCGACGGCGGCGAAGGAGATCCCGTTGAAGTTGCGGTTCACGTTCTTCTTCTCCTTGCGATGGCCGCGGTCTTCATCCTTGCTGCTCGAGCTTGACGACGTGTTGGTGGAGCTCGTGTCGATGTCGCTCGCATCTGCCACCATCGCTCGAGGCTTGTTCTTCTTGTGCCCTCCGTGCTTGTTCTTCGACCTCCTCTCTTCCTTGTTCTTGTGCTTGGAGCGGTACTCGTCCTTGGAGCGGTGCTTGTGGTCATCTCGCGATCGGTGCTTGCGGTTGTAGTCGTTATTGATCTCCTCGGGGCACTCGGCGATGAAGTGGCCCATTTTTCCGCATTTGTAGCACGTACTCCCGGCACGCCTCGAACCCTTGCGGTTCTGGTACATCCTCTCGAACCTCCTGGTCAGCAACGCGAGATCCTCCTCGTTCAGCACCTCATACTCCTCATCTGGAAGAGACACAAGAGAAGACAAAGCAAAATGTTTGGAAGTGTTAGCCTGTCCATATCTCGAGCCACCGACTAGAGCCAGACTATGAGGATCAGTCGGACTCTTAGCCTTGGCAAGCAACTGTCTATTAACCTCAGAGGACTTCAACTTGGAGAAAAGCTCATTAACAGACAAAGTTTCATAGTTAGCCGACTCCATGATCGCCTCAACCTTGGCACCCCACACGGATCTATCAAGTGCTTGCAAGAGCTTGATAGCTCTGTCATGATCCGAGTATGGGAGCTGGGTGATGTTGGCTTTCATGTTGTTGACTATGGCGGTAAAGCGCTGAAACAAAGCATCAACAGACTCTCCAGGCAAGTGAGCGAAATTCTCATACTCTCTGCGATACATCAAGAAAAACCTAGCCTTCACATGGCTATCACCACCGTGGGCTACCTTGAGCTTCTGCCAGATCTGGCTAGCTAGGTCCTCGCCCAAAACACGCTCAAACTCCTCTGTGGACAAAGCACGGAACAAGTAGTCGACAGCTCTAGCGTTTGCCTCAAACTTTTCTTTCGCATCCTGGGCATCTAAGTTGGTGGCATTGACATAGTGTTCATCTTTGGTCACATCCCACAACAACTTTCCTTTGCCTCGCAAGAAAGCGCCCATACGCGCAACCCAATTCGGATAGTTCTTCCCATCAAAGTGCGGAGGCCCGGAACCCCGATCTTGGTACGCCATCTTTGGATCTTAGACTGGTTAGAGTCGCAAAGACCCGTAACCGGCTCTGATACCAATTGAAGGACCGATTAGGCGACCAGAGAGGGGGGGAGTGAATGGGAGCCGATAAAAATTTCTTTCCCAAATCCGGCTTCTCCCAAATCAACTCCAAGCCAACCAAACGATCTAGCCAAGATCACGTAGCTAGTGAGAGGCTACTGACCCTAGGAACTAGATCAACGCAGCGGAAAAAGAATCGAACAAATCGAGCACAAGACGTGGCTTCAAACAAGACTGAAATGGAAGAGTTCAGCGAAAATCACACGGGTCGATTGATCCGACCGAACAGACAAGTCGATCGGATTAATCGCGTATACTCCGACCGTCACTGAGAGCAAAACATGGAAGAGTCCAGCGAAAATTACACGGGTCGTTTGATCCGACCGTACAAGGAAAAAGTCGATCGGAGTTATACCCTATGCTCCGACCGTTGTTGAGAGAGAACAACATGTCGTTTGATCCGACCAGTACAAGAGCCACCGATCGGATCAATAGGTCAACAGTCGACCCCCTGACCTCACTTTTCTCTCAAAGCGATCGGATCATCCGACCGAGAGTCGATCGGAGCATTCAATCGAAATATCGACCTTCTACCAGAGAGTTTGCAACGCGGCGAAGAGTAGCGGTCGATTCATCCGACCAAGCCAAGGAAAATCGATCAGATCAATAGACCAACTCAGTGAAAATGGTCAACTCGAGAAGCGGTCGATTCATCCGACCAAGCCAAGGAAAACCGATCGGATCAATAGATCGACACAGCGAAAACGGTCAACTCGAGAATGGATCTCCCAAACGACTTGGAGTCTTGAGACAAGATTTTGGGTGGATGATATACACCTCAAGGAGAGGCTATGCCCCAAAGATCTCGACCTCAAACCTCCTAGAACTCCGGGAATCTCAAATCTAGCGAATAACACAATGAACTCGAGTTCATCCCGAAATCCTCAAATCCAAAGCGATTCCCGGCGTTTGGGGGCAAGATATCACCAGCAAAAGAGGCACAAGGCCCTCATACGTGAATCCCCCAAAGAAATCCGAGAGAAAACGTCCTAGGAAGTGAAGAACGAAAATCCCCCAAAAATAGCTCCAAAAATACCTCCGAAAATAGGAAAAAGAAAAGGAGCTCGTGGATTCAAATCATGGCACAAAGATGAGCAGCACAAACTCAATCAACCAACCATGAATTCACCTATACAAACTAGGAATGATTCAAAGTAGTTCTAGGTGGAAGGGATGAAAGGGAAACTACAAGTCCAAAGGAAAACCAAAGAGAAAACTAGAGAGATGGCAGCCACCAACCCCTAGGGGGTCTAATATATAGTCCAAGTGGTGGTGCTCGAAAGACTAAACTACCCCTAAGCGATACATACCCCTCAAGGGCAAATTTGACATTTTGACTCGTAGATTTTTCCGGCTGGGACACCTTCCACCGCAAGCTAGCTTCCCTCCGACGCAAGCCTTGCGGTCACGCCGCGTGTCCTCCGGATCGAAGCTCCTCGACGCCGAACTTGGGCCGGCCCATCTTCGCCACGTCGAGTCCTCGGACTTGGTTTTGAGGCCCAAACCAAGGGAAACCGACCACCGATGATTTTGTGGCCAAATCACCAAACCCCGCGTGCAAGCTTCGGTTGTGAGCCGCTACCTTGCTCCGGCTTCTCGTCCGCGTACGAGCTTCGGTTGTGAGCCACTACCTCGCACCGGAACCACGTCCCCTCGCTCGTTCTTGCCACCATGTGAACCGCACTTGATCCATCTGGCCACCGGGTCCCTCGAACCAAGCCTACTTGTCTCTCCGCTCCTCGGAGGCCGCCATGGCTAAGACCTTTCGCGCCTGTTCTTCACCTGCACCAATGCAATCAAGCCGCATTCTACACCTGCAATACTTGAGCCAAGGGAAACGTCAATCCACACCACGTTGTCAATCACTCATCACACCAGGAAGCGACCATCCACCGGTCCTCGGACACACTGGGTCCTCAGCGAGACTTACCCTTCGGGTGAAAACTACATCACCGACTCCTAGACATGCAAGGCTTTTGGCTGGTGGGTTTGTTTTGCCAAAGAGCGACTAAGAGTGGGTCCTTGCTTTCAAAGTTTTAGCATCAAGTTCTAGTTCGAATTAACCATTCTAGGTAAGCAACCTATACTAACCAAGCAAGTGGAGCAACCAATTAAGCAAACATCAAGTTTCTTTCCATCATCATGTTTCACTTCTTACTCAATGCCGCACAGTGGTCAAGTAGTCTCATTAGCTGCGAGAAACAGACAGTTCAAACCGATTTTTAACCTTGCAAGGTGGATACTAAACACACGGAAAAGCACCAACCCGAGGGTCGACGCTAACCAGGCCATTCCCATGTCTTCCGAGTTTGTTAATCCGAGCCCACTCCCCTTGGACACAAGCCTTAGCCTCGGTCTTGAGCCACGTGTCAGAGACAGGGGGATAAATCCCGGGGAAAGCATGACAAGGCCACGCCCCCTTCCGAACAAGTACTAAACTTACCAATCCCATTGCCAAACAAGTGCTTAGTGCTTTCGAACACTTAACCAGCGGTACTGCACCATTCGGCCTTAACCAAATTTTAGCTTACACGGACGGGGCATCTACATGTCAAAAATCCTCGTCTGTCATCCTTATGATTCCAACATAAGTAAAGCAGTTGATTCCTATATCTCGCGAGTGACAGGAAATCACTCGACTTTTACCGGGTCCTTATAGCAAGGCAGCTATCGACCTATCATACTAGTATAGCAAGCATAGGTACCTAGGATCATGCAACTAAGGTTTTAATTCAACTCCTGAAACGTAAATGCACAAGCATAACTTAACAAAACAAAGTTGCATAGATTCGAAACATAGGACATGCTCCGGGGCTTGCCTTAATCTTGAGCTAGGTTAGTATTGTCTCTTCCGAACTTGGTTCGGGTCTTGACTCGCTTGCGACGACGTTCGGCTTCTTCTCGAGCGGTACTTCTCCTTGCGTCGGGATCAGCTCGTCCTTTCCGTCAGCGAGAGTCATTCGTATACGAGATGCATATGCAATAAGAGTATGATCTTTTATCGAGTCATCATAATTGCATAATAATAAACCCGGGGTGTATTGAGTGACACATTCACCTGGACAATTTTTGGTCTGACCTTCCCTTTCTTTAATTAAGTTTGTGTTTACTCATAAAAGTACTTGGGTGTGTTGATGGTGATTGTGTACACATCTATTATGATTTAGCTTTGATTTCTTCACAAAACAACAAGGGTGTGTGAGGTTATGTGTTTTAACTTATTTAATAATTTAAAAAAGTGACTTATTCATATATAGCCCTTTTTAAGCAATGAAACTTCAATAATTTATTCTGGCAGTTTGGTACATCATTTTAATGTGAGAAAATTACAGCATGCTCTTGGTGGTTTACTTGATTTATTGACCAAAAACTAGGCCAAGATCATGCATACAATTACCACAATAAATCAAACAAAAACAGCACACTAACATCAAGAATAAATCCTAATAAATCACACTATCACCAATTGATCCTTAGAAAATTACCAGAACCTACCCTAGTCTGACATGCCAAAGGGTAGCTTCAAAAGATCACAGGATCTTGCTGTTTGAATTAACCAAGATTAAACTATTATGATTTAAAAGAGCAAGCTAAACAGATTAAACTGAGCTCAAACATTTATCGCAGGTACAACACGATGTAAGCAAGTTTCGGAAAAAAGTTGAGATTTAATTACTGTACAGATTAATTAAAACAAATCATAGATCCAGATGTGTGCTGACAGATTAAATAAATCATAACTCCAAATCTAGTGTGTAACTTTGTTCCAAAATTTTACAGCAAGCTAGCAACTACTCAGATCATAACATACCAAAAACTTAGCACAACCAAAGCAGTAGATTTCAAACTGTGCACAAATTTAAGTTTGAACAGATTTGAACTTAGTTTGAAATCTACACAGGAAACATCTATACATGCTTTCTATAAAAGATAGAAAACATCACCAGGAGTTCAACAAAATTGAGTTTGCATTTTTCTGATTTTTCTGTGATTTTTAACCGATTTTAGAAGTTCACAGATTTAGATCCAAGCTTGAACTCGCAGTTTAACAGAACACCCCCTGGAAACTTATAAAGACTTCCAAACAGGCCCCTGCACTTTACACCAGGCACCCTAGACTTAGTCTAATTCTACCCATGAAGCCCTTGGGCGTCCGGCCGATCTGGGGAAGCAAATCCGGCTAAGGGAAGGGCTCGATTCGCCTGGGGAAGGGCACGGGAGTGAAGAGGGCCTTACTTTGGGCCGGTTTTATGCAGGAAGCGGGGTCGGAGATGGCCGGAGAGGGGGGCGCCGTGGAGAGGGGCGGAGGCGGCCTTCTTTTTTTTTGAGGGAACTACGGCGGGCAAGATGCCAGCCTGAACTTTTCATTAATAGGTGTGGCATACCACAAATTACAAGTGCAAGAGGGACAACTGGACACAAGAAACAGAGAACACAACTCAGTGTACAACTCAAGGACCACTCAAGACACAGGACGACAAACTACTCCCGATCGCCAATTCGCGCTTCCATCAAACGACATGCTCGCCAATTAAGCCGTGGCTGTTGCACGTCTCACCACCCGTCGTAGCTACGCCGTTCCGTTGACACCCTCCGATTGAGGGCCGCCCAACAGAATGGGGACTAAGGGTGATGAAAGATACACAATCCAAAGCTCGTCGGATACGACGACCTTCCTTTAAGCCAGTGGTAACACCTTTCGCAGCACATCTGGGCTCCGCAGCCTGCCGCCATCCAACGCCGCCCAACGGAAGGAACCCTGAGGGGGAATGACAGCATCGGAGGAAGACCCACCCGGCAAATAATTTGATGACAACACCAACAAGGAGAGCGCCGACGAAGCAGAGGCGCCAATGAAGGACACCCAATGAACCATGAGAGAGGCCAATCACCGGTGGCCATCAAGACCAAGAACAAGACCACTGAGCGAAAGACAAAGCACACCCAAACGCAAGCAGCTGCAGAAGGCGAAACGTGTAACCTTGCTTGGCAATGGATTCATGCGGAGGCTTGGGACCTCCCCGCACACCGGGCACGCCGCTTTCGCAGCAATTCCATCACCATCACAAAGTCGCTGCAGGGCGACTAGCAAGTCCAAGACACCATGAGAGCAGGGTTGTGCAGAGGTAGGGCACCTTCCCCAGCAGAGGTGGGGCACCTCCCACGCACCGGGCGTGGTACTTTCGCTGCACAAACCTGGCCATCTCAGATTGGCGGAGCTCTGCTAATAGACACCAGCTGGGAAGACGAAGCAAACCCAAACGAGAGGATGTACCCGCGCCATCACCACGGTCATCTGCAGCGGTGGCCGTAGCAGAAACCTTGGTGTGCCAACACGAACGGCACACGAGTGCCGCCGCGGGCACCTCGCATCATCACCCCCTAGCACAGCGCCCCCGGCGAGCAAGGGGGCGGCCGGCACAGGGCACGTGCCGGGCAGCAGCAGGCTTCAGGCGTGTGGGCACCAGCCCCCGGCGCCCCGGAGTGGATGCAAGAGGGCACCCAACAGCCGGGGAGAGGGCAGATCCAGGCATGTGGGAGCCGGATCCGGGCATGTAGGAGCCGAATCCGAACACCGGCAGCCCAGGGACGATGGTCGTCGCTGGCAGCCACTACGGTGCCGGCGAGGAAATCCCGCCCCAATCCAGGCGAAATCTCACACGCAGGAGAGATCCGCAACCTTGAAGGCCGGATCTGGCGTGGGGGAGACGAGAGGAGCGCGGACGCCGTCAGACATGCTCAGGATTTGAAGCTGCTGGGAGGCTTGAATGGGGAAGAGATTAGGTCGGAGGAGGAGGCGAAAGAGATGCGCTGCAAGCGGAACTGGTTTCGGAGCCGCTGCTGGCCGCCGCCGTCGCGTGGGCCAGTGGCGGCGGTGGCCGGAGGGGAGTTTCGGGCGAGCTTTTTTGGGAGGCGCGGTGGTCGCCCCTCCTATCGCCCTCAGAGGCGGCCTTCTCTGCCTCTGCTCCGGCGAACTGAGCGGCAGTTGTGGCAGAACCACTCAAATTAATCCGGCTTAAGTGCGCTAAACATCGCATTAGACGCGATTAGACACTTAAACCGAACTAAAGTGACATCCTGTCGGGTCGAGCCCGATGCAACCACGAACAGTTACCTTGAACGAAACGAGTCATGCATTTACTCACTCGAAGGAGAGTACCAGAGATTACAACAATCCACAATTAATTAAAGGTCCCATCTGAGGTACTTTATTACAAACTCAGTTCATACATAAATAAAGATAAATCAGAGTTCAAAGCAGCGGAAAATAAACTACTTATTCGAAGCGATAGTGACATCACGTAAAACCGTCGTGACGTCACTCAGAAGCATCCTCGTCCCAAACAACAGTCCAACCAGGAGGAAGGGTGGTCGGCCAGGTAAGACCTGCAACCATCTCCTCGAGAGCACTACCTGAAAACAATTCAACAAGCAATGCTGAGTATACTAATACTCAGCAAGACTTACTCGTCGGGTGAAAACTACATCACCGACTCCTAGACATGTAAGGCTTTTGGCTGGTGGGTTTGTTTTGCCAAAGAGCGACTAAGAGCGGGTCCTTGCTTTCAAAGTTTTAGCATCAAGTTCTAGTTCAGTTAACCATTATAGGTAAGCAACTAATCTAAACAAGCATGTAGAGCAAGCAATTAAGCAAGCATCAAGTTTATAATCATCGTCATGTTCCACTTTCTTACTCAATACGGCAGCGAGGTTAAGTAGTCTCATTAGCTGCGAGAAACAGACAGTTCGAACCGATTTCTTAACCTTGCAAGGTGGACCTAAGCACACGGATCATCGCACTCGGCCAAAGGGCCAATGCTACCAGGTAGTTCCCATCGATCCCCGACACGTTTCCAGGTCCACTCCCCTTGGATACAAGTGTCTAAGCCCGGCCGAAGCCTAACACTTACGCTCACTTGTAACCACATGCGAACATGGGGAGGTTAGTCCCAGAGAGAGAGCATAACGAAAGGTCCCGTACCGATTCAGTCAGGTACTAAACTTACCGACCCCATAGAATCGACAAGCGCTTAGTACGTTCAAAAACTTAACCATAGGTACCGTACCATTCGACCTTAGCCAACTTTATCTCTACACAGACGGGGCACCTACATGACAAAAATCCCCGCCCGTCATTCCTTATGATTCCAACATAAGTAAAGTAGGTGACTCCTATAATCTCGCGAGTGACAGGAAATCACTCGACTTTTACCGGGTCCTTATAGCATGGCAGCTATCGACCTAACATACTAGTATTGCAAAGCATAGGTACCTAGGATCATGCAACTAAGGTTTCAATTCAACTCCTAAAACGTAAATGCACAAGAACTTAACAAACACAGTTGCATAGATTCGGAACATAGGACATGCTCCGGGGCCTGCCTTCAAACACAAAGTTAGTGGGCTGATCTTCCGAAACTTGGTTCGGGCCTTGATTTGCTTCAACGACGTTCAGCTGTCCCTCGGACGGTCCATCTCCTTGAGTTGGCACGAGCTCGTAGTCTCCGTCGGCGAGAACTTGTTCTACACGAATGCACATGCATAAGAGATGATATTGTATCGAGCATTGCATTAAACACGACAAGCCCGGGATGTATTAGTGATCACATTCACCTAGACATGTTTTGTTTAACCCTCCCTTCTTTAATTAAGTTTGTATTTACTCACTAAAGTACTTAGGGTGTGTTGATGGTGATTGTGTACACATCTATAACCATTTAACTTGATTACAACACAAAACAGCAAGGGTGTGTGAGGTGATGTGTTTAACTCATTTAATTTGCTTAAAGGGGTGACTGATTTTTATTTAGCCTTTTAAGCATTGAAACTTCAATAAATTATTCTGACAGTTTGGTGTATGTTCTTCAAGTGAGAAAATTACAGTATGCTCCTTGTGTATTAATAGATTTACTGACAAAAACTTAGCCCAAAAGGGTAAGCACATCAATCATGATAAATCAAACAAGTTTGACACACTAAAAGCATAATTAATCCTTATAAAATCACACTAACAGAAATAATTCCTAACAAAACTACCAGAGCTATAACTAACTGATATAAGTTACCATGCCAAACATCAGCTTCAAAAGATCCAAGGATCTTCCTAGAAAATTAGCTTTGTAAACAGCTATTTATATCGGCCGAGTATGTAGTTAATTAACTAAAAGTGTGTTAGCATGGTCAAACTAAGCTCTACTTTTTACCACAAGCACAAAATGAAGTTATCAAGCATCTGCAAAAAGTTAGGATTTAATTATTGAACAAATTAATTACTAAAATTCCCAGATCTAGGTGTATGCAGACAGACAAAACAATTCATAACTCAAAATCTAATGCTTCACTTTGTGCCATCTTTTACAGAAGCCTAAACATGATAACGGCAACAACATACTAAAATATCAACTCAAACAAAGCTGCATATATTAAACTATGTACAAAACTACTCAAAAACAGATTTTAATCTAGTTCAAAAACTATGCACAAAACGCCTATACATGCTTTCTAGAAAAGGTAGAACTCATCACCAGGATTCCAGGAAAATTGAGCTTGCATTTTTATGATTTTTCTGTGATTTGTTACGGATTTTACAAGTTCACTGATTTGGATCTAAACTTGAAGTCGCAGTTTTACAGAACACCACCTGGAACTTTCTAAGGTATCGCGAACAGGTCCCTGTAACTAGCAAAAACAACCCTGAGCTCTATCTAATTCTAAACTCACGGTCCTTGGACGGGCCAAGATCTAGGGAGGCGGATTCCGGCGAGGGGAGGCCGGGATTGGCTCGGGGAAGGGCACGAGGATGACGAGGGCGTCACCTAGGGCGGTTTGATGTAGGAACCGAGGGAGGAGGTGGCCGGGAGCGGGCGCGCCGTGGATGGGGGCGGAACGGGCCGCCTCTGCTCCTGCTCCGGTGGGGGTAGCGGTGGTGGCAGGGGTTTGAGGGGCCGGAGAGGTGGAGGAGCACCACGGGGAGACGCCTGTGCTCTTGGACGGCGGCGGGAGCGAGCGGAGGGTGGAGTTTGTTGGAGAGGCTAACAATGGCAAGGTGGAAGGGGCTAGAGCTCAGCCGGGGGGGGGGGGGCACGGGGTGCTATTTATGGGCGCGGTGGGGGCTTGGCGTCGAAGCGAAGCCCGGGAGTGGCCTGCCCGAGCGCGCATTGGCCTAGGGCGCGCGGTGGAGCTCGGCCGAGCTGCAGCGTGCACGTGGCGGAGCGACGGGCGTTGACGGCGACGGGAGCTCGCGATGGCATGCAGGCGCCTTCTGCCGGGCGCAGGGCGCGACAGGCAAGGCGAGCGCAGGCCTGGCGCAGCCGTGGCGTGCGCGGCCCATCCAGAGAACGCGGCGTCGGCATTAATGCGAGCGGGCGCAGGCGCGCGCGCGGTTGGGCGACGGCCTGCGGCCTGGCGTGCGACAGGAGGAAGGCCATGAGTTGGCTTGGCGCGGAGCGGGGCGCAGAGATGCTCTACCGCGTGGCGGCGGCCGTGAACGGCTGGAACGCGAGCCCCAGGGCGTCCACGACATTTCATCGAGCAGTTGGTGGGCGTTCAAACAACCGCGTCGTTCTCCAAAAGTTTGAACTGAAGTTCAAAATCTCCAAAAATGAAAGTCGTGTCCCACAGTGCAGGCTACAACTTTTGTAAAGGTTGACCATAGAAAAAGTCTATAGATCAAAGGGAAATTTGAGGAGAAAACAACATGAACTCGGGTGCCGGCCAGGGTGAACTTCTGGAGTTTGACTGACTTTGACTGAGTTTTAAGGCGTCTTCCACTCAAAATCGTGAAAGGATCCAATTGACAAAAATGTGTCCCGTTAAAAACTGAACAACTTTTGTGTTGGTCAATTTTCAAGTTCTTAAGTGAAATTTCGAATTCGAACCATGCCAACCGAGAAAGGTCAAAAGTTCACCGAGGAACTTAGGGAATTTTTGGTGTGGGCCTTAAGTGATAATCTAGGTGGGGCTAAATTAAACCCAATTAAGCTAAGACAAAGTGTTTAGTAGGTGATTAGATTAATTAAACACCTAGATTGTCACAGCCTACCCCCTTAAACAGAATCTCGACCCGAGATTCGCGTGTAGAGAGAACTAGGGTGGGGTAAGGGTGCTTACGATCATGTAGTAGAAGAAAACCTGGAAACTTGGTGTTTAAGTAATCCTCTGTTTCCCATGTTGCTTCTTCTTCCGTATGATGGTTCCACTGTATCTTGTACATTTTAATGATCTTTCGTCTAGTTCCTCTTTACTTGCGATCGAGAATTCTTAGAGGGTCTTCCACTAAAGCCAGGTCGGGTTCTATCCATGCCACGTCTTGGTCAACAATCTCAACCTCTGGAACTCGAACACATTTCTTGAGTTGGGATACGTGGAAAACATCGTGAACAGCTGAGAGTCTCTCAGGAAGCTGTACTCGGTAGGCTACGGGTCCACAAGTTTCTATGATCTCGTAGGGACCAACGTACCGCGGTGCCAACTTTCCTTTTACTCCGAACCTTTGTACTCCTTTAGTTGGCGAGACCTTTAGGTAGACGTGATCTCCAACGAAAAACTGTAGGGGTTTCTTTCTCTTGTCAAAATAACTCTTTTGTCTGGACTGAGCTGCTCTCAGGTTAGCCTGAATTACCTTTACTTTCTCCTCTGCCTCGGTCACTAGGTCTGTTCCAAGAATTTGTCTCTCACCTGACTGGGACCAACTTAATGGAGTTCGACACCTCCTACCATATAGTGCCTCGAAAGGTGCCATCTTCAAACTAGCTTGGTAGCTATTATTGTAAGAAAACTCAGCGAGTGGTAAACACTTGTCCCAATTCTTGTCATAGTGTATGACACAAGCTCTTAACATATCTTCAACTATCTGGTTCACTCTTTCGGTCTGCCCATCGGTCTGGGGATGGTATGCGGAACTGCGGATTAACTTGGTCCCTAAAGATTCATGTAGTCGTTCCCAAAAGCGAGCCATGAACTGAGGACCTATGTCAGAAATAATGGTCTTGGGTATACCGTGTAGACGAACACTGCTACTGAAGTACATGTCCGCATATTGATCGGCACGGTAAGTGGTCTGGACAGGAATAAAATGAGCAGTCTTGGTGAGTCGGTCAACTATAACCCATATGGAATCATGTTTCTGGGAAGTGAGTGGCAATCCAATGATGAAATCCATACTTATGTCCTCCCATTTCCAAGAGGGTATTGGAAGGGGTTGTAGTGTTCCGGCTACTTTGAGGTGACTAGCCTTGATCCTCTGGCAAGTGTCGGATTCTGAAACATATGCGACAATATCTCTCTTCATCCTAGTCCACCAAAAGTTTTGCTTTAGATCCTGATACATCTTGTTGCTACCGGGGTGAATAGATAATTTAGAGAGGTGAGCCTCATCTAAAATTTCCTTTCGAAGCTCCGGGTTCTTGGGTACTACCAAACGGTCTCCAAAATGTACTACTTCATTGTGGTCCCTCCGGAAACAAGTGTACTTTTCATCCCCTTCGGACAGTTTTTGTTTGATGATCCCAATACTTTTATCTTTGGCTTGGGCTGTGGCTACCTTGTTATAGAGAGTAGGTTCCAACGAAAGATGATTTAAAGAACCTTGAGGAACAATTTCCAAGCTAAGCTTCCTCATTTCTGAGCATAAGGTCTGACTGTAGGTTTCGGCAGAAAGGCAATTGCAGTGAGCCTTTCGACTTAGCGCATCGGCTACAACATTGGCTTTCTCTGGGTGGTATAGTATTTCCAAGTCATAATCCTTGACTAATTCCAACCACCCTCGTTGTCTCATGTTCAGATCTAATTGGGTAAGGATATACTTTAGGCTCTTATGATCCATGTATACCTTACATTGTGCTCCCATAAGGTGGTGTCTCCAAATTTTCAGAGCATGAATCACAGCTGCTAACTCAAGATCATGGGTAGGATAATTCAGCTCATGTGGACGGAGTGCTCGTGAAGCATAAGCAATGACTCGGTTATCTTGCATGAGAACACAACCTAACCCTGTGCCTGAAGCATCGCAGTAGATGTCATACGGCTTGGTGTTATCGGGCTGTGCCAGAACAGGTGCGGAAGTGAGGAGACGTCTCAAGGTGTGGAAAGCTTCCTCACATTTCTTGTCCCACTTGAACTTAGCTCCTTTCTTGAGTAACTCTGTCATTGGTTTATCTATCTTGGAGAAGTCTGGAATAAATCGATGATAATAACCAGCAAGGCCAAGGAAACTACGAATCTGATGAACTGAAGCTGGGGGTTCCCAATCCATAACTTCTTGAACTTTTCCGGGGTCAACAGATATTCCTTCCTTTGAGATAGTGTGTCCCAAAAACTTTACACTATCTAACCAAAATTCGCACTTAGAAAACTTGGCATAAAGCTGGTGGTCTCTAAGTATTTGCAGAACAATGCGAAGATGCTCAGCGTATTCCTCTTCATTCTTGGAGTATATGAGTATGTCGTCAATGAATACCACGACGAACTTGTCAAGGTAGGGCATGAAGACCGAATTCATGAGGTACATGAAATAAGCAGGTGCATTCGTGAGCCCAAAAGACATGACCAAGTACTCATATAGACCATATCTCGTGGAGAAGGCGGTCTTAGGAATGTCACATGGCCGGATCTTAATCTGATGGTAACCGGATCGAAGATCAATCTTAGAGAAAACTCTAGCACCGGCTAACTGATCAAAGAGAATGTCAATGCGAGGCAGTGGATATTTGTTCTTGATTGTCACCGCATTGAGAGGTCGGTAGTCCACACATAACCTTAAACTCTTGTCCTTTTTCTTAGCAAACAGGGCTGGACATCCCCAAGGTGATGTGCTTGGTCGAATAAATCCTTTATCAAGGAGCTCTTGCAACTGTGTCTTCAACTCGGCCAGTTCCATAGGCGACATCCGATAAGGTCGTTTTGATATGGGGGCGGTACCAGGCTGAAGTTCAATAACAAACTCGACTTCCCTATCTGGGGGCATACCAGGTAAGTCATCGGGAAATACATCAGGATAATTGCATACCACAGGAATATCTTCCAGTTGTGACCCTATTGTTAGGAAAGCACAAGAGCTGGTGCACTCTTGAGACGGCAAGTAAAGGGTGGACGCTCCATGTGTCGGAGAATTTATCTCGACGGCCCGTGTTGCAATATCCAATGTGACTGCATGCTGAGTCATCCAATTTGTCCCCAAAATGACATCAATGCCTTGAAGCCCTAATACAATTAGGTTGGTTTTGAAGAGTTTACTACCCAACTGGAGTGGCACAAGTGGGGTTATTGAGTTGCAGTCAATCTTGCCACCAGGTGTTGAAATCTTGTATAACCCTTTGGTGGTATGGGACTTCATATTGCATCCACTTAGGAACTTGGTACTGATGAAACTGTGTGATGCCTCGGAATCAAACAGTATAACTGCTGGTCGGTTATGGATACGAAAAGTACCCATCATTACTGGTGCACCCTACGGAAGCTCAGCGAGAGTAGTAAAATTAATCCTTCCCTTCTTGACTTTAACCATTTGCTTCTTGCTCTTGTTCTGATTGGAGCTTTGTTTATGATCCTTGGGTTGTTTTTGAGGACATTTTCTAGCAAAGTGGCTAGGACTTCCATAAACATAGCAATGATTCCCATTGCTAGATTGGGCTAGCTACTGAGCATTGGGCCTTGAGTCTTGTGGCTGAAAATTAGGGCAACGGGGAGCATCTTGCTGCGGAAGTGGCCTGATCACCCAACGTTCAGGTTGCGGGATCTCTTGTGAAACCTTAGGTGGCTCATTCTGGATTATCCGAAACTTTAAATTTGAGGCTCTAGCTGGTGTAGCAAGGGCCTTCCTCTTCTTTTCTGCACGAACAGCCATAATACAATCCTCCTGCGAGATTGCTAAGCTCACCAATTCATCATAGCTGGTTGTTTTGATGGGATTTAGTGATTCCTTGAGCTTGGGGTTGAGACCTCGACGGAAATGATCCATCTTTTTGGCATCCGTGTCAGCATGATAACCAGCATACAGGCATAAGTTGTTGAAAGCTTGGGAATATTGGAGTGCAGTGCGTGTGCCCTGAGTTAGTGACAGGTACTCATTCAACTTCCTTTCTATCAATCCCTTTGGAATATGATGAGCCTTGAATGCTGCCTTAAAATCTATCCAACTCACTACTTGACCGGCTGGAAGCATAGCAAGATAATGTTCCCACCAAATGAATGACTGGCCTTGGAGCTGTTGAGCTGCATACCTGGCCTTATTCTCCTCTGAGCATGGCAGGGAAAGTACCGAGAACTTGGACTCGATGATGCGAATCCAGGCATCCGCATCTAAGGGCTCCTCTGTTGGTTCGAATAAGGGAGGCTGAGTGGCTAGAAAAGCTTGATAATCTGCGGCCTTGGGTGAACCAGCATTGTCTCTATGGTGGTGTTGTTGTTGCTGTCCCTGGGCAAATTGTCGCAGTAACTCGGTCGTTGTGGCGACGAATGCCTCCATCGGGTTTTGAGGTGGGTCTCGATTGCCACTGGATTGCCCGGAGTCAGGTGGATTAAGACATGTTCCTTCCACCATCTGCAGTTGCAAACTTTGGCATTAGATCACATGATCCTTAAACTTGTTCACAAAGTAAGACAAGGCAATCATGCGCGAAAACGATACGAAGCTCATTGCAGAGATTCCGAACAGCAAGGCTGTCAGAGGAGAAAATTTATATCTCCATGGTCGGACATCCAAAGCATTTGAATTTTTGTCAGTATCTAGAAAACTTAATGAGCTCCAACTTTTGTAATTAGATCAAGATCAGATACAAATTCTAGCTAGGTCGAAAAATTCAATGTTTGCCTCTCTGTTTTTGCTGATTTCAGAATGGCCGAGGGTCACAAAAATCTCCGTATCTCTTGACTTACTAGCTCAATGGAGCTGAAATTTTTGTGAGTAGCTTCTGGGTGAAATTACTCACGACTTTGGTATTCAAGGGATCAGCTGGTTTTGGCTCTAAGGTGGGTGAAAGACTTAACTACTACCCTGCTATCAACCCAGATTTTTCAGCAAACAGCCAGCACTTGTCTTCAGCATAAACCAAGTTTTACTTATCCAAAAATCTTGAAATTTTTACAGAAGCTTGGTTACAACATTATAAACAACTTTTATTTAGGGTGCCCAGCCAACTAAGATATTTTAATGTCCCGAAAAATTCGGACCAGCAGAAGCATGCAAATTGGACAGATTTGGCGATGTTTTTGAGAGAACCTAGATTATTATTCCTTTTGCTTCAAGTTATCTTTAACAAATTTTTTTATAGTGGTTAACATGATGCAAAAGAACTAAAATCGTCCTCACAAATACCAAGAATCCTTGGTGTACGTAGTTAGTTGCCGGTGGCAAGGCACAATATACGTCTCTCTATAATAGCTAGTCGTCACACAACTATTCGTAGCTTAACGAATCGAGGTTAGTGTACCTGCAAGAAAACATGAACCTTCCGTGCCAGCACATCACGGAAGCGTCCCCATTCATTACCGTTCATTTATAAAAATGGTATCCATGCGTTCAACACTGCATGGACAGTGCATCTAGTCTAGGCCGTACGCTCAATTTGAATAGAGCATACAACCCTTCGCATAACTCGTGATGCGGCATCATGCACACGTCTCGAACGCGACGAACAACCAGGATGATAGGCTCATTGGAATTAGAACCATACCATCAAGACCTTGCTCACATATAAAACATGTGGGCGACTCATACACAACCGTAATGATAGGTTCCTTGGAATGGAGATCCAATCACCCTTCGTGCACACGGGGCACGGAAACCAGCGCACGTATAAAACACGTGGGCAAGATGTGCTCGGCAAGTTAGTCAAATAAACCATAGATAGCAAGCCACCTAAAACATCCCAAAATTCCCTCTAGGGTTTCACGGTCTATGCAAATCCTTAGCGATCCAACGAGTTTTCGCAAAGCACTAGTTGGTCAAGTTTTATTATAAAACCAGTGTAATGGGACCGTGCGGACATCTGGTGCACAACTTTTCGCTCTGATACCAGCTGTGGCAGAACCGCTCAAATTAATTCGGCTTAAGTGCGCTAAACATCGCATTAGACGCGATCAAACACTTAAACCGAACTAAAGTGACAGCCTGTCGGGTCAAGCCCGATGCAACCACGAACAGTTACCTCGATCGAAACGAGTCATGCATTTACTCACTCGAAGGATAGTACCAGAGATTACAACAATCCACAATTAATTAAAGGTCCCATCTGAGGTACTTTATTACAAACTCAGTTCATACATAAATAAAGATAAATCAGAGTTCAAAGCAGCGGAAAATAAACTACTTATTCGAAGCGATAGTGACATCATGTAAAACCGTCGTGACGTCACTCAGAAGCATCCTCGTCCCAAACAACAGTCCAACCAGGAGGAAGGGTGGTCGGCCAGGTAAGACCTACAACCATCTCCTCGAGAGCACTACCTGAAAACAATTCAACAAGCAAGGCTGAGTATACTAATACTCAGCAAGACTTACCCGTCGGGTGAAAACTACATCACCGACTCCTAGACATGCAAGGCTTTTGGCTGGTGGGTTTGTTTTGCCAAAGAGCGACTAAGAGCGGGTCCTTGCTTTCAAAGTTTTAGCATCAAGTTCTAGTTCGAGTTAACCATTCTAGGTAAGCAACTAATCTAAACAAGCATGTAGAGCAAGCAATTAAGCAAGCATCAAGTTTATAATCATCGTCATGTTCCACTTTCTTACTCAATACGGCAGCGAGGTTAAGTAGTCTCATTAGCTGCGAGAAACAGACAGTTCGAACCGATTTCTTAACCTTGCAAGGTGGACCTAAGCACACGGATCATCGCACTCGGCCAAAGGGCCAATGTGTAGGATCGAGGAGGCCGACTAGAGGGGGGGTGAATAGTCGGTTCTAAAAATTCTAACAAGACTTAACCGATAAAAATGCGGAATTAAAACGATCGGTCAAAACTCGACTACACCCCAAAAATATGTCTCTCAACTATGTCCACCAACACCCTATGTATAGATCAAGGTTTGCAATCCTAGAGTGACAATCAAGCAACAATGTTTCTAAGAATATAAATTGCTTGAATGTAAGTTGCACAAATTAAAGGAACTCAAGTGAACAAACCACAAAGGAGAGACACCGAATTTTTCCCGTGGTCTCGGTGACTTGCCGGTCACCCCTAATCCACGTTGTGGTGGATTCAATGTTCCAACCGCTCCTCTATCAAGGCACCGCTTGATCTTGAGCCGTCTTGAACCAAAGAACTGCTCCACACCTCGATTCCACTAGAGTTGCTCTTCACCACTCCGATGAGGCGAGCACAAAACCTCTCACAAGTACACCGGGCCTTCTCACAAGCTTCTCTTGAGAAGATCACCGGATCACAGCACCACCACGCCATCTAGGTGTCGGCAAACACCAAGAGTAACAAGCCAAGACTCATTTGACCCTTCACCAAGTGCCTAAAGCTCAATCTCTTATGCAAATGCACTCAAATCTTGCCTCTCACCCTCTCTTATGTGCAACACATGCACAAACTCGTGGGGAGGACTTGCTCAAGCTCAAGGATACTCAATGGAATGCTCAACACCCATCTAAGGTGCAGGAGACCGGGTATATATAGGCCAACACTCCCAAACTAGTCGTTACATTCAAACAGCCCGAAACACTCTGTTTTGGCGGACTGTCCGCCCTACAAGGCCGGACGGTCTGCCATTTGAACTACAACGGCTATATTCTCAATAAATGCCTCTCTCAGTCGACCGTTATGCCTATCGCGGACTGTTCGCCTTATAAAAGTGCCCTGGAACCCCCAGAAACAGTCTCTGGAGTAACGGTCCGCGAAAGGGTCCGCCGTTCAGAAAAACAACTGCGGACGGTCCGCCAGGAATTGGCGGACGGTCTGCCATTTGCGGACTGTCCGCCTCACAAGTGGCGGACGGTCCGCAGTTCATTTTTTCAGCACGACCGAGGCTCAGTAAAAAGGTCATAACTCTTAGCTCCGATGTCCAAATTAGGTGATCTTGGACTCTATGGAAAGCTTGTTCAGAGGACTACACATCCCAACTGAATGCTTGACCCAAAACACATTGGATCAAAGCAGAAATGGGTTCTACCGTCGATCCTACTGAGGGGTATCCCAAGGTAGTAGAGTTTAGGTGGGGTTTCGCCGAGATCAGGAACGCAAAGGCCAAGAGACTCAGGATTTTAGACAGGTTCGGGCCGCTAAGATTGCGTAATACCCTACGTCCTGTATGGTGGTTTGTATTGATGAGATCGTAATCCTTTGAAGGGGTCCCTGCCCAGCCTTATATACACGGAGAGCAGGATTACAAGGTCGGTTCCGAGTAGAATCCTAACCTAATACAACTCGTAGAGTGCTTTGCACGCCAATCCGAGTAGTTTACATGTCATACGACTGGTTTCCATAACGAGGAGAGTCCTTGCGGTACCCTACTCGTAGTCTTCATGCTTGGTACGACTCCTTCTGGAGATTATCCATGCGTCCTTGTGGGCCCATGATCGTACCTCCGACAAGCCCCCAAGCGCTTCATCGTCGAGTACCTTCATCAACCGAGTACTTGCCAAGTCAACCGAGTGCTTTTTCGAGTTCTTCGAGTGCTTTGATCAATCTTGGACAGTTCTTGGTTGATACTGAGGCCATGAGGTGCTTATGCCCTATTCGACTTGTAGTCTTCAGAATATTATATGGGGTGCGATGGAAATCTCACTCCATATGGAGTAGCCCTCGAGCCTTAAGTTGAATCGAAGAATCAGGTTGAGGGTCCACAGAATCTTGAATCTTCATCTTGTCTTGAAAGGTGCAATTTTGAAAAAATTGCACTTGATATCAAGTAGCCCCCGAGCCTTGGGTTGAATCAAAGAATCGAGTCGAGGGTCTTGATTAAATCTTGATACTTCAGGAAAAATAAAATCCCAGTTCCTTTACTACCCTGCAGCCCCCGAGCCTTGAACTATATGTATATATAGAAAAGGATCAAGTCTCGAGACCCACAGAGTATTTTAGGGTTAAAGAGAAATAATCCATAATTATTAAAGTAAAGGAAAAAATAAATATAACTGTGTCCCCAGGATGTCCCAGTAAAGGCAGCAGTTAAAAAATTAAATCCTTTCTCTAATAAAAAATGGAAAATAACCTCTTTACCTTTGCCTCGGGAAATCAACCGCCCGATGCGCGGTTAATAAAACTTCGCAGCCGCGCCTCCCAGTCACTTATCCATTTCGCCAAAGTATTTGCGAACCCTAGCCGTCCGCCATTCCTCATCTGAGCAAGATAAATCTTCAAGCCCCCGAGCGAAAGCATCCCGCGGCAAGATCTGCTCCAGTGATTAGCGCCTAATCCGCAACCGCCTAACCTTGAGTGTATGCGGGTGAAGAAGCTCGTGGTCTCCAGGATGACATCTAAGAGATCCAAGAAGACGATCCGCGGTGGAGCAAAGGACAAAGAGGTGCGGTTGCCCTCTCCCAAGCGCGGCAGAGTTCAGCAGAGGGTCCATCCACTGCCCTGTAATTACATGAAGCCGTCGGAGGCAACCCAGGAGCAGTTGGAGAAGTTGGTGAAGGATGGATTCCTGAAGGAGCAGCAGGAGCTGTTGTGGCAAGTGCCAGAGGGAGATCAGTGGCCGATGGTTCCCATAGACAAGACACTGATGTTCAACCACTTCATCCAAATGGGATTGGGCATTCCAACCTGCGACTTCCTGCGCGGGTTGTTGTGCTATTACGGAATCGAATTGCCCAATCTGACTCCCAATGGCATATTTCAGATCTCGATCTACGTCCACTTCTGCGAAGCCTTCCTTGGAATTCGTCCTGTCGGAGGTACGACCATGGGCCCACAGGGACGCATGGATAATCTCCAGAAGAAGTCGTACCAAGCGTGGAGACTGCGAGTAGAGTACTGCAAGAACTCTCCTCATTATAGAAACCAGTCGTATGACATGGAAACCAGTCGTATAGCATGTAAACTACTCGGATTGGCGTGTAAGGCACTCCACGAGTTGTATTAGGTTAGGATTCTACTCGGAACTGACCTTGTAACCCTGCCCTCCGTGCATATAAGGCTGGGCAGGGACCCCTTCAAAGGATCACGATCTCATCAATACAAACCACCATACAGGACGTAGGGTATTATGCTATCTCGGCGGCCCGAACCTGTCTAAAATCCTGAGTCTCTTAGCCTTTGCGTTCCTGATCTCGGCGAAACCCACCTGAAACTCTACTACCTCGGGATACCCCTCGGTAGGATCGACGGTAGAACACCGACATCTGGCGCGCCAGGTAGGGGTTTTCCTCGAAGATCCCGTGGAGAACGCAATGGTGACCTACATTCAATCTGAAGCGCCTCAGGAGGGCACGACGTTCCACTTCGGCTCCTGGGTCTACGTCGCAGATGGCTCGGGTGGCTTCTATAGCTACATCGAGACGCCCGTGGAGCTGAAGCATGAACCAACGCCCATCATGGAAGATTTGGCCGAACAACTCGGCGAGATCACGCTCACGGACTTGATCCGTGGGCAAGAGTCCGAGTCGATCACGACTACGGAGCAGCAGACAACCCTCCCACCCCAATTCCCGTTTGGACTCCGCAATTCGACCCACGCGTACTGTGAGGCGTTGCGGAACCAGCTCGAGCCCGTCACGGACTCGAAGCGGGATGTCCCAGTCCGAGTTATGGCAGGACACGCCAACTCTTTGAGCCAAGCGGTCCCTGATTGCCACTCGGACTCGGACGAGGAGATGATACAAGACGATGGCGAGCACGGCCTGGTGATCTACGCCACGCCCGAAGGAAGATCCGTGTACCCCAGAGACAGGATCCCGCGGGACGTCTACGAGTCCCGCCAGATTTTTGTACTCTTTGGGTCTGAAGTCACTGACGACCTGCCATTCCAACACGGCACACCGTTGCTGCCACAAGAGGGGAGCTCCACGGAACTCATCACCCCAAGCACCAGTGACTCTGTCGAACCCAATCGACAAGTCTTCATGGCTGGCGCGGCGGCAGCTGGTGACGTCGACAATGACCCGCGCTACGCTTTCGAGCTGGAAGCTGATGTCTCCGAAGATGAACAAGCACCCGCTGGTGAATCCACCCAAGCTGCCATGGACAGAGCAATCCGGAACAACAGGAGGGCTCAGCGCCGCCTAAACGCTCGCGATCGCGTCATGGCCGGTCGCAACCTCGCTCAAGAGTTCGCAAGGGTGGCACGGTATGACTCTCCTATGGCTAATGCCATGGAGATAGCCTACCACGTCCGCAGCCTGCCACGAACCCCAGAAACGGCAGCTGCGCTTGAACGGATCAACGACATGGTCCGCACTCTCGACAAGGCTATAGCCGCTGCCCCATCGCGCAGCGGCCAGCCAGCTCCAGGCGAAGAAGTCGTCAGCAGCGGCCGCCAACCTTCACGCGACAAGCATCGTGCACCGAATCCAAGCCGACTGGGGGAAGCCAATCGCGGAGAAGCTGTGCCACCACGTCGACCAGAGGATGACCGCCAACGAGGTGGACGTGGCAATGCCAGTCGCAACGACGGTGCCACCTCGTCCCACAGGCCAGCACACAGCGTCGACCTCCGGCAAACCATCAATGCCAACCGCGATGCGCGCTCCATCCTCGAATCCAAGAAGCGTGATGAAGCCCGCGGATACAGAGAAGAAGATGATGAGTACCCAATGTTCTCCAGGGACATCCAGATGGCGGTATACCCGCAGCCTTTTAAACCAGTCGGCTTCGAGAAATACGATGGCAAAACCTCTCCTGAGTCGTGGCTGCGCATATACTCTACAGCTATTGAGTGCGCGGGTGGCAACAACGCCATCAAGTGCAGATACTTTCCAATGGCACTCGAGCCCGCTCCACTCACATGGTTCGAAAACCTGCCACGACGCTCTATCGAGTCCTGGGAACGCCTCAAGAAGATCTTTGTGTCGAACTTCCAAGGCACATACAGCCGCCCCAAGACTCGACATGACCTCGCCATGTGCAAGCAGCACAAAGGAGAAAGTGCGCGCGACTACATGCGTCGCTTTATGGAAATCAAGACTCTGGTCGTGGACGTTTCTGACCGCGACTGCATCGACCTGTTCCAGAACGGCATCACCAACAGGTTCTTTGACAGACAGTTTGGTCTGCATCGACCAAGAACTCTGGACGCTCTACGCGATCAAGTTGAAGCATGGTCTGAGCAAGAAGACCGTGACCTCGAGAAGTACAGTCCTCCCCAGGGAAGAGAGAGGCAAAGCAACAAAGGTCAGCAAGGCTCCCAGCACAATAAGCGCAAGCCAGATGACACCGTCGCAACTCTGGAGACTGGTATGAGAAGCCAGAAGAAGAACTACCGCGGCAAAAGTGACGTCGACAAGATCATGGACAGGTCGTGTCCAATGCACCCAAAGCATAAGCACACCATGGGCCAATGCTATGATCTCCAACGTGTGTATGCTGAGAAGGACCGTGAGAGCAAAGCCAAGAAGAAGCCGGCAAAGGAACCACTCGATCCTGAAGCCAAGAACAAGGAAAAGGCCGACGACGAAGAAGAAGAGGATGACGAGGACCAGACGAACAAGTTCCAGAAGCCCAGGAGCGTACTCATGGTTATCATGGGTGGCGACTACGGTTTTCCCACCCGGAGGAAGCACAAGCTCGCTATGCGCCACATTATGGCAGTCGAGCCAGCTGTTCCACGGTACCTAAAGTACTCAGGGGTCCCAATCACTTTCTCCAGGGCGGATCAGTGGAACAGTTATGACGAACCAGGTCAATTACCACTCGTCCTGGACCCTACGGTGGCGGGATCACGGCTCACCAAGGTGCTCATCGACGGCGGCGCAGGGCTGAACGTGCTATTCTCTGGCACCCTGAAGAGGATGGGACTCGATATCGAGAAGCTATTGACTCCCACTGAGTCCCCGTTCTACGGCATTGTTCCTGGTAATGGCAGTCTCCCTCTGGGCCAAGTCACGTTACCAGTAACATTTGGCACGCAGGAGAACTTCAGGACAGAATACATCAAGTTCGAGGTGGCGGACTTCGAGACATCATATCAAGCAATCCTCGGACGTCCTGCTTTGGCCAAGTTCATGGCCATCCCCCATTACGTCTACCTTGTCCTCAAGATGTCGGGACCCAGAGGCGTCATCTCCCTCCGCGGTGACTTGAGGCGATCGTACGACTGTGACCGAGAGGCTGTAGAGTTTGCGGCTACCACTCAGGTGCCCAGCGCTATGGCCCAAGTCTTCGCGGCGGCCCAGAAGCTGAAGCAGTCCGAGCTCGAGGTTCCCAGCAAGGAACCCGGGCCACACAAAGCAGCCGTCCCTGAAGATGTGGCGACCAAGGATGCACTACTACTGGAAGGAGACCAGTCGAAGACCACCAAGATCGGGGCTGGCTTGACCCCAAAATTGGAAGGCGAGCTCGTCAGGTTCCTGCAAGCTAACCGCGACATCTTTGCGTGGAAACCCGCAGACATGCCGGGGGTGCCAAGGAACCTGATCGAGCACAGCCTCAACGTCGACCCCAAAGCTACTCCCAAGAGGCAGCGGTTGCGACGATTCGCAACCGACAAGCGAGAGGCGATCAAGAAGGAGCCGGCGAAGTTACTCGCCGCAGGATTCATCAAGGAAGTCTTTCACCCCGACTGGTTGGCAAATCCAGTCTTGGTGAAGAAGAAGAACAACAATGAGTGGCGCATGTGCGTCGACTACACTGACCTCAACAAGCACTGCCCCAAGGACCCCTTCGGGCTCCCCCGCATCGATCAGGTTATTGACTCCACGGCTGGTTGTGCTTTACTCTGTTTTCTTGATTGCTACTCGGGTTATCACCAGATATCTCTGAAAGAGGAGGATCAGATCAAGACGGAGTTCATCACCCCATATGGTGCATATGCTTACACCACAATGTCCTTCGGGTTGAAGAATGCTGGAGCGACTTATCAGCGCGCGATCCAACTCTGCCTCGAGAAGCAACTTCATCGCAACGTGGAAGCCTATGTCGATAATGTGGTCGTGAAGACCAGGAACCCAGACGACCTCATCGCTGATCTGGAAGAAACTTTCGCATCCCTGCGGAAGTGGCAATGGAAGCTGAATCCAACCAAGTGTGTCTTTGGAGTACCCTCTGGGAAACTTCTCGGGTTCATCATCAGCCACCGTGGCATTGAGGCCAACCCAGAGAAGATCAACGCCATCACTGCAATGGAAGCTCCAAAGACCATCAAGGACATCCAGAAGCTCACCGGGTGCATAGCGGCGCTGCACCGATTCATCTCGCGACTTGGAGAGAGGGGTCTCCCCTTCTTCAAGTTACTCAAGAAAGGCGACAAGTTCCAATGGAATGAAGAAGCAGCAGCAGCATTGGCGGATCTCCAGCAACATCTTCAAATACCGCCAATCCTGACTGCTCCACAAGACGACGACAAGGAGCTGCTACTCTACATTGCAGCCACGACTCATGTAGTGAGCACTGCATTGGTAGTCGAGCGCGCTGAGGACAATCATGCATATCCTGTGCAGAGGCCGGTGTACTTCGTTAGCGAAGTACTCACGGAGTCCAAAGCTCGATACCCTACGGTGCAAAAACTACTCTACGCTATACTCATCACGTCCAGAAAGCTGCGCCACTACTTCGACACATTCACCATCACGGTGGTGACTGAATTTGGCTTGGGCGACATCTTGCACAACCCGGACGCGACCGGGAGAATTCCGAAATGGGCTGTCGAGCTTGGTGCACTAAGCATCGAGTTCAAGTCCAAGAAGGCCATCAAGTCACAGGTCCTGGCAGATTTCATGGCGGAGTGGCGGGAGAATCAAGTTGATATCCCTGTTGGCAGACCAGAACACTGGATCATGTACTTCGATGGCTCCCTAAAGCTTGAAGGCGCCGGTGCGGGAGTGCTTTTTATCTCGCCCAAGGGTGACCAACTCAAGTATGTCCTGCAGATCTTCTAGAAGGTGTCCAATAATGAGGCAGAGTACGAGGCCTTGCTACACGGCCTACGACTCGCAATTTCTCTAGGAATCAAGCGGCTGATGGTGTACGGCGACTCTTCTGTCGTCATCAACCATTGCAACAAAGATTGGGATCGCCAGAAGGAGAACATGGATGCTTACTGCGCGGAGGTGCGCAAGCTGGAAAACAAGTTCGCAGGACTCGAGTATCATTGGGTAATCCACGATGAAAATGTAGCTGCGGACGTCTTGTCAAAGCTGGGATCCACTCGAGCAGAAGTCCCAGCCGGAGTTTTCGTTCAGGAGCTCCACAAGAGGACGATAGACTTCGAGAAAGTTGTCCCATCCATCATCGAAGAACACGGACCAGATCGAGAGGTCCTGATGATTGAAGATGACTGGCATGTTCCCTTTATTGAGTACATCAAGAACAAGGCCCTGCCTTTGAACAAGACAGAAGCTGAGCAAGTCGTACGGAGATCCAAGAATTATCTACTTATCGGCGATCAGCTTTACAGGAGAGGACTCTATACTGATATTGCTATGAAGTGTGTCCCGAGAGCAACAGGCAAGGGCATTCTAGAAGAAATCCATGAAGGCGCGTACGGGAATCATGCAGGATCACGCACGATGGTGGGCAAGGCATTCAGAGCAGCTTATTATTGGCCCACGGCTCTGCAAGACGCAGAAGAGATTGTCCGCAAGTGTCCTGGGTGCCAATTCTTCGCCAGACAGCAACACGTGCCAGCCCACAAGCTCATTGCTATTCCTCCATCTTGGCCGTTCGCATGCTGGGGGCTCGACATGATTGGGAAGCTTACGACTGCTCCAGGAAATTTCACACATGTGCTGGTAGCCATCGACAAGTTTACCAAGTGGATAGAAGTCAAACCAGTCACAGACATATCTGCGGCCAAGGCTAAGGGGTTTATTAGTGATCTGATGATCAGGTATGGCTGTCCTCATCGTATCATCACAGATTTGGGTTCTAATTTCAACAGCTATGAGTTCAAAGACCACTGTGAGAGGAACGGCATTGAGGTAATCCATGCATCAGTAGCGCATCCTAAGGCCAATGGACAAGTCGAGAGAGCCAATGGCTTGATCCTGGATGGTCTGAAGAAGCGACTGTACGAGCACGACAAGAAGTATGGAGGCAAGTGGATCTACGAGTTGCCGCATGTAGTCTGGGGGCTTCGTACCCAGCCTTGCAAGCCCACTGGCCACTCGCCATATTTTCTGGTGTACGGATCTGAAGCTATCTTGCCAGTAGACCTGATGTACAAGTCTTCACGACTGGAGCAGTATGATGAAGGAGTTGCTGATGACACAAGACGACTGGAGCTTGATCTAATTGAGGAGGAACGCTGTGCAGCTTTGTTGAATTCCACTCGATATCTCCAGGGAGTCCGACGCTATCATGACAGGAACGTCCAAGAGCGATCGTTCAACATCGGCGACTTAGTGTTGCGCAGAATTCAGAAGACCGCAGGTATGCACAAGCTTATGTCCCACTGGGAAGGACCTTTCATCGTGCACAAGGTGACAGGACCCGGGTCGTATCGCTTGAAGAACAGCGAAGGAGTTGAGGAGAGAGACTCGTGGAATATTGAGCATCTACACAAGTTCTATGCTTAGAGAGGTTTTCTGAGTCAGTCAAGAGTCTGTACAGAATTTTGAAGATCTATGATCAAGTTATCAATCAAGTGCAGTTTGTGTTCTCAGTATTTGATCTGTGATCTCTTGGCTTCATTTATGCTTTGGTTGTCTTATAAGACTACACTAGCTTCTCATAATTCCGGAGTTCCTTTTGATACTTGTTGATTCAACAAGTATACATTAGTCAAAATCCGAAGAGTAGCTCACATGACTACTTTCCAGGGTCCCTGAGTACTTAGTTTTAACTAAGACCAGGCTGAACACCTGTAGAGGCCAGCTAGCCTTATAAAACGACTACCCACGAGTAGTAATTTCAAATCTCTGAGTACTTATTTGAAAGTATTTTAGAGTCTACTTCGAAAAACGAGTAGTAATTTCAAATCTCTGAGTACTTATTTGAAAGTATTTTAGAGTCTACTTCGAAAAATGAGTAGTAATTTCAAATCTCTGAGTACTTATTAGAAAGTATTTTAGAGTCTACTTCGAAAAACGAGTAGTAATCTCAAATCTCTGAGTACTTATTTAAAAGTATTTTAGAGTCTACTTCATAAAAAGAGTAGTTATTATAAATCGAGTACCAATTTGAAAGTACTTTGAAGTCTAACTCTCAAAAAAAAAGAGTAAAATTTTCATGGCACAAGTATGCCAGAACAACAACAAAGCAGTCATCATTACTACATACTGCATACAGAAATATTTATATCATAAATATGTTGCACTACAACTTGTTTTCTACAGGATTACAAAGTTAGCATAGCTTTAAGCTCTCTACAACTTCTGCTGCTATGGGCTCGAAGTGCTTCAAATGTTCTTCGAACTGGGTCTTTTCACAGTCCTCTGCTCTACCAGTCGGAACATCATCTATCTCCGCTTCTGGGTAGAAGGACTGGACGACCGCCAGCACGTGATCTGCCACATAACAGCAAGTCTTCTTAACATAAGCAGTGAACTTGCCGGGGGCCTCTCGGATACGCTGCAGGAGTGGTTTTGAAGACTCTTCTGGCGCATCATGATCAATGGAATTCACCAATGTGGTGGCCGCTTCGACAAGTTCGGCATGTTCTGTTTTCAACGCTTGAAATTCCTCTCCGACTGTCTTGCCTTTCTCTAAGGCGTCTTTGAGGGTGGCGTCTGAATCCTCCAGCATCTTCATGGCTTGATTGTACTCTGTCATAAACTCGTTATGAGTTTCAATCAGAGAAGCATAGTCACGGGAGAGCTTTTCCTTCTCCTCGGTGCATCGATACATACCATTCTTCCATGAAGTGCACTCGGATTGGAGTGTCATGTATGCCGTCACATGCTCTGCAAAAGACAATTCTCCAAGTCAGGATAACAAATCACAAGTTGGGGAAGCTTTCTCAAGACAGGCACACTCACCATTGTTGCTTTGAGTTAAGGTGCGATTCCTTTTCTTGAGCCGTTCCTCCTCGGCTTTCCACTCTTTTTCCCGGGCAGCCAGTTTCTGGCGTTCCTTGTCCAGTTCCTCCCGGGTGGTGAGCTTCTCAGCTTGAACAGCATCAAATCGAAGAGATAACTTGGCCAGCTGTGCCTTGGCCTTGGACAACTCGTCCTCCAATTTCTGGGCTAGTATGGATGCATCAGACATCGCATACAGAGTCTCAGACTTCTTCTTTGAGCGGGCGGCCAATTCCTGCAAGGATTCATCGCTTATAGTCTCCAAATGACTGGTAATTGAACAAGTTATGATAATCAAGACATTACCTCCACATATTGAATTGAGCCTTGTGCCATTTTGATGATCCTGTTCTGCGACTCAACATACGCCGCAATGGCATCCGACTCGGGTCCCTCCTTTGGCTTCGCGGCTGATGAATCAACCACGGCCTCAGTACGGGAACCTTGAATTTCAACTGTGTCATTGGCCGTTTCAGCCTCAACAGCTGCTTCGAGTGGTTCTTCTGCCACTGGTGTACTGCTCGGGGGCTCCGATTGCTCTTCAGTTGGACTATCTGGAGCACTAGTATCCCCGAGACTGCTAATTTATGCATGATCATCAGTAATGAGTGGTTATTTCAATGAATTCACGAGTATACGAGAATTTTACACACCTTGGATTGTCACTTTCAGTGTGACTGGTGGCAGTTGTGTCTCCAAACACCTTCTTCTTCCGGCTGGCCCTCCGCTGACGCCCGGGTGGTGTGAAGACTGCCTCTTTCACAATATCCACAGGCGGGGCACTGGATGTGCCTTGGCTATCGCTCTTTGAGTGATGGACCACCTGGAAATCCTCTGTATCTTCTGAGTGGTCTGACGACTTGTCATCATCAAGATCGTCTAGGGGAGGTCTCCTTAAATGAGATGGAATCTTGAATTTGGGATCTGCTCCCGCTGGAACTTGCTCTGGCATGATGGGCCAGGAATAAAACAAGTCGATGTCCTCCTGCATTACATCAAAGATTTGTTAGACTGGTGATTTGGGAGAATTTTGGCTAAATTACTCAAGAATTTGTCACTTACTTGCTTGGGAGGATGGTCTGCGTCGAAGAGTTGAGGTTCAAATGGCACGCAGTGCACTCCAGGCATCAGCATTTGCACTCTCTGCATGATTTCTTCTTCGCTCAACTCGTCGCGGGTCATTCAAGCCGGGTCATCTCTACCCCTGTACTCGAACCCCCATCCTTCTTTCTGCGCGAGTGGTTGCACTCGGCGTTTGATCCAGCTATACACAACTGATGCCCCGGTGACACCTTGCGCTGTCAATACCTTGATCTTGGCAAGCAGCTGGTTGACTTGGGCAGTTTCTGCAATAGTGGGTAGCTCTTTCCACTCGGGGAAGTCCACGGGTGCTACTCCAGTCCACTCAGGCAGCTTGGGATCGTAGTTTCCGATGTACCACCACAAGTTCTTCCACTCGGAGTTGTTGATGTGCATCTCATACTCCAGATAAGATGGGCGCATTCCTTGGCGCATCTGGATTCCGGCTCCTCCGACTGGACAAGTTGCATCTTTCTTCGGCTGTGGCTTCACAAAGAACAGGCGTCGCCAAAGATTGAAGTGCGGGCGAATTCCAAGGAAGGCTTCACAGAAGTGCACATAGATCGAGATTTGAAATACTCCATTCGGAGTCAGATTGGGTAGTTCAATCCCGTAGTAGAAGAGCAACCCGCGCAGGAAGTCGCAGGTTGGAATGCCTAATCCCATCTGGATGAAGTGACTGAACATCAGGATTTTGTCTATGGGCACCATCGTCCATTTTTCCTGTTTCGCTGGCATTTGCACAGCAGGCGCTCCTGTTCCTTAAGAAATCCATCGTTGACCAACTTCTGCAACTGCTCCTGGGTTACCTCTGATGGCTTGAGGTAATTGCAAGGCAATGGATGAACTCTCTGTTGAACTCTGCCGCGCTTGGGTGATGGCAACCACACTTCCTTGTCGCGGGCCCCGCTGCGGCTTGACTTCTTGTCCCTCTTCGATGTCATCCTGGAGATCACGAGTTTCTTCACCCGCATGCGCTCGGGGGCTCACAGATTTGGGTCGGAAAATGATTGGCGGAGCAGATCCGAGATTGGATCGGTTTCGCTCGGAGGCTTGGAGATTGCCTCGCTCGGATGGGAAATGGCGGCGGTTAGGGTTTGTGAAAGACTTGGTGAAATGGATAAGTTACTGCTGAGGCGCAGCGGTGAGTTTTATTGACTGTGCCTGTGACGGTTGATTTTCCAAGACGAAGGTAAAAAAGGGGTTATTTTCCATTTTTTATTAAAGAAAGAATTTATTTTTTAACTGACTCTTTACAGTGACACTCTGAGGGGCAGTTATATTTATTTTCCTTTACTTTAATAATTGTGGATTATTTCTCTCTAACCCTAAACTACTCTGTGGGTCACGAGACTTGATCCTTTTCTATATATACATATAGTTCAAGGCTCGGGGGCTGCAGGGTAGTAAAGGATCAGGAATTTTATTTTTTCTGAAGCTTAAAATTAAATCAAGACCCTCGGCTCGATTCTTTGATTCAACCCAAGGCTCGGGGGCTACTTGATATCAAGTGCAATTTTTCCAAAATTGCACATCTCAAGAACAAGGTAAAGATTCAAGATTCTGTGGACCCTCAACCTGATTCTTCGATTCAACTTAAGGCTCGGGGGCTACTTGATATCAAGTGCGACTTTTTCAAGCCGCACATTGAAGATTAAAGACTATAAGTTAATCAGATCAAACGGGGCTTAAGCACCTCATGGCCTCGTGACAACCAAGACCTGTCCAAGATTGATCAAGCACTCGAAGAACTCGAAAAAGCACTCGATTGGCTGGCAAGCACTCGGTTGATAATACTCGACGATGAAGCGCTTGGGGGCTTGTCGGAGGTACGACCATGGGCCCACAGGGACGCATGGATAATCTCCAGAAGGAGTCGTACCAAGCGTGGAGACTGCGAGTAGAGTACTGCAAGAACTCTCCTCGTTATAGAAACCAGTCGTATGACATGGAAACCAGTCGTATAGCATGTAAACTACTCGGATTGGCGTGTAAGGCACTCCACGAGTTGTATTAGGTTAGAATTCTACTCGGAACCGACCTTGTAACCCTGCCCTCCGTGCATATAAGGCTGGGCAGGGACCCCTTCAAAGGATCACGATCTCATCAATACAAACCACCATACAGGACGTAGGGTATTACGCTATCTCGGCGGCCCGAACCTATCTAAAATCCTGAGTCTCTTAGCCTTTGCGTTCCTGATCTCGGCGAAACCCACCTGAAACTCTACTACCTCGGGATACCCCTCGGTAGGATCGACGGTAGAACACTGACACGTCCTCACTTCAATCTGTGGCGACACTTATTCTATGTGAAGCCGCAGCCAAAGAAAGATGCAACTTGTCCAGTCGGAGGAGCTGGAATCCAGATGCGCCAAGATATGCGCTCATCGTACTTGGAGTATGGAATGCACAGCACCAACTCCGGCTGGAAAAACCTATGGTGGTACATCGGATATTATAAACCCAAACTTCCTAAGTACACAGGTGTAGCTCCTGTCGACTTCCCTGAGTGGAAAGAACAACCAAGCATTGCGAAGACCGCTCAAGTGAACCAATTACTTGCCAGAATCAAAACATTTACAGAGAAAGGTGTCACAGGAGCCTCTGTTGTGTTCAGTTGGATCAAGCGCCGAATTCAGCCGCTCGCCCAGAAGGAGAAGTGGGGCTTTGAGTACCAAGGCCGAGATGATCCATCAAGGATGACTCACGATGAATTAAGCGAAGAAGAAATCATGCAGAGAGTGCAAATGCTGATGCCTGGAGTGCACTGTGTGCCATTTGTACCTCAACTTTTCGACGCAGACCACCCTCCCAAGCAAGTAAGTGTCTTAATCTTGAAATATTCATCCAATCTTTTCGCAAATTGCCAGTCTAACAAACTTCTGTCGTATGCAGGAGGATGTTGACTTGTTTTACTCCTGGCCTATCATGCCAGAACAAGTTCCAGAGGGAGCAGATCCCAAATTCAAAGTCCCATCGCATCTGAGAAAAACTCCCTTGGACTCCGGTGAAGGATCAGAATCAACAAGCCACTCGGACGAACTTGAAGACTTCCGAGTGGTTCACCACTCAAAAGGAGATGATCAAGGCACATCAAGTGCTACACCTATTGACATTGTGAAAGAAGCTGTCTTCACACCGCCCGGGCGTCAGCGGAGAGCCACCCGGAAGAAAAAGGTGTTTGGAGATAAAGCCGCCACCAGTCACACAGAAAGTGACAATCCAAGGTACGTGAAGTTCTTGTATACTCGTGAATTCCTTGAAATAACCACTCGTCACTGATGATCATGCATAAATTAGCAGTCTCGGGGATACTAGTGCTCCAGATAGTCCAGCGGAAGAGCAATCGGAGCCCCCGAGGAGGACACCAGCGGCGGATGAGCCACCCAAGACTACTGTCGAGGCTAAAACAGCCAAGGAGACAGTCGAAAAGCAAGGTGCCCTTACTGAAGCCGTGGTTGATTCATCAGCCGCGAAGCCGAAGGAGGGACCCGAGTCAAGTGCCAGTGCAAATGAGAAACCTGCACTGGTATTTGGCGAGCCACAGATGCCGGACAAGAAGTCAAAGAGGTAACAACCATACTCCTGATCCAGTTCTTGAAATAGTAGAGTAGTAATTTTGATAACTCGAACTACTGTCATGATGCAGGAAATCTGCTCCCTTGCCGCCAAGGAAGAAGGCTAAGGTTTCAACCGAAGAGCCTCAAACAAAACAAGTCCAACCTGTTCCTGGCGAGCAAGAAAAATTGGCAGAAACTGTTCAAGAGCCCAGTCTGCCGGCAGCAGAATCTGTTCAAGAGCCCAGTCTGCCGGCAGCAGAAGAAATTCCCAAGGATTGTGTTGTGGAAGACTCCCAGGCTGTACCCTCTCAACCAGAGTCAACCCAGATTACCAGGGAACCTGTTCCCGACTTACCCTTACTCATGAGCAAGGAGTCTGAAAGCTCGAAGCTAATGGTGCAATCAGATGTCCCGCCGCCTCTGTCAAGGTCAATTGGAATGAAGTACATGCCGACATCCAGTCAGGTAGACTTGACGGAGGAGGTTTCTGCAGTCGAAGCGAGCACAGCTCTTCCCGGCGCCGCAGAATTATTTGAGGATCCATTGCTACAGCCGGATGCCCTTGCTACATATGTTGAGTCGCAGAACAGGATCATCAAGATGGCGCAAGGCTCCATCCAATATGTGGAGGTAATACCTTCTTAATCATATCTTGTTCAATCACCAGTCATTTGGAGACTATAAACGATTAACTCCTTGCAGGAATTGGCCGCCCGGTCAAAGAAAAAGTCTGAGGCTCTGTATGCGATGTCTGATGCATCCATACGGGCCCAGAAGTTGGAGGACGAGTTGTCCAAGGCCAAAGCACAGCTGGCCAGGTTGTCGCTACTATTTGACTCTGCTCAAGCAGAGAAACTCACCACCCGGGAAGAACTGGACAAAGAACGCCAGAAGCTTGCTGCTTGGGAAAAAGAGTGGAAAACTGAGGAAAAGCTCAAGAAAAGGAATCGCACTCTAACCCAGAGCAATAATGGTGAGTGGTCTTATCCCAATGTCATCTCCTCGACTTGTAATTTGATTGGAATCGTGATAAACAGTCTTCTTTTTGCAGAACATATAGCGGCGCATATGAAGCTCCAGTCTGAGTGCACTGCATGGAAGAACGGTATGTATAGATGCACTGAAGAGAAAGAAAAACTCTCCCGTGACTATGATTCTCTGTACAAGACTCATAATGAGTTCATGACAGAGTATAATCAAGCCATGAAGATGTTGGAGCAGTCAGACGCCACCCTCAAGGACGCCTTAGAAAAGAGCAAGGCAGTCGGAGAGGAATTTCAAGCGCTGAAAGCAGAGCATGGTGAACTTGTCAAGGCTGCGACGATACTGGTGGACTCCATCGATCACGATGCTTCAGAGGAGTCCCAAAAGCCACTCTTGCAACGTATCCAGGAAGCCCCCAGCAAGTTCACCGCTTATCTGAAGAAGACCTGCTGCTATGTGGCCGATCATGTGCTAGCGGTCATCTAGTCTTTCTACCCAGACGCAGAGATTGATGACGTCCCGACTGGTAGAGCTGAAGACTGCGAGAAGACCCAGTTTGAAGAGCACCTGAAGCACTTCGAGCCTATAGCAGCAGAAGTAGTAGAAAACTTGAAATTATGCTGACTTGTAATCTAGTGGAAAACAAAGTGTGTCGCAACATATGTATGATATAAATATAACTGTATGTATATGCGCAGTATGTATGAATTATGACTGCTTTGTGTTGTGTTGGCATGCTTGTGCCATGAAATTGCTACTCTTTTTGTGAAGTAGACTTCGAAGTACTTTCAAATTGGTACTCAAAGATTTAAAATCACTACTCGTTTTACGAAGTAGACTCTAGAATACCTTCAAATAAGTACTCAGAGATTTGTGTTTATTGTCTCAGCAAGATTTAATGTACTTTTAAGTATCAATCTTGGAATGTTGTGTGTACCCATAGGTAGTGCTTTCTAAGGCTAGCTGGCCTCTACAGGTGCTCAGCCTGGTCTTAGTTAAAACTAAGTACTCAGGGATCCTGGTAAAGTAGTCGTATTAGCTACTCTTCGGATTTTGACTTTATGTATACTGTTGTAACAACAAGTATCAAAAGGAACTCCGGAAATATGGTAGGCTAGAGTAGTCTTATAAGACAACTAAAGCATTAATGAAGCCGAAAAAATCAGAGATCAGATACTGAGGACACAAACTGCACTTTATTGATCACTCAATCATAGATCTTCAGTGTAATTACAGACTCTTGATGAACTCAGAAAAGACCCCTAAGCATAAAACTTGTGGAGATGCTCAATATTCCACGAGTCTCTCTCCTCGACTCCTTCACTGTTCTTCAATCGATATGACCCAGGTCCTGTCACCTTGTGCACAATAAAAGGTCCTTCCCAGCGGGACATAACCTTGTGCATACTCGTAGTCTTCTGAATTCGGCGTAGGACCAAGTCACCAATGTTGAACGATCGCTCCTGAACGTTCCTGTCACGATAGCGCCGGACTCCCTGGAGATATCGAGTTGAATTCAGTAAAGCCGCACAACGTTCCTCCTCGATGAGATCAATCTCCAGGCGTCTTGTATCATCAGCAACTCCTTCATCATACTGCTCCAGTCGCGATGACTTGTACATGAGGTCAACTGGCAGGATAGCTTCAGATCCATACACCAGAAAATATGGCGAGTGGCCAGTTGGCTTGCAAGGCTGGGTACGAAGCCCCAGACTACATGCGGCAACTCGTAGATCCACTTGCCTCCATACTTCTTGTCGTGCTCGTACAGTCACTTCTTCAGACCATCCAGGATCAAACCATTAGCCCTTTCGACTTGTCCATTGGCCTTGGGATGAGCTACTGATGCATGAATTACTTCGATGTCGTTCCTCTCACAGTGGTCTTTGAACTCGTAGCTGTTGAAATTGGAACCCAGATCTGTGATGATACGATGGGGACAGCCATACCTGATCATCAAGTCAGTAATAAACCCCTTGGCCTTGGCCGCTGATATATCTGTGACTGGTTTGACTTCTATCCACTTTATAAACTTGTCGATGGCAACCAGTACATGTGTGAAATTGCCTGGAGCAGTCGTAAGCTTCCCAATCATGTCGAGCCCCCAGCAGGCGAACGGCCAAGATGGAGGGATAGCAATAAGCTTGTGGGCGGGCACGTGTTGCTGTCTAGCGAAGAATTGGCACCCGGGACACTTGCGGACAATCTCCTCTGCGTCTTGCAGAGCCGTGGGCCAATAGTAAGCCGCTCTGAATGCCTTGCCCACCATCGTGCGTGATCCTGCATGATTCCCGCACGCTCCTTCATGAATTTCTTCTAGAACGCCCTTGCCTGTTGCTCTCGGGACACACTTCATGGCGATATCAGTGTAGAGTCCTCTCCTGTAGAGCTGATCACCAATGAGTAGATAATTCTTTGATCTCCGCATGACTTGCTCAGCTTCTGTCTTGTTCAAAGGCAGGGCCTTGTTCTTGATGTACTCGATGAACGGGACACGCCAGTCTTCTTCAATGACCAGGACCTCTCGATGCGGTCCAGGCTCGTCAGTATTGGGCTGTGCAGTCTTCTCGAAGTCAATTGTTCGCTTGCGGAGCTCCTGGACGAAGACTCCTGCTGGAACTTCTGCACGAGTGGATCCCAACTTAGAAAGAACATCGGCTGCAATGTTGTCATCATGAACCACCCAGTGATACTCGAGTCCTGTGAACTTATTCTCCAGCTTGCGCACAGCTTCACAGTAGGCATCCATGTTCTCCTTCTGGCGGTCCCAATCCTTGTTGCAGTGGTTGATGACGACAGAAGAGTCGCCGTACACCATCAGCCGCTTGATTCCTAGAGAAATTGCGAGTCGTAGGCCATGTAGCAAGGCCTCGTACTCTGCCTCATTGTTTGATACCTTCCAGAAGATCTGCATAACATACTTGAGTTGGTCGCCCTTGGGCGAGATAAAAAGCACTCCTGCGCCGGCACCTTCGAGTTTTAGAGACCCATCGAAGTACATGATCCAGTGCTCTGGTCTACCGACGGGGATGTCGACTTGATTCTCACGCCACTCTGCCATGAAGTCTGCCAGGACCTGTGACTTGATGGCCTTCTTGGACTTGAACTCAATGCTGAGTGCACCAAGCTCGACAGCCCATTTTGGAATTCGTCCGGTCGCGTCCGGGTTGTGTAAGATGTCACCCAGGCCAAACTCTGTAACCACCGTGATGGTGAATGTGTCAAAGTAGTGGCGCAGCTTCCTGGATGTGATGAGTATTGCGTAGAGTAGTTTTTGCACCGTGGGGTATCGAGCTTTGGACTCCGTGAGTACTTCACTAACGAAGTATACCGGCCTCTGCACAGGGTATGCATGATTGTCCTCAGCACGCTCGACCACCAGCGCGGTGCTCACCACGTGGGTCGTGGCTGCAATGTAGAGTAGCAGCTCCTTGTCGTCGTCTTGCGGGGCAGTCAGGATTGGCGGTTTTTGAAGATGCTGCTAGAGATCCGCCAATGCTGCTGCTGCTTCTTCGTTCCACTGGAACTTGTCGCCTTTCTTGAGTAGCTTGAAAAAAGGGAGACCCCTCTCTCCAAGTCGCGAGATGAATCGGTGCAGCGCCGCCATGCACCCAGTAAGCTTCTGGATGTCTTTGATCGTCTTTGGAGCCTCCGTGGCTGTGATGGCTTGGATTTTCTCTGGGTTGGCCTCGATGCCTCGGTTGCTGATGATGAACCCGAGTAGTTTCCCAAAGGGTACCCGAAGACGCACTTGGTTGGATTCAGCTTCCATTGCCACTTCCGCAGGGATGCGAAAGTTTCTTCCAGATCATCGATGAGGTCTTCTGGATTTCTAGTCTTCACGACCACATCATCCACGTATGCCTCCACGTTGCGATGGAGTTGCTTCTCCAACAGAGCTGGATAGCGCATTGATAAGTCGCTCCGGCGTTTTTCAACCCGAAGGACATGGTGGTGTAGGCGTATGCTCCGTACGGGGTGATGAACGCCGTCTTGATCTGATCCTCTTCTTTCAGAGATATTTGATGATAACCAGAGTAGCAATCAAGAAAGCAGAGTAAGGCACAACCAGCCGTGGAATCAATAGCCTGGTCGATGCGCGGGAGTTCAAAGGGATCCTTGGGGCAATGCTTGTTCAGGTCGGTGTAGTCGACGCACATGTGCCACTCGTTGTTCTTCTTCTTCTTCACCAGGACAGGATTAGCCAACCAGTCCGGGTGGAACACCTCCTTGATGAATCCTACGGCGAGTAGCTTCGCCAGCTCCTTCTTGATCGCTTCACGCTTGTCGGTTGCGAATCGTCACAGCCGCTGCCTTTTGGGAGTAGTTTTAGGGTCGACGTTCAGGCTGTGCTCGATCAGGTTCCTTGGCACCCCTGGCATGTCTGCGGGTTTCCACGCAAAGATGTCGCGGTTAGCTTGTAGGAACCTGACGAGCTCACCTTCCTATTTCGGGGTCAGGCCGGCCCCGATCTTGGTCGTCTTCGACTGGTCGCCTTCCAGCAGTGCTGCGTCCTTGGTCGCCACGTCTTCAGGGACTGACGCCTTGAGTGGCCCGGGTTCCTTGCTAGGAATCTCGAGCTCTGACTTCTTCAGCTTCTGGGCTGCTGCGAAGATTTGGGACATAGAATTGGGCACCGGAGTGGTAGCCGCGAACTCTACAGCCTCTCTGTCGCAGTCGTACGATCGCCTCAAGTCGCCGTGGAGAGAGATGACGCCTCTGGGTCCTGGCATCTTGAGGACGAGGTAGACGTAGTGGGGGATGGCCATGAACTTGGCCAATGCCGGACGTCCGAGGATGGCTTGATATGAAGTCTCGAAATCCGCCACCTCGAACTTGATGTACTCTGTCCTGAAATTGGCTGGAGTGCCAAATGTTACTGGTAATGTGACTTGGCCAAGTGGGAGACTGCCATTACCAGGGACGATGCCGTAGAACGGGGACTCAGTCGGAGTCAGCAGCTTCTCGATGTCGAGCCCCATCCTCTTCAGGTTGCCGGAGAATAATACGTTCAGCCCTGCACCGCCATCGATGAGCACCTTGGTGAGCTGCGATCCTGCCACCGTAGGGTCCAGAACGAGTGGTAATTGCCCTGGTTCGTCGTAGCTGTTCCACTGGTCTTCCCTAGAAAAGGTAATTGGGACCTCCGAGTTCTTTAAGTACCGTGGGACAGCTGGTTCGACTGCCATGATGTGTCGTAGGGCGAGCTTGTGCTTCCTCAAGTGGGGAAACCGTAGTCTCCACCCATGATGACCATCAGTACGTTCCTGGGCTTCTGGAACTTGTTCGCCTGGTCCTCGTCTTCTTCGTCTTCCTCGTCGTCGGCCTTTTCCTTGTTCTTGGCTTCAGGATCGAGTGGTTCCCTTGCCGGCTTCTTCTTGCCTTTTTCCTCATGGTGCTTCTCGGCATACACACGTTGGAGATCGTAGCATTGGCCCATGGTGTGCTTATGCTTTGGGTGCATTGGACACGGCCTGTCCATGATCTTCTCGATGTCGCTTTTGCCGTGGTAGTTCTTTTTCTGGCTTCTCATGCCAGTCTCCAGAGTCGCGACGGTGTCGTCTGGCTTGCGCTTGTTGTGCTGGGAGCCCTGCTGGCCTTTGTTGCTTTGCCTCTCTCTACCCTGGGGAGGGCCATACTTCTCGAGGTCGCGGTCTTCTTGCTCAGACCATGCTTCGACCTGGTCACGCAGGGCGTCGAGAGTCTTTGGTCGATGTAGACCAAATTGTCTGTCAAAGAACCTGTTGGTGATGCCGTTCTGGAACAGATCGATGCAGTCGCGATCAGACACGTCGACCACCAGAGTCTTGATTTCCATGAAGCAATGCATGTAGTCGCGTGCGCTTTCTCCCTTGTGCTGTTTGCACATGGCCAGGTCGTGTCGAGTCTTGGGCCGGCTGTAGGTGCCTTGGAAATTCGACACAAATATCTTCTTGAGTCGTTCCCATGACTCGATGGATCGCCGTGGCAGGTTTTCGAACCATGTGAGCGGAGCGGGTTCGAGTGCCATAGGGAAGTATCTGCACTTGATGGCATTGTTGCCGCCCGCGCACTCTATGGATGTTGAGTAGATGCGCAGCCATGACTCGGGAGAGGTCTTACCGTCGTACTTCTCGAAGCCGACTGGCTTGAATGGCTGCGGGTATACCACCATCCGGATGTCCCTGGAGAACATCGGGTACTCTTCGTCTTCTTCTCTGTATCCGCGGGCTTCATCTCGTTTCTTGGATTCGAGGATGGAGCGCATCTCGCGGTTAGCGTTGATAGTTTGCCTGAGGTCACCGCTGTGTGCTGGCCTGTGAGATGACGTGGCCCCATCGTTACGACTGGCGGTGGCCCGTAGCGGGGCTCGCCCGCGGTCGTCTTCTGGACGGCGATGTGGCACGACTTCTCCGCGGTTGCCGTCCCCCAGGCGGCTTGGATTCGGTGCGCGATGCCTATCACGTGGAGGTTGGCGGCCGCTGCTTCCGACTTCTTCGCTGCGAGCTGGCCGGCCACTGCGTGTCGAGGAGGCAGCGAGAGCCTTGTCGAGAGTGCGGACCATATCGTTGATCCGTTCGAGTGCAGCAGCTGATTCTGGGGTTCGTGGCAGGCTACGAATGTGGTAGGCCATCTCCATGGCGTTAGCCATTGGAGACTCGTACCGTGCCACCTTTGCGAATTCTTGGGCGAGGTTGTGACCAGCCATGACGCGGTTGCGGGCGTTGAGGCGCCGCTGAGCCCTTCTGTTGTTTCGAACTTCCCTGTCCAGCGCGGCTGCGGTGGATTCGCCCTGGGGTGGTAACTCGTCGCCAGACACGTCAGCTTCCAGCTCAAAGGCATAGCGTGGATCGTTGTCGACGTCACCAGCTGCCGCCGAGCCAGCCATGAAGACTTGTTGACTGGGTTCGACAGAGTCACTGGAGCTTGGGGTGATGAGTTCCGTAGAGCTCCCCTCTTTTGGCAGTAGCGGTGTGCCGTGTTGGAACGGCAAGTCGTTAGTGACTTCGGACCCAAAGAGAACGAAGATTTGGCGAGACTCGTAGACGTCCCGCGGTATCTTGTCCCTAGGATACACAGATCTTTCTTCAGGCGTAGCGTAGATCACAAGATCGTGCCCGCCGTCTTCTTGTAGAACCTCCTCGTCCGAGTTCGAGTGGCATACGGGGACCGCTTGGCTCAAAGAGTTGGCGTGTCCTGCCATGACTCGGACTGGGACGTCCCGCTCTGAGTCCGTGATGGACTCGATCTGGCTCCGCAATGCCTCACAGTATGCATGGGTCGAATTGCGGAGTCCAAACGGGAGTTGGGGTGGGAGGGTTGCTTGCAGCTTCTGTTCCGTAGTTGTGATCGACTCGGACTCTTGCCCGTGAATCAAGTCCGCGAGCGTGATCTCGCCGAGCTGTTCGGCCAAATCTTCGATGATGGGCGCTGGTTCGTGCTTCAACTCCACAGGCGTCTCGATGTAGCTATAGAAGCCACCCGAGCCATCCGCGACGTAGACCCATGAGCCGAAGTGGAACGTCGTGCCCTCTTGAGGCGCTTTAGATTGGATGTAGGTCACCATTGCGTTCTCCACGGGATCTTCGAGGAAAACCCCTACCAGGCGTGCCAGATGTCGGTGTTCTACCATCGATCCTACCGAGGGGTATCCCGAGGTAGTAGAGTTTAGGTGGGGTTTCGCCGAGATCAGGAACGCAAAGGCCAAGAGACTCAGGATTTTAGACAGGTTCGGGCCGCTAAGATTGCATAATACCCTACGTCCTGTATGGTGGTTTGTATTGATGAGATCGTAATCCTTTGAAGGGGTCCCTGCCCAGCCTTATATACACGGAGAGCAGGGTTACAAGGTCGGTTCCGAGTAGAATCCTAACCTAATACAACTCGTAGAGTGCTTTGCACGCCAATCCGAGTAGTTTACATATCATACGACTGGTTTCCATAACGAGGAGAGTCCTTGCGGTACCCTACTTGTAGTCTTCATGCTTGGTACGACTCCTTCTGGAGATTATCCATGCGTCCTTGTGGGCCCATGATCGTACCTCCGACACTAAGATCCACCACACACCATCAACATCAACCGTATTCTAGGCGTCTTTGCAAACTACCGGTTCCTTGCCAAGGTTAGTATGCATATGCAAGATTGAGCTTTTCAACACCTAGTAAAGTCTCAAGCATCATCAAGACCCCTCTTAATAGTACGTCATTCTATCTTATCAATCCGGTCTTTTCTCCACTAATCACCGAGACCGGCAAAATGAAATGCCCTACATTTCATACCTTTGCCTTGAGCAACTTCATTGGGTCTTCATTGATGCCCATATGCATATTGTTCATCAAAATAATTTCTTCAAGGCACTTGATGTTCATCAACATATAGATCGTGCCCACTTTATCTCATCAACATACATGATGTCGATCAACATATGATTTTCATATTCTTGCATTCTTCATATGATTGATGTGGATCACTCATAGCTTCATATAACATTTCATGGTCCATCAGCCCAAGCCTTTACTCGCACTTCACCACTGCCTTGGTCCCTCGGCGCCAAGCCTCTTGCTTGCCCTTCACCCTTGCATGGTCCATCGCAGCCAAGTCTTGGTTGTCTTTCACCATCTTGTCATACAAAATCACTTGTATACCACATCTTCAATATATTCACTTCCTCATTATGACCACCATATGAAACTCCAATCCAACAACATTTCCTTGGTGATCAATAACTTATCATGCTCATCCTTTTGATCTTTATCAATTCATGATGTTCATATTTATTCACACCTTTATAGCAACTAGTTGAGCTTTACAACGAATTCAAGTCACTTCATCAACATGACTCAAGTTGCTCACACTAGTGCATCTCTATGGACTAATCACCTGTGTATCTCAACATAAACACATATTAGTCCACCTAGGTTGTCACTCAATTACCAAAACCAAACAAGGGCCTTTCACAATGCTACCAGGTAGTTCCCATCGATCCCCGACACGTTTCCAGGTTCACTCCCCTTGGATACAAGTGTCTAAGCCCGGCCGAAGCCTAACACTTACGCTCACTTGTAACCACATGCAAACATGGGGAGGTTAGTCCCAGAGAGAGAGCAGAACGAAAGGTCTCGTACCGATTCAGTCAGGTACTAAACTTACCGACCCCATAGAATTGACAAGCGCTTAGTACGTTCAAAAACTTAACCATAGGTACCGTACCATTCGACCTTAGCCAACTTTATCTCTACACAGACGGGGCATCTACATGACAAAAATCCCCGCCCGTCATTCCTTATGATTCCAACATAAGTAAAGCAGGTGACTCCTATAATCTCGCGAGTGACAGGAAATCACTCGACTTTTACCGGGTCCTTATAGCATGGCAGCTATCGACCTAACATACTAGTATTGCAAAGCATAGGTACCTAGGATCATGCAACTAAGGTTTCAATTCAACTCCTAAAACATAAATGCACAAGAACTTAACAAACACAGTTGCATAGATTCGAAACATAGGACATGCTCCGGGGCTTGCCTTCAAACACAAAGTTAGTGGGCTGATCTTCCGAAACTTGGTTCGGGCCTTGATTTGCTTCAACGACGTTCAGCTGTCCCTCGGACGGTCCATCTCCTTGAGTTGGTACGAGCTCGTAGTCTCCGTCGGCGAGAACTTGTTCTACACGAATGCACATGCATAAGAGATGATATTGTATCGAGCATTGCGTTAAACACGACAAGCCCGGGATGTATTAGTGATCACATTCACCTAGACATGTTTTGTTTAACCCTCCCTTCTTTAATTAAGTTTGTATTTACTCACTAAAGTACTTAGGGTGTGTTGATGGTGATTGTGTACACATCTATAACCATTTAACTTGATTACAACACAAAACAGCAAGGGTGTGTGAGGTGATGTGTTTAACTCATTTAATTTCCTTAAAGGGGTGACTGATTTTTATTTAGCCTTTTAAGCATTGAAACTTCAATAAATTATTCTGACAGTTTGGTGTATGTTCTTTAAGTGAGAAAATTACAGTATGCTCCTTGTATATTAATAGATTTACTGACAAAAACTTAGCCCAAAAGGGTAAGCACATCAATCATGATAAATCAAACAAGTTTGACACACTAAAAGCATGATTAATCCTTATAAAATCACACTAACAGAAATAATTCCTAACAAAATTACCAGAGCTATAACTAACTGATATAAGTTACCATGCCAAACATCAGCTTCAAAAGATCCAAGGATCTTCCTAGAAAATTAGCTTTGTAAACAGCTATTTATATCGGCCGAGTATGTAGTTAATTAACTAAAAGCGTGTTAGCAAGGTCAAACTAAGCTCTACTATTTACCACAAGCACAAAATGAAGTTATCAAGCATCTGCAAAAAGTTAGGATTGAATTATTGAATAAATTAATTAATAAAATTCCCAGATCTAGGTATATGCAGACAGACAAAACAATTCATAACTCAAAATCTAATACTTAACTTTGTGCCATCTTTTTACAGAAGCCTAAACATGATAACGGTAACAACATACTAAAATATCAACTCAAACAAAGCTGCATATATTAAACTATGTACAAAACTACTCAAAAACAGATTTGAATCTAGTTCAAAAACTATGCTCAAAACGCCTATACATGCTTTCTAGAAAAGGTAGAACTTGTCACCAGGATTCCAGGAAAATTGAGCTTGCATTTTTATGATTTTTCTGTGATTTGTTACAGATTTTACAAGTTCACTAATTTGGATCTAAACTTGAAGTCGCAGTTTTACAGAACACCCCCTGGAACTTTCTAAGGTATCGCGAACAGGTCCTGTAACTAGCAAAAACAACCCTGAGCTCTATCTAATTCTAAACTCGCGATCCTTGGACGGTCCAAGATCTAGGGAGGCGGATTCCGGTGAGGGGAGGCCGGGATTGGCTCGGGGAAGGGCACGGGGATGACGAGGGCCTCACCTAGGGGCAGGTTTGATGTAGGAACCGAGGGAGGAGGTGGCCGGGAGCGGGCGCGCCGTGGATGGGGGCGGAACAGGCCGCCTCTGCTCCTGCTCCGGTGGGGGTAGCGGCGGTGGCAGGGGTTTGAGGGGCCGGAGAGGTGGAGGAGCACCACGGGGAGACGCCTGTGCTCTTGGACGGCGGCGGGAGCGAGCGGAGGGTGGAGTTTGCTAGAGAGGCTAACAATGGCAAGGTGGAAGGGGCTAGAGCTCAGCCGGGGGGGGGCACTGTGTTAGCACCACGCCAACAGAAGACCAAGGCAACGGGCCAAGTGGGCTTCGGAAGGGAAGCAGGGCCCGTCGCCCCAACAACAAGTTCTCAGGCCCAGAGTGGAAATGAGATGGCGTGAGCTGGCGTGAGTCGTGTGCGTGTCGCCTGCGTGCGATAAAGGGGCGAGTTCCCGGCTGAGCTGGGGCATGTATTATCAAAACCAAAAACAATCCGGATTCAATCCTTCCTCGTTCGTCGAATTCTGTGCTATCCTTGCTGAATTCTTCCTTCCTGGTCTCGATCTCTACTTCTTCTGCTCCGTGCTTACAATTGGTATCAGATTCGTTCGGTCCACGGGAAATTTTCCTCGATCCATTCCAGATCCGGAGCTTCGTGTTCATCGACCGTCTCTGGATTGAGTTGGTGAGCGCGAGCAATCGTGGCCATCTCGATCCAGCGGTTCGATTTACAGTAGGGTTCAAGATCTGGATCGTTTCGCTCCACACTCCCACTACACTCGGTTTCAGCGCCGCCACGGAGCCATGAATCCGGATACCAAAATCATCCTGGATGAGATCAACAAGAAGTTCGACGAAAAGTTCGCCGAGTTGGGGTCCAAATTGGGGACGAGTGTTTCCGAGGCTGAGGCAAAATTGGAGTCTCGCTTCAAAGCATCGACAGATCACCTTGAGACCCGCTATTCTGCAGCGGAGGAGAGGCTCGAGTCGTGCCTGACCAAGGTCGATGATCAGTGGGAGCGCCGCTTTGCAGACCTTCAGATCGGGCAAAATACGCGCGTCACAGCCTTGGAACGCGTTGCGGCGACCTTCGATGAGTGGCGTCCTGACATTGAGGGGACCACGGATGATATCCGCCGGGAGGTAGGCAAGATCTCGAAGAACTGGGAACGGGCACTGCTGGATCCAAGGCGACCTCCTACACCGGTGCTCCCTACGCCGTCCAGCTTTTCGAAGGCGGTCGAGCGCCTACCTGCTCCAGGTGATGTCAACAGGCCCGATGGGCACCGCGTCAACAACTCCTCTCGGGAGGATGGGTATGGGTCGGTCACGACCATACTCCATCCCCCGAACAACGGTGCATTCCGTCTTCCTTCCCCACCCCCCAAACTGCTTGACTCTAATCTGCCTAGCACTGGTAATCGTTGGAGATCGGCTAGCCCTGGTAGTCGTAATTCTAGCAAGTTGCCTAAACTTAATTTCCCTGCATTTGATGGTGATAATCCCAAACTCTGGTTGTCTAGAAGTACTGATTACTTTGAACTCTATGATGTTGAGCCTAGTCGTTGGATTGTGGTTGCTTCCATGCATTTTGTGCCACCGGCTGCTCAGTGGTTACAGTCGGTTCAACCCAAACTCAAGACATGTACCTGGCCTAAATTTTCTGCCATGGTGCTTGGATCGATTTGGGAGGGATCAGCATGAACTGTTAGTGAGGCAACTCTTTCGTATCAAACAAACTGGTACTATTGCTGATTATATTGAACGTTTTGCTGGTTTGGTTGATCAACTCACTGCTTATGAGATTAATCCAGACCCATTGCATTTTACTATGAGATTCATTGATGGGCTTCGTGATGATTTACGTGCTCCTCTACTTATACAACGTCCAGCGGATTTGGATACTGCCTTTTGTATTGCTAAATTGCAGGAGGAGGTGTCCCTACCACCCAAGAGGGAGTACAAGAGGTCTGATCATCATTTCGCCTATCAGAAACAAGAGACTGCTATGTCCTTACCACTGCCAACTTGTCCAGACAAGAATGGCTTGCCACTAGCAGAAGATAGAAGAGCAACAGAAGCGGCCCGTGCAAGATCTACTGGTGATCGTCTGGCAGCATTACGGGCCTACCGTCGAGCCCAAGGACTCTGTCAGAACTATGCTGAAAAATGGTCTCGAGACCATAAGTGTGCTGATAAAGTCCAGCTACATGTGCTGCAGGAGCTCATGGATGTGATACAGTCAGACAATTGATGATCATGCTACAGAAGGGGACCTTCAACCTTCCACTCAAGCTTTTGCCATCTTATCTGATGCAGCTGTCTCAGGGGTACCAGCACCAAGAACTGTGTCTTAAGGGTACTATTCAAGGCAGAACTTTGAAGATATTGGTGGATTCTGGGAGTTCTCATACATTCCTTAGTTCCAGTGTGGCAAAACAGTTAGAAGGAGTATCATCTCTTGCTCATTCCCTTCAAGTGCAAGTGGCAAATGGCCAATCATTACATTATGCTTCACAAATGTTGAATGCTGAATGGATAATGAATGGTTATCAGTTTCAGTCTGATATCAAGGTGCTGCCATTGTCCTCCTATGACATGATTTTAGGTATGGATTGGTTAGAACTCCATAGTCCTATGAAGGTCCACTGGAAGAACAAGTGGATGGCAATCCCATATCAAGACACCACAGTCTTACTTTGTGGGGAAGAAGTTAACTTACCTGTGGGCACTGTCATTCAAGTCTGTTCAGTTGACATTACTGTATCTGATGAAGTGCAAGTGGCTATGCCTGTGGAGGTGCAACAACTGATTGAATGTTTTGGGTCTCTGTTTAACATACCTACTGAATTGCCTCCAGACTGCTCCTGCAATCACTCCATTCCCTTAGTTGAAGGAGCTGCTCCAGTGCGCAGCAGACCTTACCGCTTTGCTCCAACCTTGAAAGATGAAATAGAACTCCAGATTAAGGAAATGATCAAGAATGGTATAATTCAGCCAAGCTCAAGCCCATTCTCTTCTTCTGTCCTATTAGTTAAGAAGAAAGACGGTTCATGGCGATTCTGTGTGGATTACCGTCAGCTCAATGCAATTACTGTCAAGGGCAAGTACCCTGTGCCTGTTATTGATGAATTTCTAGATGAGCTGGCACATGCAAGTTGGTTTACTATACTAGATCTGAGGGCTGGATTTCATCAAATCAGACTGAAGGCTGGAGAAGAGTACAAAACGGCGTTCCAGACACATTGTGGCCAGTTCGAATTTCGAGTTATGCCATTCGGCCTTACAGGAGCTCCTGGCACCTTCCAATTGGCCATGAATACAACTTTAGCTCCATATCTTCGCAAGTTTGTGTTGGTATTTTTCGATGATATCCTCATCTATAGCAGATCATATGAAGAACATGTGGCTCATCTGAAGTTGGTGTTTCAGTTGTTGAACCGTGATCAATGGAAGATCAAGCTATCTAAGTGCGCTTTTGCTCAAAGGTCAGTTCATTATCTAGGCCATGTTATTAGTCAAGATGGAGTGGCAACAGATCCCCAGAAAGTAGCAGCTATTGCTAATTGGCCAACCCCAGCAAATGTTAAGGAACTACGCAGTTTTCTGGGTCTTGCCGGCTACTACAGGAAATTTGTGAGGAATTTTGGGGTTATCAGTAAAGTTCTTACAGAGTTATTGAAGAAGAATGTCTTATTTGTGTGGACGTCAGAGCATGAAAAATCTTTTACAGCACTCAAATTTGCTTTGACCCATGCTCCCGTATTGGCTCTTCCTGACTTCACAAAGGAGTTCTCTATAGAGACAGATGCCAGTGGGGTTGGTATAGGGGTTGTTCTCATGCAGGAGGGTCACCCTTTAGCATTCTTAAGCAAAGCTTTGGGACCCAAGTCAAGAGGGTTATCTACTTATGAGAAAGAGTACATGGCAATTCTCATGGCTATCCAGCAGTGGAGACCTTATTTACAGCATGCTGAATTTGTTATTCACACAGATCAGAGAAGCCTATCTATGTTGTCTGAGCAGAGATTGCACACTGAATGGCAACAAAAAGTATACACCAAGTTGCTAGGGTTACAATACAGGATAGTATACAAGAAAGGAGTTGACAACAAGGTAGCTGATGCCTTGTCCAGGAAATCTTCTCATGATGCAGAATGTTCTGCTATATCTTCTTGTGTGCCAGACTGGATTGCTGAAGTGATTTCAAGTTATCAGAAGGATGACCAAGCTTTATCTCTAATTACCAAGTTGATAGTGGATCCTAAAGCATCACCACCATTTTCTTTGATAAGTGGTCTTCTCAGATACAACAACAGAGTCTGGCTTGGCAGTGATAAAGCACTTCAAGAAAAGATTATTGCTGCTTGTCATTCTTCTGCATTGGGTGGTCACTCTGGAGTACCGGTAACTTGTGCAAGGATCAAGAAGATGTTTGCTTGGAAAGGATTGAAAGCATCAGTTACACAATTTGTTCAGTCTTGCCTTGTCTGTCAGCAGGCAAAGCCTGACAGGTCTAAGCTGCCAGGTAAGCTCCAGCCCCTGCCAGTCCCTGATTCTGCTTGGCAGATTGTTTCACTTGATTTTGTGGAAGGATTGCCTACATCTGCCGGCTACAACTGCATTTTGGTTGTCATTGATTCTTTTACAAAATATGCTCACTTCATCAAAATGAAACATCCATATACTGCTAGTTCAGTGGCTAAGCTGTACCTTGATCATGTCTACAAGCATCATGGGATGCCAACTTCTATTGTTTCAGACAGAGATAGGGTGTTCAACAGTAAGTTCTGGCAAGAATTATTCAGTTTGGCAGGTGTGCAACTACAAATGAGTTCTAGTTACCATCCACAGTCTGATGGCCAGACTGAAAGGGTCAACCAGACAATGGAAACATTCCTGCGATGTTTTGTGAATGCTTGTCCTTCTAAATGGTCTCAGTGGATGTCTCTAGCAGAGTTTTGGTATAACTCCTGTCAACATTCTGCTATTGGTTGTTCACCTTTTGAGGCTTTATATGGGTACAGCCCAAGGCACTTTGGTATAACAGCAGCTGATGCAGTGCAATGCACAGAGTTGTCCAGTTGGCTTCAAGAACGAGAATTGATGAACTCTCTTATCAAACAACATCTTTGTCGTGCCAAGCTCCGCATGAAAAAGCAAGCTGACAAGAACCGTTCTGAGAGATCATTTGAAGTCGGTGACAGCATGTTCCTTAAGCTTCAGCCTTATGTGCAATCATCATTGGCTCATAGATCCAACCAGAAGTTAGCATATAAGTTCTTTGGACCATACAAAGTCCTGTCCAAAGTTGGGATGGTGGCTTATAAGCTAGATCTTCCAGCTTCTTCCTTGATACACCCTGTTTTCCATGTTTCTCAGCTAAAACGAGTTGTTGCAGGAAGTACCGTGGTAACTTCTGAAGTACCCACTGATATTGACTTTCCTCGCGTGCCTGAAGCTATACTGAAGAAGAGAGTGGTGACCAAGGGGATTTCTCCTGCAACTCAAGTACTTGTCAAATGGTCCAACTGGTCGGAATCCATGGCAACCTGGGAGGATCAAGTAAGTCTGAAGCAGAAGTTTCCTTTCGCGCCTGATTGGGGTCAAGCAGCGATTCAAGGGGAGGGGGATGTTAGCACCACGCCAACAGAAGACCAAGGCAACGGGCCAAGTGGGCTTCGGAAGGGAAGCAGGGCCCATCACCCCAACAACAAGTTCTCAGGCCCAGAGTGGAAATGAGATGGCGTGAGCTGGCGTGAGTCGTGTGCGTGTCGCCTGCGTGCGATAAAGGGGCGAGTTCCCGGCTGAGCTGGGGCATGTATTATCAAAACCAAAAAGAATCCGGATTCAATCCTTCCTCGTTCATCGAATTCTGTGCTATCCTTGCTGAATTCTTCCTTCCTGGTCTCGATCTCTACTTCTTCTGCTCCGTGCTTACACACGGGGTCCTATTTATGGGCGCGGTGGGGCCTTGGCGTCGAAGCGAAGCCCGGGAGTGGCCTGCCCGAGCGCGCATTGGCCTAGGGCGCGCGGTGGAGCTCGGCCGAGCTGTAGTGTGCACGTGGCGGAGCGACGGGCGTTGACGGCGATGGGAGCTCGCGATGGCATGCAGGCGCCTTCTGCCGGGCGCAGGGCGCGACAGGCGAGGCGAGCGCAGGCCTGGCGCAGCCGTGGCGTGCGCGGCCCATCCGGAGAACGCGGCGTCGGCATTAATGCGAGCGGGCGCAGGCGCGCGCGCGGTTGGGCGACGACCTGCGGCCTGGCGTGCAACAGGAGGAAGGCCGCGGGTTGGCTTGGCGCGGAGCAGGGCGCAGAGATGCTCTGCCGCGTGGCGGCGGCCGTGAACGGCTGGAACGCGAGCCCCAGGGCGTCAACGACATTTCATCGAGCAGTTGGTGGGCGTTCAAACAACCGCGTCGTTCTCCAAAAGTTTGAACTGAAGTTCAAAATCTCCAAACATGAAAGTCGTGTCCCACAGTGCAGGCTACAACTTTTGTAAAGGTTGACCATAGAAAAAGTCTATAGATCAAAGGGAAATTTGAGGAGAAAACAGCATGAACTCGGGTGCCGGCCAGGGTGAACTTCTGGAGTTTGACTGACTTTGACTGAGTTTTAAGGCATCTTCCACTCAAAATCGTGAAAGGATCCAATTGACAAAAATGTGTCCCGTTAAAAACTGAACAACTTTTGTGTTGGTCGATTTTCAAGTTCTTAAGTGAAATTTTGAATTCGAACCATGCCAACCGAGAAAGGTCAAAAGTTCACCGAGGAACTTAGGGAATTTTTGGTGTGGGCCTTAAGTGATAATCTAGGTGGGGCTAAATTAAACCCAATTAGGCTAAGACAAAGTGTTTAGTAGGTGATTAGGTTAATTAAACACCTAGATTGTCACAGCAGTGGAGGAGGACCGAGCGCTTGGGTAGCTGGAGTGGGGCCAGGGAAGCACGATGGTGCCCACAGATGGCGGCGGAGGTGAGCGGAAGGGGGAGCTCGTCGGCGAGCCGGACGGCGGCAAAGGATGGAGCGGCAGAAGCTTGAGAACGGGGCTCGACGGGGCCTTTTATAGGCGGGGGCGATAGGGGCTTGCTTCAAGCCTAAGCCTCTGTCCCTTGCTGGCCAAGGCGGTGGTCGGAGGCGGGGGAACAAGGCACGGTGGTGATGAACGGCGCCCTGCCACTTGGCGGGTGTCGCGGCGCAGACAGGGGGCAAGGGGACAGGGCGAGGCGCGGCGGTTGGCGGAGGACGCGGGCCCAGCTAGTCCCTGTCGCGGCCTGGGTCGGGCGTGCGGGCGCGCGGGGTGTCGGCCGGTTGGCGGCGACCACGTGGCGGGCAGCGAGCGGCGGCTTGCGTCTGGTCGAAAGGAGGCGGGGAACAGTGCCCCGGCGCGTGGGCTGCATGGACGTCGAGGCGGTCGGCCGGTCAAGGCTTAGAAGCCGGACGCCGCGTGGCAGATGCGACGAACGTGCGGTAAACGCGAGCGCCGGCGCGCGCTCGTCATTTCATCGAACACATAACAGGTGCATGTTCAGACGAGTTGTTCTCCAAATTTTTGAACTAAAGTTCAAAATATCCAAATACGAAAGTTGTGATCCACATTGTAGGCTGCAACTTTTGTAAAGGTTGACCACAGAAAAAGTCTATAAATCAACGGGAAATTTGAGGAGAAAAAAGCGTGAACTTGGGTTTCAGCCTGGGTGAACTTCTGGGGTTTGTCTCACTTCGACCGCGTTTTTAGGCATGTTACACTCAAAATCTCATCGAGCTTCAATTGACAAAGTTGTGTCTCATGAAAATGTGAACAACTTTTGTTTTGGCGCATTTTTGAGTTCTTAAGTGGAAATTCAAATTTGAACCATGCCAACCGAGAAAGGTCAAAGTTCACCGAGTTGCCATTAATTCAATCGACTTAACCCTCTTCCCAAGCAAATTTAAAATGCTTAGGGTGTGAATACTTGATGGAGAACATGACCAAGGGCAAGTCCAAACATCAATGATTCAATTTAGGGAGAAGTTCATGAAATGTTATACATGGAAATCCAAATGGCAAGCCTCAACTTTTGGTAAGAACTGCTGCTGTTCAGACTTAGGAAATTTTCTAAGTGTTGGCTGAAAAACAGGTTTGATTGCTGTTTGACCATGATTTAGAGCGTCTTCCACTCAAAATTTTGAAAACCACCAATAAACAAAGTTGTTCCTTACAAAATTTAGGACAACTTTTATTTTGACAGATTTTCAAGTCATTAAGTGAAATTTTGAATTCAAATTAATTCAAGCTCTAAAGGTTCGGTGCATGGAAATTTAATCCATTATTTCATGCGTTGACTTTGGTCAAAACCACAAGTTTAATCGTCCATCAAGCCTTAATGAGGTGATTAGACATCAGAGATATCACGGATAGAGTCCACCTTCACACCTCCCTCTAAGAAGAACCCTCTTCGTTGCCTGGTCCTTGACAAAAAATGATTTGGATGAAACTTGAGAAAGGCATGATTATCGGACGCAAGGCGGTGCACAAAAATAAGATTCTTGCTTGCTTGAGGAACATAGAGAACATTGCGTAAATGAAGAGGACGAGAGGAGGTATGAACGGTGCTATGACCAATCTGATCAATCTCCATACCTGCGCCATTGGCGGTGTGAACCTGATCACCACCAGAGTACTTGTCCATCACGGACAGCTTCTTGAGCGAGCCGATGATGTGGCCAGTCGACCCGGTGTCGGTGTACCAGTTGGTGTCGACGCCATAGGAAGAGGTGGTGGCGGTGTTGGAGCTCTTGTTGTCGGTGACGCCGGTGAATGATGCGTCGAAGCGCTTGTAGCAGCGAATAACCGTATGACCTTCACTGCCACACAGCTGACAGACCGGCTTCTCCTTGCCAGTACTGTTGTTGGAGCCACAGCGACCAGCCGACCACGGCCGCCGCCACCGCGACCACGGCCGCCATTGCCCTGACCACTATTGCCGCGGCCACGACCATTGCCGCCGCCACGGCCACCACAAGATGCCACGTTCGCAGATGATTGCAACCCAACACCCTGGAGGAGATCCAATCTCTGTTCAAAACTAAACAGCTGGTTGAAAAGCTCACCGAGGCTGATGGGTTCAACACGTGCTGCGACAGCGGAGACGAGGGGGTTGTATTCGATGTTGAGGCCCACAAGGATGTAGGAGACGATCACCTCATCCTCAAGCTTCTTGCCTGCAGATGTCATCTCATCTGCAAGGCTCTTGATCTTGGTGAAGTAGTCGGTGACCGTCATGGATCCCTTCTGCGTGTTGGCGAGCGCCATGCGAGTGTTGATCGCACGGCCCCGGACCTGGGACGCGAACATGCCTTCTAGTGCCTGCCAGACCTCGCGAGAAGTTGTGAAGGACACAACATGAGTGAGGATCTCGCGAGAGAGGGATGCCAGCAGGTAATTGAGGACTTGCTGATCTTGCGCCACCCACGGTGCATACGCTGGGTTGGGAACCAGTGTCTCATCGGTGGTGCTCTTGGGGACGGTCTTGGGCGGCTCGATGATGGATCCATCAACAAAGCCGTGCAGCTGCGCGCCGCGTAGCGCCAACACAACCTGCGCCCTCCAGAGCAGATGATTGCTCCGGCTGAGCTTCTCGGAAACAGGAAAGCCGATCGAGGGAGCAACAGCAGGAGCGGAGGACGACGGGAACGCCATGGGAGAGTCGGAAAAAAAACGAGGCTCTGATTACCATGTAGGAAATAGGTTAACACGATACCTCTCGGTGTCACGGCTGCGTGTTAATATAGCCAGGAAGAGCCCCTGGCGTGGCTTGTACATCAAGATGAAATCAGGATTACAACAACCATAAACAACTTCCTATACAAGTTGAACTAAGGCCTATCTATCCGAACAACCTGATAAGGACGTGTACAAACCATATCTTAACAGATCACACATCATCCGCGTACAGCGAGCACTGATGATGGATGGCTGGGAGGGCTGGTGGAGCAAGGACGTCGTGTAGTGCGGCTTGCTGGAGCAATCGGTGTAGCACCTCCATCACGATGATGAAGAGCATTAGTGAGAGAGGGTCTCCCTGCTGCAGACCCCGCGCGTTCCGAATCACGCGACCTGGCTCGCCGTTGAGGAGGATACGGGTAGATGCCGGCATCTCCAAGAGTGCCCAAAAAATATGTAACCAAAAATCTAGTTTTGGCACCATGCTAAAAAGTATTGGGAGCTAAAAATCCCTTCTTCTCCAACAATTCCCAAAAAATTAGTCCCAAAAAAGTTAGTTGCTGCCACATCATCTATCATGGGTCCACCCTATACTGATCGGTGGATGGAAAAAAAAAGAACGATGTTTTTTTCACGGAGAAAAACATGGGCACGTGAGGACGGTTTTTCCGTGAAGAAGAATGACAACGTGAGAAAAAAAAAGGAACGACGCGTGGGAAGGAAAACATCGTGGATTGGGAGTGCCGAGGAGAGGTGAAAATTTGGCACCGGATAGCATCGATATTTGGCATGCCAAAAAATTTGGAACAGAGATTGGACACTGTTGGAGGCCTGTTTTTCATGTTTGTTCCTAAAACTGATTATTGGGAGTAGTTATTGGACACTCTTGGAGATGCTCTTAGATGCCGAGGACACCAGCATGGCAATCTAATCACGCAAGCATGTCCCGAAACCAAGCCCCTGCAGAACTTGCAGCAAGAACGGCCACTCTACCGTGTCAAATGCTTTCGAGATGTCCAATTTCACCAAGAGAGACGGCGTTTTCTTCCTGTGGAGCGAAAATGCTATGTATCAAGCTGATTGGCCTATAGTCGCCGGGGCTCTTTGGGTCGGGCTTCTTGGGCAGCAATCTGTAGAAGGCGTTGAACGCACCCATGACATCCGCCTTAATCATCGGCCATGATGTCCTGTAGAATTCCGCCGTGAAGCCGTCGGGGCCTGGTGCCTTGTCGTTGGGGAGCAATTTGATTGTGTCCCACACTTCCTCCTCCGAGAAGGACCGATCCAGGAGCTCCAGGTTGGCGGGGTGGATTCCCAGCGCAGCAAGGTCAAGAGTGGCGGTGCGCTGACCAGGAGACCCAATATTGCCAGGAAGTGTTTGTACAACATCATCCCCTTCTCCTCATGGGTGAACGCCATACCTTTAGCATCTTCGAGCCGAGCGATGTGCTTCTTCTTCATCCGGTGGCTGGACTGTAGGTGGAATAACTCCGTGTTTGCATCCCCGTCACGCAGATATGTAATCCGCGAGCGCAGCCGTGCCATCGTGCGTTCCAGCGACGCCAAGCCGAGGCACTTGAATTTGAGCTCTCGCCGATAGCTGACGATGTTCCTGTGCCTTGTCGAGTTGCAGGATGATTTCCTTCGCCATCATGAGTTGCTCCTTGATCTGCCCAACACGCTGCTAGCTCCAGCTCTGAAGTTCACGAGCAGTATTTCGGAGCAGCTGCCAGGCGGCCGAAATTCTCGCATGTCGCTGGAGCACTGCCAACCCTGCTGTACCTCTTCCAGGTATCCCGGCAGCTTCAGCCAGAAATTCTCGAAGTGGAAGCGGCGTTTTGGACGGAGTGCTGCGTTTGTGGCGAGGTGTAACGGACAGTGATCGGACATGTCCGATGACAAAGCCTGGAGGAAGCAGTACGGGTGTAGAAGCTTCTGATGATGTACATCAGTATGTGTACGCACCTGTGATCTGAAGCTGAATTTCTTGAGCGTGTCCCACGTCACTGACTGAAACTCAATGCCAGGACGAGAACGAGATCGATGCTTCTGCCGCCTCAACTTCTATGCGTTCTCCTTGCCAATGAGCAGAGGTGAAATCAGGGGCTCCTATATACCTTCCACAAGATGGTTAAACAACTTATTTATAAAGCCCAATAAGCCTAGTTGATAATTAAACATTCAACATTTTAAAAAATATTGGATACAAATATTGACCAACATTTATTCGGAAAAAAGTTGAACTTTCACAAATGTTGAACCTTGAAAATGTTAGACCAACATTTTTGAAAATGTTGAACCTCGATATTTTTACACCAACATTTTTTAAAAATGTTGAATGTCAACTTTTTTGGCTGAACATTTTTTCACCAACATTTTTTACATAAGTTGAGCCAACATTTTATTTGTTTTCAACTTTTTTTTGGAAAATCAACATTTAAGAAAAAAAAACTGTTTACTGGCTCATTTTCGATAAACAGGTCATTAACTGAGGTTATCTATTGCCACAATGCTAGAAGGCCACATTGGTTTCCACAATCCATTTTCATGCATAATATGTTGTATTTTATTAAAAATGTAATTGTGAATTATTGGTACATAAGTTTTAAAGAGGAAGTAAACATCATTTAGAATGGTATGAATATCTGAAAAAAATGTTTGCAGACAAACAAGGCCAACATGTTGAGAAATAACTAATGGTTTTGCATCAAGTATGAAGGATCACAGCAGCATCCACCAGCAGTCAAATAGAGTATGAAAAAAATTGAACCTACCCGAATGGCAAATAAAAAGGGCACGGACACGGGACACCACCTTTCCCCTCAAGCAACTCTTCAATCTCAAGGGCCTGCTGCGAACAGAAGATTCTGGGCCGTGCAAAGGTAGAACTTGTGTTCCAGTTAACAGCGCCACTACAACTTTCTACAGCTTGTACATCAATGTCACATCTGCCTGTTTGATGTACACCAACTTCTGGTAATGAAGTCTACGTAACAATGATGTCACATTGATGTGACATTGACACCAACTTCTGAACAGCTGAGTTTTTTTCTAATGGTAATGATGACACCAACTTCTGGGCCAAGACTGTCCCCATCATGATGTATGAAGCCAGTGGGTATAGTATTATCAGATTTTCCCCTGTTACTGCATGAATGAATAGTATTTTCACTTCCGCAAGAATGTGAACTATCACTGTGTTGTATGTTCATTCTCCATTAAACAAACATCTTTATGCGCCTTTACATTCTGATTGTCGATGTTAGCCTGCTCCGCAGGACTGCAGGAGTAGCCAGACATGGTTGTTCCACAGAGAAGGAAGGTCTATTGGGAACAAAGGAAGATCCTGATACATATGCAGAAGCATTTGCCGTCAAGAAACAAGAAACAATACGCATATATAAATGTCATACTACCTCTGTTCCAAATTATAGGTCGTTTTGACTTTTTTAGGTTCATCATCTTTGTTATGCATCTAGATAAATGGTATGTCTAAATTCATAGCAAAATCTATGAACCTAGAAAAGCCAAAACGACATATAATTTGAAACTGGAGGAAGTATAAAATAGTAAATTCTGGTAATGAATAAAAAAACTCAGCTGGACAGGATGTCATCATAACATTAGAAAAATGATTATTCCTATCAAGTAGCAGGCTTAAGACAGTGAACTCTTGTGTATAAAAATTAAGTTATAGTGCATATATGTAGCAACTATAAGAAAATTTAATGTCTTCAAACAGGAGTGATATTTATTTTTCTGTCTTAATGAAAACCGACATGCATGAGAAATAATGGGGACTACTCGATCACGGGATATTGATGATATTGTTTCTCTTCTAAAAACACAAAAGAAGCATAGTCCGTGCAGTGGTCTACTCTTTGCTTGAAAATCTATATTTCTACAACATTTACTTAAGATAGCTGTCAGAATTTACTTATCCTTATAAGCAGGTTGGTTTTCGTTATACTATGGTGTAAAATATATGATTGTCAAGGAGATCATTAACAACATGAACTTACTTGCTCCATGAGAAAGAAAGAGTTGTTGTGGTTATTTTTTTCTAGCATAATCGATTGTTGGGCATTGTCGATTGCCCAAATACTAAGTGCATTGATCTGTACTAAGAGGATACAATGACATCTCTACCTCGGAACATGAGTGTTGGCTCTTGAGCAAGCTCTTTGAACCGAACACAATATTTTAGCGGACCAAGAAGAGAGAGCATATCATGGAAGGCACTACCATACAGTAACAAAAAGATAACAACCCTTGTACATGAGGGGGCGGCCCTCCTTTTATAGGGAGGTGAGAGGCCACCTACTATGTCATACATTCTCACTCTACCCTCAACTGCTCCAACTATTTTTAGAATATTCTTTACACTGGGGCATACGTGGAACTTTACATTAGATGATCAATTCCGACTTGGCTTCTTCATCACGAAACGTGTGGACTACGCTTCTGGCTTTAAGTTGACCCGACCTTCAGCCGGACTCGGCGGCGCTTGACTCGGCGGCGGAGTCGCCCAGGACTCCCTTGAATCACTTGACTCGACTGAGCAGACTCGGCGAAGTGAAGCCTCTAGGCCTCCGAGTCCACTCAGCGTCGGACGGGCGGGGATTCGGCAGCGCTTGACTCAGCGGCGGAGTCGCCCAGGGCTCCCTTGAATCACTTGACTCGACTAAGCGGGCGAAGTGAAGCCTCTGGGCCTCCGAGTCCACCTGGCGTCGGACGGGCGGGGATCAGGTCACCTCCGAGTCACCTACACGCACGGAATTCAACAAGAAAGCACTGTCAGTGGATCCAGGGGTCTTTTGCCATCCCCTTGGGAGACTCGTCACCATGCATTAGCGAATCAAGGATGTGTTTAGATTGTGAAAAGGGGGTCGAAAGTACGGAAAAATATTATTTTTATGAAAACGTGTATAGAGATAGAAATGCACTGACACGGTTCTCTAGATGAATAACTTTTTGTGAAAAGGAGATGGTTTTGATGAATCTACAGGGCCTAAGCTTGAGCGACCCGTCCCTCACGGATCCTGAGAGCGTTTGCGCGGACTCGTACCACCCCGGGTCCAAGTTAGGGGCAACTAGCTTCAAGCGGTGGGCGCGTCTCATTGATACGCATACCCAACAATGAGGCAAACGGATTGATTTTTATTAGGAAAGGGTAACAATTAACAATAAAATTACAAAATGTATTTTTATTGAGGTTGACACAGATTTGGTTACTAATTGATCAGCTTCAAAATAATGTATTACGGACGTATATAGAATTTTTAGTTTATTAAAGCTCGAAGCGGATGAAAATAATCTACGGGATTGGTTGATGCTAAATTATTTCATCACATAAACAAATTTATTATTTTTAAATTTTCTAAAATATGTTCATATTTGCTATAAATATATCATTATTCTTACAAATTATTTTAAACTATTTTTTAACACGTGTGTGTGGCATGTGCACTCTGCTAGTCATTGTAAAGTTTAATCTCTCTGGTTGCATGTGGCAAGCAACGCACGGGGTTTTGACTAGTACTCCATCCGTCCCATGAAGAGTGCAATTCTAGCATTTGAAAAAAAAAACCTACAAAGAATGCAATTTCAGAGATTGGATCTTAACTACCTTCCTAATTAAGTGATAAATTTGATTTGCATGCCAAAACCAACTCAATATGGTAAATAAATGAGGGCATGAGAGTCTTTTCACGCCACCACTAATCTGTCCTAAATAAGTTAGAATTGTACTTTTGATAGATCGGATGGAGTATACTCCATCTCTAAAACTACACCCTCTCCGGCATCCCAGCGTTATAACGTCCACATAGGCACATAGCATCATACTGTTCGGAACGTGCTGCTTCTTGCACACATAATTAAGAAAATACTCCTTTCAATCTCGAATATATAACATTTAGAACAACCAATTTAATTTATTTTTAAACTGATGAGCCTGTCCCAAACGTCTTTTGGCTATTCTATCTAGGTGTACTTAGGGTAGTCCCGACATTTTTCTTCTGACGTAGCAGACTATTTAATAAGAGAGAAATAATAAAAACTATAACTTAAGCAAGATATATCTTAGGCACTGGCACGAAATCTTATGTTATGGATCCACTCATAGATACAACATGACTAGAATTAATAATTTTTAATACTGGGTATTGTGGTAGCTATGCATTGTTAATGATGTTTTATCCTAATAGGTTAATACTTAGTATGATACTAGAGTGGGATTAGCTTTAGATAAACCAAAAGACAGTAGACCTAACATTCCGACGGAAACCGGAGTCATGTACAGCCTCCTCTCGTTTTCCCAATTCTCGTCCAGCGAAGATCACAAGAGACATCTATGCGTGCATGGCTTGGGAAATTCCTCCATATTTTTAACCCAACCCCTAGAGCTAAATCAATGGAGTGTTTAATACCACCGCACTGCACTGAAACAAACACCATAATCTGAAACCACTACACCGCACGACTGTGATACATATGGCCGCTGAACCGAATATGTAAACAGAAATTACAAAGACTTGATACAATAGTTTACAAAACAAGTATGCCACACCTAAGTTTATGAAAGTCATAGAAATGTTTGATTACTGCCACAAGTCCACGACTCTAGACTGCCTAAGTTCTTAGTCTGCCCATTTACAGACGCAGAAAAGTTATCAGCCTATACTGCACCAGGTAAAGTTGACCAAGTCACCTTCACTGAGATTAATGCAAAATCAGTCTTTATTTCCCGAGTATCATGCCCATGGAGTTCGGACTTGAAGTAACAGCAATGCTGGTCTGAGCTAGATAACAGTGAGCCTAGTTTGAACTTCAAATCTATCGAAGAATCCAAAACTACAGCAACCACATACCTCTTTAAGCAACATGACTCAGCAATGGCACCATCAAAAAGCCGGATTTCCTCATTCAACTCACTGGTTAAACAACCGAGAGACAAATTGAAACTGACTTGAACTTCCGATATGAAGACCTCTACAGTCGCCTCAACTGCATTTACAAGACGTGATAAGGTTAGGTCAATAGCACCATAATCACCAGCGATGCGAACTCTGGATGGATGATTCTCTATGCCTACAGGGCCTATGATTGATGCACCATCGATCAGCTGTATGTCATCCTTTTCTTGTTCACCAGACTTGATCCTCATGTCATATTCAATTAGAGCATAGTCCATCATGTCTATCCCTCGCTTAGGACCAGTCATGTTGATATGAGAACCCTACAAAAAATTATTATATTCAGCAGCTCTTCATAGTAAACTAAGAACTATATAAAGCTAAACGCTTCCCTTGTGATGTTTCACTTGTAACAGAATATATTTAAAGGAATATTTACAACTGGTAACCAAGATCTTTGTCACGTATCAAACAAAATGGTTACAAAGTGCATAGTCTAACGGGGGAAATTGACCCCGTTATTTGATTAGTTTCAAATCCCAAATATTTACATGAGCCTGTGTGGAATGAAAAAGGTGACAAAAATGACTTCAGTGGTGATGAGATAGTTAATGCAATGCATCTTCATATATGCCTGTAAAGAAAAGAAAATCAACTTTTGTAGTGTACTAAGCAGCAACCAAGAGTCTGAAACATCGACAACAACTAGCAAGCAAGCAGACTCTTTTTACGATCTGAAATCTTTTTATGACAATCCTCTGCTCCTCTTCTCGAATGCTGCATGCCTTGTTTGCTATGCAAGCTTGTTGCAGTACAGCTTTGGCTAATTGATTGGAAATTTGGGTTTCGAATCTGTTTTTAAAATTTCTAGTTGATTCATGCAAAATGCTACTGTATCACTAATTCTTTTGGCTGTGCTGACTACCTGTTGATTGAAATCGGGTAGTTCAGGGTTACCCCGAACCCAAATTTTCGGGCACCCAAGATGTCAAACTTTCATTATTTTGGGCAAATCTCAGGTAACAGTTTTGAAAACCTGGAAAATCTGACCCAAAATTTTCTGAGTTACCTAAATGACAAAGCCGCCATCAAGAGTATGTAATGATCCTATATGTTCTATCTATGCATGTGATAAGTTTAGCCTTACATTATGAAATGAAGAATACAATTTAAATAGGGAATAAGTCTACTTAACCCCTGATAATATCAAAGTTCCTCTACCTAATACTCTTAAGTACAAGATTGGGTAATTGGCTCCTGAAACAATTCCTTGAAATAATTGCAGATAAATATGGATGTGATGATATGCACCTGCTTGACAATGATGGGTTCATCCCTGCTAAAATTGACGACATAATTGAGCAACGGTTCCAACTCATCCCGCACTGCTATGTATCCATACAACTCTACTAAGCCACCATCCGTAGAAATTTTAGCCAACTCCAGTGAGAAAATTTGCAACATGAAACGCGGATTATGTTGCATGCAAGTCCCGTCATCACCAATGATACAATCTGTGGGATCTGATAATGTCATTGCCTCCAACCGAGCTTCATAAGAAGTCATATTGTAAGTTTGTTGGAAATTAATGCAGTAAAAAAATAATTGACATTCAACAAGTAAATATGCTATTTGAGGATTACATGGCCCTATTGGAAAATTTTCCTTTTCATCTACTATGTAGAAACAATCTATGTTCTTTTTACTGGAAATTGCTACCTCAAGAGTTCTATAGAAACACCCAAAGAAGGCATTGCCTTGAAAAGCTTATCAGTTGCTTCCGGAGAAAGGACTGAGCATGGGGCTAATGAGGATTATAGGGGATATAGACACAAACTGTTTGGCCTCTTTTGCCCAAAGCATACAGCACATGTCATCTGTGTAGACGAGATTGATGTGCTAGGAGTTGACTGGGATGATTTCCAGTCCATTGATGCTACAAGTCAGTAACCTTTAGTATCACTGCAGAAAAGGAGGGACAAGAGTAGCCTCTCTTCCTTCAAATGGGATAAGACTCCTAGTATCAACTACAAATATATGGCAATAAGATTATTCCGCTTAAGAGATTCTGGTGAATTAGATGGCCTCCTGTAAACCGACCTTTGCATGACAAAAAGACAGGTAAGCCTAGAAGGTCAAGGAAAAAAGCAAAACCTTGAAGCTACAAAGATGCTTGGACTAACAGGGTAGGAGGAATCAATAATAACTCACAAGCGGAATACTTTTACAGCAAACCAGGTATACCCTTTCCTTTGCCAGCCTTTTAGACTACACAACTTCAATTCTATTGTTTCCCCCCTTGTCACAGCTAGGGGTCCTGTTTGTGCATTCATCACTCAAAACTAAGAAATTACTCAGACCAGCAGCAAAACACATCTTCCACATTCCACTTTCATATCCAACATGAGGTCAGGAGCAATTGATGTTCCACAAATAACAACAAGCAGGGAGGCTAGCTGAGCAGTGAGCACTGAAGAGGGTTAGGATGATGGGTTCAATAACAACAACAACCAAGAAGCTAATATATCAATCAGTGAGGCAATGTCGCTATTTGGCAGTAAATACTCTTGAACAGCAGTCAAAAGAAACACTTAGAATATTTCTAGCTAAGTGATGCCCATTTTGGGAAGTGGTATACATCTTGGAAAGTGGCAACCCAATCCTCATGCTAAACAGGAGCATTGGAGGTTTTGTTTGCTCCTTTCATACCTAGTAGTCCTTTAAGTTATTCATAGTATGTGAACCGCCTGAGGACTTGTATTATTGATAGTGTCTTTCTGCCTGCAGACTTGAAAATCTTGTATTATTAGCAGATTGTGGCTGCATGCATAGAGAGTTTAAATGTTATAGTGACTGCCCACTTTTAGATTGTTATTTGGAATTATGTCCGTCATTTTCCTGTTTATTCTGTCGTTCAAATACAAGCTCAATGGTTGTGTCATGGTCACAGTGTTGCTGCAGGGTTTCATATGGAAGCAAATTTCAGCAAGAAAGCATTACTTTATTCAATTTCATCTGGGCATTTATGCAGTTACATAGCATGAGATAAGGCCCTACCGCCCTAGTCCATGTCATCACAACTCTAATGCCACCTCAGCCTCTTCCATCAGGCAACATAGCAAATTGCTGTGTTTTAACAGTGTCAAGTTGAAGGGCTGCAAAAGTAAAGTGCAAGGTTTGGTGGAACCGTGAAAGTGCTAATTTCTTCCAAGTTTCAGAACCTCTTGTGCGATTATCTCATAACTGAAAGAGTTTAAGGAGAGGAAGGTTTGCACATGGCTGGCAGTGCTGCATGGCTCCTTATATAAATCTCCAGGAAAACCATAAAAAACGTGTAGATGTGGAATATGGAATGAGATGTGCAATGTCTAAGGAAACAAATAAAAATAGGAAAAGAGATTTTTTTTCACTTACTCTCACTACGGTCCACAATACGATACTCTTCTTTCCAAAGTGTATCCATGCCCTTGTATATAGAACCGTCACGATGTTTACATTCTGTAAGTAAATTGAGTGTATATACATCATCACTGGATTCTTCTTTATCACTGACAACGATGTTCTCCTTGTGATCCTCCTTTGTGCTGCTTGCATCTTCCTCGGAAACAGTGGGCTTCACAATTTTCCCACATGTATCATGTTTGATAGATATATCCTCCAAGGTGTTCCAAAGAGCAACTTTATAACTTGTTTCAATGTTATCCAGGGGAGGAATAATGACGTTGGCAGAAGAGATGGGCAAACGCCCGTATGGTTTACCGGAATCTCCTTCTACTCGACTGAGGGTGGCCATGTTCCAAGGTCCACGAGGAAATCTATCACCAAAGAAAATAAACGGTTAATCTCAGAACCCGAGATAAATCAGATGGTATCATCAATCAGAACTGAAATCTCGATATATAACATTATCTAACCCGAAATCGTTCTCTTTTTTTTCAGTCTCTATTCTCTCTCTGTTTGACAACAAAATTCCTCATTCGCATTCAAAAAACAACATAGCAAGGGTACATCAAAACGCAAAGTTGGTCCAATCCAGATCCCAAAACATAGCAACCAACTAGAAACTTTAGCATCAGAACAAGAAAACATATTTCCCCCAATTTCCCTTCAAAAACCAACATGAGAAGTGTAAATAAAAACCCAAAGGTTGCCTCAATCCACATCCAAAACGATAGCAACCAAGTAAAGGCGCAAACTTTAGCATCAGTTTAAGAAAACGCACCGGGAAACACGACCGATAGGTGGATTGGGAGACATCATGAGTGGGGAAACTCGTCGCGAAAGCCCTGATTGCCACCAGCAATTCGTTGCAGACATAATACGAAGTGGAAATCGCGAGGGTGATAAGCGGTTCATTGGAAGCAGAAGAGGCGGCGACGTTAGGGTGTCGGGGGAGACGTAGGCCATGTTTAGTTCCCACCCGAAATCTTTTCACTCATCACATCAAAGGAGAATCTTAGATGCATGGAGTATTAAATGTAGCCAAAAAAGGTGAAAAGTTACATAGATAGACTGGAAATCGCGAGACGAATCTAATGAGCCTACTTAATCCATGATTTGCAACAGTAGTGCTACAGTAATCATCCGCTAATTATGGATTAATTACCCTCTAATTACCATCGTTAGATTCGTCTCGAGATTTCCAACCTATCCATATAACTTTCCACCTTTTTCGTCTATATTTACTACTTCTAAATTGATAAAATCAAAACCCAAAATCTTTTCACGAAATCTTTTCACGAACTAAACACAGCCGTAGGGCGAAGGATTTGATCTGAGCGCTGGGCGGCGCGGCGCGGTGGCGGCGGCAGGGTAGGGTAACAGCGGAACAACACCGGATTGGGAGTTTGGGACGGACGGACGGTTGGCGTATTGCGCATTAGGCGCTACTCCCCCGCGGGCCGCTTCTTGGGCCGTCATTTCAAAGCCCGCGTTTCTTTGTCCTTCTTTCGCAGAAAAAGTCCATTTTACCTTTGATGGGCCGAGTTCGTGTTTTCTCCATGAACCGCAAAACTGTTTACCCTCAACTATCAAAACTGTTTGTTTTACCCCCTGGACAGTGTGGACGGTGGTTCCCACATGTCAGCGTGGCCCCACCATTCTCTCTTCTTTATCTCCTTTCTCTCTCCACCTCCTCTCCTCTCTTTGCACCGACGGTGCCACCTCTCCCTCGCCGGCCCCTCTCCTGTCTGGCATCGGCTCCCCTCCGCGCGGGCCCGGTGGCTTCGAAAATGGAGCTCGCCCGCACGGCCCGCGGTGGCAGATCTTGCCCGTGCGACGAGAGCAGCAACAGCGAAGGAGGAGATGGGGCGGCGTGAGACGAGGCGGGGCATAGCTGCTGCCACCAACGGCGGCTCCTTGGCGGCGCCCGACATTGATCCGCGGTGGCACCCGGCCTTACGCCGGCCGCGACCGCGGCGGATCTCCTCCTCCGCGGGGATTCAGAGGTGACAGGGACGGGGCCAGAGCAGCGACTACTCCGGCGACGGCGACAAGGCAGCCGCTGTAGAGCTCCGGAGAGGACTTGGGCACGGGGCGTCAGCGTGGAGGAGAGGGGTCGGCGGGATAGAGGCGGCGCTGGTGGTGAGGAGAGAGGAGAGGAGGTGGAGAGAGAAATGAGAGAGGAGAGAGAGAATGGTGGTGGGTAGCCATGGGCATTCGGTTCGTTCCTCGCTTCCCTTATGAATTCGGTTCTCAAAAATGGGAATCGTTATGTTCTTTTTACAAGTGAGAACCGACGAATTTCGGTTCGGTTCGGTTTGGTTCCAGGGGAACCGATATTTGTTGAGGACGTTGTGAAGACGGAGAAGGGGGAGATGTGGGCGCCTGGGTGCGCGGACGCCATCGTGAGCTTGCGGGGCCGGCGCTGCCGCTGGCCGGCACGCCCAGGAGCCCGGCTCGGGGGGCGCCGTCGTTGGGGCACCTCGGCCTCCTCGCGCGGTTGCCTGGGCTGGAGCTTGGGAAATGGGGACGGGAGGCGCGGAGGCCTAGGGCCGCCTGGGGACGACCGGACGGGGGATTGAGGGAGGCATTGGCGCGGGCGCACGAGTGGCGGGCGGCGAGGGTTGTGCGGTGCCGGCCGGCGGGATGACGGGAGTGGCGACCGGGCTGCCTGGGGACGGGGGGAGCGCGAGCGCGGCGGACTCGGCGTCCACGGCGATGGCGGCTTGTTGGCGCTCGGTGGAGGCTGGGCCTGCGGGCCATGGCGGCGCTCTCGGCTGCGGACTGCGGGGTAGGCGGCTGGGCGCGGGCAGGTGTGGTCGACTGGGCATGGGAAAGTAAGGTGGCCGTCGGCCGAGCGGCTGGGACTAGGAGGGAGGGACTGAGGGAGGGAGGCAGGCGGTTGGGGGAGAGGGAGGGAGGCAGATAGATTATGGTTTGTTATTGGGCCTTTGCTAGTTGGCTAGTATTGGGTCAAATCTTGTCAAGTTCGGTTCTTTTTGTGTTAACCGAGAACTGAACCGAATGAACCAGGAAAATTTGGTTCCTCAGAAATAGGAACCAAATAGAGAACCGAACTTCTCGGTTCTGTATCTTTCAGTTCCGGCTCCAGTTCTTTCGGTTAGGTTCTCGTTTTTTTTTTGTCTAAGACGAGTGGCGGGGCCCATTGTCACGTCAACGAAAGCCGTCGTCCACACCGCCAAAAGGGGTAAAACGAAAGGTTTTAATAGTTAAGGGTGTTAGATAAATAATTTTACAGTTTAGAGAGAAAACACGAGCTCGGCTCATATACTCTAAACTTTAAAAGAGAGGTAAATATACTTTAAGAGAGAGGTAAAAGGACTTTTTCCTTCTTTCGCGAAGAGCACGCGGCACGGCAAGCAAAGGCTGTGCAGCCCAACTCGATCGTGGCTTCAGGCTGCAGGTGCTCGCCTCGGGTCGGCCTCACCACCAAATCGATTTGGGAACAGACTGCTAGTGATGGATCAGGATTCAGGAGCATCTGCTAGTGATGATCTAGGGCAGCAGACTGTACAGATGCGCACGGCTAGACATGAATTAGAGCATGGATTAGAGCAACTCCAGTAGAATTGGTATATTTGGATTGGTAAATTTGATTTTAGATATAGGAGAGAGAAGATTTGGTAAAAAAAATTGAGCTTTTTTCCAGCAGAGTTGCTAAAACTTGTTACCTATATCTCGTTCAAGGACTAATCTGCAAATAAAATCATTTATTCAAGGGTCAATCTATAAATTGACCATCTTCTTCTCTCCCCCACTCCTTCCTCCTCCACCTGCGCCGCCCTGCTCCTTCGTCTGCGCCGCCCTGCACTGCCCTCCCCGCGCCCCCTTGCTCCTCCACCCGCTTTGGCCCTTGCTCGCTCGCGCCGCTCGTCTTCCACTCCACCGCTCGCCATCCACCCCGCGTCTGCCCGCCATGGGAGGTTCGATTTCTCAAATCGATCTCGCGAATCCATCGAATCAAGCTCCAAATCGACTTCTTCGTTGAGCAATCCACCGAATCGAGCTTCCTCGCAACCGAATCAACGAGTCTTGCCCCCGTCGAGCTCCAGCTGCATCTCAGCTCCGCCCTGACCTTCATTCTTGTTGCCGATTCGGGGCTACCAGGGCGCGAGACGTGTGGCGGAGGGGCTGCAGGAAGAGGCCAGTCCCCTTCCATGGCGGCGCCGGTGGTTGCAGGCGGGGAGGACACCGAGGGCGTGTTGGTGGAGTGGATCGGGGCGGGGCGGAAGCTTCACTCCAGCGGCAGTTGCCTTTCCCGCTGTAGGCTTCCAGTATTACCAATCCAGTGTTGGATTGGCATATTTACCAATTGGAGAGAAAAATATAGGTAAGTTGCTAAAAATTCTAGGTATAGCAATCCATATAGCAACTTTGCTGGAGCTGTTTTTTTTTATGGTTTTTAGCAATCCTAGCAGTTTTTAGGTATAGCAATCCATTTTAGCAACTCTACTGGAGTTGCTCTTAGGAGATTCAACTCTTACAGAAAAAAATGGCGTCAACTTTTGTAGAGAAATGCTGAATTAAATAGTCCTATAAAAGTTGACGCAAAGTTGCTAGGAAATAAATAAAGTTGAAAAATGAAATATGTTCAAACAACTATCTATAATATAAAGGACGACGAAATTTTCGTATCAAATCTTACGTGTTACTTTTACCCCTCCAACACCATCGGATTTTATAATGATGATCCAATTATTTAGATTAATCTAAAAAGTCCATGTTGTCACTAATTTAGTAAATTTTTAAAACACGTGCCATGCTAGTGAAGAAAAAAAAAGTTGGGATGAACTTTTATAGATAAAAAATGTTGAAGCAATGTATAATTCACAAAGAAGGAATTTTATTAGCAAATCTATACTATAAGGATCAAAACATTTTTCACCTTTAAAAACTTTGTTTACCCCTCACGGTGGTCCCACCTGCCAGTTTGCAAATTAGTTGGACGAAAATCAGCCTATACAAAACTTAACGATGCAAAATGTTTCCGCTGAAAGTCATGATTTTTTTTCACGTGCGCCTGCTATACCCGCCCGCCGTACCCACCCCGTCAATTACGCAGCCGGACCTTCCAACCGGACTCTCCTTTCCTTCGTACAGTCGCCATATCGCCCGCCCCTCACGCCGCCGTCTTCTCACCTTCCCAATCATCCCATCGGTCTCATCCCTGTCGCTCCAATCCCGGCGGGTGGCGGCTCTCCCTCGTCCATCCTGCCTCCATCCCATGCAGCGACGACAGCCAGAGAGCCCCTGTGTGGCCGTATCCATTGCAGCGACGGCCATAGAACGTATCCATTGCAGCGACGGCCATAGAACCCCTGGCCCCCGAGCGGCCACCTCGATCCCTGCTGCGACGGCGAAGGGCCCCTGCACGGCCGCCACTATCCACTGCGACGGGGGACAGCGATCTCGCGCGCGGACGGCTCCATCACCTGTGGCGGCCGACGATCCCGTGCCAGCCGGCTCCATCCCCAGCCGTAGCGGCCGCTGAGCCCCTTGGCTACGGAATTACGGATGCGACGGCGGGGGCGGCTTCGACTCCTTCCTTCTCCATCCACATGACCTCCTCGGTGGTAATGAAACACCGTACCGGTCATCCTGCATGAAGCGTGCAGAGAGGGAGCCCGCATGCTCGGGCGGGGGAGACCCAGCGGCGGCAGGGGCGGAGGTTGCGGCGTTGGGCGCTGCCGAGGAAGGTTTGATGGTCGATCCTAGCAGCAGTGCTCCCCAATTCCATCCGTCCAGTCCGCGTCAGCCGCCCGCACTCCATCGGCTTGGTGGTGGCGGGGCAGCATATCGGATCGGGTTGGGGCATGTAAGCGCATCCCCGCCGCAGTCCATGTCAGTATGTCACCATGCCCACCGTTCACAGGATGCAGGTTCATTGCTCCCTTCCTCTTCCCCACCTCGAACCTTGATCCCCAAATTTGCGCCCGATTTCTTGATTGGATTGATTGATTTGTGCAGGCGAGGAGATTTTTTCCTGACGATCAACGCCCAGAGGCTGTGGCTGATGTTTCTTGAGGAAATGAACAGTGTTAGTTTGGGGATTTCAGGTGGTATGGCGGCGGCAGAGCACGAGAAGGTCCTGGGGCTCCTCTCCTCGTTCATCACGCAGAATGTGCATGCGCACTCCATCGTTCCTTCCCTTCCTGCTCATTTTTTTTTTGTTTGGAACGAATTAAAACTGAAACGCAATGTGTTTGCTCTTATGCCCCAACCAAATCCCAGCAAGGCCTGCAACAAGGATATCCCCGTCATGCTCACTGACATGCACCTCGGCGCTAAGAGCAAGAAGACGTTCAGTGAGTCGCTCCATCTGGCAGCAGATTTCTCTCCATTTTACTGAGGTACTTTTGCTTACTGTGAATAATTTTATTTAGCATGTTTGCTTACTGTCACTAATTTTACCATGACCCATGAACTTTTGTTTATCAACAATCACAGCAAATATGTTTTTATTCCATGGTGTTGCAAAGGCAATTCTCCTTGCTTGCTGGAGATTGATAATACTATCCAAATGAGCTATTTCTTACTGAAACCTGAAATTTTACCTTTTATTTCTAGAGCATTTTGTGGGAACTCCATGCACCAATATGCCAAATAATGACATGAAAAATACTATGGGCAGTAGAAAGATAGAGTTTGCACCTTGTTCCCTTGCAATTATTCAACATGTTACGGTGTTAATACTGCTACGATGCTCAGAATATTTAATACCATGGGCAGTAGAAAGATAGAGCATGTTTTGTTTAATACGGCTACGATGCTCATAATGTTATAGTTTTTGAGATATATTTTATCATTTGCAGGTTGTGGATGCTAAAGTTATTCAACTAGACTATAATAATAATCGCATCTTTTTGTCACTCAAAGATGTAAAGGTACTCGGGCTTTTCCTTCTCTCTTCATGTTTAGGCACTCGGGCTTTTTGTCACTCAAAGATGTAAAGGTACTCTTTCCCTTTTCCATTTTATCATTTTTAGCATGCTTTATAATTCAGCTGTGTTCTTCTTGGTAGGCATAGTTGGTTTTCGATTACGGATGATGTTAAATTGGAGTATAATTCAGCTGTGTTCTTCTTGATGTATTTTTTTCCCGGGATCTTATGGTTCTCTAGAAATATTGAAAGAACATACTGATAATGGAAGATGACAGCATGCTTCATATGCAAAGGCTTGCATTAATTTGGTCATAGATATGTCTTGATGCAGGGCTTGGAATGGAAAGATGGCTCTCGGGACTGAGGGATTATGTTGCCTCGTTTAGTCTATGTTTGGCTCTGCACCAGTTTACTAGATGTACTTTGAGTGTAATTCTGTAATGTTAGCTTAGGAATACCTATTTGAATGGCTTCAATGTTGGTATTAATTTTTCCAGATAGTGTGTAGATACAGTGTGAATCACATGTTCCCCCTCTAACCAAACATTTCCCCTTTGCATATCCAGACAGTTTCATGTTTGTATGATTTTCCAATTCTACTCTGTCTGGTAGGTTCTAACTTCTGTTATTCTATACTTATGTCAGGGTACTCAAGACTCTTGCAAGTTTCTTTACAGTTATTCAGTATTGCTTCTTTTTTAAATGGCAGGTCCAGCATCTTTGACGCTAATGCTGGCATTGCTTTTGACGTCAACTTCATCAAGCTTGTCTCCTGGTATGACAATAGTGGGGATGCAGGTTAGTAGCCTCTGCAGAGCGTGATCATACTATCAGTTGTGCTGATGTGGCATTGCATTATCTGAATCCTCACTCATTTCCCCTCCTTTCAGCTCCTATGTGATCGACCTGATCCGCCACCTGCACAGCACCAACTAGACGAGCGTGCTGAAGGCTTGCTAACTGGGGAGTTGGTGTTTCTTTCTAGGAGAAGAAACAAGATCTTTGGGTATTTTAACCACCCAAAGGAAAGGCCTGGTGACTGGCGAGCTGAAGACCTGATCCGCCATATTCCAAAGGTCAGGATCTTTGGGTGCTTAAAGCAATAGACAAGAGAAGGAGGGGTTTCCTCTGGAAGGGACATGAGCACGCCAATGGTGGCAACTGTCTGGTAGCCTGGGAGCAAGTACAAAAACCTTTGGAATATGGAGGGCTGGGATTCATAACCTTGAGTTCACACATGCCTACAATTCGCTGAATTTTATATGACAAGGAATATCTAATATTTTTAATTCTACTACTTATCAAGGTTTCTAACTTAAAATCCCCTTCTCTTATATGTGTGCAGTTGGTTCTTCTACTTCGGTCTTCTCATTTTTGTGACATCAATTTGTGGTAATATACGATGCCATCAACACTTTAATATGCTGCCGCTAACTTCTGCTCCCTCTTGTGACAATAGACTATCTTTTCCGTAGAGATTTTATCAAATCACGTGGCACATTGCAACTTGGTTCAATTGGTTATAGTGTGTTACCAAGTTTGAATGCTGATAAAATTGGACAATTCTTTACTGCTTATGTTTTCCATTGTACTTTTGGAATGTAATATCTTAGATACTAATCAACACTTATCTTTTGTAACGACAGGGCCACCATTATTATATTTTCCAATAAATTTTCTATTTAAATCAGGAAGCCAATTGAGGTAACTGTAATGTTAGGGGCCGGGTCATCATGATTTGAGACCGAATTAGCTCAGATGGCATAATATTCACTTCCTTTACAACACTTTTTCATATTATGATGTTAACATGATTAGACTTGCTTAATTTAGTGCACTAACAGACTTACTGAAAAGGCAGCTGACAGTTTTAGCCCTCTTAATAATTAGCCCTTCTTACAAACAGAAAATGCCATACTAAGAGAGTGATCTATTCTCAAAATTCTTTCACTAAGTTCTCTTTAAGACATTTATGTCCAGCTACTGCTAGCTGCTTCACTTATGAACTTTCCCCTTTTTCCATGGCGTTTTTCTTTATTTTTGGCCAAAACTTGTGTAAGCAGCATCATATTCATTCATGTCCATTCATTTGTGTTATTGCTCATGTCATGTTTGTTGCAGGTTGCTTGGACCATTCTTGTACTGGCTAACATAACAAGGTCCGTGTTGGATCACAAGTCACTCGATTTTTCAATGACTTGTCGATCTTCATACAAGGTACTCCTGCCAAAGATGCATTAAAATAACAAACATTCAAATGGGATCATGTATGGTTCAACATCCAATTTATTTCGGCATACATTATACTCATCATATAAAAGCATCTTACATATAGTTGGGAAAGCACAAAAAGGATATGCCTAGCACCATGGAGATCTACATGATAGAGAATGGCTTAACAGGGGAAGAGGCTGTTGCAGCGATTGCTGGACTTCTAGAGAATAGATGGAGAATTTTAAACCAACCGCGGTTAGTCGCTCATATTTATCTTTGCAACAACGATAGCATGTTTTTAAGCTATTTTTGAAAATATGCTTCTTTATCTGTCTACATTATTCAATTTGCTCCTGTGAGTTAAAACTGCATCTCGATAAGTCCTCTGTCCTACTACAGGTGTTTATTGCTCAGCATTATTTAGTTAGCCCTGATTTGATGCATTTGTGCATGGCATTATATGAAATGGAGTGCATGTCTTTTGTGCTCAGATTACTCTCCAATTTTGATCGACTATAATCTGAACTTATTGTTTCACTCGTTATGCCCATCATGCATAATCTTAAATGTTCAGAGAAGTATACACATATTAGAGAAGTACTCCCTCTGTTCCTATTTATTGGTCGTTCTGGCCATGATTTTGGCTGTCCAGGTTCAGAGCACCTTCTAGGTACCTAGACATCACTTGTGTCATGATTATGAGATTCTTTGCTGTATCTAGGAAGAGGCTCAAACGACTTATATATCGGAACAGAGGGAGTAGCTCTCAATTCATTTTAGTGAAAAATGCTGAAAAGTTTGGAATTCAGAAGGGGAAATTACTGCAGTAGCAAAGCTGCTCAATTAGCATTTTTATCCGATTTGAGAATTGTTAATTTCATTTAAATCCAGCCATAGAATTTGGCATCATGCAGCAGTTACACATTGTTTTAGGCTATCTAATCACCGTGCTTATAATGACTAATTATCATTGCCAAAGTTCTCAAAGATAACTAACAGATTCCCAATGCAAAAGGTGAGGATCTATTGTGTTTCTTTTAGCCATAGATTATCTATGTGAAAAATTGTTTCTATATAGCTGGTGCCCCTGTTCTGAAATTGTTTCATTTTTATGTTGGAGGAAAGTTATTACAGCAGTATCGAAGGAAAAGCAAAAGGGCCTTATTAATTCCATGATAGGCGCTAGGCCATGCATCCAGGAAGTGATCAGGGCGGTTAGTGCAGAAGGAGCTCCTAGCAAGATTGCTGCCTCCAGTTTCTTAGGGCATCTCTACCTCGCAACATGAGGTGAATTTATCAAGGCTCAATTTGTTGCTTCTGCTTTCATGCAAATCCTACAAGATGGGTGAATGTATCATGAATTTGGAAGATTTGGGCTGGGTAATGTGAGATTTTTCATCGATTCTTAGCAATTGTATCTCGAATTATAGTCTCGTAATGAAGTGATATTGAAGATGCGACGGTGTTCTTGGCCACTGTCAGGAAGCCACCATAAGATCAGGTAAAAAATTCTGCATAGCCCATTTTTGTACGGCTCATTTTTCTTGTTGGGTTGCTTCAGTCCAGTCCATTATTCAACACTAAAAAAACTAATTGTACCTCTTCCCTACTAGACTGATTACCCCTTTTGTCTATCTGTCATTTAATTAGTATATATAGCTTCAACGAGTAATGTCCAAGTTAATTATGTACTTTTGCCTGATTACCATTGAATCATAATTTTATGAACAGTCATACGTAGAAGATCACATAAAAAAAGTAGGAAAAGGAGGTACTGCCCCTGGAGGTATAATTAATTGTTGTGTTTTTTATTTTCAGGGGAATTTTTTGGAAGAATTTGATGATCCAAAGCAATATGTTCAAGTATCTTGGTATTTTTCTAGAGGGCCGTGAGGGCTTAGGAAGAGGCTTTGTCTAGATTGAATTGCACAACTTCAGAGGGTGAAGAAACTCAGCATGGTAATATGGCCAAGTCATTTAATCTATGCTTTTTTGTCCAGACACAGACGCGGAATCTCTGATCACTGAGCTACTTTTCTGAATGCAGATGACAGTAAAGCCCGTGGCTCAAATTGTTGTACATACTCCATAAATGCGAGGCTGAAGATACTGTCTGATTGGCTTTTGGATATCATAGCAATGGGTGATCTAGATGCATTCTTCCCTGCTGCAACTCGCGAATGCTCCGTTTGTTGACGAGATGTGGAGGGATCCCGCCATACAAGCAACATTCAAAAGAAAGGAAGAGCTGAGTTTTCTTCCTGATGTGGCTGAGCACTTCTTCAGCAGGGTATAGCCCTAGAGAAATGAGAATCTGTTGGTGTTGCTGCATTTGTATTTACTTACTAATTTTCCCCATCCAAAAGAAAGGATGTATTTGCGTGAGATAAGATTTCGTTACCAAGTACATCTAATTGGTTTTCATATACCATAGGAATTGCATATAAATATAATGTATTTTCAACCACGGTTCTAAACTTTTTGCCAGAAAACTTCATATAACTATAATATTTTTATTTATTAACTGGGTAAGAATACATGTTGAAAAATATGGGGAAAAGGTTGGAACTATAACTTTTTGATACAAAAAAGTTGGGATGACCTTATTGTAAAAAAATGTTGAAGAAACAATTGACCAAATTCAATGGTCGTCCAAGAATGATGACGAGGCCCGTGTCCGATCAGAGGACAAGCCTGAATCAAATCTGCAGAAAAATGCTTTTATTGTTTTTGGCTTTTTTTGTGACAACCAAGCCCATTGGCTGGCCCATTTTATTCCAAACATTGTGATCACAAATGCATTTTGCACAACCATCACACCACAAATGAAAAAAGGCGAAAAGATCTGCATAAAAATTTCCTCAAAGCATATACATAAAGACCACTTTTTAAGTAACCTGGAAACTAAAAACCAGTTGGGCAGAGAACTAAACGTGACATCCAGGACCAGATCCACCCAGACAAGATTTAAATGCCAGAGTAACAGGGTTATTTGTGAAGCAAAAACTAAAACTATTGAAAGAACCAATGAGGAAAAGGCATCCATGCAGAGAGAGGAAAGTTTAAAGTCATAAATAAGTCTATTGGAATTGACAATGTTCTGCAATAACTAAATAAGTTTTTTGCCGAGCATCTTGTTGAATGCAGGGCTATAGAACAACAAAACAAAAGTCAACAGGTAAAGACTAGTAGCGCACAAGATCCGACATATGCTCAATAGCAGTCAGAAGTAACACACACACAATAGTGCTATTATTACACGAGACACCGCATAAACAACCTTGTGGCCCTCCAGGATAGTCTGCAGATGGTATGTGCCAGTGAATGGCCGCTCTTGACTTGCACAGCCTTCATCATGGCTGACCTTGTATCGGCCATCCTCTGACCAGTTGCATTTGTAGTTCCAGGGAAGCAATATTTCCCTATGCAGCTCATCCTACCTGGCGTTGCAGTTTCAGCAAAACGGGATAAGCTGCCTGTCATTTTCAACACTGGAAAACGATCACCGTTGCTGGACAGCTTCTGCTCTATGGCATCTTCCTCCTCTTCTTCATTCCATTCCCTGGATAAGCTACCTGTCATTTTCAACACTGGAAAACGATCACCATTGCTGGGCAGCTTCTGCTCTATGGCATCTTCCTCCTCTTCTTCATTCCATTCCCTGTATAAGCTACCTGTCATTTTCAACACTGGAAAACGATCACCATTGCTGGACAGCTTCTGCTCTATGGCATCTTCCTCTTCTTCATTCCATTCCCTGGATAAGCTACCTGTCATTTTCAACACTGGAAAACGATCACCATTGCTGGACAGCTTGTGTTCTGTGGCATCTTCTTCCTCTTCTTCAGGTAGATCTTTTTCATGATCATGCTCTTCCTCATGCTTGTTTTCTTCTTTCAGTTCTTCCTCTTCTTCATCTTCCTCTTCTATGTCCACCCAATCCTTGCCGTCTGCATACGGAGGACTCCAAACAGGTGGGTCGGGCTTGTCATGTCTGAATTTGCCATTATTATAAGCTGTTCTCAAGGGGACTCTATATATCCTCAATTCTTGCACTGACTGGAAATTGAAACCACGGTTCACAATTTCTGGGACTGTCTTTCCTTGGAGCATATAGTCCAGACATCTCAGATACTGATATGAGTAATGTCCATATCTTTTGGCCTTTAATGCCAGAACTTCTCCCAGTGTGAGCACCTGGAATTCCTTATCATACACGTCAAAAGACTTCAATATCTCCTGGAGTATGCACTCAATACGGATAGCCTCTGATATGTTAATAGCAAACACAAGAATTGCCTTCTTAACCTCATCAGATATGCCATTGCACTTATGCAAAACATCAAATTTCTCCATCATCGGAAGGGCCTTCATGGGCCTCACGCTTTCTTTTCTTTCTATCTATTATATTATCACTTAGTATAAAGGACGACGAAATTTTCGTACCAGTGTTACTCTTATCCCTCTAACACCGAGTCTCACATCACTTATTACACCATTTTCAACGAGATCGTTATAGTTTAGTCCTATCTTCAGAACTGTACATGATAGGTTCTTTATGAAGCGTTCTGAAGCTTTTTTTGTCATCTCGAACATTCCCAACTTGTCACTTTCCCAACCCATTAGATACAGGTTTGTCCCATAAATGAAGAATGTCAATCTGCGCCCTGTGTACTGAAATGACAGGTGGAAGGTGCCTTTTCCAGGAGTTGTGTAAACCTCAGCACCGGCTCCAAAGTAATCAGATAGATCAAGAACCTTGCTGTTAGCGCGGCACCATGCCTGGACTTTTCGGATAGCCTTTCTGTAACTGCGCTTGGACGCTGGAATATTATCAGGATCCAAAACTATAGTAGCTGTGTTGCCAGGAGCACTGTCATTGACTGAGCTTGCATGTTCCATCTGAAACCAGTGTAAAATGAAGAGTACAGATAAGACTGACTGTCACCTCCATTTAATGACACATTGACTAACAAGTACCCTTCACTAACAGGGAAAGGGCATTTTGGACCAGGAGTATAAAAACTCACTTTTTTATTTCTTCTATATAAATATGAAAACAAATTGAAGATAACATTCACTACTGCACAGCCGTCATACCTTTTTCTTCTTTGAAATATTCCTACAAGTTGTGCTATGGAACGACCTTTTAGCAAAAGGTACCTGGAGACAAGATAAAATGTGGCTGAAACAAAGTAACATGCACGAAACATAATCATCAGAAGAAGAATAATGGATTTTGGGCTAAGAATCCATTAGGCTTGATACTCCTAACATGACAACGTTTGATAAGCATTTTTCCAAATTTTTTATGTAGAAGTTTGTCAATTCTACAAGAAAGCATTGCTGAGTATTTAGCTAAGACTTTGTTCATGCTTTTTTCTGAGAAGTGAAAGGTTCTACACTTTTGTACAGCTTTCATTAGTCGTTAGTACAGAAACATCATGACCCAAGCACTACTGGATTTTGCTACTGGCCTTTCTAAGTTTATGCTTAGCAGGCTGAATGTGCTGCAGTTCTTCTTTGTTATAAGCCCATTTGACTTTTTATGCTAATTATCCTGCTGAATTCTTGCCACATGTACATCGGGAAACCAACACCTTCACGGTCACAAACTATCTATTGTGTACAGTATAGTGATGCCCTAATTTGAACATGTAAACAGAAAGTTCAACAAGTTTTTCTCCTTTTTTTACTTTTGGTAATTTACTAGGGATGAAATGTACGAATTCACTATATAGTACAACAACAACAACACAGCCTTTGAATTCACTATATAGTAATTTAATTTAATATTGCACCATTTCTATGGCACAAGCATCACAAAAAGTAATCTTCACTTGTTTCAAATGAAGAAAATCGAACTAGTTCAACTTACCATTGTGCTATGATCCTTCTTAAAATGCATCAGATAGCATTCAGAGCTGTTTCTTGATATATTCTCATTACATTTGCTTCCCATTTCTGCTTGTGGCTTCTTGGTGGTTGGATCTGCATGTACAAAGCAGGAACACTCAAAGGGATAGATAAATCATTGAATGCCAGTTTTGAAAAGAAAATAACTAAACATGGTAATTTTACAAACTTTTTCATCACATGGTTTTAATGGTTGTAAATGGTGAAGAGACTAGCCAATTTGAAATAAATGTTTGTTCAGCACACTGCAATTTTGTCAACAAATCATGCAACAGGCAGTTAAATTTGTAATAATCTTTGGAATTATTCTCAAGTATACATAAGTAACAGGTTTCTTTTTTACTAGTTAGATCGGAATAACAGGTTTGCATGAGTAATTGTCACCATAAATGTTACCTCCATCTGTCTGACTATCCAGTTCATGCTTCTTTCAATCAGTTGATTGCACAAAGTCTTCAACAATGACATGCTTGAATCTAACCTATGCCAAAGCTCTGGAATTTCAATGTGCTTATCCTTAACCTTTGCATGTTCATTCACAGCTTGAAGCTTTCCTTCTAAAAGGCCCGTCGGTTCTCTTCTCTGTTTGGTATGATGAATATATGTAAAGCCATAAAGCCATATGTGTCAGTAATAAGAAATCCTGACAAAAAAACAAAATAACATGTTTCTGTAGGAAAAAAAATGACACAAGGAGATAAACACATTTCATACTTGAGCGAGTTTACACTGCATCCATAACAGGTCTGGAAAATTTGCAAGTTAAAGGCGCAGTAATGGTACTACTGTGCAATTCTGAACTTGATAAATTATTTGCAAAGAGGTTTATTGATGTAGCAAAGTTACTCCTAAAGTAAGCTTAAGTTAATGACTAGCCCTCCGGATGATCATACAGAACAAAATCCAGTAACAAATGGAAGGTGGAATTTTGTCCGATCTCCCATGTTCCAGGTAAAGTACTGGGGCATGGGGGGGACATCCCAAATTTTCCAAACAGCATTCAATTCAAATGATTTGTAGGTAAAATTATCCGATGCTGCTACATGTATCTAACTTCCAGGGAAATAAACCGGAAAGGGAATCACTGCAAAGATAAAATCAGGAGATTCTGTAGGCATGCAGCCTTAGAATGCAACAAAAACAACAACAAAGCCTTTTGGCCCCAACAAAGTTGATAAAATTTTAGGCTTGTAAGCTTCTAATAGTGGTTCAAGAAATGCTTTTATTAACAGTTGTCATGATTAAGTTAAGTAATGAAAGCCTCCCAAGTTAGTTGAATCTGAATCTGAATTATGTAGCACATAACACGTTATAGAATAACATAACAAGACTAAAGTAGAGGAGTATCGGTGTGTCCTGCTACCAGGGATGATACAACTGGCACATCCCACAATATAAGTCTTTGCAAGCAACATGGATGAAATGATAGAAAAGTTTTCAGCTATTAGCACTATCCAAACAGACACCAGATCTAAACCATGCAGAAATAAAATGGTGATGGGAGAATTAGGACAAATTTTCAGGGACAACTTCAATTCATTCTACCTGATGATGCAAACTATACTGAATTTCTATAAAATTCACCACATAGCACAAAGAATATTGCAAAATGCTAAGAAACATACCAACAATTGTAGGTTGTTCATAAATGAAGCCTGCTCCTTGACCAATTTTTCTGCAACCAAACAAAAATCCCAAGGGAAATCATTAATAACTCATAAATTATAAGACAGCCTTCTCAAACCAAAAGTTTATCATATATCATAATCTCAAATGTCACCACATTTTGGATGTAAATTGTGGACATCCTCATCATATTCTATTTTTCTAATTACTTGCCCATTCCCAGCTACTTTGTGCATGTACTCCTGATGCAATTTAAGCATATGACCAATCTAACTTGTACTTTGTTCCTCAATTGTATTGTCATTGGAGTACACAGTGGTTCACAGTAACTTCAATCCATTTCTTCTTACATGTGTGCAGCTTATTATGTTGAGTTACTAAGTTGTTGATTATAAAAGGAACTGCATTAACTTGTAATGTGCAGAGACTGACAAACCTGAAATGATGCTTTGTTCTTCAGACTCCAGTTTTGCTGATAAATCATGCAACAGGCAGTTGAATTCATCTAGGACTTTTGAATTCTTTCCTAGCATCTCCTCTAACAACTTATTATCTTCCTCAGCTGTAATTGTATTGTTTCACCAGTCAGATATGAACAACATGCGTGCAAAGTATATGTCAGCATAACTATTACCTTGTTTTGTCTTATTGGCTAGCTGCCAGAGAGTTTCCCCCAGTTGATCACATGAGGTCTTCACTGAGGACAAATCTAATCCATGTCCAAGCTTCAAATCTTCATTCTGATTCACCTTAAGCTTTGCATGTCCATTCACAGTCAGTTGAAGTTTTACCTCTAAAAGTTTTATCTCTTCTTTTGCTCTTCTTAGTTTTATATGCTGAATACCAAATAGTATGTTGGCGTAGAAATAATCACATGCTGATAAACTCAAAGAAATAAATAAGGGTAAACACTGCAAACAGAGAAATTAAAATCACAAGCTTCAGACTAGGTATACAAAGTGTACTTTTTAGTTTTAGACCAATATAAAGATTTGATGTGTGAGCTTCCCGGTGGTTGTTGAACTTTTTCTTGCTTTCATGCTGAACCTTGGCATGATTGCATGGTTAAATAATCCAAACCTACAGTGGTAGTTTAAGGAGAAGTACATTACACTACTGCAATTCATCTGTTTAACCTGGAGCTGAATTTTGTTGCCCGCAAAACATGAAAGAAGTCCAGTTTTGACACTGATCAACCAGTACACAACTTTGCAGTTAATTTGTAGTACCATTCACACACGCCAAATCAAACCCATGCAGAAAATAAAACAATGGTAGAACAACTGGGATAAAATTCATGTACAACTTCAATTTATGCTACTGGAACATACAGGATATGAAATTCAGCAAATTTACACCATGAGTTAAAACCTTAGTAAAATAACAAGAAATCATACCGCCATTGCAATATATTCCTTCACCAAGCTATGCTCACTAACCAAATTTTTCTGCAACTAAACAAATATATCGAGGGAAATCAGTCATAACTCATGAGCTGAGAGAGCCTTCTCAAACCAAATCAGTGATAAGACGAAAAGACTGCGATCTTACGATTTGAGAACCTCCCGTATGAACCACCTCCAGCATCATATCCGAGGAGACTTGGGGTTTCCCGCCTTCATGGGCGTCGAGGTGGATCCAACGAGGGATCGGAGCCCCTCGAGTCTCCTAATCTCGGATAGCTTCTGCATCCTGTCACGAAACCTAAGATTCAGCGGAGGTAGAAGCATTGCGACCAAAGCTGGGGCGGGCCCATACAAATAGCAGGCATTAGGGTTTGGAGTGCTCGGTTTCGCAAAGCAGGAAGCAAAGAGAAGGTAAGGGGCGGGCGTACCTGTCGGATGCTCGTCGCCGGCGAAGGGCCCGACGAATTAGCGAATGGCGCCGCCGCTCGCCTAGTCGCCGCCGCCGCCGCCAGGAATGAAGAGGGCACGAGAGGGGCCGGTAGCGATTCCGATCTTCGATTGGAATTGGAGGGAAAGGTCGAGCGCCGTACAGCCTCGTCCCGCGCGCTCGTAACAGGCACGGCCCAACAAGTCTGGCGGCCCAGGCAGGAGGGAGGTATGGCGGCGGGCGTGACAGGATGCAAAAGCTATCCGATATTAGGATTGGACCCGCGCCGTGAGCCCGTGAGTCCGTGACCGTGAGTAACTTACGGCAGTAGCCAGCGCCGTCAGCGGGAGGAGCTGCAGCATTAGCAGCAATTTCAGTTTTTCTATATAATGAACAGCAATTTTAGTGCCTAGCAATAGTTTTTTCTTTTATTTTTTTTTTGTGGTGGTTCCTAGCAATAATTTTATTATTGTTGTATAGTCAATGAAGACAAAATAGGCATTCTAGTCCCTCAACTTTGTTTGAAGGGTCAAGTTTATTCTCAAACTTTCAGATCGGCCAATATAATCTCGACCTTACCCTTGGTCAATATGACGATACAGTATTTCTTAGCATTTTAAGACTCTTACGTGAGACTGTTCTTTTTCAATATCAGAAGAACAGACAAACTACAGTTGTAAATTTCCTGTGGTGATCATCTCATCTTTTTTCTATAGCGTAAGAGGTATAGTAGGCTCACACTTAGAACATTTTTTTATATATAGCTGGAACCTGCTGCAACATTTTGATGTCATATATTGTCTCCTCTCATCCTCCTATACTAGGTCCATACTTAAACACATGGTTTTCCGGTTACAAAAATGCTCAATTGCTCCTTTGCTCGAGTTAACAACCTCTTACTTTTGTTCTTATTCAACCACTATTGATGATGAATTGTCGGAGTTCTTTATCCTGATTTTATTTGCAAGGATTTTTATTATGCATTGCTAAAAAAAATATTGCCATATTGAGGCAAAGAATGAACAAAGGGCAAAAAGGACTTTTTTACATTAGTTTCATGCTAGCATGGAGAGCCATATCATCACAAGGATGAGTCTGATCCAAAAATAAAAGTTGGTGGACTAGATTGGCCTATTTAAAAGTTATAAAGGATGAACTAACCCTCTGGGCAAAGTTGAAGACCAAAAGGCACAATCTGAGATGAACAATGACCGGTAGTTTTTTTCAACACGTCAACTTGGTCTCACAGGGCTTTCGAATAGTAATGAAATCATCAATGCAACATTCGGATGGTCTTGATAAAAGTTAAAAATCACAAATATTGAACACTAAAAGCAAGTATTATGAGGCTGACTAGACGAGCGACTCTGTGGACAGCTAAAAAAAGTCACGCTGGTGGAGAGAGAGAGAGGGGAACAAAGAGAATGAGGCGGACGCATCCTGAAACGCCGGGTGAGAGAGTGTATATGTGCTTGCTAGCCTGCTATTCGCTGCGCGCTGCTGCTGAGGGACGCAACACATTAAAAGCTTGTGGCCCCCCACCACTACTGAGCGGCTGGTCGAATGAGGTGGAGATGTGGTGGACCTCCAGACGCCCGCTCGCCGACGAAACCGTAAACCATGCTCTAAGGTCAGTCCTAGTGCATGTTTTATAGTTTCATGCACATTAAATAAGTTACCACATAAGCAGTTTTGATGACGTGGCAAAAAGTTAATGAGAAAAGATATGAAAGATGTTTCATGTGGATAAAACCATGGGCATGTTTGGATGGAGAGGTAAATGGGGCAAATTTACCCTAAATTACCCTAAAGGTGCCAAACATGTAGGGGTAAATGGGGTGGGGTAAATGTTTTGCCCCTCAAATTTCATTTCTCCTAAAGAGTGTCAATTTGGGGCAATATCTGATGGGGCCCACAAAAACTTCTCTCCCCTCCCATCAAATGGCCCTTGGAGGCAAATATTTACCCCTCCATCCAAACACCCCAAGTGGGCAAATTTGTTGAGGGCAAATGAAAGGGGCAAAACATTTGCCTCGGGGCAAATATTTACCCCCTCAATCCAAACAAGTCCCATGTATACACAATTTTCAACTATTTTGTGTCTTGCATGTATTATCTATGAAACATCAACATGAAACAATGCATTGTGGGGGTTATTTCATCCATCAATTAAATATGTGGTTGTTTATGTGACATTCTTCGAAACACAAAAATGAAACCTTTCATTAGGACTAGCCTAATGATAATGAAAAGTTCAAAATTGCAAAGTGTTCTCCTTCAAATCTGCAAAGGTCGAAAACTGATTAATCTTCAATATTCTCGTCCTCATCGTCGTCAATATCTTCTATCTTAAAGTTGGCATATCCTAAAATAAAAGGAACAGATGAACATCCTTTAGCATTACATGATTACTTGAAATAAGCATGCTATTAAGTACAATTAACAAAAAAAGTGTACCTTCTGCTCTTAGTAAGTCCTGAGGCATATTCATACTTCTACATTCTTGCTTGCCAGCCGGCTTCTATACTCGCTAATCACTCTCCCATCAGTTGAGAATGCAGACTCATAATACACAAAAGTTCAAATATGACATACACAAAAGTACATGATATTTAGTAGAATGCATTATCCACCATTGCAAAATGTCAAAATTCTTTTGTCGAGGGAAGAGATCGTATTGCAAGTATACTTCAAGCTCATTTTTCACTGCACTCCTTCTCTATGTTGTAAGGTGTACGTTGTTCCCAATCTGCCTAGGGGTTATCTTCATCAAGAATCTCATCATCGGAGATTGAAGCTGACAGTTGCTATTTGAATCAAGTGTTTGTGATGAATATGCAGAAAATAGATCCTCCACTGTTGACTTCACTTTTGCAGTGTATGCATGACCTTTGTTGATAAAACCTGCATTAAACGAAATGCCACAAAATTGAACTTGAATCTGCTAAAACAACAGGCACACACATATTTGCATGAAGGATAAGTCCCAATACGTCTGAAACTTTTCTTCCACTTTGACTGACATATTGCTGCAATGGAGTGATCTTCATTTGAAGCCTCACTTTCTATATTTTCTTTAAGCCTTGAGGCAGTTCGTAGAAAGTATCAGTAGAAAATTTAGCTGGCCAATCTGTTAGCAGCATTGGATTGAGAAATAATACAGCAGATGTTCGCCAAGCTACAACCATGATTGCTACATCAACATCTACCAAGCAGGCGAGGAGCACTGCGCACAACCATCAAAAGACACACTGTTGTAACAAGCCAATATCACGAAAATCTCCAACACGTTAATGCCCAACAATGACAAAGCATGCCTTTTTTTCTGCACCAAACGAGCTAATCAATAGACGCAACCCCCTCCTCCCCCTCCAGCCGTCGTCCTTGCAAGTGAAGCAACATCCCTTGGCGACCCCCCTTCTTATCCTGCGTCTTCCTTGTCCTGCCCACCCTTTCCCTCTCAAACATAAACCCCCTCCCCCCCCCCCCCCCCCCCCCCCCCCAAAAAAAAAAAAATCCTCCTCAAAAACCTAAGGCAGCCTTGTCTCTGTGATCCCTGCCTGAGGATGCATCATGTTGCAGAGAACGACAACTGACGCGAAGGATTTGGAGCCTCAGGAACAGCTTGCTCACTATGTGGGTTTTTTTTTTCACTTTGGTCAGTAGTTGTATTTCTTGCTTTGTTTGTAGTAGTGGCCGGGTTTGGAAGGCTCGGCGTTTGTTTTATCGCTGTTGATTTTATTTTTGTATTGTCTTTCCTCTCTTCTAATAAATAAATAATGGCAAATCTTTTACCATCAATTCGAATCCTTACGAGAACTACGTCCGGATTGTCACAATTCCTTGATTATGAATGCACTTGATCACTATTGAACATCGTAGAGGAAACATTGAATACGATGCCTCTTTTATTAAACATGCTTATCGATCTAGTTACAACTTGTATGAAAAATACAAAGAACTATTTGGTGGTAAAAATATGAAAATATAAGGTTTCAGTTTCAATAAATTTTTCCACAAAATGTTGGTACAGTCAGTCCACTCAAAAGCTTTGCATACTTGATCTTTTATTTTGGTTTTACGTATCAGTCTTGTTGAGTACATTTGTATTCAGGGGATCCTTTGTTGTTGTTTTCAGAGACGCGACAACAGATCACCGAGAAAGAGACCCCGAAGAACTAGAACATCGGTAGGTCTCAGATGTTCTAGTGCTGACCGTAGTTGTTTAATTAACATTATCGTAAGAACTACCATCACTGGTTTGGTTTAAACTCTTAGTATGGTTCGACATGCACTTAAGTTTGTTTTAATCTGTTTGTAATAATTCGCACCTTGAAGTTGTTTATGTAAAAAGGTAATATTTGTTGATGTGTTTCCTTCTTGAAAGTGATCCTGATGTACGCTGAGATAAAAGTTGTTCGTGGATGATTCGATTTACCCCGAGGACACTCGACGGATTGTCGGATTTGAACCGTTTGAAGTGTGTTTGTGAGAATAACTATTGTGACAGTGATTCGACGCACTTGCCAGTTTAAATTGCACGGTTCCGTCCAATTGCCATTAAATAGCCTGTGAAAAGACTATTTTGCCCCTTGGAAGACGTGGGCCCCACCACAGACTCTTTTCTCCTTCCTCTCCATCCCTTCTATCACGAACATGCTGATGTTCGCACCGGCCCCAGCGTCACCGCCTGCCACCCCACCGCCATGCCCGCCACTGTCGCCACATACACCGCCGCCCCCGGGATCGCCCTTCACTCCCCCGACGCGAGCAGCGCCACCGTCAACACCGCCGAGGCCACCGCGTTCGTGCAGACCTGGCATCGTCACTTCGTCAGCACCCACCGCAGCGTCCGCGCCTTGATCACCTTGTCGAACGTGGCCTCGAAGAGCGACAGGATGAGCGCGTACACGGCGGACGCCGATCGGCTCATGACTCATGACGAAGCTGAGCGCGCGCCTTGCCGCCACGCGACGCCCAAAATGTTGTGCTGCACCGGGGCTCTCGTGAGCCCCGAATTGCGTCGCCGCCGTTGCCAGGTCCCCCGCCGCCGACGCCGTTGTGCTCCTTGTTGGAAATAATTGTGATCTCGGCATAACAACCAAGAGAACACTTTTTCACGTACAAACTCCACCTACGTATGTGATTAGGACTCAGGTGCTGTGATCGGCAAGCACACCTAAACGTATCCTACTAGGACTCGGCCCCTATCCCGCAGTGCTATATATACATGAGTTAGAAGGGGTTCCCGTACACCTCAATTGAAGCGTCCCCACTTAAGCAGAGACTAAATGTGATACAAATATCAGTCCCAGGAGGCTGATACACATTTATTCAACAGATGGTTCAGTCATCGTGCAACCTCTGAGGGTCACGACACTCGATACAAGCTATGATAACAAGCAGAAATACAACAATACACAACCAAAGAAAGACCAGGGCTGGATCCAGGCCTATCTCGGTGAGAAACGACAGCGGAAGCATCTCACAGGGACCACACCACAGGCAGCGTCGGGTGCGGACACGACCTCTACTCGTACTCCTCAGCGACAAAGTCCGGATCCTCCTCTGTAGCAACAAAAAGAGGGGTGAGTACAAAAGTACTCAACAAGTCCAACCACGTCCACGGAGGGGGATATAAAGAATATGCACGTGATAAATCAAGGATATGGCTAGGGTTTAATTTGCGAAAAGCTAGATTTTACACATGCAAGGGTTTATTTTGAAAAGGTTTTTGTAAAACAGTTGTAATAATAAGGGGTTGATCCTCCACAAAGGATCCAAGTTTTATGCTACCGGACTCCCCGTCCGCCGTAGCCCATGGCACAACTGCCGGACACTTTCCAAAACAACTCACACCATTTGATCCAACCCATTCCCAAAACTAGTTTCAAGCCCAAGCCATGACTCATCCAATACCGTGGATACGGCTATTCGAATAGATTTTAACTCTGCAGAGGTTGTACACTTAACCCACCCAAACGGTTTCCGCGACATGAACACCGAAATGCCAGCGCGGTCCTGTCAAAGCCATTACCACACCTTAGCTAAGCCGGACTAGCCAATATGGAAGCAACCAAGGGGTTCATGTCCTCCCCACGAGGCATGACCGGGACGTAACTCACATAGATCATACTCCTGCTCCTTGTTCTCCCATTGCTCACAGCTCACCCATTGGCTAACCAACCAGCTAGTGGGATTTATGCTAAGCCGTTGCCACATACAACGGTAGGGCGGTAGCACTAAACTGGGCCAGGCTAGATGACAATCAACTCGGTCCTTAAATTAATGACAAGATGGATATCTCCACATCCCGCTCAGCCACACAGGCACGAGCTCACCAATTTGGTGTTTCACACAGAACACACCACCCATCTCATCGGTTTCACCATTATTCCATTTTCACCAAAAACCCACCCTTTGCTTTTAAACACTCACACCATTCTTTATTTTAAAACACATGAACATCATTATTATGGTAGTAGTGAGAGTAACAAGCCCTAAGCGTATCTAGCAATGGCTATCATTCAAACAGAGCAAGTCATATTTAATGATAACCTAGGTGATCAAGGAATAGTCATAGCAAATCAAGGGGTGGCTATCCAAACGGGTCTTGCAATAAAACAATGCATTTTATAAACAGGCCAATAGGTTGTGTTTGTAAAACATAGGATAAATATGCATCAAAGGACGGGATTGAACTTGCCGTCTTCGAAGTCGTCCGGAAGTGCCTGCTCGCGGTACGGGTCTTCGGGCTCCGGCTCGCGGTACTCACCTGCGTACTCCGGCTCGTGGTACGGTCCTCCGAACTCTTCGGCGGGCTGCTCCTCGGTCACTCCGTGATCTACGGCGCACACAAGCAAGCACACAATCACAAAAAGAAATAAAGTTTTTACCGTTGAGCTCGAAAAGGGAGAATAAAGAAATAAATTGTAGAAAGGATATTTTTGGGAGATTTTTGTATAGCTCGGCCGGAATATATGTGGAAAGGGCGTGGTCGAATTTGGAGAGAAACGGGTGAAGTTTGGCGCATAAAATGACGCGCCAAAGGATGATTAGGGCTTGATTAGGAAGTATAGGGACTTGTCTGTGGTGGTTTAAAAAGGGTTAAGGGCCTCTTTGAAGTGGTTGAAGGGCGGCAGGGGTCTTTCTGGGAAATGGCATATAGGTGGAAGGGTTCATTTGGGATTCTGGGAAAGTGGAGGGGGTTATGGGCGAAATCGCCCTTTCTTCTTCTTTCCTCAGCCCGAAACAGAGGAGGGAGGGGGTGCTCGGCCGGCGGCCTGGCCGGCGGCGGCGCCGGCGCTCTGGGCATGGCGGCGGCCGGGAAGAGGTGGTGGAGGACGAGGGGGACGAAGGGGATCCATTCCCCTCCTCACCTCGGGCCGGGGCGGCGCGTGGAGGCGGATCGGCGGCGGCGCACAGAGGGCGATGGCGGCTCTGGTGGCGGCGGCGATTGGCGGCGCGGCGGAGCTCGGGAAGCTAGGGAGGAGCGGCTGGAGGTGTGCTGGTGGCGAGGGCGGAGCTGAGGTGTGCGAGCTCGCCACCTTTTATAGGCAGGGCATGGGGGTAGAGTGGCCAGCGGCCATGGGGCCGGCGGTGGGGCACGACGGCGGTGTGCTTGTGATGGGATGGCTCGGCGGCGGCGTCTTGCGGGTGTCGACGCGCGGCGTGGCGCGGGGCGGCGTGGAGCGGGGCGCAGTGGTGGGGCCGAGTCGGAGGGCGGCACGGCGAGGCTGGCGGTAGCGGTGGCAGAGGTGGGGACGGCGGCCTGGGCGGCACGGCAGCGGCACTGCTCGCCGGTGCTGTGCCGTGAGGTGCGGCGGGCGCTAGCGCGCAGCAGCGGTGAGGTGGGGGCGCGGTCGAGGGCGGCACGGCAGCGGAGCAGGCGGGGTCGGCGGCGTGCAGCAGAGAGGAGCATGGAGGTGTGCGCCGGGCTGTAGCTGGAAGAAGGGAGGGAGAGAGAAGAAGGAAGGAGAGAAAAAGAAAAGAGAGAAAAAGAAAAGAAAAAGGGAAAAAGGAAAAGGAAAGGGAAAAAGAGAGGGGAAAAGGAGAGGGATTCGCGGCGCTGATCGCGGGGCGGTCGGGCACGCGCAACAGAGAGCCGTGCGGCGCGCGACACGACAAGCTGAGGGACAGGTAAAAGACGGGTGTCAGCTTCGGTGCCGGGACGGCAAAATTTGCCGGGAAGGGAAATTGAGAGCTCAACAGCAAGAAGAAAATTAAAAACGAATTTTAGCGAGTGATTTGATTTGGTGAATTTTGGGGATGTTACAAACCTACCCCACTTAAAATGAATCTCGTCCTCGAGATTTGACTGAATCCTTAAAGAGATGGGGGAATTCTTTCTTCAACGCATCTTCGCGTTCCCACGTGGCTTCTTTCTCGCCATGTCTGCTCCACTGAACTCGACACATCCGTACTGTGGAATTCCTCGTTTGTTTAGTGACGGTATCCAAGATTTTGACGGGTACTTCTTGGTATCTGAGATGCTTCTGCAAATCAATGGTTTCCACTGGTACATGTTCTTCCTCAGGTACCCTCAAACATTTCCTGAGCTGGGAAACATGGAACACTGGGTGGATGTCAGACATCTCTGTGGGTAGTTGGATACGGTAAGCTACGGCTCCAACTCTTTCAAGCACTTGGTACTGTCCAATGTACCGAGGGGCTAACTTTCCCTGAATTTGGAATCTGCGAGTGCCTCGAATCGGGGACACCTTAAGATAAATGTAATCTCGTACTTCAAAGCTTAATTCCCTTCTGCGCTTGTCTGAATAACTTTTCTGACGGGACTGTGCAGTTTTCAACTTCTCTCTAATTTCAGCTACCTTGTCTTCTGCTTCTTTTATAAAGTCTGGTCCGGTTAAGGTACGCTCTCCTACTTCTGACCACATCAGAGGGGTTCTACACTTTCTTCCATAGAGAGCTTCAAACGGTGACATGCCTAAGCTGGCTTGATAACTATTGTTGTAGGAAAATTCTGCATAGGGCAAACTCTGTTCCCAATCTTTTCCATACGTTAGGGCACAAGCTCTTAACATATCTTCCATAATCTGGTTCACTCTTTCTGTCTGGCCATCTGTCTGTGGGTGATAAGCTGAGCTAAAGTCTAACTTAGTTCCCATGGCTTTATGTAAACTTTTCCAAAACTTGGAGGTGAACTGAGTCCCTCTATCTGAGACAATTCTGCTAGGTACTCCGTGTAGCTTCACTATATTCTCCACATAGAGCTTTGCTAACTTTTTGCCTCCATAATTGGTCCGTACGGGTAAATAGTGAGCGACCTTAGTGAGTCGATCCACTATCACCCAGATAGAGTCATTTCCCTTTTGGGTTTTAGGTAAACCAACTACGAAATCCATACCAATCTCATCCCATTTCCAAACCGGGATGGGCAATGGTTGCAATAAACCTGCCGGCTTTTGGTGCTCGGCCTTGACTCGCTGGCAAATGTCGCAATGGGCGACGAACTGGGCAATCTCTGCTTTCATCCCATTCCACCAGTATTTCTGTTTCAAATCCATATACATTTTGGTGGCTCCGGGGTGAATAGAGTAAGGTGAGTTGTGGGCTTCATCCATGATGATCTGCCGAAAATTTCCTTGCTTGGGCACACAAATTCTATCCTTGTACCATAGGGTTCCCTTCGCATCCACTCTAAAATCTGAGGCCTTATTTTCTCCTGTGTGGCTGCGAATTTTTACCAAGTCTGGGTCTGAACCTTGGACCTTTCTGATGTCTTCCTCTAAAGTGGGCTAGACAGTTAGCTGCGGGCAAGATTTAGGGGATACAATGTGCACATTGAGTCGTGCCATTTCTTCTTGCAGATGGACATTCTTGGGTGCATAAGATTTTCTGCTTAAGGCATCTGCTACCACATTAGCTTTGCCAGGGTGGTAATGAATTTCCAAATTGTAATCCTTGATAAGCTCTAACCATCTTCTCTGCCTCAAATTCAGATCAGGCTGGGTGAATATATATTTCAGGCTCTTGTGATCCGTGTAAATCTCACACTTATTTCCAATTAGATAGTGTCTCCAAATCTTCAGTGCATGCACTACGGCTGCTAACTCCAAGTCATGTGTAGGATAATTCTGCTCATGTGGTTTAAGCTGTCGGGAGGCATATGCTACTACCTTCCCATCTTGCATAAGCACACATCCTAACCCATTTCGGGAAGCGTCACAGTATATGACAAAGTCCCGTTGAATATCTGGTAGAGTCAATATTGGGGCTGAGGTTAACCTTTTCTTCAGTTCTTGAAAGCCCTTTTCACATGACTCAGTCCAGGTAAACTTCTTATCTTTTCTGAGCAATTCTGTCATGGGTCTAGCTATCTTGGAAAATCCTTCAATAAATCTCCGATAATATCCAGCTAATCCAAGAAAGCTCCTTATCTCACTCACGTTAGTGGGCTGATTCCAATTAGAGACTGCTTCTACCTTCTCAGGATCAACCGCAACTCCTTCGGCGGTGAGGATATGGCCAAGAAAGGCTACCTTCTCAAGCCAAAATTCACACTTACTAAACTTGGCATATAACTTGTGTGTCCTTAACTTCTCCATCACTATTCTCAGGTGATGCTCATGCTCTTGGGCACTTTTGGAATAGATGAGTATGTCGTCAATAAAGACTACGACAAACTTATCTAACTCCTCCATAAATACTTTATTCATGAGATTCATGAAATATGCCGGGGCATTGGTTAATCCAAAAGACATCACGGTGAACTCATACTGTCCATATCTTGTAACAAAGGCAGTCTTTGGGGTGTCACTTTCTCTAATCTTAAGTTGATAATATCCTGATCTTAAATCAATCTTGGAGAAGTACTTGGCTCCTTTTAGCTGATCAAAGAGATCATCTATCCTTGGTAAGGGATACTTGTTCTTGATAGTGACATCATTTAAGGATCTGTAGTCCACACACATCCTCATACTTCCGTCCTTCTTCTTCACAAAGAGAACTGGTGATCCCCACGGGGATGAGCTAGGTCTGATGAATCCTTTCTCTTGAAGGTCTCTCAATTGTTCTTTCAACTCAGCTAGTTCTGCTGCTGCCATCCGATAGGGTCTCTTGGCTATGGGAGATGTTCCTGGGATAAGGTCAATGATGAACTCTATGTCTCTATCTGGTGGCATTCCGGGTAATTCCTCTGGAAATACATCTGGATATTCACACACTACCGGAACTTCTGCTATGGTCTTAGCTTCCAAGGTATAAACCATTGGGTCCGTTCTCATTCCTTGAGTATGGCAAGTTACTTGTACTCCTTCAGGGCTGGTTAGGTATATGACCTTATCGGCACATCCTATGAGGCCATTATGTTGGGTTAACCAATCCATTCCAAGGATCACATCTATTCCCTTGGATTTTAGTACCACTAGATCTGCTAGAAACTCTACCCCACTTAAAATGATCCTTACCCTAGAACAACCTAGTTGACACTTGATGTCGGCTCCAGGTGTCCGGGTTAATAGGGGTAACTTTAGTAGTACTGTAGGTATATTGTGCTTATCCACAAAACTTGATGATATGAATGAATGTGATGCTCCAGAATCAAATAACACTGTTGCAAGAACTGAGCTGACTAAAAACTCACCAAGCACTACGCCCTGAGCTCCTTGAGCCTCCTGCGCGTTGATGTGATTGACGCGGGCTCGTCCATAGGGCTGCTGGGGCTGCCTCATCTGCTGATTGTTGGTGTTGTTGCCGAGGTTGTTGTTGCGGACGGGCACACGGTTGGCACCTGACAGAGCTGGCTTCGGTCCATTCACCGAGTTGGAGTACACTGGGGCTGCTGGCTTGTTGCTGGCATAGGGGCAGTTGGCTATGTAATGCCCGGTCTCACGGCAGTTGAAACAGGCCCTGCTGTTGTTGTTGACTTGACTGACACTGCTCTGTGGGGTCTTGGCGCTCTGGCTTCTGAAAGTGGAATTGGTGACCTGTGAACCTGATGCTCGGGACTGAGTGCGGTACTGCATAGGTGTCTAAGATCTGGGTGGTGGGTGACTATAGCTCTTTGTCCTTTGGAAGCGGTCCTGCTGACGAGCCTTGCTCTCCAGGAACTTGCGTTTGAGATCTTTCTTCTCATCCGCCTTAGCTCTTTCAGTGAGGATGGCCCTGTTCATCAAGGTGTTGAAGTCAGGATAAATCTGAGGAGTGAGCAGAGCCCTGAGCTCTGAGTCTAAGCCCTTCAAGAACATTTCCTGCTTCTTCTCATCCTTGTCCACTTCTTCTGGTGCATAGCGGGCTAAATCCATGAACTGGTAGGTGTACTCCTCCACAGTCTTGTTGCCTTGCTGCAATGCACGGAATTCGTCTGCCTTGCGCTTCATGGTGGCTGCGGGGACATGGTAACGGCGGAACTCATCCACGAACTCTCTCCAGGTGATAACCGTGGCATCCTGGGCAGCAGCACAGTAGTTTTCCCACCAGGCAAGGGCATTTCCAACGAGTTGATGGGTAGCCAGGAGAACTTTGTCATGGTCTTCACAATGGAGTGGCTCCAACTTCCTTTGAATCACCCTCAGCCAATCATCAGCCTCAAGTGGGTTAGTAGACCCGCCAAAGGTAGGTGGCTTGGTCCTGATGAATTCTGACAGCTTCTCATTCATACTCTGCCCGCGGGGCCTCTGATGGGCGATGGCATTGGCTACGGCTTCCATTATCAAGTTCTGGTTGTTCATCACTTGCAAAAAATCAGCGGCAGATGGAAGTGGCACTTGCTCTTGTCCGACTTGACTTTCCTCCCTCCTATCCTGGTTCACTTCATCTTGGTGTTCAACATCATGGGGTGGATTCTGCCCGTTGCCGCTAGTGGCAGGGACTCGGCTTCGGGAAGCCCTAGGTCCACGCGTGTTGACCATCTGTGGATTTAGAGGACTTTATAAGAGACTAGGATTTGGAACTTTAGCGATGTTTAAGTTAATTAACTCGTACTAACAGAAAGACAGAATCCTCCTCCTGCCGACAAGCACAGAGTCTAGCAATGCAACAAGCACAAGCAGTTTTATACTTTTGAAAGGGGGAGGGGTACAACACTTGGAAAGGCCAAAACACGAACTAAACGACCGGGGTACAACATCGACAACTGGGGGTACAACACTAAACTTCGGATCGGGACGGCTTCACTCCTGGAAATCTTCGAGGCATGCTACTCGCGGGGCGAGCCGTCTTCTGGAGCGGAGTGCACTCCCAGAGGGATGAGCAGCTCACGCTCGTCGTCCTCTAGGATCCCATTCTCCCAGGGCTGTGTGGTAGTTCCTCCTTCAGCGGTTGCAGTTGGTCTCTCGGCTCCTCCGGGTGAAGCTTGCGGGGTTCTGCTAGGTCCTCCCCAACTCATGACAGGGGTTCCGAGCAGGACGTGGGTCTCTCCGATTGCCGGGACAGGCGTCCCACTTCTGGTCCACTCCTGCACAGACCGATCTTGAACCTGCCTGAGGCTTTCATGAGCGACGGCTTCGCTACTTATAGCGGCTGCGGTCCTTGCTTCGGCTTGTGCCACCCGGATCTGGTGCATCCTTACTGCGAGTTCTGCTTGCTCGGCCCGGCCGATTTGCACTCTCAGGAACCCAGCTTGCTCGTCGAAAAGTCTGTCCAAAGAGACGAGGTAGGCGACCACATGGTACAAAAGGTCATCTTGCAGACGGCGGTGTTCCAGATTCCTCATGCGGGCTTGCCAGACTTGAGTCCTGACGGCTGGGGGAAAAAGTCTCATCGGTGTGGAGATGAGGTGCTCTTCGAAGATCCGACACAGGTAGCGGAGGGCCTTCCTGATAGCCAAAGGGTATGCATCCCGATGTCGAAATCCGGTGGCGGTCACTCGCCATGGCTCGATGTCGGGGTAGCGGGTGCTCCTAGCAATGGAAAGGACCACCCTACAGCGAAGAGTGCCGAGGTGCTCGTACTCTCTGCTGTAGTACCTTGGGGGTTCAGTAACACCAAGGTGACTCAGGGAGTTGATCAAAAGGCGGGAAAAACCCGGCTCTTCTTGGCAAACACCATGGGTCCAACCTGCTTCAGCCATCTGAAACAGAATAGCATGAACAAACTTTATTTCAGAACTGGATACAAGAGAGGATACAAGATCTCTGGTGCTACAACAGGATTGGGTACACTACTCAAGGGTACAACACTAGGATGGAAGCCTAGTCTAAGCATGCTACTAGCTACTCAAGGGGATTCTTCCTCGCTCCATGTATAGCGTTTCTTTGGAGGAAGACACTGCCCCAACTCCAAAGCATTTGTCTGAGTACTCTTATCCCAATGGGTTTCCTCTGGTTCTTTCCCTGATGACTCAGCTTGCTCTTCCTTCTGGTTGTAACTCCGCCACAATTCTCCATAAGCAGCTAGGTGATGTTCTGCCTGAGACTGAGCTATTCTCGCTTTTCTCTTTTCACTTTCCATTTCTTTTTCTGCTTTCTCCGCTCGCTTGATCTGATGCTTCAGTTGAGCGGCCGTATCTTGGTAGAGTTGGTCTAAGCCGGTGAGGTAAATGGACAGATGGGAAATTGTGTCTTCTAGGTCTTCTTCTTCCCTTCCGAGTCTTCTCATCCGGTCAATCCACGAGCGTCCTCTTCCTCCGGTAGGCGGGAAAAATCCCATAGGAGTGTGCCGAAGGTGACGCTTATAGAGCACGCGGATCTGTCGCAGGGCTTTACGGGCAGCCTTTCGGTAGGTGTCCGCGAAGCCAAAACCAGTGGTGGCGATAGACCAGGGCTCCACTTCTGGGTAAAGTGTGCTTTTTCCCACGAAGAGCATCATCTTGCACCGAGGGGTGCCGTTGGAGTCGTACTCCCGAAAAGTGATCTCTGGTAGTTCCCTAACTCCGACGCGTTCCAAGGTGAGTAGCAACAACTTAGGGAGACCGGGTTCGGCGACGGCGATTCCGTTATCCCAACCATCGTCAGCCATCTGGAACGGGCAAAAGTCGAGAGTCAGTGCTTCTAGAGAAACAGGCCAGGCCAGGGAAAGGTCTAGTGAAGAAAGGCTCTAAGAAAGGTCTCGGTCCTTAAGGGTCGCGTCCTACAGCCAACGACGGCTCTGATACCACCTGAAGCGTCCCCACTTAAGCAGAGACTAAATGTGATACAAATATCAGTCCCAGGAGGCTGATACACATTTATTCAACAGATGGTTCAGTCATCGTGCAACCTCTGAGGGTCACGACACTCGATACAAGCTATGATAACAAGCAGAAATACAACAATACACAACCAAAGAAAGACCAGGGCTGGATCCAGGCCTATCTCGGTGAGAAACGACAGCGGAAGCATCTCACAGGGACCACACCACAGGCAGCGTCGGGTGCGGACACGACCTCTACTCGTACTCCTCAGCGACAAAGTCCGGATCCTCCTCTGTAGCAACAAAAAGAGGGGTGAGTACAAAAGTACTCAACAAGTCCAACCACGTCCACGGAGGGGGATATAAAGAATATGCACGTGATAAATCAAGGATATGGCTAGGGTTTAATTTGCGAAAAGCTAGATTTTACACATGCAAGGGTTTATTTTGAAAAGGTTTTTGTAAAACAGTTGTAATAATAAGGGGTTGATCCTCCACAAAGGATCCAAGTTTTATGCTACCGGACTCCCCGTCCGCCGTAGCCCACGGCACAACTGCCGGACACTTTCCAAAACAACTCACACCATTTGATCCAACCCATTCCCAAAACTAGTTTCAAGCCCAAGCCATGACTCATCCAATACCGTGGATACGGCTATTCGAATAGATTTTAACTCTGCAGAGGTTGTACACTTAACCCACCCAAACGGTTTCCGCGACATGAACACCGAAATGCCAGCGCGGTCCTGTCAAAGCCATTACCACACCTTAGCTAAGCCGGACTAGCCAATATGGAAGCAACCAAGGGGTTCATGTCCTCCCCACGAGGCATGACCGGGACGTAACTCACATAGATCATACTCCTGCTCCTTGTTCTCCCATTGCTCACAGCTCACCCATTGGCTAACCAACCAGCTAGTGGGATTTATGCTAAGCCGTTGCCACATACAACGGTAGGGCGGTAGCACTAAACTGGGCCAGGCTAGATGACAATCAACTCGGTCCTTAAATTAATGACAAGATGGATATCTCCACATCCCGCTCAGCCACACAGGCACGAGCTCACCAATTTGGTGTTTCACACAGAACACACCACCCATCTCATCGGTTTCACCATTATTCCATTTTCACCAAAAACCCACCCTTTGCTTTTAAACACTCACACCATTCTTTATTTTAAAACACATGAACATCATTATTATGGTAGTAGTGAGAGTAACAAGCCCTAAGCGTATCTAGCAATGGCTATCATTCAAACAGAGCAAGTCATATTTAATGATAACCTAGGTGATCAAGGAATAGTCATAGCAAATCAAGGGGTGGCTATCCAAACGGGTCTTGCAATAAAACAATGCATTTTATAAACAGGCCAATAGGTTGTGTTTGTAAAACATAGGATAAATATGCATCAAAGGACGGGATTGAACTTGCCGTCTTCGAAGTCGTCCGGAAGTGCCTGCTCGCGGTACGGGTCTTCGGGCTCCGGCTCGCGGTACTCGCCTGCGTACTCCGGCTCGTGGTACGGTCCTCCGAACTCTTCGGCGGGCTGCTCCTCGGTCACTCCGTGATCTACGGCGCACACAAGCAAGCACACAATCACAAAAAGAAATAAAGTTTTTACCGTTGAGCTCGAAAAGGGAGAATAAAGAAATAAATTGTAGAAATGATATTTTTGGGAGATTTTTGTATAGCTCGGCCGGAATATATGTGGAAAGGGCGTGGTCGAATTTGGAGAGAAACGGGTGAAGTTTGGCGCATAAAATGACGCGCCAAAGGATGATTAGGGCTTGATTAGGAAGTATAGGGACTTGTCTGTGGTGGTTTAAAAAGGGTTAAGGGCCTCTTTGAAGTGGTTGAAGGGCGGCAGGGGTCTTTCTGGGAAATGGCATATAGGTGGAAGGGTTCATTTGGGATTCTGGGAAAGTGGAGGGGGTTATGGGCGAAATCGCCCTTTCTTCTTCTTTCCTCAGCCCGAAACAGAGGAGGGAGGGGGTGCTCGGCCGGCGGCCTGGCCGGCGGCGGCGCCGGCGCTCTGGGGCATGGCGGCGGCCGGGAAGAGGTGGTGGAGGACGAGGGGGACGAGGGGGATCCATTCCCCTCCTCACCTCGGGTCGGGGTGGCGCGTGGAGGCGGATTGGCGGCGGCGCACAGAGGGCGATGGCGGCTCTGGTGGCAGCGGCGATTGGCGGCGCGGCGGAGCTCGGGAAGCTGGGGAGGAGCGGCTGGAGGTGTGCTGGTGGCGAGGGCGGAGCTGAGGTGTGCGAGCTCGCCACCTTTTATAGGCAGGGCGTGGGGGTAGAGTGGCCGGCGGCCATGGGGCCGGCGGTGGGGCACGGCGGCGGTGTGCTTGTGATGGGATGGCTTGGCGGCGGCGTCTTGCGGGTGTCGACGCGCGGCGTGGCGCGGGGCGGCGTGGAGCGGGGCGCAGTGGTGGGGCCGAGACGGAGGGCGGCACGGCGAGGCTGGCGGTAGCGGTGGCAGAGGTGGGGACGGCGGCCTGGGCGGCACGGCAGCGGCACTGCTCGCCGGTGCTGTGCCGTGAGGCGCGGCGGGCGCTGGCGCGCAGCAGCGGTGAGGTGGGGGCGCGGTCGAGGGCGGCACGGCAGCGGAGCAGGCGGGGTCGGCGGCGTGCAGCAGAGAGGAGCAGGGAGGCGTGCGCCGGGCTGTAGCTGGAAGAAGGGAGGGAGAGAGAAGAAGGAAGAAGAGAAAAAGAAAAGAGAGAAAAGAAAAGAAAAAGGGAAAAAGGAAAAGGAAAGGGAAAAAGAGAGGGGAAAAGGAGAGGGATTCGCGGCGCTGATCGCGGGGCGGTCGGGCACGCGCAACAGAGAGCCGTGCGGCGCGCGACACGACAAGCTGAGGGACAGGTAAAAGACGGGTGTCGGCTTTGGTGCCGGGACGGCAAAATTTGCCGGGAAGGGAAATTGAGAGCTCAACAGCAAGAAGAAAATTAAAAACGAATTTTAGCGAGTGATTTGATTTGGTGAATTTTGGGGATGTTACATCAATCTATCTAATCTCACGATTAGACAAAACACCGGTCAATTAATTAAGGCACTAAAGGGATTGGAAGCTCGAGATCCTGTCCACAGCGCATCCTGTGGTTTACCGATCAAGAACCCCTGTTCTTGAGCGGACACCAAGTTCTTCATCGACCATGAGAAAGAAGCTTCTGAACTGGTGAAAATTCAAGTCTACTACATCTACACCAACACCTGCTACGACTACATATGGCATATCAAGACTCTGGTTAGTTTAATCTTAACGTTTTCTAATTAGTGATCATGATTAGACTAAGTTTAAGATCATGTTTATGTTAACGTTAAATTAAGTAAAACTAACACTCGGTTCGGGGTTGGGGGTGGAAGGGGTTTGGGGGCGCCCGGCGGAGGTGGCGGGCGACGGGGGAGGAGAATCGCGACGTTAGCGTGCGGGCGGACGGCGACGGCGGAGGCCGACAGAGCCGGGAAGGAGCCGGCGGCAGGAGCTTGGGCCCCACCTGACAGCAGAGGCGGCGCAATTCGGGGCGCACGAGAGCCCCGGCTTACAAAAACTGCATTAGGCGCGGCGCGCTGGCGGCGGCGGAGGCCCCTTCGCCGCCGGTGAGCAGCACGACGGAAAAGGTGAGTACGGCGACGGAGTTGAGGACGGGCGCGGTGAGGCACTGCGCGTTGATGAGGCGTGAGGTGACGGAGTGGAAGGCGAGTTGCACTGCATGACGCAGGCGCCCACCACCTTGCCCTTCGCGGGGCGGCGGGTCTCGCCGTCAGCCGCGGACACCGGCGCGTGATGAGGAGCGGGACGAGCGGCGGCGGCGAGCCGGCGGTCTGGGCGAGGGTGGACATATCCACATGCCGCCGCCGCCGGAGTTGTAGTAGAGGCGGGTGAGGAGGGGCGCCATGGCCTCCCTGCAGAGCATCATCATCATGTCCACGGCCACCAACGCCCACCACCGGGGCACCGGACGCCGCGTCTGTTCGGCCCGCACGTTGCGGGTTCCGGCGGCCACTCCCGGTCGTCGCCGCCGGATTATCATGGGCATGTTTGGATGGTGGGGTAAATGGGGCAAATGGGACGAATTTGCTCCAATTTACCTCAAAGGTTTCAAACATGTAGGGGTAAATGGGGTGGGGCAAATGTTTTGCCCCCAAATTTCATTTGCCCCTAAAGAGTGTCAAATTAGGGCACCTATTTACCACTCAATCCAAACACCACATGAGCCAAATTTGTTAGGGACAAATAAAAGAGGCAAAACATTTGCCTTGAGATAAATATTTACCCCCGGTCCAAACAGGCCCATGTCCCGGGAAACCTTGACCATCGAACGAAAGTGCGTCAGATAATTATACGCATGCATGACTTCTGAGCTTTCACTTAATCACTTTCAGTCGTCAGTGCCAGTAGCATGCTAGTAGGAAGATACGAGAGGACCCATGCATGAAGTGTGTGTGAACACCGATGCAAGTAGGGCCCGCGAGGCTCTATGATGTACATCAGTATGTGTACGCTCCTGTGATCTGAAGCTGAATTTCTTGAGCGTCTGCCATGTCACTAACTGGACATGCTGATGCACGATATTTAGAAAAACGTTTGTTTCTTTTTATCTTCACATGGGACACGGCTTCCTTTTTCTTCACATGCTGGTTGCCGCGAATTGTTCAGGAGATAATATTTACAATAAATTAGACTTAATATGCCAGCTGTTGATCGAAATTAAAAGCACGATGTATTCATGTACATGCAACTGGGATCATCATTATTAGTTAGTCTAGCCCAATTCTCTACTTAACCGAGTAAACGGCACAGCCACGGCACAGAGAGAGACCGAACGGCAGGGGAAAAAAAATAAAGTAGCTACCCCAGAAAATAGCCCGATCCAACCAGTAGTGCATCCGGCTAACACGGGCCAAGAATTTCGGCCTTTCTCAGGCTGGATTGGGCCCTATAATTTTGACTCTGAACCAAATAAGGGTCTGAATTTGCAGCCCGCTGTCAACAGCAAAAAAACAACAGGTTTTGCCGGTCTATGATCATGTCTCAATAGATGAATGCACGCACCACCACGGTCAGCGACATGTTCGGGCCATCTTGAGCTAACATTCAGCACCATATAGCATTGTCGGACAAATCACCGTCCTATAAAACTTACCTTTTAGCTTTTATGACACCCTCTTGTCACAGATTCAGCCAACCGGCTGGAGGTGACAGCTTTTAAATTTTTAATCTTACCACCAATGAAGCGACTACGTACAAGCATATACAGATATTAGAATAATGCTTATTTCATTACTAGATTATTACGAACAATCCCCTTATGCCAACAAGGTTGAGTGCTACAGCGCAGCAATCGGAGCGACACCATGTGACAGTTTCATCATACCGAAGGCAGCCAAAATCAACACACTCAAACAGGCACATCTTCAGGAGGCAAAAGCACGATGTGTAACAAGTGAGTCTCGAAGAAGTACTGCTCAATAAAGCGACAACTATGATTGAAAACTCAAAACAGAAAACTAAAATTATTTTGGTACTGCACTGATTCACTTTGTAACTCAAGGTCTTTACCTTGGATCATAGTATGATTCACGTGGGTTCGTTGATTATTTCTAAACAAAATCTGAGGAATGTATTCCTTGCAATCGCTCCGGATAAATGTGAATCTAAATCTATGTGAAGCAAAATAACACTCGGGAGTCAAGACTAGCCAACTAGTCCCTCCAAAGAATTAACAGTTTCGGTCATGCGCTTGGAATCTAATCCAGATTGGCAATCACCGCATCAGTGACTTCCTGCGTGGTGCTGGTGCCGCCCAGATCCTTTGTTCTGTGTGTGCCTTCTGCAACGACACGCTTCACCGCCGTCTCCAGCCGGTCAGCGAATGACGGGAATTGCAAATGTCTCAACATCATGGCGGATGATAGAAGCAGCGCGACAGGGTTTGCTTTCTTCTGCTCCACAATATTCTCATTCCCGACATTTCCAGCAGAGGCACCTTGCTCGAAGATGGCATAGTCCTGACCCACATTACCTGAAAATGAGGCATCAAGGATTAGTAAACCTGAACACCAAACTCCCCAAGAAACCCAAAGTAAAAACATGCTCCATATGTGCCAGAAAAGGTTTGCACAAATTATAATATATAAGCGTAAGAAAGTCAAGTGAAGCCCAAAGTTCTGGAATAATTTGCAACAAAGAAATCGATGAGAACTACACTCTTCAGGCAGCAGAAAATATCGTGAGATTTCCAATAAAGTTTTGGAAGCATCCGTTATTTGTATGAAGGGGTTAGCACAATAAAATACAAGATGCAACCCTACCTCCAGGCATGATACCAGTCCCTCCGACAATACCTGCAGCTGTGTTAGCCACCAAATTGCCATAAAGATTAGGTGTAACCTACCAGGGGAATCAAAAGAAAAATAAGTGAGAAACTTGCAGGTAATCCCAATCAAATGACATACTTAAAAGGAAACATTTGAGAAAATCAGGAAAGCAGAAAAAAATGGGATGACAAAATTGAAGAGAAGTAAAGTCAACAACGCTGGGCAGCTATAAAGCTTTTGTTTCTCTACATTGTATCTAGCTCAGCTTAAAAATGGTGTGCTTGTGTCACTTAAATACTGTAAACACGATCATATAAATCCTCAAGAAACATGTAATAAAAATTTCCATTTCTTAACAATAACGAGATTTCAATTAGTCCGATATATCTTCGATAGGTTTGCTATTATATCTCAGAACGAGAAATTATAACTTTTTTAAAAAAAGAGGAATTATCTAATCATATGGAAAGCATGCTATTCAAGCAGTGTTCCCCATTCTTCTCACGCTGTGCAGGAAATTCTGAAATCTGAACAGGGATTTCTGATTTTACCAAGAGAATGAAATACATTGGGGTCCTTAAACCACATAGAAATTTGACCCAAATCCTCAGTTTGAGAGTTTATGGACCTAGGTGAGGATCTAGGAAAAGTTTAAGGACCCTTAGTGCATTTCACTCTTACGAAAAAAAGGAACCCACAACTTTTCAATAAACAAAGAAAGAGCAAAGGATTACTCTTTATACAAAATACATATGCTTGCTGTTGTAAAGGTCAGGAAGTGTTCTAGCAAAACTAAACAGTTTAATAATTTGGACACTGAAACCCTTACTTTGTAATCAACAATAAAAACAAACATTTGACAGTTTACATCGTGCAAAGCTCAGGTAGCAAACAAAAGGTGAGTCCTGAATAGAAAGCAACATTCCAGATTGAATGGTAGAGAAGTGCTCAGACATTTAGATGCGTACCATGACATCAAATTGTTCAGGCTTTGAGACAAGTTGCATAGAGCAGTTGTCAACAATCATTTCGTTGTACTGAATACCAGGATATTTTGAAGCAACCTCACGGCAAGACTCCAAGAACAAACCATCAGCAAGCTTCATGATGTTTGCTTTATGCACTGCAGTGACTTTCTTTCGGTTGTTAAGGTAAGCATACTCGAACGCATATTTGGCAACCCTCTCAGAGCAAAACTTTGTGATCACCTAGGAAATCCATTCAGTAAGAGTAATAATAGAGAAACAATCTCAGATAAGAATTGAAAAGTAAAACATAATATGGGTGCATTTATTTAAAAATATTTTCTTATTCAAAGTCTCAGAGAACTTTATGGTAGGACAAAACTGCTTACAGGCTTAACTGAAGGCAAGAAATTTAAGACAAGTGATTAACATTGACCAAATTCGAAATCAATAATGCTGATCTCATTACATGTTACACTACCGTTTGACCAAATAATCACAGCAGTAGATTTTCAGCAAGTCCTATAGTACACAGTTCAGAATACACTGTGAACTGAAGTAGTAGCTTTTCAAGATGAATAAAAGGCAAATGCATAGTTTACTTACATACTTACAAGGCTAACGATGACTTAAACAGTTTATATATTAATAAAAAGAGCTTAGGAATCTATACCTCAAGATATCCAATTAAAGCACACTTCAAACATGAAAGGGAAAAATGCCAGCGAACTGGCAATGTCATCCTTTATAGGACCATACTTTTTGTCAGAATAATCTTGCAGATTCATATGCTACTAGCAATTGTACTATAGTTGCACCTGCAACCTTATAACTTATGAGGCGTGAATTGATCGCTGCAAGTCTGCAACCATACATACCATAGAGCAATCAGTAAATTTTGGCGATCACAAATTCAGGTGAACTGAATTTCACGCAGATTGAGCTAACAAATTCACTCTCATGGCAAGTAACTCGCAAGACTAATTAAACGGTACCAATTTTTCGATACAGGAAGCTCTCCTCTTATTTATCGAAAAAAACCATGATCTGCAAAATTAGCAACTGTATGCCCTGTGCAAGTAAGGCCCCTCGAATTTCATGATAAGATCGGAAAAATCACACACTACAATCGACGCACCGTAGACGGTAGCGATCCCCCAACCAAGTGACCAAGATGAAGGTAAACGCGGGCGCAATTGACCGTACCTTGAGGCTCTCGACGACCCCGGGCACGACCTCGTGCTCGAGCCCCGAGTACTCGCCCTCGGTGTTCTCCCTGATGACGACGATGTCGACGCCCTCGTGCCTGGTGGGCAGGCCGGGGAGGTTGGAGCAGTGTACGAGCGAGGCGTAGAGGTCGAGCTCCTTCCGGAGCTGCATGTTGAGGGAGGAGACCCCGCCGCCGACGGGCGTGGCGAGCCCGCCCTTGATGCAGACCTTGTTGCGGCGGATGGACTCGATGACGGCGGGCGGGACCGTGGGCATGTCGCCGTGGACCTCGTACGTCTCGAAGTAGACGGGCGCGTGCATCGCCTCCATGACCTGGCGCACGGCGCCCGTGACGAGGGGGCCGATGCCGTCGCCCGGGATGAGCGTGACGGCGCGCGGGGTGCCGTCCCCGGGCCGCGGCATGTAGGTCACCGTGCGCCGCGCGAGGCCGCCGCCGTGGCCCGGGAGGGGCTGCGGCGCGGGCGGGGAGGAGGCGGAGACGAGGCGGCGCAGGAGTGGGGCGGATCGCCGCGCCATGGGTGCGGAGGAAATAGGGGAACGGGGCTACGCGGTCGGATGCGAATTGCGATCGCGGAGGCGGGCGGCGGGGGAGGGAAAGGGGAGGAGACCGGGAAGACGGGGAGAGAGGGAGGAGAAAAGGGAAGGTGGAGATGGATACGTGAGTTGTTTTCGCAGTTTAGCCCTCGGGTTGCCCGGTATTTGCCACTGATTGACTCGATTCAGCTTATTTCCCAAGAATATTGGCGGGTCTCTGACAAGTGGGCCCACGCATAAAGGAATTTAGAGATATCCTAGAGAATTTTCATTTTTGCATTCACAGTCCAAATGGTACACGACCTCCTATGCATAAAAAATAGTGTTCAGCGATGACAGATTCTGGTTAGATGGGTGGCCGTCGCCATCAAATTTGTCATAGCATCTTCTAAAACTTTTCCTAATTCATATATTCGGGTCAATTTCAGTTGGCTTTTCCGCGATGAGAGCCGATCACAGCAGGTCGCTATCGTGTGAGCCTCAGTTTAGCGAAGTTGGCTTTCTTTGCTAGAGATCGGATTAACAAAACTAGGAACGAATCTGCTTCGGTGCAGCAGCATATCATCTACAGTACTACTCCATAAATGATTCAAAAAAAAAGTACTAATCCATAAAGGCAAATACGCTGTTTTAAAGGGAAATACGGTGTTGTATATTTCAGCCAACAAGATGGCAGTTGCAAAATGATGTGCATGTTCTAATCACAACACCTTGCAGCATCCCACAGGAGGAAAAATAAATAAAAGTGCAAGCCTGCATAGCCTTCTGCCTTGGGACCTTTATGCTCCATCTTTACAACCTGTCAGGTGTCAAACAAGAATAGATGGCAAGGTAACTGCAGCGACAAACACGTTGACAGTGTTACTACTAATGTTTATGTCAATGAAACGTTATAATTCGTGTCCTTTTTATATACAAAAAGAATTATTTTGTCTTGGAGAGTACATGTGAAGCATGCTGCCGTGAACTTTGAAGCCCTTATGTGTAGGATGCAAGTAAATCAGTTACACCAGCAAAAACACAAGAACCATATGTTTTCTAGCAGAGCAGAAGGTAAGGTGATTTTTTATGCAGTTCAAACATACATATACATATACAAGCAAAACAAGGAGAGATCAACATCAACCGCAGGGGCGGACCTACGTTCAAGCTAGTGAGGGCACATGCCCTCACTCAAATTTTTTCATCAAAGGTAAGCAACATTTTTTCACCATTATATACTAATAAAATTATGATAACTCTTAAGAGGTGCCCACTCTCAGATTCTGCTCAAGGTCCGCCCCTGATCAACCGAGTGGTGAATTCTCCAGAATGATTTAACCAACTAATGGTGAACAATATGCAGCTGACAAGCGAAAGATGGCAAAGATGCAAGTAATCAAAACAGAAGAAATATCTAGAACAACAAATGAAACCTTGCACATGTCACAGGAAGTAAGAGGGTCAATCAGGATATACCTCAGAAAAAATTATCCCTGTTTCAACTCAGCAAACTGTATCCTCAGCAACAAATTGTGGATTTCTACAAAATAATATCAGCAGAAGTTATTGAATATCCTTTAGGAAAGGCAGTTCAAACTGAAAACAAAAGCGCAGGCATGCAGAAGGTAATTGTAGTTGATATCAGCACAATGCATCTTGCAAAGCTCGTGATCAAGTGACAAACTTGTATCAAGTAAAAATGGACAAGCATAGCATGCAGCTAATCTATATGTGTATCATTCAACTTGAATTTTTCTGTCTAGTTTCTGCCATGTTCCAAAGTCCTGTCTCACACAAATTAAATGGGTAATGTGATCATAATCAGAAGCCAATATCAATAGCATTCACCCTCGCACAACTTAATTCCAAACATCCATGGGATCTAAAGTGTGATGGGTTGATGGGCTCCTGGTGTTCAAATGTGAGGCCAACATAAGGGTCTGCTCACAGTAAAATTACATAGCATGGCAGAAGCATCCCTAACTGCTTGTCTGTTTTCAACTAACAAGTCCAAATTTCCGCTATTTGTACCAGTTAACTGTTCAAATACAAGCTTAAACAGTAAAATTTTCGTCTTTGTATTTGAACAGTAAGTTACCCAATTCTAGTTCTATGAACACTGTCTGGCCTTTTCCTATCCTGCAGCCATTTCACATGCACAAGTAGACTTACCAATCAACATTATGAAAGCCCAACCATTCTCAAGTCTGATAAGTACCTAAGTTTTCTCCCAAATGAGATTACCTGACTTTACCGTGATAATCTTGCCTCCCTACCGATCACAAACTTTGTTCCATGCTTCAGATGCAAATCAAAACAACTCATAACCTCAATCCAACACATACATTTGAGGCACGAATAGAAATTCGCCATCGAAACAGCACCTGCTGGAGCACGACGCTCGTTGCTCTCTTCCACCAGCCGTGCTGCTTGTGCAAGCCCGTCCATAACCTCCATTCTCCTCAGCTTCCCGGAATACATATCCTCCATCTCCGCCAGTCGCGCCGCCTTTGAGCGCGAGGTCACGACCCTCTCCCTCCACCCTTCGTCATCTCAAACCCGTCCACCACCCGATGTCCCGATCTATCGCCTTCTCCTCTCCAATGCCGCAGCGCCCCGCGAGCGACCGCGGCAGCACCCACGGTACCGGTGAATCCGCCGCGGAGGCATCGTGTCTGTCCGGGAATCCGGGGCCCACGCTGGCGACATCGAGGGAGGCCGGGACCGGGAGCCCGGGACGTTGGCACCGTCGACGACTCGGCGATGAAGAATGACGGGGGCTAGGGCGGCGGGCGCCCTGCGCAGCAGAATAGGAGACTGTAGCAGTATCCGTCGGCCGCCCCGAAGCAGGCGAAGGCCCCGCGCTGGTCGGAGATGGGGGGCTTCGCGGCGGGGGCGGCCATTGCTGAGCTCTGGGACTGGGCGAAGCTTCTGTTCCCTCAGGCAGTTTTTTTTTTTTAGAGGTTCCCTCAGGCACGATGGCCCATGTGGTAGAGTCGGCCCAAAAGATTCATGGACTGACCAGGTTGAGGTAGCTAAGCCCACGCTTTGGCTTGGCCCAGCCCGCGTCGGCTCATCGTCATCACACACATCCCTGAAGTTGCAGGTGGCAGTGTCTGCCCCCCTCTCGTTCTCTCGCTCTTGTTTCCTGGCGGCGCCGACCGGGCGAGCAGCGACGCGCTTCAGCACCGTCCTCGCCGGGTTCTTCGCCGGTGACGAGCACCCACTAGGTACGCTCGCCCCCCTCTCTTCGCTTCCTGCTGTGCGAAACGAAGCGCCCCAAACCCTAAATAAGCTGCCTGTATTGGGATCTGACCAAATTACAATTATAGACCTACTATGACTTCGATTTTTTTCAAAGATTATTGGGTGTACATGTGTACTGTTGGGATCGGAGATCCCGAACATCAAGGAGAGGGGGGTAAACAAGCCCGTTTCCTTGAGGTGGCAGGTAGGTTTTTCTTGTTGTTTTGATGTCCACTTGGTTGTAATTCAAGCTTGTAGGGCTTGGAAGAGTCATGTGCACTATGCCGTGCCTAATGCATGAACTATTTACATGACGCACTGACTTCATGAACACAATCTCCTCTGGTTGAGTTGATTTATGTTGTAATTCTTTTTGGGGCTTTCCTTGCATAGGAACCTTCCTGGACACATATCCTGGAACAGACTGATGTACGTGAAAAATATGTACTAGCTGCAATCTTCCTAATTAAAATACAAATGTAAATTTTGCTAAGTGATTCTGTAATCTCTGGAGGGTGCCATGTCAATTCGCCTGATGTGGTTATATATGTTTACTTGAATTTTCTGAAAGCGCCTCTTCTTTTCAGCTTCTCTATAAAGTGCATTTGCATTTTCAGGATAATGGCTCACCGTGGACACCTGGATGGACTGAGTGCCCAAGCTCCAGGACTGATGCGCCATGGTTCCTTCGCTGCAGGCAGCCTCCCTAGCCGCTCACCTTTGGACTCTTCATCCACACTGGAGATGCTGGAGAACAAGCTTGCCATGCAGACTGCAGAGGTAGAAAAGCTTATCAGGGAGAACAAACGGTTAGCGACAAGCCATGTGGTCTTGAGGCAGGACATTGTTGATACAGAGGAAGAGATGCAATTGATTCGCACCCACCTAGGTGAAGTTCAGACAGAGACTGATTTACAGATTAGAGATTTATTGGAAAGAATCAGATTGATGGAGGCAGACATACAAAGTGGTGATACAGTGAAAAAGGAGCTTCACCAAGTGCATATGGAGGCAAAGAGACTTATTGCTGAAAGGCAGATGCTAAATCTTGAGATAGAGAATGCAAATAATGAAATTCAGAAACTCTCTGCCTCAGGTGACAATAAAAGCCTTCCTGAATTGCTTGCTGAGCTAGATGGGCTACGGAAAGAGCATCACAGTCTAAGGTTTGTGACAATGTTCCTTACTTGCATTTTTTCGTACCAACCTGAGCTTTGGTGGTAAACTGATTTTGTTGAAATGTTGTGTTTTCCCCTTTCCGTTGGAAGATCTCAATTTGAATTTGAGAAGAATACAAATGTCAAGCAAGTTGAGCAGATGCGGACAATGGAAATGAACCTGATAACCATGACTAAACAAGCTGAGAAGTTACGTGCTGATGTGGCAAATGCTGAAAGGAGGGCACAGGGTAAATGTTCTCATTCTGTTAATGTTTTACCTGCTCTTTATGCACCTCCCCTTCATTTTTATGTTGTGAGTGGAACCTTACTAGGCTGCACACTTCTAGGTTTTTCCCTTGTTGTGTACTTGTGTGACTGACAATGTTTGAAACTGTCTATTCGATGGCTTCCCATTTTGAATCCTGGTTTTCCCTACTTCAACAGTATTTGCAGTACGATATTATCTGTATGTCATAATTTAGGGAAGCATAGATCCAATGCTATATTAGCATGGCGTGTCCATAGCAGATAGTTTCTAACCTGTATGAGCAGCATTGAGGCCTTGATTTGCAGAAACAAATTGAAGTAACCCCACATAGGGGATTTAGTCCTTTTACTTGTAATCACTGTCGAGCTTTTTAGTTGTCGAGTGCTTCAGAGCACAGTTAGTGGATGACTAAATGAAAACCTGAGATTTTTTAGTCTTGAAAAGAAAGGAATACAGGTCTCATGAGTGATGATCTAGCTAATGTTATAGTGCAATATAATTGTATACTAATTGCATTTGGAAAGTCAAGTAGGAGATCAACCTAATACTTTTAGAAGGGTGGATCAAGGGATCTAGGCACAATCTGAGTGTATTGTCTATCATGCCACATTCTTAAAAAATAGGCAAAACAGTGTTAGCAGCTTTGGGCGATGCATAGTAGCCACCAGCACTGTAACATTTTAGTTGATTGCTATGACATAGCATAAATTACACATCAATCCTAGAACTACGCTTGCCAGAATTTTTTCACAGTTCTAGAGGTAGGCATAATATCAAACCTTTAAGTTAATGTGCCATCAGAAGTGATTGGTCAAACTAGCTTTTTCTTCTCTAGCAAATTGAGCCCACTGGCTGATTTCTGCGGGGCAGCTTAACTGAGAAGCTTTTAATTGCTGATGTCCATATGATAGTTGTTTTTTTTTCCAGTCTTATCTAAGGAGATGTTGGCTACACTTTGCGAAGTATTTTATCATCTTTCAAGCCTTTTATTTTGGGCTTTAGTATCATAGTTGGAATTTGGAAACGTATAGGAGCTTATCAGTAGAATATTTCCTTGTAGTTTTAGGCCTCTAATGTGTAGGCTGTAGAGAAGACCTTTGCATGTATAGTTATTTTAGGATTTGGCATGATTACATTTCTCTGCATGTTAACATAGGCACATTCTAATATTTCTATGTTCCATCTGATTCTTTCAATGAGCAGCAGCTGCAGCTCAAGCCGCAGCACAGGCGGCTGGTGCGCATGTGGCAGCTTCACAGCCTGGGACAGCACAGGCTACTGCAGTGTCAGCAGCAGCCACAAACCCATATGCAAGTGCATATGCCAATTACCCCACATCATATCAGCAGGGAACCCAGCCAGGGGAATATCAGCAGGGAGCCCAGGCTGCAGCATATCAGCAAGCAACCCAGGCTGGGGCATATCAGCAAGCAACCCAGGCTGGGGCGTATCAGCAAGGAACTCAGCCTGCAGCATACCAGCAGGGAGCCCAGGCTGGGGCATATACCTATGCTTACGATGCTGCTACCACTTACCAAATGCATGCTGCTCAAGCTAGTGCATACGGAGGTTACGCTGGCTATCCAGTTGCAGGCTATGCACAAACTGCAGTGCCCAATTATCCTGCTGCCTATGCTGTGCCTCCACAACCCACCGCCAGCGGTGCAGCAACGGATGCCGCAAACCAGTATGGCGTGGCTGCTAGCACTGGATATCCTGCTGGACAAGTTCAGCCTAGCACCGGCACTGCAAATGCAGCGCAAGCACCTCCACCACCACCAACGGCACCATATCCCGGCACATATGACCCAGCAAGAGGAGCCCAGAGGTGAAATCCGGGATGTAAACCAGATGACTGGTTGCCCTGATGTAGATTAACTCATGGTTCTGTTATGTAGATGCAGTCGTGGATAGCTTTAGCAACATCGTCCAGGAATCGATACATGCTGAACTGTTGGTGCTTCGAGTTGATTGCTGTAACTGTTGGTTAAGGATGATTCAGTCAGCATGTGGCGTTGTTAAAGCTAAAAAGACGTGGCATTGCTGTACTGTTTGCTTGTCAAATTCTCTTTGTAAGTGTAGGTATATGGATCTTTCATTCGCTTATGCTGATGTTGTCACTAGTCAGGCCCAAAGTTGAAAGGTTGACCCCAAAAGAGCAATTGTGGGGGCACCGGTTACTCCGGTATCCGGGGTGCCGGCGATGATGCCGAACAGGCTAGAATGAAGTTCAGGCCGGGAGGGTGTAGCCAGGACCTTACCCTGCCGAAGTGCCTCTTAGTATTATCCTGCTTTGTGAAATTGTCTCATCCCTGTGAGAAAATAAATATTTCATCCGTTTCAAATTATAGGTCGTTTTGGCTTTTCTAGATTTATAGATTTTGCTAGACACAGTGTTTATCTGGATGCATAACAAAGATTATGAACCTAATAAAGCCAAAACAACTTATAATTTGGAACAGAGGCAGTAGCATGTTTGTTGACAAAGCTCGCATGCGCCATCATCCTTGCAATCAGCTCCAGAGAGGCCTATTGTTTTCAGAGGCTGTAGAAGCAGGCTATTCTGGACAGCAGCCTTGTTAGAAACCGGTCCAGACGATCACGCCAAGTTTCGTTTCCGTTTAAAAAAACAGCGGGGAAAAGCATAATATGCAGTAACCACACTAGACAATAATTTGTCAAGTTACAGTGAAAGTAACAACTAACAACTCATAATTTCAGTAACCAGAATATGGCACTAATTTGCAAGGGACAACAGCGTGACATCCCTCACGGTACTGATTCTCGTACCGTGTAAAGAAGATTTACAGAATATAAGTGTACTAAAACAGCAATCAGAGACACCGATTGCATTCGTTCTGAAACTCGTAACCTAACCCTAGAGACCTAAGCGACGGAATGGTTCTTGTGCTTCCTTAAACAATTTTACATCTACTATCCTGACCATATCAGGGATTCAGGAGCATGGCACTTGGAATGGACTGTTAGCAATGTTGCTCTTCCAAAATAAGTCAAGTCCTCAAGGTTGAACTAACCACGCGACTCCAAGATCTCTCTTTGCGCAGTTTGTATCAATGTATGCATGAAAGTAGAAGCATCGCAGCGTGAAGGGTTGGCGACAGAAGCATGTGCCAGGAAAGGGAGTTTTCTCAATGACCGGCCGCTAAGTCCCTGCGAAAAAGAAATTAACTGCCACCGTCAGCCAGATGGAGAAGCCTTGGTTACAGCAAATAGCATGTGGTTCAACTTCACTATTTACCTCACACAGTTCTGCGGCTTCATAGAGTAGACTCGAGAGATGAAGCGCACCAAGGGGTTCTACAGCCTCAGGACAGTGCTTCTTCTCCTTCAGGGTCGAATAGTTCAGAATACATGGCAAACTACCACCCTACAATTGGAGAAAGATCAACATTTTTCAATGGCCACAGAGGTTGCAAGAAAGCTGAAAAGGTAAAGCACTGTTATCTAAAAACCAGAAAGATTTGCTCATATCAAGTGCTGCATGGTGAAAATAGTTCTAAGGACTCTGGTAGTCTGATGCAGTGACAGTTACATTGTATAAAAAGCGAACATGTGGCATCATGAGCACCAATTTGGTGAAACAGGACTTACCTGAGGATATGTAAGAATACCAACTCTTAAAAGTTCCTGTATGCATGACCTCAAGATCTCGTATCGTGCTTGAAGCGTAGGGGGTCCAACATACGCCTTAATGTCTGCCCTGTCAACAAACGCAATATCTGCCAATAGACAATAATTAGCATTGGCTAATTATAGAGGTCCTTATATGTCAACAATATTGCTATTCGAGAACTGTTGGAGGAATCTACAGAAAATTTTAAGAAACAAACTGCAAGAACACACCATGAGTGTTTATAAAAAAAGAGAAGTGCTTCAAGTTCAGACAGGTGTTGATCCAACAGATAAAAAGGCCACAAAGCACATATGATTTGTATTTTTGCTGGCAAGATATTGGAACTTCTTTAGTGTGATGCAATTTTAATTACAAACTTATAATAAGTAGGAAATATTATTGTATTTAGTGGTGTGACTGCAGAACTGCTTTCTCATAATAAAGGGATTCACTCAACATGCTAATAACATGTGATTATCAATATGTCAATCATAGCCCTATGATTAATAATCAAATGCCAGAAAACTAGTACCAATTGCTGTAGTTATATTTGATGTTGTCAAAATGATAACGTTTGGCCAAGACTTCAGTTTGTCCATTTGTGTTAGCAGTGCATTCACAACCTGAAGTTGCAGAAAGAAAGAACAAAGTGTTAGCATTAGCCAAGAAATCATACATGGTCAAAGGAAAAAAAATGAAAACTTACTCTAATGGAGTCTGAAGGTTCAGAGCCAGATATGGCAGCTTGTCTGGCAGCAGCAAGGCTTTCAACTTCATCTAAAATATACATATCATATATGATTGAGTCCCAAATATAGAGCATATAGCAAATACAGTAATGTATTCTCTCAAGGTTTAGTTAGCACTCTATAATACTGCTACTTGTGCTATGTGTTTGCTTGCTTCAGCCAGGAGGCAATGATGAGTTTAAGTGAAACTGAGCTGGATTCAATAATAATTCAGCATATAAACTCTAGTAGTTCTCCAAGCACAAAAATAATTAAAAAACAAACTGCGGTGATGATCCATTGGTCCATGCGCCTATGCACAGACAAGATCTAATCAGAGGGCAGACTCATATTTAATCCATACCAAACAGAGAAGACTCGCATGGTTGTTTAATCAGCTTTAGGTTAGCTTTCACTGCTCAAGAACATACCTATCAATACAAATACCAGGTTGCTTTCTTCCTCCACCATCTCCTGGATCTTCTGGAAAAGTTTGGCTACCTAAAGGATAGTGTATGGAATGTCCAGTGTTAAATGTAACTATGTAAGTGCATAACAGATCCAATTCAATACAAAATCTAAACAATGGACTACAAGAACATTATACTTCCAGCTCATGCAAAAAGGTGCAGCCATATTAAACCTAAGTTCAATTAGAAGCTAAAGTGATTTCAGCATGTAAACATATTTTAGCAATCTAGCACAAAGGGGCATACCAGTTTTCCACTTTCAGAAAACCACTTGCTGAACAATGAATGAGCATTCACTTCAACCAATTGACACATAGAATACCTAGTACAAAAAATTGTCAGGAATCAATAACACATTTAATACAGAAAGGTCATGTATCTCATTCAGTGCAGGCTACAGACCTTGATTTGAAGCGAATTGAAAGTTTCTGTGCTAGTGCTTTACACAAGGAAGTCTTTCCCGTTCCAGGTGGACCATGCAAAAGTACAATCCTGTAATTTGTAAAAATTGAAAGAATGAAGAATTGTTTCGCTATATAGAGTGCACAAGCTTTATTCATCTTTTCTTCTATAAAATACTAACTGCTAATGTGTATAACAATGTTACAGATGCTTACCGGTTCCATGAAACCAAACATGGGTCCACACCTCTTTCAGTAAAAAGCAAAGCACTGGCAGCATATCTCAGCAACCTCTGCTTGAGACCAACTTCATATAGTAAGCTGCAAACACATATGGTATCATCCACAAGGCAAAAACGGAGATTAAAGTGGTTAAGGAAAAACAATATTTACCTTTCCCATAAACCGTCAAATTCTTTGGCAGGTAAGGACCACTCGTTGAAGCTTGAGAGTGTATCATCCTCACCTGGTTCCTCACCAGGACCATCTTCACTCAGCTACAGCATAACCAAATGAGCTTGAGGTGAGCAAATCTGGACCAAAGTGAGCATATTGAACTGGATACAATATGGAACAATTTTTGTTTTGGAACGAAACCATTCATAAGAATCAATGTTAGGATGCAGAATGTGCCAAGAGAAAACAAGTGTTAGCTTGAACTGATAACAACAGCAGCTAATGTTCAGCAGTGGTGAACAAATATCATATCCAGATAAAACAGCTATAGCATGTTACTGAAGAAGCAAGATAACAAATATGACAGCATATTGACACATAAAATGACATCGCTTTGGATAGAACTGCAAGTGATTAGGCAATAGACATTAAGAGTTGCATACCTGAAACACATGCACAACAGGCTTGACTTGCCAAAATAAGAGAACCTTGTGATTCTCAACCCACTCATCTGCATAAATGCTTACCACTCAGAACAAGGACGCCATGAGTGATAGAGCACAAGACTTCCCAGCCCTAAGCGAATGAACATACCAGTGTCACAGATTTGGATCCTTTTCACGTTTTCAAGAAGAAAAGAATTATCAGCAGGAATCGGCACAGGCCCATCGACATAGCTTAAGCTTCGAGCTTCTAGCATCCTGATTGATTGAGCGAGTAAAAATTTTAAGCATGAGCAACAATAAATGTTAATGTCACGAGAGAAGATGGCAGCTACAGTGCAATTTAAAAAAGCACGCCTATAGGCTAGTATTAAGATCCGGAAAGTTTCTTCAGGAGACTATGGTAACTCCATTGCTTTATAGCTCCAACTAACATATTGATAGAAAGATCCAAACATTTTGGCACTATTTTCTAAACATACCACTAATTACGATAGGATTTAGAAAATGTTTGCTTTCTCCAGAATTTCAATATGCCGATGGTGATTAATTTTTGGAATGACTGGCTTCTAAGCATTTCACGAGCCAGTAATACCCACCTATCCACTAGCGCTAATCAATCACAGAACTTAAAAATTGTCTGATATTTATCTCTATAAAATTTCCTTCAACTGTGTGATCACTAATTTTCGAGTGATAATAGAAGGTGGGTCGATTATTGCTGTGCTAGTCTGGGCTCTGGGATCTGCTTCTGTGGCATCCTGGTGGCTGCTGCATGATCTGAACTGCTCTCTGCTGCTGAACTAGTGACTGGCACATGGATATCTATTGGTGCCGTACAAAACTGTGTCAACTGTGTACGAACTGTCTAGTTGACATATGTACTGCCTATTTGCTATTTGCCTGGCGATCGACCATCTAGTGTTTGGATGCACACTGGGTACTTACTAGAAAGTCTTGAAAACTCGCTCCTGATTGCCACTTGCCACATTGTTTTAGCTAGTTGCAATCCACTACTTCCTCCAGAAATACAAGTTACTTATACGCAAACAACTCAACACACGTTCCACTAAGTCACTTCAAAATAAGACCGTCGATGCTCCCTTGAAGCGAGCCTTAAACATTTTCAGAACCCCGCCACCTCTAAATCATGGGACATTACTCATACTCTACATGACCAAATCGCAAAACAACAAGAGTATTTTCAGAACAAAGTCTAGCAAGATGAAGTAGAACCTCTCGACCGCCGCCTGGACGTCTTCGTGGCGAGCCGCGCTCGTGGCGTGCAGCAGTACCTCAACTGCAAACAGGCACAGTAGAAAAATTGGAATCACGCGAAATCGCCCCCCGAATTCGAAATTGCTAGGATGACGCCCAAACGCGGGCCTGGAGGCGCTCACCAGAGACGAGGACCTTGTCGTCGGCCGGGGAAGGAGCAGCCACGGCCGCGGACACCGCCGCCGCCGCTTCCGCCTGCTGCTGCGGCGGCGGCGGCGATGAGGTGACCGCGGCGGCAGGCACCGGCGACGGGGCGGCCACTGCGGTGAACGCGGCGTCCGGAGGTGGTGGGGGCGCGGAGAAGGAGATCTCCATGGGGGCGCTCATGGCTGGCGGGCCGAGCTGCGCGCGAGAGATTTCTCTAGGGTTTTGGGGATTTGGGTAATGGGGAACGGAGAAGGTGGTGGAGAGTGGAGACGCGGAGCGGAGGGGGATTTTTTGAGCGAATTTTGGGTTTCCCGCCCTTGGCAGAAGTCGTGGCTCGTTAACGGCGTAATGCGGGGAGATGGGCTGTAAGCTGGGCTTGTGGATGGGCTTCAGGTTCCATATGCTTGTTTTGTGTTGTGTTACTTGGGTCGGTTCGAAAGCCCGCTGACAGATTGCCAATCCAGCCGGCGGGCCTACAAGGCCTAGCGGGCAGCAAATTGTTGAAGTCCAGTCCAGTTATCCAGATGATCGATATCCTGGTCGGCCCTGCATCCAGAGGTTTTTTATTTTCAGAAAGAAGAGGCAATTTTCTGAGATGGTATAAATATGTAAGTAGAAGCGGGTATCATTTCTTGATATATAATAATCCTAAAAAACATAGAAAATCTTATAAAAAAAACTTAGAACCAGGTTTGCCTGCCTGAGAGCAATGTGAACGGGCACGCCTGCATTTTCAAATGCGAATTTGTTTATTACTACTTCAGAAGAATGTATATGGTGTATTATTGTATTAACATGTCTCAATCTATTTTATCGAGCTTATTATACTGATCCAACTTCCGTCTGCAAAATGAAAGTTGGTACTTTTGGTGTCTCTGTCGTGACAACGTTGGTCTGCCTAGCAGCTATCTCAGGGGATCACGCAGGATCCTTACGTGGATATTCCCCCATGGCATGGCCGGAATATCCACTCAAGCAGGTCTGTGTTCCCATGGCACCAGCGCGTGCGGTGCAGGCGTTCGTTTCGTGCTTCCTGAAAAAATATATGCTGCTGTTTGAAATACAAGACGCCGATACGCGTCGCGCGCCGTGTTTCAGTTCACTAAGCGCCGAGCGTTCTTTATTTTCTTTCCATGTCACTCACCACGCGCGCTTTCTAAGGCTGTCTGCACTGGTACTCTACCGACACGGCATGGTACTTCCCAGTCCCAGTTTCCAGTAAAAAAAGCTGCAGCGGCTCACGGTAAAAGAAACGGGACGCCCAGTTTCTAGCCCCGACGAGAGAAAGAGCAGCGGTAAACACCACGTCGGCCCGCCCCCGCGCTTTCCTTTTAAAGGTTGGGGGTAGAGGTTGACGAGTGCAGATAGCCTAAACACTCGGCCAGTGGAAAGAAAAAAAAAACGCCCTCACAGTATTTCACACGAGCTCAACCGGAACCCGGCCGGGAAAACCACGCGCGCTTTCTCATTCGCTGCCCGGCGCTATCAGGAAAAAAAAGAATGCAGCTGCGGCCGCTCGTCGGGTCGTGATAAGACAAGCAGGCAGGGAGTTGCGTCTGCGTTGAATGCTGAAAGCAAGCTCCGAATAGTGCCGGTGACGCCACGATCCGGCGAGGGTGCGCGGTGAGCAGAGCAGATTGCGGCGACGCGCCGAGCACGCCGGACCTGGAGAAGAAGGGAGAGCCCCTCTGGGAGGGAGTAGGATGCCGGAGCACTGGAGCAGAGCAGGTTAATGCACGTCGCTGGCTCGATAGGGAATCTGCTCTTCCGGGATATTAGCGCGCTGATGCGGGCGGTGATGACTGTACTGGTGAGTGATCTGGTTGCTCCTCTCCCAGTAGCAGGGCTTTGGCCCGCCCAACCGCTCATTGTGTGTGATGGCTGATATGGTACATCTCCTTGTTGGCCCGGACAACGACTTCTTCGGCCTGCCCTCTCACTTTCTCCACCCTTTTTTGTCACGGGACACGCGGCATGTTGCTCAAACTTTTCATACTTTGTTCTACTTTCGAATTGTAGGAAGTAAAACGAGCAATTTACAATCTTGACTTGAATTATCTCTACAGCTAAAAAGGTTAAAAAGAAGACTAGCATTTTGTGCAACATTCATCCTTTCCCTCTTCGCTTCCACCCAATGCGATCTCCTGGTGGCCTCCGATAAAAAACGCGCCCCATGCGATCCGCCGTAGGATCGACGCCACGCGCTCGCCTTTCCGCGCCAGCCCTCCTGATCCGCGCCCCCTCCGAGCCGTCCATTCGCCCGCTCGTCCAATCCGCGCCCCCGTAGGCTGCAGCCTCGTCCTCCTCGCCGCTCCCTCTCCGCCCCGCAGCCGCCGCGCGCTCCGCCCCATCCCGTCGCAGCCTCGTGCTCCGCAGCCCCCTCCCATCTGCCCCATGCGGCCGCCCGCGCCCATGCCTCCTCCCACGCCGGCCGCCACCGCCGTCGCCACCGCTCGCCTCGCATCAGATCTCGCAGAGCTACAAAAACACGGCCTTTGGATCCTACCACGAGACGTACACGTACAGAACGAAAGAGACCAAGCCAGCAATCGCTGTCCAAGACGACAACAGCTAGCCACGGCCACAAATTAAAAAAAAAAAATCGCCGCCGATCAATCCGTCGTGCCAAGTCCCAAGCTACTACGTAGTATACGAACAAGTTAACGGGCAGCTAGCACACCACTGCTAACTCCACTTGGCGTTTGAATTTAGCTGCCACACCACACTGACAGCCCGCGTGTGACAGGGACATGCTCCTTGATCGGATCAAGTCCGAGCCCAATCAATTTGCACCTATGGATGCCATCATAAACTAGTCGTTGGAGAAGAACTATGCGGATCGTTGTCTTGTTTATTCAGAGCGTCGTCTTCTTGAAACGGAGCAGCTGGTCGATGCCAATTGCCCTGACAAGGATAATCCTTGATTAGTACATGTTCGGAGGCAATAATGCTCGAGTAAACAACCATTTCAATGCTCGCGCCTTCAACCCTGGATGAATGGCGGTTGACGGACGGCGAAGACCACATTGTTAACTGTCAAGTGCTTTCGATTGCATACATGAATATCACGAGATCCTTATGTAAGGCTGTGTTTAGACGGTGAAAATGGGTGAAAAGTACGAAAGTTATTGTTTTTATGGAAACGTGCATAGAGATATAAATGAACTAACACGGTTCTTTATGTGGATAACTTTTCGTGAAAAGAGAATGGTTTTGAGGAATCTAAACAAGGCCTAATTTTAGGTGTGTTGCGGGCAAGATATTTTGTGTGTTTGACTTTGCGTGGACGAGCTACACATAAGTAATGATATTCGAGGGAGAATGATCTACAATAGCATTCACTCGCTTAGGATTAACGCGTACAAGTACTATCTTAGCCGTTCGGGGAAAAAAAACGCGTACTATCTTATGATGACTTGGCATGGGCTTTAAGTAATGCCTTCCTTGATGCTGATCGTGAGCGGCATCAGCCAAGTAGCTAGGAGCCTGCATGACGACGGCAAGAAGGGGCTGACACCGACCCCGGGCATATTACAGCCAGAATGCTTCTATACTTCGGCGTAACCCATAGCACGAAACCGCCGTATTCAAGCTAATTATGCGACTTGCTTGCAATGTCTGTCTATTCAATGAAGTCCATCTCTTTCATGGCGCGTATGCACTTCCTGGCCGCTTGCGGTTCGAGGCCTTGATCAGCTACCAAATGACGCGAGATTAGTGAGGCAGCAATGCGCCATCAACTAATTTAACGCTGACGTCGTCACACGAGTAGTAGGTGGTTTCCGAGACAGAAAATGATAACGGCTCGAATCATTTGAGCCTGGCCTACGTGCCATGGCTCCCCCTCTCCATGTGCAGTGGAGTTCATGGGGTGGGGTACGTGTCATGTGGCAGGAATTGTTGTTATCTCAGGCAGGTCTCAGCTCGCTTGAAAAATGCTATTCCTAGAGTCTCTTTCTTGCGTGGATCCTGATCCCTGTGGATAACTCGCGTAAGCACGTCACACATCAGGGACGGCGGAATCTCTGCCAATAGCGTTTTTTCATGATTCGTGCGTCATGCGGCCGTGCACACCGAACCGTCCAGATCTATCTGGCCGTTATTTCCCGCACGGTGGTTCTCTGGCTGATGCGTCTTGGTAGGAAAAAAGAGAGAAGACCATTGCCGTGAGATCGTGATCAGCAACAGTATTCGGATGAAGCGAGCAAGCAACCACCGTTCTCTGCCGTTTTCGGACCCGGAGGATTTGCCGACGCATGCATCACGAAATGCCACACTTGGATCAACGCGCTCATCAGTCCGGTGTCCTCGGCTCAGCTGGCCAGCGCTCGATACAGACAGATGGCCCGGCCGGGCATCACTGACGAATGATGCCCCATCCCAGTTTCAGAAAAAAAAGGCCCGGAAGTTACGTATGTTTGCTCGTTTCCGATTAACCTATTGCCGCTTGAGAGGTTAATCTACTGTACTCGGAGAGAAATGAAGCGGAAAGCGTTGGTATATTTGTATCTGGTTCCGGTTTGTGGAGGCTTTCCGAGCGAGTCAACCCGTGAGTGCGCCCTGTCTCGCCTTTATGGCGTATGATTACGAGCCGCTAATCCACCACCACCATGCACCAGCACTACGAGCGCGTGGCTGTCCATCCTCTGATGGACCACCACTGGTGTCTGGTAATGCCGTAATGCTGTGCGGTGCCTCCTTTTCTTGGCGAAAATGACCGGCAAAAGCACAAGTATGATCGAGTCCACCGGCGCTGGGTGGGTTGCTCGACTTGACATGGGCTACGGACGGCTCCGTAGTTTCCATGGCTTTTCCCTGATAATTGCTTGTACGGTTCCACGGATAGATGCATCGAGCCCAACATCTGAAGTACTAGTAGTATAAACTTCACTTGTCGCGCGTTATCCTCGTCATAGAAAGTAGCAGTGCACGAGAAGAAGAAAGCCATGGTGCTTTGAGGGGGAAAGGGAAAAAAAAAAAACACCGTGGCTGAAATCATTTCCCCCTCAAAGTCAGAGGAATAACACTCTTGGGTCGCTGCCTCGCTGGTAGCACTTGGTAGTACAATGACTCGGAAATGCAGTGGGACAGTTTACTAATAAGGATCACCAAGTCATCGTCTTCTTGACACTTGCCAGGATGTCAGCATACGAGTAGTCGACGACGCCCCTGTCAAGCTCTGCTAACCCAGTACATCAGCGTCTTGTACACTATGTACTGGCACCACCCTTTTGGAGCCTTTGACGAGGTAGTAGAGAGAAAGAGCCAGACGCCAAGGGGATCAAACGGAGCCACCCCTTTTGCCCCAGTTCTTTCTTTACGCCGCGGCGTTCGTGGCGCTGCTGCCCTTTGTTGTCCGCTTGCCCGGCCGACGGCTCCCTTGCCGAGTCCGGCGCTCCCGGTCCCGCACGAACCAAACAAAACCCGTTTCTCCGACCGGCCGGTGGGCGGTGTTCCAGGAACACGGGCCGTTCCTCGTGCTCCTCGCTCCGCGGCGCCGATCGGATTGCAGAAAATTTTTTTGAGCAGACGGAGACGGAGCTGCAAAAGGTTCAGGCAGGCTCCGGTCAAACTCAAACCTTGCTCCATGCCCGGTAGCACGAACACGATGCCATCTCGGCTTAAAAAAGCCTGGAGCGACAACAGAAATAACACAGGGACGGTAGAACTTTTGGGGAGTTCTTTTGGACACATGTTTCACGCTCCCCAGTGGTAGGAAGGGCCATGTTTCGCGATTTTTTTTCGAGTATGTTTTCTCACATGCATGATATATTAAATGTAGTCGAAAAAATAACCCATTATATGGATGGAGTGTACTTCGCGAAACGAATCTAATGAGCCTAGTTAGGTCGTGATTAGACAATAAATTGCTACAGTAAACATGTGTTAATGACGGATTAATTAGACTCATTATGTTCGTCTTGCGATTTACTGACAGAATCTGTAATTAGTTTTGTAATTAGTCTATATTTAATACTTCAAATGTGTGTCCGACATACTCGAAAAAAATTTCGCGTTTCATCTAAACAGGGCCAAGATACCCTAGGGGAGGGGGGGGGCCAAGTTTGGTCCTAGTTTTTGCGAATGCGATGCTGTGCCTGTGAACTGTGAAGACCGGAAGAGTGCTAATCTCCTGAGATTGATTGTTCTGGGTCTGGTGGAGGCAAACGAGGACGACTGGAGGGATTTGTGGCAACTTTGCTGCTCGGTTATTCCGATTCCGTTGCGCAATGTGGATAATAATAACCAGCGGCAGCAAAGTAAACCTTAGGAGAATGCAAGCGCCTGGAGAGGGAGAGGGAATCTCACCTGGATGCCTTGGCATCTTCACATCACAGATCGAGACTCTCTTTCGTCGTCCATGGAAAATGATTCAGCTTCTTGTGCTCTTCCTTTTATTTTTCTTCATTTTTTCAGGGGATCAGGATGAGTTCCGTGCTAAATTTGGATGCCAAATATGCCAAATTCGCTACTAACCATAGGTTAGGATAAAAAGCTTGATGGTTTTTTTGATATAAAAAGCTAGAGATCTTTTATACTACTACTACAGCTTGCTAAATATCGCTATCAAGACCTCCCAATCACCAAAGCTTCTATATTCTTCCAAAATGTTCGAGCGGATTTTTTAAGAAACATGTATTGATCTTAGCACAGTACACCTGCTCTCTTACAAGCAAGAACCCTAGAAAAAGGAAAATTACAAAGAAGTTTAAAACTTCTAATCATCTTTCTCGACGACTTCAGGGATCCAGTTCGTCACCGCTGTCCAAACCGCTTCCCAATTGTCATCAGACGCCACAGCCAAGCTCCACAAAGTAGAGGCCGCAGAGGAGGGCTTACTGCTAGGCGCAGATGCCGAGTACACTGCTTCCCAAGTGCATCGGTCGACTCCGGCACCCACGACACAACCTTCAAATCCAACGCCGGCAACCCGAGCAAAACTCGAATTTCCACCAGAGATCATGTTACTCAGGATTAAACAAGGTCAGCAACATCTTCACCTGAAGAAGACGACGATGCGCCAGCCCTGGACTCCAACACAGGTCTCCCCGCCTCTCCATTGGCGTCGGAGTAGATCGCCACCGGAGAACGGAAGAGGCCGGGAGAAATTATTCCCCTGCAACGCCGTCGCTTCCGCATCGCCGACGCCGCCAGGGACAAGAAGCCGCATAGGAGCCGCGCTCCTCCGGCAAACCCTAGTTCCGCCGCCAAATATCGACGGTGAACAAACCCTAAACTTAGGACTCGATTAAGGACTCCATCTACTAAAGGATGGACCTCCGCTTCCTGGCTACCGGCTAAAGGCCGGCGACGGAGGGAAACGGGGGCCAGAGGTGACGACGGCGGCGGCGCGCCCTACGCGTGGGAGGCGCGCGGACGCGGAGTCGGAACCGAACCAGCCTTCTTTCCTTTGTTCAATCGCTCAATGATCCCGAGCAGACCGAAGCAAATCAAGCAGGACGAATCATGCGATGTGTGTACACCAAATGTTCGAGCGGATTTGTTCAGGAGTACTAGCACTGTACTACCAGCTGTTCTATCTCATAACCTTCTTGATACAGATACACCGCCAAGCTGGCGTTTTAAATTCAAATACACCACCAAGCTGTCACTTAAAGAGACCGTGTCAATCAGTAAGCAACAGGATAATATCTAAGCTTCTCGCGATTAAAATCGTATAGTACTTGTCCTGCCGAAGTACACCACCAAATACATGACGCGCCACTAGTGGCGCTGACGCGCTGTCAATGGGTGCGTGGCCTAGGCTAGGAATTGTTCGTTCCCCACCCCGTCCGTCCCCAAGGCTGAGGACAAAATCGCCCAGCTCGGGAGCCCCGGCCGGCCCCGGGGGCGAGGCGATGGACTCATGGACACGAGGGAGACGCACCCGCACCGCACCACCCAAACGGCTATAATTAGGCGGTTGCAAACGAATCGACCTTCCCCCCTTCGCTCCTGCGCCGGCGACCCCGCGGATCCCCCACTAATCACCGCCGCGTGCCGGCCCGAGCCCACCCCTGCCGGCGAGCGGCGAATAGCCCGCGGCCCCGAGGGCCGGAGCAGGGAGAGCGCCGGCCGCCGGAGCTTTGTCCCCGCCAGCGGGCGATCGCCGGGGACGTCGGCGCGGCCACGCCCGGGCTCGATCGGCGCGCCATTGGAGCTGCTGCTCGCGCGCGGCGGCTTATTCCCGAGGGGATTTCGCTGGTCTCGTCGCCCTCCAACCCCCGGCCGCCCGGCGTCTCGGTCGGATTCGTTTAGCTCCGGCTGGGGGGTGTTCCTCCTGGCGTCTGTGCTGGGGGCGCCGCGATGCCGGAGGCGGGGCACTACGGGTACAAGAAGACCGACGGCATCTGCGACGGCGTGTGCGGCGAGGTGAGCCCCCCCGCTCATCCCCCTCTTCCCTGCAACCCCCCGCTCCCTTCCCTCCGTCCGCTGCCAAATCTGCCACGCGCAGGCGCGGGGGTGGGTTACCCGGCCCGCCCGGACGCTTCTTTGCCGCTGGTGCCTGTCGCATTCGGCCCGGGCCGCGCGCTCGTGGCGGCCCTGTACCCGCCATGACTTGGCCGTGCCGGGATGCGTCACGCTTGTGGTGCGCAGCGTGCAAAGTTCCGTGTTTTGGATAGGATGCCGGTCAGATTCGGGGGCGGCTTCGGGCGTGGAGGCCATTGCTGTTACGTGCCCGTTCGTTGTCGTTGATCTGCCCTGGCATGGGCGATGGGGGCATTAGGGTGTTCGGCCGTGGCGCTACGGAGTCTGAATTCTTCACGCCTTTTGGGTGGCGGAATCTCCAGCCGTGGCGGAATTGCGTGTTCCGGCATGGCATTTTGGAGCTCGGGAATATGTCCTTGGATGAGTTTGGGGAGACTCTTCTGTTTTCTTGATTCGGTCACGGGGACTCTAGTGACATGGCAGAGTTTCGGGCTTTTGCGAATTTGCAGGATTTTGGAATGTTAATTCCTTTGGAGGGATAGGAAAAGTTGCCTTTTGTGGTGACCATGGCGATTACTGGCATTAAGTGCTGTTGTTACCAAAGCTGAAATTCAGTTGGACATTTCTAGTTCCTAATGCTTTAGGTCTGCCGGTCCTAGTTTATATGATTTTGCTAATCTCATGCTCGCTGTTTGTCTTTAGCTTTCTGTTCTTTGCTAACTCTGTGCGGTGCTAGTCAGCTTCTGCTTAGCTTTTGACGTTTTTCCTGGAAATAACAAGCCTTGTGCTACGAAAAAGGTGTTGTTTGGGGTAATGCTTCAGGAGTCTCTATCTCTTTGGTAAGCAGGCTTTGGCAAAGTTTGTTGCTTTGGGGATAGATAGTGGATTAGTGGCTGATACATGTGTTTAGGTTCCCTAAAAAAACATATGTCCGCTTGAATTTTAGAAACAGTTCAGTTGAGCAGTTGGTATGCGGATAGCTGTTGTTCTTATTTGCTTTACAGATTTCCTTTAGTCCAATATTGCCTCTTTGATTTCTTATATGGTTGATGAATTCATTTGCAGCCTGTGTCAAAGGCAGCTCTGACCATGTCAAGGCTAAAGTGTGCGCTACGGGGATTTGATCTCAGGGCACTTTTGGCCCTCTTGATTGGTGTGCCAATCCTAATCTTAATGATATATGCGCATGGTCAGAAGGTCACATACTTCCTCCGGCCAATCTGGGAATCTCCTCCCAAGCCCTTCAAGACAATCCCTCACTACTACCATGAGAATGTCACCATGGAGAATCTCTGCAAGTTACATGGGTGGAAAGTTCGGGATACCCCTCGCCGCGTATTTGATGCTGTACTCTTCAGCAATGAGCTTGATATCCTTGAGATCCGTTGGAATGAACTTAGTCCCTATGTGTCTGAGTTTGTGCTTCTTGAGTCCAACTCAACCTTCACTGGCATGAAAAAGCCCCTCCACTTCAAGGAAAACCGTAATCGATTTGGATTTGCTGAATCACGGCTGTCATATGGTATGATTGGGGGAAGGTTTGTGAAGGGGGAAAACCCATTTGTTGAGGAGTCATATCAAAGGGTTGCCCTGGACCAGCTTATTAAGATTGCAAAAATAGAAGATGATGACCTGCTGATCATGTCGGACGTTGATGAAATCCCAAGCGGTCATACAATTGATCTCTTAAGGTGGTGTGACAACATTCCAGACATACTTCATCTTCAGCTCAGGAATTATCTTTACTCGTTTGAGTTTTTCCTGGATGATAAGAGTTGGAGGGCATCAATACATAGGTACCGATCTGGAAAGACGAGGTATGCACACTTCCGGCAGACAGATGAGCTTCTTGCTGATTCAGGGTGGCACTGCAGCTTTTGCTTCCGTTACATAAGCGATTTTGCCTTCAAAATGCAAGCTTATAGTCATGTTGACCGGATCAGGTTCAAGTACTTTCTGAACCCTGAAAGGATTCAAGATGTCATCTGCAGAGGGGCAGATCTTTTTGACATGCTTCCAGAAGAATACACATTCCAAGAGATAATTGCTAAGTTGGGCCCGATCCCAAGCACATATTCTGCTGTTCATCTTCCTAGTTATCTGCTAAAGAATGTCGACCGGTTTAGATATCTTCTACCGGGCAACTGCAGAAGGGAAAGTGGCTAGATTCTATGGCTTACCCTGCAATCTGCTGTGCATGAGTGCCATTGCACATTTGTTATCCTCATCGAGGCCCAGATGGCTGTGGTGATTGCATCTGGAATGATTGGCTAACATAGTCGGACAATTGCTTGCGGGGAGGTGGTCTGTGGATGAGAGAACTCGTTGACTTCGCTGTGTAATCGAACATGGGAAGAGGATCTAACAGCATAGCGCATGCTTGGTCCTGGCTGGGCTGTACCTTCCAGACAGTTGTGTGTGTGAGTACAACCAGGTGTCGTTGTCATCCATTACTCCCCTGATTGATATATAAACTCAAAGCTGTTGTAGATTGCATAATGAAGTGATATTTCAGACTACATGCTGTAGAAAACCAGTCTTACTCTGCATACAATTTACATACGCATATGTTCCTATTTTTGCGTTGCTGTTGTTGCAGTGTCGCCTTTTGTCGATGAGTGTTGCTAAATATCTGTTCCTTGAGCAAATTTCTGGCTTCCAGAATTGTTGATCACATTAAATTTCTGATTTCTGGTCGTGGCATGGTGTGGTGCCAGCAGCTGAGTGACCATCATTTTTTATTCCTCACTGAATTTTGCTGTACAAACTTTTTTTTTTGAAACAATATCCAGACTGTATTGTATTGTGCTACATGAGCAAAAGAATGTTACTGGGGATCCTTGATTGACATATGATCTGTTGTGATTCCCTGCACTGTCGGCTCCTTCTGATAGTTCTGTCATATGGTGTATATTTTTTTTACACCCTCTGTTTTTAAATATATGATGTTTAGGAATTAGGACTAGCGAATTGGTTTATTTCAGTTTGCAATATATTTTTTACACCCACCCTCTGTTTTTACACTACATGAGCAAAATATATGATATTTTTTACACCCTGTGTTCTTAAAATGTATTTTAGTTTTGGACTGCTGGCAAAAAGAATCTCATACTACCTGGCTGCATGAGAAGTGTGGTATTTCTGTTTGCAATATTGCAGCATGTTGAGTTTGGCTGGGTTCCCTGCCCCACCACCTATATTGGTTTGTATGGTTGACAATGGCCTTGCTGTGGCAACAGTGCTCACAAGTCACAAGTAGGTAGCTGATATGCATGTGATCCGAGTGCTATGACTGCTATCCTAGTGGAGTAGGACTGTACTTGAATGGTCACATTCTGACTTATCCGAGTGTTTCCATATATATGCGTGTGATATGTATCATAATTCTTCTATCAGGTTATGGGAGTATATTTTTTTTCTCTCGAGCTACTGATTCGGCCCATGAGTCTTTGGGATGGGCTAGTATTATTTCAGTTTCTATCAAGTTTGTTTTGGCCTTCACTGGGATGATGTTTGACTAGAAACTTGGGAAGGTGCTCTTTCCAGATGGCTTCAAAGGCAAATCCATGATGCTGCTGTACATTTTATCCTTTTCTGCACTTCATGCTAAAAGTTTGTTCAAATACATGATCTGGTTGACATAGGAAATCGTTGAAGATTGTGCTGGTTCCACCTGCAACTATCAGGCATAATGTGAGGCAATGGATGCACATTCTCTGCACATGTGACCATTCTTTGATAATTGTTCATAGCTGGTGTTTCTGTAATGGTGATTGGCTTGGATACAGCCAAACAATTGATATCAGACAGTCACAAGTGCAAGCTCATATTCAGATAGGCTTATAGTTGGTGTGTGAAGATTGAGAAGGGATTCAAGATATCAAGCAGAACCTGTGTTCAAGCTATTATAGTGTCGACTGTCGCCTGAAATCAGTTATCAGGCGATATATGACAACAATTGTTGGGGACAATGTTCAAGCCCAGCTGAAGCGTGGTGGTATCAACATCTGGTCAGTTTAGAAGCAGCACCATGTTGGACACTTGAAGCCTGGTGCTTGCATTGGATTGTTAACACTGAATTTTCTGATGATGTACAATTTTCAGTTCAACGTAAGTTCAAGATTCTACTTCCTTTGTCAGTTTCCACCCCCTCTATCAGCTTTATTTGCTGTCTTTTGTACCGATCAGGGCTATGATGTAAGGGTTTCAGAGGTGTACCAGCACAGAAGATCAGTCCTGACGAACTTCTCGCAAAGCTGATTGAACTTCTCGCAAGATCATTCTGTTCAATTCTGGAGGTACAATTTGCAGGAAGCTGGAACGAAACTTGACTCTTCACATCGGCTGCAACCAGCTCCGGGTTTTTTCATTTCGAAACGGTATCGAAACTGCATTGTGCTATGCTAGACGAGCGAGACAGAATGTTACTGGCGATCCTAGACTGGCAATGCCGGTTCGCAATGTTTCGCATGTTTATCCATTGCTTGCTGTCTGGCTTGCCTATTCGGGTTCGTGCGCGTGTGAAACGAAACAAATGTTTGAGACGTCCAATGTTTGAGTTTGACCGTCCCGTTACACAGCGTTGCCGGATGTCCCGAACCGGACAGGCAAGCAGCAGGGCAGCAGGACCGCTGGTGATGATCGGCTCCGGCGGCAGTCAAAGATTTGCTGCCCCCCTCTCCCAGCCGGACTGCCGACCTGCCGTCCGGTACGCTGAGAGCAGAAAGCTCCATGCCTTGACGCATCCGTTGACTTGACCTGACACCAAGGTGCGTGAACCCCTCGGGATTCGAGCTCCGCTGTGGCGAGTGGTGGTGCGTTGCCGGGACGGGTCGGGTCGGCGGTCGGCCGGAGCGCGGCGCGCCGGTACTGCGACGGGATTTTTGGCGAGTCCGTGAGCACTTGAGTCAGTGAGCTTTGACTTTGAGGAGCATTGGTGGACTCTTGCGCGCAGAATCAGACCGACGTTTGGGCCCTGTTAGCGTCAATAGCTACGTAGCTGGTTTGGGCTTCCTGCGGTAAGCGGAGGATCTGGGCCTTAATCGGAGGATGACGCAATACAGAGAACCAGCCTCATCGTCGGCCATCGCAAAATCTAACGACGGATCATCCCTCATCGCCCCGCGTGACGACGCAGTGCCTCCGGTCCTTTTTCTTCGCGGCGAAGGAGGCGTCGAATCCGAGGGCATTTACAGCGACGTGACCTCTCGCCGGCGGAGGGGATGACCAGATCCTGCATCTGCCATGCGATCTACTCCCTCCGTGGCTCCGTCCAGAAAGAATGCATTTCTCGCTTCCCGAGAAATTACAGAATCTTATGTTTGACCAATTATAAATAAAAAGTATAAATATTTATGATATGAAATATATATCATTCGATTCGTTTCTAAATGTAGTTTTTAACAAATTTATTTAGAGCCATAAATATGAATATAATTCGCTAGAAATTTAGCCAAACATGAATTACTCTAACCGGCACGCATCTCAGACATGCATTCTTTCTGGGACGGAGGTAGTACTAGGAAACTGGAGTCCTCTGAAAGGGAGTTTTGCCATGCCCATCCTCTCAGACGTTCCCCATCCCTGCCGTCTCCCGACACGCCCTATGTTTCCTAGGAGCATAGCCGTGCCCGTACCCTTGCAGCGTTCCGGACCGGACATGCAAGCAGTCGTCCCTTGACCGGTGTCACTGTCACCTCATCTCAAGCAAGAGACTACACGCCGTGGATGATCGGCACCGGCGGCACTCAAAGATTTGCTGTCCCCACCCGGTCTGCCGTCCAGTACGCTGACTGAAAGCTCCATGCCAAAAAAAAAAGGGGGTCGCCTTTAAGAGGCATGAGGCATCCGTCGACTTGACCTCGCCAGGGGCGTTGCCGGACAGGGACGGATCGGCCGGAGCGGCGCGCTGATACTGCGACGGGATCGCGATCTTTCGGCGAGGTCGTTAAACGCCGTGGACTCGTGAAAGTACGCATTTGTCTGTGTAATACTCTGATCTCCCCTACCACTTGGCTAGTTGCCTGTCGTCGCTCTCCAACCACACCCAACAAACCAAGCAACCAAGCAAGGAGGTTAGTTAAGACAGCTAATTTCCACCAGTAGTATTTGTAATGGGTGGGCCTACGTTACCAATAGCCAAGCAGCAAGAGCTAATTTTCCACCAGGTGATGGGCCTTTCTTTAGCATAGCAGGGTTGGGTTGGGCTGGGCTTTCTGCAATAACTGGACGATCTGGGCCTCATCAGGATGACCACACACACACTCGGTCTCATCGGTGGTAGAGGTATTGCCGCAGTACGCATTCACAAGCACATCGCGCTAGCCCAGAAGGCCACTAGGCCAGAACATCCACCTCGTCGTCGCAGAATCTTACGATGGATCCCCCACGCAGCGCCGGATCGCCTTGCGTGCCAAACGCAGGCGCCTCCTTTTTCCTTGGCCGCGAAGGAGGCAGCGTCGTCACTCGTCAGCCGGAAACGAACCCAAGATTCCAAGGGCATTTACAGCGACGTGACAGATTGCCAGCGGACGGGGGATCTGCATCTACCTGCAATGCCATTGGTATTTTCCAGGAAACCAGAGCCCCTCTCCTTCGAAAGGGAGATTTTTGCCGTGCCAATCCTCATACGTCCCCCCATTTTACTCGCTGCCTCCTGCTCCGGCGCTCCGCCAGCACACTTCATAGCCGTCCCTCGTTCACATGGAGCCGATTCGGGCTAATCGTAGGAGGGTTCCGACCAAAGTGCTGCGGGGGTGTTGGCAACTTGGCATGGCTGCGGGGCCCACTCCCCTCCCGCACTGTCTCCCTCCCACGCGTCCGCTGCTGGCAGGTGGCCGGGAGCGTGTCCGCTTCCGGTTTGTGGGAGTCCTCCGGGTCCCACCCGGGGAAAGGCGCCTGCCGCTTTGCCTTGGTGGCCAAGAAACGTGGGGGCGCGGCGCAGCGCTGACTCGCCCTGGTCTCGGCCAGCGTTTGGCAGCTGGCGGCGCTAGCGCCCCCAGGAGGCAGGAGCGCCGCCAGAGAGAATCCAAGCCGGAGGACGGGGACGGCTCGCCCGTGCTGGTGTGGTAGGAGACCCGTTTTGCCAGTTCGTGTTCAGAATCGGCTTTCAGCTGTACTACGCACGAATGAGCTTTTCGTGGAATTCATCCACAGTTCCGCACGATCGAATCTCAGCACCGTCTGATCCGATCTTCCGACCGGCCGGCCGAACAGTTGGTTGTGTAAAGTGGAAGGGAAGTGTAAAGTGTTGTTCTTGCAATTTTGATGAGTCAATTCAACACCTTTTCTTCGATTGTTCCATAGCTAGATTTATTTGGAGAATCGTTCAAGTTTCCTTTAATATCCAACCATCTCGCAACTTTGAACATATGTTTGACGGATGGTTAACAGGAGTAGAAAAGAAACTTAAACACAAGATTCTGGTTGGAGCATCCTCTTTATGTTGGGCAATTTGGCTAACTAGAAATGACATGATTTTTAACCACACTGGAGCTGTTAATCCTATGCAGGTCATCTTCAGAGGGACACACTGGATCCGTTTCTGGTCGTTGCTGCTGAAGGAGGAAGAGCGACCCCAAGTTACTTTGGGGTGTCGTGTGCTTGAAACCGTCGTCACGCAAATTTTTGCCTCAAATGGATGGTCTTTTAGTAATAGACTTGGTGCTGTCTAAATACTTTCTCGAAACAGCTTTTAAGAGTGTTTGTTTGGTTACTTTCTAGTGCTTCTTTGTAATAACGAACAGCTATATGTATTGGTTGATGCAGCGGCTGGAATATTGAAATATATTCCCGTTTCTAAAGAAAAGTTGGTTGTGTCTGCGTACACACCGGACTACACGGGCCAGTTCTCTACCGTGCATGCGTTGCGTACGTAATGCGTAATGCCAGCGCCACTGCCACCCCCACCAGTACACGCATGCGTGGGAGCCAATTGCTTCCCTATGTTTCTTGAAAAAATTTACAGTATGTCGGGCACACATTTGAAGTATTAAATATAGACTAATTACAAAACTAATTACAGATTCTGTCAGTAAATCGCAAGACGAACCTAATGAGTCTAATTAATCCGTCATTAGCACATGTTTACTGTAGCAATTTATTGTCTAATCACGACCTAACTAGGCTCATTAGATTCGTCTCGCGAAGTACACTCCATCTATATAATGGGTTATTTTTTTCGACTACATTTAATATGTCATGCATGTGAGGGAACATGCTCGAAAAAAATTTCGCGAAACATAGGGCCCTCGTCTCATACCAGCCGCTTTTGTCCGGTAAATTTCTGCCGTACGTGTACCTTTTCTGTTATAGGCAGAAAGAATGTATGCATGCACCATGCACGAAGTGGATGCGTGCGTGACGTACGTACGCCTCTCCTCCGTTCTCATGCACGCGTGCTAAATGGTGATGGACACGTCCTGCTGCACCTGCTGAGCGCTGGAATGCCGACGGAACAAGATAGTGGCCACTGCCCACTGGTTGCATTGACTGCTTGCCGATGGAAGTGTACGTCCGAGTCTGTTCTTAAAAAAAAAGGTGTCCGAGTCAATTCAGTCAAGTCATGGATTGGCTTTGACCTGTGGGACAGCCCGTGAGCCGGCCACGAAATGACGACGAGAGACGACCAGAGACCCATAGCAGCTCGTACTGCGACGGGATCGCGATCTTTTGGCGAGGTCGTCGTTGAGCCGTGTTGACTCATACGCATCCATCTGTGTCCCCTACTCGTTCTCCAACCACGCTGCTGGACCGTGCGTTAACCAAGCAACTAAGCAATGGTTTTTTTTTTGAAAACTAAGCAAGAAGGGTTAAGTTTTTTTTTTGGGAAAACTAAGCAAGAAGGGTTAGTTAACGAGACAGAGCCAGCAGTAATTTCCACCAGTAGATCTAATTAATTTCCCCAGAAGATGATGGGCCTTTAGCATAGCAGGGTTGGGTTGGGCTTTTTGCAATGAGCGGACGACGTGGGCCTAATCAGGGATGTCAGCAATATAAGGATCACACCACCCTCTCGGTCTCATTTCCTTTGCTGCCTGGTACAGTAGTGCCGCAGTGCGCTAAGCTAACGAGCACGTCGCGCTCGCCCAGAACATCCATGCAGTCCGCCCTCGTCATCGCAGAATCTAACGACGGGTCCCCCATCCGCAGGCGCAGGCGCAGCGCCGGATCTCCTCTCCCCGCGTCACGAACAGCGCCGGTTTTCCCTTCGCTGCGACGCGAAGGAGAGTCGTCAACCTGAAACGAACCCAAGATTTCAAGGGCATTCACAGCGACGTGACCGGCGCTCTAGCGGAAGGGGGGATGATCTGCGCGCATCTGCCATGGAATTTTCATGGAAACTGGACTAATGGATTCCTCGGAAATGAAAACGAAGTTTTGCGGCGCCAATCCCCCAGACGCTTCATTTTTTTTAGCTTTTCGCTGCCGCCCCGTGCACACAAGCACACGGCTTGAGCGGTTAGTTGAGCCCTTCCTGCTACTACTGGTACTCCGTAGCTTAGCCGTTCCTCGTTCACACAATCACACGGACGGAGGCATGCCGCATGGAGCCGATTCGAGCTAATCCCAGGGGGGTTCCCACCAAAGTGTTGGGGGGGGGGGGGGGGGGGGGGGGGGGGGGCGTTGGGCATGGCTGCTGCGGGCCCTTCCCGTACTGCCCCATGCGTCCGCTGTTGGCAAGTGGCTGCGCGCGTGTCCGCTTCCGGTTTGTGGGGGTCCTCCGGGTCCCACCTGGGAAAAAGCGCCGGCCGTTTTTGCCTTGGAGGCCAAGAAACGGGGGGTGCGCGGGGGGCTGGGGCAGCGCTGACTCGCCCGGTATCAACCGTGAACACAGTTTGTGGCAGCTGGCAGCGCCCCCCAGGTGCCAGGAGCTAGCGACGCCAGAGAATCCAAGCCAATCCATCACTTGTACAAGCTGCAAGCAGGATGCAGCCCTGTTGCTCTATCTCCGTGTACGTACCGGTGCTACGCAGGAACGACCTTTTCGTTGGATCAATCCACAGTTCCACACGATCGAAGAAATTAAATCCGTTGTCTTTTGGCGATATAAGAACAAAAAAAAAAAACCGACTCGCCAAAGGCGAAAACAAATATATGTCATGTGTGTCCGCGATTTTATTTTCGCCTTGAATCCTTGACGTGGCACGGCCTCTCTCGATCAGGCTCCCTCTCAACCGGCTGGTGCCCGTTCTCTACCATGAGTATTGCGTAACGCAGTGACATCAAGTACGTACATGCTTCCCGGCCTCGGGCCTCATACTCTACGGTGAAAAAAATAGGGTCGTCACGGTAGTTATTAGTTATTACCAGCCCCTTTATCTGTGCCGTCGATTTCACCCGTACGTGTACCTATTTTGTTGCAGGAGGCTACATATGCGCATGCACCAGCATGGCAGCGCGTGAATGCGTGATGTACGAGTGCTTGCCGCTTGCGTATATGCAGCATAACGTACGCGCATCCCCTCCATCTCATGCACGCACGCACGCTAATAGCCGATGGACACGTGTCCTGCAGGTTCAAGCCGTCCGTTGCCGGCGCACGCTAGAAAGTGGTCCTGGTTGCATTGAATGCTTTGTTTCTATTCACAGTCAAGTCATGCACTCATGCATGGCTAGCTTTTGACCGGTGGGAGACTGGAGCCTCCCCCTGGCCCCTGCGGCGCGGCCCTGCCCGGTGACGAACTGACGACGAGGCGATTAGAGAGAGCTCCATAGCGGCAGGGAGTGTTACCGGACAATTGCTGTTCTCCAGCGGTACTGGTACCATCATCGGCTCACGCATCGTCAGGTGCTACGCCGAAAGTTCCGTGCGAGTGCATGCTGGGCTGGAGGCCCCGTACTGATCTTCTGACGGGAGAGGGTGCCATGTTTACTCCGATTGGACTTGTATGTTTTTTTAGTGAACTGGATTTCGGAATCCATGAAATTACTTTGCTGAAATCTTGAACAAAATATGCACAACTAATTGATCCTGGTAATCTCGTTGATCAGCTATGTATTTATTTGGTGTACTCGATTGCATCCCTAGCTTTGTTTTACTAACATTAAGAGCAAGCAGAGATCCAGCTCAGCCAGGTTTTTCATTTTTTATTGATCACCACCACTTGCATCATTCAATGCTGATTGGTCTTTCACAGCTGACAGCCAACCGGAGCCCTGAAGCGGCACTTACGGGGCTCAAAACAACGCATGCGTCGACGTTCCGTCGGCGTTTCCGCAGTGCGCCTGCTTTCATCTCTCATCGTTTCTCTCTCTTCATGTCACGTTTCGCCCGCTCTGAGCCATTCATAATACCTGCTCTAACCAGAGAAGCACTGGCTCATTCATTTATGGAGAAAGCATGCGAACCCTTGACCTGGTCCGACGAATTTTCTACCAGCCCATATGGGGTTTCATTCAAAGAACCTTCTAGCCTATAATAATGGTAGTCCCGATAGGACAATAGGAATACAAAATTACAATGTTACCGCGTGCAAAATAAAAGAAAGGAAACTCAATGTAATGCAAATGATATTAGGAGCTAGTGTATGAGTTCGACAACATCAATATTACCAAGTATGTGCGCCTTTTCAAACCCCTATAATAATGAATGTGCAGGTTTGTTAATTAGTTGTTCGTGCGATGAGATTTTAAGCATGCAACTTTACCGCCACCTGCTTTTCTTTTTTCTCAAGTTATGTGAACAATCTTTGCTTTGAATAATTTTCTGATCACCAATCACGCATCCATAACTTTTGTCTTTCGTACATAATATTTATAAGAATATATGATTTTATATAGAAATTTATGGTATATAGATTTCTTTATATCAAATTGTTGTATATAGGTCATGTATTGCTTTGTTTTATATGATTGTGCATATAAAGTAACTTTATTCTATTCCCGCCCATTTTTTCTTTTTTTCCCATGCCTCGAACGAATCTACTTGCATGCGAAAAACATAAATAGACGAAACCAAGGGCACTAAATGTGGGCTGGGGTGGGGGCCCAGAGGCGAACGCGTGTCAGAATGCCAGCATGAAAACAGATGTAAAGGGACGAAGGGATGAGTCGTTTAGATCGCTATCTTAAATCTTTTAGTGGAACCGTTACCGCCGGGCGCCCGCAGATTAGGCGGGGGCTTTTCTGTGATGCGTCCGTTTCTTTTTGGTTAGTCATACGGGCCGCGCTGAAGAAACTTTCGGCGGGAGCGGTTCCTACCGGGCGACCGCAGATTAGCCAGAACTTTTCTGTCACGCGCCTTTTCCTTTTCCGGTGAGTCATCCGCGTCGCGCCGAAGAAACGATTCGGCGCGGCCGTACTACTTGGCGCGCGTAGATTTTAGCCGGGCCTTTTATGCCAATGGGTTTGTTCCTATCTGGTGAGCCATCGGGGACGCGTAGGAGAAAAGGAGCATCTTGCCTTGCTGCCCAAGTAAAAGTAGGCGAGGGGCTGCTCCGATTGGTCGTTCGCCTCGGCCAGTGATGTGGCGGCACCCGAGGGGCCCGATGGGAGGGGTACAACGTGGTAACAGTGTACGCGGGTCCCACCGACTGAGCCTGGCCCGCTACATTGGTCCTGACCCGTCCGATCGCGCATGGGCGCGCCATACCCCAACGCCGATCGATCCGCCTCGCTGTTCGCCCTGAGAAGCCAACCCGGCCGGTACGCCGAGCCAGAGCTAAAAGCCGCGGGGTCAAGGCGTCAAGCACACCGAGACCCAGACAGAGCCAGGCAAGAGAGAGAGGGGGGAAGAGGAGAGAGAAGAGTGGTTGCTTGTATCGGTAGCCAAAACGAGCCGCGCTGCGCGTCGCCTTTCGCTTCGGGCGTGAGGGGAGCGCGACTTCCTGGTCTTTACCTCCTCACAGCGCGCCTCACTAGCCCCCCCCTATAAAAGCAGTAGCGACACACACACAACCGGGCAGCCGCCACTCCGCCCCGCTTCGTCACAACTCACGAGTTCTCTCCCCTCCTCGGATGCTCGACGCTCCTCCCGCAGCAGCAGAGCAGAAGCAGACGGCTCCCACTCCGCCGCTCCCCGCTGCCGCCGCCGCCGCCGCTCCCCGCCATGGAAAAGTAAGTTGCGCTTCTTAGATTAATTTTTGTTCCTTTAATCTTCTTATTAATAGCTTTGATTCGGTCGGACCATCGGTTCCGTCTCCGCGCGCGGAGGAGCGACGAGCCTGTTTTTTTTTTTTCCTCATTGTTCGCCGGTCGATGTGTGGATTTGGAGTGGACCTTTTGGGTTCTCTGCTGATCGGTTCGACGAGGTGGAGATTTTGGTGCGGTGCCTCGGTGATCGGCTCTGGTTTTGGATGGGACCGATCTGCTGCTCTTGAGCTTGCGTGCGGCGGGATGTCTCTGACGGCGGAATGTGCGCGAGATCGGCCGGCGGAGGGCGCGTGGGAGGCCGCGCGGCCGCTCCCCCGTGCGATCTCCCGGCGTTTCTCGCCTCGAGGAGGGAGGCTGATTTTTTGCGGCCCGTCGAGGTGCAGCAGGAGGCTTCCGCTGGAAGAGGAAGCAGAGGAGGTCTCTGTTTGGTGCAGAGTGGGGGGTGTGGAGACTGATCCTGTGCAAGCTGGTGGTCGATCGCGGCTGTCCCCGATTGTTTTTTACCACCAACCGAGCTCCATTGATCTGTGATGGTTGCAATTGAGTGAGGGGGATCCGGCAGCTGTGTGTGCGAGGAACTGCAGGTGGAAACTCGGATTAATGAATCTTCGCAACTCCGTAACCCAATCTTCGGTGCAGGGATTTTGCTCTCTGTTGAGGTCATGAGGTGCACGAGGAAGCTTCCACTGGAAGGAAGCAGAGTAGGGGGTTTGCAGTCTGATGAGGTGCGAGAGGAAGCTTCCACTGGAAGGAAGCAAAGGAGGGGTTTCGCAGTCTGTCGAGTTGCAAGCGGAAACAGAGGGATGTTTTAGCTCGGAGGAGGACGATTTATCCTATGGTGTTGCCTGATCGCACTTCAGCGTGCTGATCTGATGCTGGGTTTGATTCTGATGTGGCTGCAAAGCAAAGAAAAGATTTGAGAATTGTGTGTGTGGATTGTTGTTATCTCTGCAAATATGAGCTGGTGCTTCGTGTATGCCAACAAAATGCCTGATCATGATTGACAATTTGTGACTGCTGAATGAAGGGCCAAGTATGATCAAGTGTTTAGCTTTCTTGGTATGCGTTGCTTTCCAATGAGAATGGGGCACGGTCCATCAACCCCTAAAAGAGAAGGTCATGCAGGGTTTTTTTTCGCTACAGTACCGGTTTTTTTGGAATAAAAACCGGTCCGGTAAACCGGTCAAACCGGCCGGTTAACCAGTAGGAGCGGTTTGGTAGGGTCGGTTTTGAGCGGTAACCGGCCCTATTATGCTACCGGACCGGACCGGTTTGACCGGTAACCGGTCAAACCGGACCGGTTCCCAACGGTAAAAAAAACCCTGAGGTCATGTATGAGAGTGCTCTGTTTTGTGGCAGAGGACACCTGACAACTTCAGGCAATTCAGGTGGAGGCAGTGTTTTAAAGGCGTCGCATACACTAGGCGCCGGACGATCCCACCAGCTCGCCTTAGAAAACAGGCCGCCTTTTTCGCCTAGATGATAAGGCGCTCTGAGATTTGGGAGGTCGTCTTAACGCCTTTAAAACACTGGGTGGAGGAATTAACAGTGTGCAGTCATAGATGGCAGTTTGTTTCTCTCTTTTTGGTTGCAACTATAAGTGGCATTGGCCTCTCATTGCTCGATCAAAATGAAGGCAGAACGTAGCAATATCGGGAAAAACCAGCAGCTCCAGTATAGCAAGTCAACCTGGGTCAAACCAGATGCCGATTCAGTAAATTGGTCCAAATTATGTTGACGATATCATTCCTAAATTTTTCATTGGGCCAAAGTACAAGGCAGTAATTATGAGGACCACTAACTGTCGAAATCATCTTTTACATGGCCTTTTTATGACGACTTCAAACACTCAGTGTCCAATGCCAAATTGATTCTTTACTTGGCCTTATTAAGAGTGGTTTTAAAACAGTTAGTTTCTTATAATTTAACCTATCGGGTCATATTCTTAATTTGCTTCTTTCCATAGTCCCTGTGCAGCTATGCAAGCTATTGGAGTTTTAGTGATTACTTGACTAGAGATCACTAGTATTTTTTTCTGTTAGAAAACAAACATTGGAAATAGAGACCACTAGTCCTTTTATAAATTCTAACATGAATGAATGTGGTACCTTTTATGCAGTTCGTGGATTGTGACTGGGGTGGGATTTGTTAAAAAAATAAGAAATGCCGCTCAGTTGATCGTACTCCGACTTGGTGATTTGGTTGCGGAACCTCATATCAAGTGCCCCAACTGCAAATTTGGTATCGACACTAGTAATGTAAGTTCAGTTAACCATTTATAGTTATGAGTTTATAACTGTTATGTGTATTTTATTGCCTACTAGTAGTTTGATAGCCTCTCATTGAATTTCAAAATGTCCTTACATACTCTGATCCAACACAAGTAGAACTGTAGAAATACTTTCTTTTGTAGGCTATTTGCTCTTTTACTTAAGGGGGTTTTGCCACATGGTTAGTTTGTAGACTTGTTGCGCAACATAATGGCATGGATGTTATAGTTTCATCGTACTCATCAGTATGGTTTTGATGATTAATATGAACCTATATATTGATGAGCTGACAGTGTATTCTTTTTGGAAACAGATAGAGATAGGAACAGATAAAAAAAATTATGACTTGCAGTAAGCTGTTCTGTTCCAAGCTAGATGACCACAGCCCACAGTTAAACTAAAGCCCCCCATTCTTTTTTAGAGAAGTAATTAGCTATTGCTTCACTTTCACACATGCACTTAGCTCTAACAAAAAATTGCTTCAAACAAAGGATGTGTGTGTGTGTGTGTGTGTGTGGCATGCACTTAGCACAAAAAATGTGCGCGCGCTGAATTCCAGTTAAAATTGAGTGGCATGTTTCACATTGTGGACGTCTTTGTTTCTCTTTGGAACCTCACATCTTGAATTTTCAGGTTTCTTTAGTGTGGCCAGCACTTCCTGCTGGTGTTAAATTTGATCCGACAGATTTTGAACTCCTTCAGCATTTACAAGGAAAATCAAGCCTGCTGAATTCAAATTCCCATGCACTTATTGATGAATTTATACCTACTATAGAAAAGATGGATGGAATTTGCTATACCCATCCCAAGAATCTCCCTGGTACATGATAACTTCTGAATTGTTCAATGCATTTTTGAACTAATAAAGTGTTCATGTCCTGTAGTAGTTATCTTAAGTTATTAATTCAGATGCATTCCTATTAATCTGGCAGGTATAAAGATGGATGGTAGCAGCATCCATTTCTTCCATAGAGTATCAAATGCATATGGGCGTGGTCACCGCAAGCGCCGCAAGATTAGTGGTGATGATGGCAGTGTTTGTGATGAGCACATCAGATGGCATAAGACTGGGGCATCCAAACCCATATATGATGAGAATGGTGTATTGAAAGGCTGGAAGAAGATACTGGTTCTTTATAAAGGTTCCAAGAAAGGCGACATAGACAATTGGGTGATGTATCAGTATCATCTTGGTGCAAATAAAGATGAAGAGGATGGTGAATTTGTCGTCTCTAAACTATTCTACCAATTGTCAAAGAAAAATGACATGCCTGCATCGAATGACGTTGTAGTAGAATCTGAGGCATCTGTTGCAAAAATTGATCCTACAACGCCAAAGACCGATCCTCCCCAGCGTCGTCCCCTGAACAACAGCCCATGCGACACGGAGCAGTACACTAAGTACATTCAGGTGGATCAGGTAAATCCGATTATCATATTTGATGATTTCTCACCTTGTTGCATGGTATAAAATTCAAAATCTGCTCTTTCTATGGATCGTATTGAAAACATCTGTATTCATGTTTCTTAATTATCACAGTAGCTCTTCTCATGCTACTTTAAATATTTCTATTTGCTTTCTGAACTTGTGACAGCACGAAGAAGAATGCAGTGCATCTGCTTGCCCAGTGAAGGTTGAACCAGCCGAATGCTCTGCATGGTTGGATGAATCATCATTATCTGTTGTCGTTGCGGACCTTCCTGCCTTGGATGAACCAAGGCAACCCGGGGATACCATGGATACAGGCCCTGAACCTGAAGCACATATACCTGTCGATGGTTCTAACACGGACCTGTTTCATGGGTTGCCTGAGCTGGATACTACTTCCACAAGCCTTGGATCACCTTCAGATGGCATCGGTTTAGCCGTGAGTCTGTCTTGTGCCTCTAGCTTGTCCGTTTGCTATAGTAAAATCGCATGGTCACAATCTTGTTGTAGAGGTAAATCGCTCATCAGTTTGTTTTGTAATATGTCAGGACATCCCTTTCGGCTCACAGGATAGCTTCACGGCCTGGCTGGACAACTTCTTACTCTGACGCGAAGACTTGAGCTGGAAGCAGTGGGCACTGCTGAAAAAAATGCCAATTTTGTTTATGACTTTGCAGCGTCTGAATCCTCACCGCATGAGACGCTTCTTCATCGTGCAACTTTGCAGTGTGCAAGCCTGCAAATTCAGCATCTTGAGGGAAATTTTGTACAGTAAGTAGTAGTGGTAGAACTGAGAGAGGTGCCAAGACAAACATCCCGACATCCAGTCGTGAGCAACTGTATGTCATAGCCATGTTGTTGTTGTGTATGTTGATGGGTGGTCCATCTGACCATCTCATGTGTGTTGTAATGTTGATGTTTAGTCCACCTCAAAAGATGAAAAGAAGATGTTGTGTAGTTAAATTTGAGCCGAGCCGGTGCGATAGTTTGAGTGCTCCATACATTGTCTTTGTGAATTCTTACCTGTTTGTCGAAGGTTGCGATGTGGTCGCTGTATGGTGGTGCTGATATGTGATATCCAACGTTCTCCACGATGCCTAGGTTAGTCGGCCCACGGCCCAAATCAATGCCTTACCTCGTCGCTCAGCCCTTTGCGGCCACCTCCTTCTACGCTATTGTGTCTATGAACCCCATGGCCCATAGTAGTATAGATTGGCCATTTGACACGAGGCTCATGGGCTAGCCCAAAGCACGACTTTTCGTCCCGACACGAACACAGCCAAGCACGAAGGCCATTGGACCCATGCCGGCCCAGCCCACTTGTCAGGCTGTGCTGGGCACAGATTTAAGGCCAGCGTGCTAGCCCAGCATGGCCCGACCTCGGCCGGCCCGACATGGCACGATGGGCCGACACGCGGCCCATTAGCCCAGCTGGCCCAACGGCCCGACATAAAACCCCTCTCCCAACCCTACTCGTCCCCCTCCCTTCCTCAGTCCTCCCTAACCCCGCCGCCCCCACCAGCTCCAGCCGCCCCTCTCTTCCTCCTCCCAATGCCGCCGCCCCCCTCCCTCCCTCCTCCTGGTGGAGGGGGACATGGAGAAGGACTTGTGCGGACAGATCGACGGCGACGTGCTGCGGGTTGGCATAGGCACGACGCGGGCTGAGCACGACAAAAGGCTGGTGTACATGCTGAGCTGAGCAGCCTCGCCGGCACGATGGCCGGCACGACACAACACGAAGTGCCCTTCGGGCCGCGTCGTGCTGGGCTGCCATCGTGCCGGGCCGTGCTGGGCTGGGCGGCCCATATGACCATCTATAGCCCATAGCACATACACACAGTATACCGCATATGCATGAGACACATAAGCATGGCACACATTTATGTGCAGCACACACACGGTATACCACGCATGCATGAGACACGCATAAGCTTGAATTTATGATCTATATGGTTTGGAAGACCCTTTCTGCAGTTCATGGATTATGACTCAGTTGAACAGCCTCCGATTTGGTGAATTGGTTGCGGAACCATATATATCAAGTGCCCCAACTGCAAATGTGGCATTGACACTAGTAATGTAAGTTCAGTTAACTATTTGTACGTAGTTAGGAGTTTATGACTGCTATGTGTATTAGCCATCTGTCTCTACGGATCGACAAGGACTTCTCTCTCTATGACTATCATTTTTTTTTTCCCAATGCATCTCGTTACTTAGGAAGTCACCACCTTCCCTTATCTTTACATCCAAGCCTACGTGGCTGCACGGGCCCTCCACCCCAGCAGTGCAAAGCGAGGGACGCATTTTTCACGAGAAAAAAAAAACGTTGGACACCGGAGATGCATTATGCATATGGGGCCTATGGGCAGTGAGCCAGTGAGGCGAGGCAGCTTGCTTGTCACGGTGGCCAAAAGGGCGCGCGCGTGGACAGACGCGGCCTCCTGGTTGGGGGTGGTGTCAACCTCCTCCCGCTATATATATCGCCCCCGAACCTCCCACCCGGCCACACTTACCGCCTCACTTCCCCAGAAGTTGCGCTCCGCTCCCCTGCTCCGTCCCCTTCCTCGGATGCCCCTGCCCGCGCCAAGATCCCGCCGGCCGCCGCAGTGCCCCCTCTCAACGCTGCTCCTCCCCGCCGCGGCCGGCCATGGCAAAGTAAGTGCAGCGGCTCTGGGAGGGTTCCCGCCTTGCTTCGATTTTTTTTACATAAAAATAGTTCTTTTTTTTCTACGCGCTTTATTTGCTTCTGTTCGATCTTCGATCGGGTTCGTGTTGGTGTTCGTGTTCCGCGAAACGGGAGCCGGGTCAGCTTGCGGGGTTTCTTTTCTCCCTCTTCGTTCGGACGCGTGCTTGGGTGGATGGTACGGAATCACGCCGTTTTACCCCCTTTCATGGCCTGAAGATGGTTCTGGCGGCGGAGGGCTGCCGGAGATGGGGGCAGTGGGGACCTGGATGGAGCTCCCTTGCGATTGCGAGCGAGCTGCTGAGCGGTGGCGCTCTTGCCCTGCAAAAGCCAGCATTTCTTTTGGACGATCTGCTTGAGCTGCAAGAGGAATCTTCCGCTGCAAGGAAGCAGACGAGAGGGCTCTGTTTGGCCGAGCAGACTTCCAGTGCCTTGAAACAGGCGACTCGAGGTTCAAGTGCGAGAGGAAACTTCGGCGGGAAGGAAACAAGGGGAGAGGAGAGAGTTCTGTTTCGCGACCCCTTCTCTGGGCTCCGTTAATTCTGAGGTGGTTGTGAAGGGGAAGCACAAATGAGATTTCAGAATTGCGCGTGTGGATTGTCGATTGCCGTTGGTAAGAACCGATGCGGAAGGTGGCCTTTTGCTGGATGAGTGTGGAGCACACAAACGGAGTACTAGTAGTACTTCATATGCACCAGCACGGTGTTATACTAGTGATAAACAGACCATGGTCTTGGCCTCGTCTTGGTGTTGTCAGTTCGTGAATGCTAATTGAAGGGCTTGCCGGAACAGTAAGGTCAAGTGATAGAGTGCTCTGTTTCTCCTCCTCGTGTGTTTGTGTGGCAGAGCACACTTGACAAAGTTGCAGTTCAAGTGGTGGAATGAACAGAGGCAGAAGATGTCTGTTCCTTTTTGGTAGGCACTATTAGTGACATTGGTCACTGCTTGCTCGATCATAACGGGACAGAATATGATTGGGAAAGTCAGCAACTCCATATAGCATGCCCCTTGGTCAAATCAGATGTTGAGATCAGAAACATGGTCAAAATTTTGGTGGATGGTTAACTTGATGTGGTTTTGAAAAAGTGAATGTCCTACAATTGAACCTGTAGTACACATTCATTTTCAAACTATCAAAACTTTCTTAATTTGCAGCTTAACCTAGTCTCTAAGTTACTCTGTCTATTAAATTGTTAGAGAGCTCGTTCTTGAGATGTAGTATTTTGTATTCAAGAAAACAAGAATTGACATTAGTGACTTGTATTGTGCTAGAATGTGTTTACTTCTTAAACTGAGATAGATTCATTCTCCAATGTGGACTGCTTATTTATACCTTTATGTTGTGCTCTGTTAACCACATGCTTAGCGTAGAGAGATGAGTTCACTGCATCATCCCCTTGTACCCCATTGCCTAATTTCCCAATGTTCTTTGATCATGTGTCTGCTAGACATTGTTCTTTTGATCATGTGTCTGCTACACATTGTTCTTTTGATCATGTGTCTGCTACACATTGTCACTTGTACAGTTGTACTTACACTTTCTCTTTAAATAGTCCTTGCTTAAATTTATCATCTGTGAGGTTGGAAAGATCCTTTCGTAAATTTAACATGAATGGATGTTGCACCTTTCTGCAGTTCGTGGATCATGACTGGGATGGGACTTGTTAAGAAAATAAGAAACGCCACTCAATTGATTAGTCTCCGACTTGGTGAATTGGTTGTGGAACCATATATCAAGTGCCCTCACTGTGAATGTGGCATTGACACTAGTAATGTAAGTTCAGTTAATTATTTGTATTTATATGAGTTAAAGACTGCTACACGTACTCTATTGCCCAGTCGTCTGATAGCCTCTCATTCAATTTCGAAAAATGTCCTTCCATACAAGCACTCTGATACACACAAGTAGAGCTGTAGCAACATTTCCTTTAGTAGGTCATTTGCTCTTTACTTAATGGTTACTGTACTGTGTAGACTTGTTGCGCAGCATAAATACATGGATGTTACATTTTTGTCATAAGCTTCGTTGTTGTTGTCCAATAGACAAAACAAAGAAAAGCTATGACTTGCAGTAAAGTGTTATGTTCCAATCCTAATGACCACAGCCCACTGTGAAACTAAAACTCACCATTTTTTTTCGGAGAAGTGATTAGTCATTGCTTCACTGCCACACCTACACTTTCTTAGCCATATAACCGGCCTAACCTTAGCTCTAACAAAATTTTGCTTCAGTTTTTTTCTCTCGAATAAACAGAAGAGCTGTGTATCATTGTATTAATAGGAGAATAAGAGTCACACATAGACTCACACACACACACACACACACACACACACACACACACACACACACACACACACACACGTCGCTTCAAATGAAATATGTCTTTCTCTGCTGGATTTATGTTTTTTTTTTGAACTGAACACAGCGAGTGAGGCCCCCGCTGTTGCTGGATTTATGTTAACATTGACTGTCATGTTTCACATTTTGGACGTTTTTAATTTTCTATGGAACCTCACATCTTGATTTCAGGTTTCTTTAGTGTGGGCAGCACTTCCTGCTGGTGTCAAATTTGATCCATCAGATTTAGAACTCCTTCAGCATTTACAAGGAAAATCCAGCCTGCTGAATTCTAATTCCCGTGCAGTTATTGATGAATTTATACCTACTATAGAAAATATGGAGGGAATTTGCTATACACATCCCCAAAATCTCCCAGGTATATGATTCTTACTTTTGAATTGATTCATACCTTTTGAGCTAATATTTCTCATATTGTTTCGTAGTTGTCTTAACTTGATCAATTTGTGTTTTTCTTTTGTTCTGGTAGGTGCAAAGATGGATGGTAGCAGCATCCATTTCTTTCATAGAGTATCAAACGCATATGGTTGTGGTAAACGCAAGCGTCGCAAGATTAGTGGCGACGATGATGTTTCTGATGAGCACATCAGATGGCATAAGACTGGAGATTCCAAAGTCATTTGTGATGAGAATGGTTCCAAGATAGGCTGGAAGAAGATCTTGGTTCTTTATAGTGGTTCTAAGAGAGGTGGTGGTGGCAAGATTGATAGAAATAATTGGGTGATGCATCAGTATCATCTTGGTTCAGATGAAAATGAAAAGAATGGGGAATTTGTGGTCTCTAAAATATTCTACCAAATGCCGTCAAAGAAAAATGGCAAGTCTGAAACATGTGATGTCGTATTAGAATCTGATGCACAAATCGATCCTAAAACCCTGAAGGCCGATCCTCACCAGCCTCTTCATCCAAATAATGGCTCATGTGTAACCGAGCAGCATACCCCCCTCCAGGTGGACCAGGTAATTCAAATTACCATCTCTGATAGTCTGATTTCTTTATTTGCAGACAATGCAAAGCTTTCCTTTGTGTTTAATTTAGGGATGATGTTCAAAACAGCTCTGTACAAACATTTTTGGTCAGTTTGTGAACATTATGTCATATTGCTTCATTTCTTGTTGCCATTGTGTCAGGGGGGAGAAAATTGTGGCACATCCATTTACCGAGTGAAGGAAGAAGGAGCCGGGTCCCCTGCGCGGTTTGATGGAACGCAAGCTGCCATGGACACGGACCTTCCCGCCTCTGATGAGCGCGTGCAGTCCAGGGATCCCCCGGATCCAGCCCTTGATAAACTCTATGATGAGTTACCTAAGTTAGATCCGCCATGCCTTGGAGCACCTTCAGGTCTCAGCATCTCCTTAGCCGTAAGTCTGTCTCGTGCCTCTAGCTTGTTCGTTTGATGCAGTAAAATCGCGCGGTCACAAGTTTCTTGCCATCAAGGTAAAAGGCCCATGATTTTGTTCTGTTATCTACCACAGGACATGCCCTTGGGGTCACCGGATGGCTTGTGGGGTTGGACGTGGCCGGACATCTGCTGACCCGAAGGAAGAAGAGTTTGAGAATTGGAAGCCCAGGCGCTTCAGAAATGGCGCAATTTTGTGTAGGACTTTGCATTGCAGAGCATGAATCATCACCTCATGAGACGTGTTTGTGTCAACTGTGTAATGTGCAGTGCTTCAGATTCCAGTATCTCATGGGAAATTTTGTACAGTCGTGGTAGTAATAGACTAGTAGTAGTAGTACAAGCAAGAGTGGTTCCCACACAACCTACCCCTGTTAAGCAACTGTTTGTTAGCCATGGTCATGTTGTTGTGTAATGCTGTGATGTGTGGCTACACTCGCTCATGTTTGTCCAGCTCGGGCGGACGGTCCGCCGGCTAACTTTCAAATCAAGACAAAAACTTTGAATTTCTGTGTTGCAGTTCTTTTGAACTGCGGACAGTCCGCTCCTTGTGAGGCAGACAATCCGCCCTTGCTTTAACGGTCGACTCTGACATAGTTTGACTTTTAAACTAGCCGTTGGTTTGAACGGTGGACGGTCCGCGAGTACCCTGTTTTGACGCATTTCAATACAACGGCCAACTACGGGGGAATGAGGTATAAATACTTGAACCCTGGCCGCGTAAACTTCCAATGGAAGGTAGTGTAACGAAACAACAAGCTAAATTGTCTGTTTTTCATGTATAATAAATCATGTGCCACATCAGTAAATTTGTTGATTCGACAAGGTCATCATTAAAAAAGATAAACTAATTTTGCTTATCTGTTTTCCGGCCACAACCAGCTTTAGCTGGTTTATTCTATCTTTTCTCTCACACATAATACTATTCAAACAGCCAAAACCAGTCACAATTAGCTAACTTTTCTACCAGAGAACAGGCTGAACTTTACCCGCTGAAACTGCCTAAAGATTCTTCACGTTTCCTATCCGCTCTACCCGTACAGAAAGGCTGACAGCTGCAGATTGATGATGATGAAGTCCGCTAGGTACCATTGCTTTATTTTCTTTCAAATTATTTTGTTGCAGAAGCTCATGACTCCGTTGCTGCTTTAGTTCCATTTTCGCTAATTGGAGCTACATTCGCTAATTGCTCAAGTCCATCTGCATTTATGCTGTTCATCATGTTATGGAAAGCGACAAATGACGAAACCTTGTGGTATGACACTTAAAGTTCTCCTCATGATTCTTTTGGTTAATATAAAAAGGAAAAAGCTAAAGTTTATCCAAGCAAAATAGAGCTCCTCACCACCAAAATCTTGTGCAGCCCGATTTTTCTCCGGCTCCGACCAAATTCCGGCAAGATTAGAGTTTTGGGGTTAGGGGTTGCCGGGAGTGGGAGCTCACTCGAGGACCTAGAGGAAGGCCGTTGGTGACACGCTATCCCGACGGAGATGGTGGCGGGGCAATGGTGGAGGGTGGCTGGGTAGTGCAGAGGAGGGGGGGGGGGGCGAGGGGGAGGGGGGGAGGGAGAGCGAGAGAGGACGACAACGGTAGAAGAGAGCGGTAGGAGAGGCAGCAAGGCGACCGCCACGGGCGGGTTAGGGCCTCGCTGGGCCCCACACCTATAGCGGCTGACAGCTGGCTTGGGGCTCCAGCAAGGCCCTAACCCACCCACGGTGGAAGGTGGTGGCACGAGGGGCGGCGGGCGGGGGCAGCCCAGAAAAGGTAGAAGATGAAATGAGGTTGAGAAATTTGAGTGAAAAGGGCCTCTAATTTATCCAAATGAGCTTTAGAAAAAAAACAAGATTATATATTCATAGACGGCAATAAAAAGAAGCCAAGACTAATAATTGATAAAATTTCATAAAAAATAATTGATGAAAACGGATCAAATCGACCGTGCAACGTAGTGTGGTTGCACACAGCCGAGTAAGTGGCAGATATTTGTAATGAAATAACTAATAGAGAAAAATTCAAGATTATACTGACCTAGTGTGTGGTTTGTCAACCTTTTCAGGATAAGGCTTCCGGACGGATGTGTGTGCATACATCTCTAAAGGTTGGCAACCTGCATTCATCCATCTCTTAAAAATATTGCATAATATTCCATTAAAAAAAAGTATTGATGGGCCTAAAACAGGCTCTACTTTACTGATGATGATGTCTGTCGTGGGGGCTTTTGGGGCACTCGAAGTCGGGCCCTGGTTTCTCTACTATGTAGTAATTCCTATTTCTCCAATGGAATTTATAGATGTGAAGTTCTTTGTTTTTCTTTTTTTGGAACTAAGTGTGGAATCTTCTTAATCTTAAATGCATTCCCGTACTATTTTGTTGTTGTTTTGTGTTATTAAAATTCCATTATCGAGGTAGATTTCTTTCCTCTTAAACTGATATACGTGAAAGCATTGCTGAGAAACAAAATAGAAAATCACAGGACCTTTTATAATAACAAATAAGATATTATAAATAAAAGGTATACGTGCTATGGCAACAATCACGTAATACAATGGGAAATTAAAATTCAAATAAACAATAAAACTATTCAAAACCTATCGTGAAAACAAATGTTGTTAACCTGCATATACATATAACAAAACAAACAAGCTAGTTCAACGTAGATGAATGAACAAACTGCTATCAAACAGTGGTCAAATAGTTACGAAGACATGAGAAATATTCTGGCTGTTTGCTGCAACCACTCTCCGTCAGCAGCAGCAGCAGCAGCATACTGCCGCGCCTCGGATCGGATGGACGCGAGGCGAGCAAATCGCGGGCCGTATCGGGAAGAGACCCCGCTCGCGCCGTCCGCCGTCCGCCGGCCCAGCCTCGTCGCGACGTTTACGTTTAACTACTGCACGGCGGCGCCGACGACCGCGCACAGAATCGAATCAAAGGGGACGGCGGATTCTGAAGAACAAGGATGCAGCTAATAGCTAATTACTCGATAGCTTAATTCTTTCTAATTACTGATAACTTGATGATGCTCACAGTCACAGTCCAAGGACAGGACAGGACCATCCATGGCAGAAGATCCCATTCCCATCCCACCGTCTCCCTCTCACTCCCTCAACTCGCCCCGTCAAAGGCCTCTCTTCTTTTCTTCCTCCTTGGCGGGGGTGGCAGTGGCAGCAGCTACACTGCCATTGCCCATTGCCGAATTAACGATTCAAACACTACTCCAGTACATGTCTTGACAATGCGAAAGCGAGAGATGTGCGTTGCCGTGCTTCTGTCAGATACTCAGATTCCTACTGCTGCACCACCTGCTGCTATCGGCTATCCCATGCAAGTAATTCCTGCCAGGTTACCACCTGCTGCACCACTGAACAACAGATAGCCCAAATGGAGGAAAGAAAAGATTTTCCACCAAGGGGCTCTGCCATTCAATGACACATGCATGCATGGGCACATGGCTACCGAACTACTCCCTCTGTCCCTCTTTATTGTCGCCAGACAGAAAAACGGAACCCAATGCCAATAGTAAAAGACTAAAACACCCATACCTTTCTCTCTCTAATGGTCCAACTTGTCACTAGTCTTCCCCCTCCATCCCCATCTTTCTCAGCAGCAGCCATGGCCCCGCAGCTCGTCATCGCTTGCCGGTGCCCGCAGCCGCTCTAGCGGATCCCTCTGCCGCAGCAGCTCGACGGAGCCCGACCCAGCTCGTGCCGCCCCGTGGAGCTCCTCGAGGCCGATTCGCGGCAAGCCTGACCTCACCACGCGCCCACTTCCGGCTGCCTGCTCGTCCGCTTGCCTGCCATGAAGTGCAAGCACAGGCTTTCGGCACGAGGGGCTGCTTGGCTTGCACGGAGGGCAGAGGGCGGCCGGTCGACGCGGTCCTCCGCGGCAGGGGCACTCCGTCGGCAGAGGGCGGTGCAGAGGAGGGCGGCCGCTGGGGTCGGGGATGAGGACAGGGATGCCTGGCGGAGGAGGCGGCCGCTGGGATAGGGCCGGGACACGGGCGGAGGAAAGGCGGCCGGCGCGTGAGCCGTCGTCGGGGACGGGGCCGAGGACGTCGGGCGGAGGAGAGCCAGCCGGCGCGTGTGGCCTCGCCGGAGGAGTGGTTGGAGGCCGAGAGGAGGTGGATCTGGCGAGATGGAATCCGTCTCCACCAATGCAGGCCGTACAGGCCGATTTGCATCCGTGGATGCAGCCTTGCAGGACACCAATCAAACAAGGGCTGCACTATGGAAGGCAGCATAGGGGGTTATGCACCCAACCAATCACCCCATAACAAATTAACAAAACAAATAGCCTAGTAGTTCGTTCAATACTTGTAGATGAATAAATAAGCTGCTATCAAATAGTAGTGTCAAAAAAGAGCACCAGTCTCCTTCTCCCGTCTTTTTTATTTTCTAGCCTTTTTCGTAAAACAAGTTCATAAATGGACCTTTGACGGAAAGATTTGCAAAAATGGACCCTGACCTCGGCGTCAAAGATCACGGCGCCGAGGTAACACGTCTCGGCGCCATGACCTTTGGCGCCAAGGTCCATCCCCGTGACGTCACGTTTGGCAGACGTGGCGCTGACATGGCGTGTGGAGCTCGGCGCCGTAGTTTACGGCGTCGAGCTCGGCGCCATAGCCTTTGGCGCCGAGCCATGTAGCCTTTGACACCACAATAGATGGATGCGAATTTTTTTTCTGATCACAAAACATATATAATTTGTCAAAATCGGAGTTCGTATGTGAAAATTACGACTGTTTGAAAAATATTTCGCTAGTTTGCAGTCCATTCTTTAAATAGTCATCATTTTCACATACGAACTCCGATTTGAACAAATTATATATGTTTTTTGATCAGAAAAAATTTTGCATCCATCCGTGTTGGTGCCAAAGGCCACGGAGCTCGGCGCCAAAGGCTACGGCGCCGAGCTCGGCGCCGTAAACTACGGCGCCGAGCTCCAGACGCCATGCCAGCGTCACGGGGATGGACCTCGACACCAAAGGTCATGGCGCCGAGACGTGTTACCTCGGCGCCATGATCTTTGACGCCGAGATCAGGATCCATTTTTGCAAATCTTTCTGTCAAGGGTCCATTTGTGAACTTTTTTCACAAAAGACGCCGCAGAACAAAAAAGACGGTCTCCTTACACGTACGAAGATATAATGAGAAATTCAACGATTCAAACTGATCTACTCTCCATCTTGACAATTGCACATGCTCAAAAGAGAGGTGCGTTGCATGCCGTGCTTCTGCCAGATTCCTTCTGCTGCACACCGCGCGCCTGCACTCCGTCCTGCCACTGAACAACAGATAGCCCAACAGAGGAAATAGAGATTTTCCCACTGCCGGCCGGGCCGGGGGCCTCTGCCACCCATCGCACAAGCGTCAAGGCATGGCACCGCTTGGGAAAGGGTCATCACCAGGTCCGTCTGCATTTGCATGTGTGCACTGGAAGCTATTACCTGGCTGCTGGGGCTGGTCGGCGGCCGGACAGCAGATCACTATTACTACTGATAACCGCGTCTGCTGGGGAGAAGAGACTGGAGAGTGGAGAGGGCCGGCATCGATCTGCGAACACGAGCTCGGGCCGCGGACGAGCCACCGGCCGGCGGCCGCCCCGGACGGACGGCAAGTCGCGGCCTCGCGGGCTTCGGAGCTAAAGGCGCGGCCGCCGGCGTCGTCGTCCTCTCCAATGGCTGGCTCGCGTGCACCGGACTTGCGAGGCGCTGCGGGGCTCGCCGGCGGCGGAGAAGCTCGGCAAGGTGGTGCAGTCATCCGCCGCCCTCGAACAGTGAGTTCGAAGCCCGCCTTGTGCCGTCTCCATCTTACTATGTTTTGAGTGTGGATTTTTTGCGCATAGGGCTAGTTGCCCACCCGACGATCCAGCCGTCCCTTTGGCACAGTGCGTCGGGATCCGTGAAAATGTTTTGGGTAATCACTAACCTACGCCGAGCAATTACGTAGCTAGGGAACTCGTACGTGCACCTTCAATTTGAAACTTTGTGGCAGCTTTCCATCTGCTCTTTTGCTCTGCACGGCGCACTAGAAGATTTGCAGCAACTGTTCCGACTTGCAGCAACTGTTCCATGCACGTAGTACGTGATATGTGCGCACTGAGGCCTGTCAAAAGCTGAGGCCATATGTGCCAAGGTTTTGACTTTTGAGCTCCGGAAATTCTAATCACTTCTCATTATTGCTTGCAGTACATACATCTGCCTAAAAAGTTTGTATTTTGTACTTTTGGTGTTGTTCTGGGATGCATGTTTAATACGTGCTATGTCAACGTAATTTGTATGAGTGATTATGTGGACGTCACCTAAGCATGTGCATCCATCACCCTGGGTCAGTTTGCACATGCTTCGAAATCAGGAAATGGGAAGGTATGAGTAAATATAATATTTACATATTTTGTCACCAGAAACAAGGAATGATATCTGCTTCTTCAGTTGCACGGAGCCAAATTTTACATTTTGGTTTCCTTCAAACATGCGTTGGTTTGAGTATCTAAGCATGATTGCTAATGATCCCACACAACGCTCAACATGTTCAATACATGAGGCATGGTTCGATGAGGTGGGTAAAGAGTAAACTGCCAAAACACTTCCCGGGCCAAATTAAAGGGACACAACCATAACGGACTTAGTTATTGTTCCGATCCAGACAGACCAAGGTCCTTGTTAATATTTCATGCCAGCGTGTTATAAGGTGGTTATCGTTAGTTTGCAAAATGTCACATCAGTGGCCAGGTGCTGAGTGCGCAACGCACTAACAATAGTGCCTACGGTGACTTGCCCACTACCTTCTGTAAAGTTTTGCATGCACCCCCTACTTGTGCGCAAGGTGCCTACTCCTTGCACCTTTGTTAAGTACGTAACACCAGCTAAACAAATTCGTTCATGTTCAGCCTTTCCACGTGTCAAGCGTCGGCACCGTGTGCATCTACCCCTATGCACACAAGTATTTATCGCTATGTTTTAGACCTTGTTGTTTGGATACTAGTGAATTGAAGTAAATGGGAGGAATTTGAGAGGAAATTAGTTCTCTCCAATCCTCTTCTATCCAAACAAACATGAGACATATCCCATTGATTAATTTTAAAGGGGTCTGAATGGGCTGAATGGGGATGGGGTTGCATGAGACCTTTTATCTTTCCCTTCTTTCATCTTTTTCTCTTTTTCTTCCTCTTTTTTCGCCTGTTCCTAATTCTAAAGGGGCTCCATAATTAATTTTAGAACTTGTTGTTTGGATACTAGTAAATTGAAGTGGAATGGGAGTGATTTCAGAGTAAATTAGTTCATTTTATACTCAACCCCCTTTATTTCTCTACAATCCTCTTCTATCAAAACAAACATGAGAGAGGACCCATTAATTTTAAAGTGGGGCTTGATGGGCTGAATGGGGGTGGTGGTTGCAGCCTAGCTTCCGAGTACATGGATGGTTCTTTAGACTAGAAGTAACCCGCCGTCAATTACGCCAAATGGTCATGGTTTACACAAGTTGGAACAACATGTAAGTATAATCTCTATGTTTCGTGAATTTCTGATACTAATATGCTTGGTTTTAGCATTCATATTTTACATCATTGGAAAGTCCTATGGGTTAAGTTTCTAACATAATAAACGGTGCATTTTTTGAACTTTCGAGTAAAGAGTTATGATCATTTTAATGAAAAATGTACAGGCTGCCAGAAAGCTGCGTGAAAGTCCAAAACTTTTTAACTGCTTAAAATCTCTTCGTTTACGAAGAGTCATATATATCTTAGAGTATGAGAATGATAATAAGGGAGTCATTTTCTATGCAGTACTTTAGATTTGAGCGATGTGTCTTGTTAGTTCTTGACACTACAGTAGCACAATTTGGACGGTGAAATGGTGTCCAATTAACTAATTTTTTGATTGCGTGATGTATGCAAGCAAAGGGGACAGAATACGCACATTCTGTACTAATGTTTCATGTGCACAATAATAACTGATGACGAGAAATTTGATAATAATGTGGCACTATTGTTGTTGTAGAGATTTTAAGTAAAACTCCCTGTACTCATTACAGTTTGATTATAATGGTAATGTCATGAAATTTTTATGACCGTTTGCATTAAATGCATGTTCTATCCTAATATGAATGGAGTTGTTTCTCCTTGCAGTTGGTGGGCTATGACAGGTTGGACAATTGCTCAGGCAATCCGAAACCCAACTCTGAATTGCCAACTTGGTGGACCGGAAGCATTAATCCAACACTCCAAACTCCAAAATCACATTACTACCGACGATGTAAGTCTGGCCAACTATTTAGTTACGACAGCTTGCTTAGTTATATACGTGATAATATGTAGCTTTTAATTTTATCATTTGTGCATCATTTGAGCTAATACATGGTTCGAGTAAGTGCTTAGACATATAGTAGGCTGAAATAAAAGTTGTTTGCAATATTTTATAACTTCGGAGGCTGTTTTGAATATCACCTAAAACAGCCCTAAAGGAGCCCGAGCAACTCTTATCCTATGTGACTTGCTCTTGTTCTTTAAAAGGCAGAAAGATCTATGGTTTGAGAGGAGAGGTTGAGGTCTTTTGATATGCTAAATTCACAGGTGTTCACAGGGTTAAGTGTGCGTACGTGTATGTAAGCGTCTTCATTGTTTTAGAAAAATGGTTTTACCTTTGTCTGCAACCGAAGAACGTTCAATCAGGAATCCATATGTGAACATGATGTTGCCTTCCTTATCAAAGAAGAGATTGGATAGTACAGGTTGGCCTTCCACACGCCTAGCTATATCAGTCACGCGGGCTAGACTCCTTTTGTCCTTCTTTGAGTAGATTTCTAGTTGTTCTCCAATTCTTGTGTTTTTGGTCGTTTTTCTTTTTCCAGATGGTAGCGAGTCGGCAGTAGTGGTTTATAGTTGCTTGTATGCTTGGTTGTTGCTCTCTCTCTTCTTTCTAATATAAAAATTCGGCAAAACTCTTGCCGTCCGATCAAAAAAACAGTATAAGTGTTTCTTAAGTAATTTCTCATCTCCAATACTTTTTTTTAATCCAGGTACCTATAGGGTGGCCAGGGTTCCCTGCTGGCACTCGGTTTGATCCTACGGATATTGAACTTATTCAACATTTGGAAGAAAAGATTGGCATAACAAACTCGATGCCCCATCCGTTCATCAATGCATTTATTCCGTCTTTAGAAGAGGCAGAAGGAATATGCTCCAAACATCCATTAAATCTCCCAGGTGCGTGCATAACTATTGATTCGTTCAAAGGCCATCTGAAATTGATTAGCTCATGCCTTGTACCGTACCAATAATAGCAATTAGATTTTCTTTGACTTCATCGTACCTCGTGTGTAATTTGGTAGGTATAAGGATGGATGGGAGCAAACACTATTTCTTTCACAAAATTCTAGATGCCACTGGTGGCCGCAAGCGGCGGAAGATCAGCAAGGAGAGTGATCATTTTTTGGGGAATAAGGAGAATGATTATTGGTGGCACCAGACTGGAAAGGCCCAAAAATTCGGACATGATGATGATGAAAATCGGATTCGAGGCTGGAAGAAGATCTTTGTGCTTAAGAAAGGACAAATCACTGCTGATTGGACAATACATCAATATCACCTCGGTGAAAATCCTAAGGAGGGTGAGCTTGTGCTCTCTAAAATATTTTACAGTGGATTGCCGCCAAAACGTTCCTCTCCTCCTCTCCCTGACAACCACATCCTGCAGGATCATCAGGTTATTAACCGGCAACTTAAACTTGTCACCTATTCACTATAGCTGTATCAAAAATAAGATTAATAACGGCTGATGCAAAAGCATTAATTTTGCCTAAAATTAGTTATCGTAAACCCTAATAATTTGATTACGGATGCATGGTCTGTCCTAAACTTTTTTGCTTGCAGGATGAAGCTGAAATGAGTGGACAGAACGATGTGGCGGATGCACTCCAGGGTGTCAACAGATTTCGCGCCCTGATTGCAGCACCAGCAACAGATCATGCTAATTTACCGGTAAGCCTACATGCTGTCATTGGATGCATGCAAGTTTAATTTAACTCTTGCCTGAACCTCTTCCTAAAATTGCCACACATTGCTGGAGGAGGAACAACAGCAAACTAATGAACTCACTGCATGGCACTGGCAGCATGCTGGAGTTTCAGTAGCCGAAGAGCACTTGGTCGTCCCCTACGAGGAGGTTGTCCCCCAGGATCCTGCAGAACCGGCAGTGCCCCTGGACTGGTGGTCGTCCTCCATGGACGTGCTTCCAGTTCCTGGGACGTCGTCTCCTGATCTGCATGCGCATCTGCCATTATCTGGAACGCATGATCTTGGTAGCAGTCAACTCGTAAGTGGTCGACACCATCTCAACCTTACTTTTCGGCTTTTCTTCGTCTAATGCACACAGTAAAATATAGGACCAAATGCTCACGAGCTTCATTATGATCGAGCTCGAGCTGACCAAATTACCAAAATGCTCATGGTGAGTGTGCTGTGTCTCCATGTATCATGCTGTGATGACAGGAGGTGCAGCTCGGATCGCGTGAAGGCCTTGAGAGCTTGCTGGACTACTACTACTAGCTGAGAGACGGCCAAGAACCTTGAGGTGGGGAAGCCACCGTGGCGCTGCAGGGAAGAGACTATTTTGACTGATCACTGATCGTTGACTTGGTAGTAGCTTTCTAGCTAGCATAGCTTTTGTGGACCGTGGTGTGTGAATAGAATCACCTCATGAGGAATGTGTTCTTTTGCAGACTTTAGTTTGCAGCGCGAAAAGCTGCAAATTACAATCTCATGAGGCATTTTGTTTGTATATATATATATAATTATATATACTCGGTAGTAGCTTCTTGTCACTTGTGTGCCTTCTTGTTTACCGTACGTGGCTCGCCGCTCATCACCTGCAGCTGGAGGAGGCCGGCCTGATTAAACAGATGGACTGAATTCTACGTATTAATTTGTTGCCCGGCCGGTCGGGCTGGAGACGAGGCCCTTCGCGACAACGATCTGACGGTCGCCGGAGCATGGGCGGCGCGGCTGCGTTTGCTCGTCGGGGCAAGGGGTCGACGCGCACGCAACTCCAGAAAAAGCGGTGGGCGCCCACTGCAGCTACAGGTCTTGGCGTTCTCAGGATGACCCAGCAGGTCAATGCATGCCGGACGCCCCCAGTCGTAGCAGCACTAGGCAAGGAGTTGCTTATTACGGTCGGTCGTTGAGCGACGACTGCGCGGCTGCTTGCCAACGCGGGGGCACACTACTGTTGAAAGAAAGAAAGAAAAAAAGCATGTCCCCTCTCACCCTCTGGTGTTGTCTCCGTGTTGTGCTTCTTAGCGAGGAACCGAGGGGTGCCAAGCTAACCTAAATTTTAACTATGGTCAATTTCATCTACTATTCGGTTAGGTGCTAAAATTTGCTTTGGTAGCCTTAACCTTATGCCATCTTAGTTAACTTTTGTGGTCAAAGTTAACCAAATTTTCTAGCCACCGATTAGATAGCTATAAAATTTGACGACATCAGATTGCTGGCTAGAATTGTAGCGGTATTTCTCAAACAGAAACATGAGAGCCGAACGGAACACCGCGGGCCAGCCGAAGTTCATTGTCCGAACGAGCAAATAAGGACCTACAATACTGGGCCGGTATGGGCCGAGCCGGCCCATTAACACTCACCAGTCGTCGTCATCATCGTCACGTCGCGCAACCGAGCCACGCCGCTTGCAAGCGATCGAACACATCCGGCGGCGTGCGAGCGTGCGCGGCGTCCGGCCCGGCTGCCTTTGACTTCGCACGGCACGCCTCCACCTCCGCCTCCATGGCGCCGCCCACCGCCCCCGCCGCCGTGGCGGCGGCCGCCCGCGCGGCGCCGACGCCGGCCGCGGCGCTCGCGCTCTTCAAGTCCGCGCTGTCCGCGGACCGGGCGCTCTGCCCGCTCGCCGTGCTCCCGCACCTCGCCGCGTCCCCGTCGCTGCCGCACCTCCTCCTCACCGCCTCCGCCGCGGCGCGGCCCCACGCCACCTCGCTCCGCCTCTACGGCCGCCTCAAGTCGCTCTCCGTCCCCATCCCCGTCGCCTCGCTCCACCCGCTGCTCTCCTCCCTCCCCTCCGCCCCGGCCTTCGCGCTCTTCGCCGACATCTACCGCCTCCGCCTCCCGCTCTGCACCACCACCTTCAACATCATGCTCCGACACCTCTGCGCCACGGGGAAGCCCGCCCGCGCGCTCGAGCTGCTCCGCCAGATGCCCAGCCCCAACGCCGTCACCTACAACACCGTCATCGCCGGGTTCTGCGCGCGCGGCCGCGTCCAGGCGGCGCTGGAGGTCATGCGCGAGATGCGGGACCGCGGCGGCATCGCCCCCGACAAGTACACCTACGCCACGGTGATCTCTGGGTGGTGCAAGATCGGCCGTATCGAGGACGCAACCAAGGTGTTCGACGAAATGCTGACCGAGGGAAAAGTGGAGCCAACTGCAGTCATGTACAACGCATTGATGGGAGGCTTCTGTGACAGGGGCAAACTGGATGTTGCGCTGCAATACCGGGAGGATATGGTACAGAGGGGGGTTGCCATGACGGTTGCGACGTACAATTTACTTGTGCACGAGTTTTCATGGCTGGGCGTTCATCAGATGCTCATTCAGTGCTTGAGGAGATGGAGAGTAATGGTCTTCCCCAGATGTGTTCACTTATAACATATTAATCAACGGATATTGCAAAGAGGGTAATGACAAGAAAGCATTGGAGGTGTTTGAAGGGATGTCTCGGCAAGGGGTGCGTGCGACCGCGGTGACCTACACATCATTGATATATGCATTGTCCCGGAAAGGGGAAGTTCAGGTGATAGATAGGTTGTTTAGCGAGGCTGTGAGGAAGGGCATCAGGCCTGACATTGTCATGTACAATGCTCTGATCAATAGCCACTGCACAGGCGGAGATATGGACAGGGCATTTGAGATCATGGCAGAGATGGAGAAGAAGAGGATCACCCCAGATGATGTGACATACAACACGCTGATGAGGGGATTGTGCTTGCTAGGCCGTCTTGATGAAGCGCGCGGGATCATTGATAAGATGACAAAGAAGGGTATCCAGCCAGACCTCGTCAGCTACAACACACTGATCAGCGGTTACAGCATGAAGGGTGACATTAAGGATGCTTTGAGGGTCAGGGACGAGATGATGAAAAAGGGGTTCAACCCAACACTTATGACATACAATGCGCTGATACAGGGGCTGTGCAAGAATGGCCAGGGAGATGATGCCGAGAACCTGATGAAAGAGATGGTGGAGAAGGGCATCACCCCTGATGACAGCACGTACATCTCACTGATTGAGGGACTTACCACTGAAGATGAGCGAACGGCTGCAGCGGATGCTGCAGAAGCTCGAGCTTGATAGGAGCCATAAGCTCATCTATTCGAAGTGCACCAAAGGCTTTCTTGCTCTAACCTGCGCTTTTGTGCAATAGCAGTATGAACAGAAGCACAAATTGTCCATTTCAAGATTATCAGCGTTGGCAATACCGCAATAAGGGCCAGGTGACAGTAGCATTTCTTTGCATGAACAGCCCTTAACAGAACTTTAGCCAGGCAATGGTTCATCTGAGAAGAAGTCCTGTAACATTTAAAGATGGTGTGTGTCTGTGTGTGTGGGGGGGGGGGGGGGGGGGGGGGGGGGCATCCTTGATACTTTGAAGCCTTCAAACAACAGTAAGTGAAGGCTGGACCTTTATGTCTGATTATATTACAAATGAACTTATTTATATGTTATGATTATCACATAGCCATATCCTTTATTCAGATTTTTCTATATCAATCTAATATAAGGAACTTAGCCATCTGTGGCTTGCCACTAACCAATTTTGAGTAAAGTTCGTCCCAGTGACCTGTCCTGTCCAAAAACTAGCGGCCAAAGTAATTGTACTCAACCCCCTTCATTTTACAGTCATTGACAGCATCACGTATTCACATTGCCTGCATTTTTTGTTGGTGCTAACCCTTTCAACTGTTTTTGGTACAAACTGAAGAACCAGAATAAAAGGTTCTATATAGAATTGTGTTCTTCTGATTTATGTAGGCCTTGCCTTGCTGGCGTCTAGTTGGCTGTGGCTTGGGATGCTTCTGCATTCATGCTGGTTTGGACATTTCATTGTCATAGCTTAGAACTGAAACCTTAGTTTTAGCCTTTTAGGTCATGCTTAGGACTGCATTGCTAAGTACTCGCATGCCTATACGGTCCAGGGCTAAAACCGTAACTAAATGAATAACTGGGTATGAACAAAAGGAATTTGTGCCTGTACTGAACCTGTGATCTGTGAACCATGTACTGCACGCAATTGGTGAGAGATTTTGTTTCCCTGTTTTTCAAGAATCTAAGCAGCTAAGAGAAGATGCTGGAATCGTCCACGGAAAACGCCTGGTCATGTCATAGTCTACTTTAGCACTAACTGGAAATCATGGCGAGATTTTTCAAAAGGGTGCCTATCCAGACAAGCATCGGTCACCATGCGATGGTGTGCTTAGACATGACCTATCCTTGGAGAGAAATGAGGGGAAGCTAGGCTTGGTGGCCAAAGGGGCGACCTGGGTGTCCACATCTACTACTGTTAGCTGGTCAAAATTTTAGGCTGGGATCACATCATGCTGATACATTTACCAATTCTAATTCTATTGCCTCTTTAATTAATCTCCAGTCGCTACCTAAGATACTCAGATGTATGCTCGTTCTTGGCCTTGTAAAAACCGCCTCGCTTATGGAACATCGGCTCATTGTGACATGTCTTTCTTGTTTCCGCCGTGGTGGTGCTTTTATCTGCTTATGCATTTGGTATAGCCGGTGACAGCGCTGGTGTACGCTACGCACTATATATCGTGTCTCTTGCTACTGCACGGATTTGTCAGTGCAGCTGCAAGCAGAACTGGAAGCGGAATCAAACATGGAGGCGCCGGTCACCGACGTGGAGAAGCAGCAGCCGTTGCTGCCGGTGAAGGCAGCCGAGAAGGAGGCATCGCCCGGAGACTCCTGCGGCTGCGAGGCTTTCCCGCGATCCTCGCCCACGGCGTCGCGGACGCTGGCGCTGGTGGTCCTGGTGGCCGGCGTCGCCTTCGCCGCGCACATGGCGGTGCGCGAGGAGCACGTGCTCCTGGCCGTCTTCGCGTCGCAGCTCGCCAGCTTCTGCGTGTTCACGTCGCTGCTGGCTCTGTGCGCGCTCCCGGAGCGCGGCAGCGGGCGCCGCGCGAGGTGGGCGGCGAGGGCGGGCGCGCAGGTGCTGCAGTGGTCGCTCGCCATGGCGGTGCCCGCGAGCATGGCGTGCTGGGTGGTCCAGAGCGCGCCGATCGCCGTCGGGGCCGCGCTGTTGGGGCTCGCCCTGGCCGTCGTCCTCGCCTGCTACGCCGAGCTCGTGCGCGCCCTGTGGCCTGTGCAGGGACCTCGCTGACAGCAGAGTGCTGACGCCGAGGGCCTCTTCTGAATTTTGGCGCATATAGCATGTTTGCGATTGGCCCTATGGGGCTTGTCTAAGCTGAAGAAGGATTATGATCTCGCCAAAAAAAAATTCCGAAAACACGAACCCACACGAGAGATAAAAGTATAAAACGGCACATGTACGTACGCAGTTTCGGAGAAAGATATTCGTGGCTAATTAAAGAGGGCACAATTGTATTGCTGTTCTTATTGTTCAGGCAATGAGACAGTGATGGCCATCAGCCAAGCTGAAACGGTGTCACTGGTTTATGTCAGTGGAAGTTCATTTGATTGATTTGAATCCATGACTGGCATTTCCTGACTCCTCAGTGCACGCCTGAAACCACCATGGTGCGACCCATCAACATAGCAGTCGATCAGATGCTAGCCAGGGTCTCCTCGTAGCTTAGCCCCAACCCCAAGGCTCTTACGCTTTGCCCTTTGGCACGTTATCACCTGGCCGGCCGAAAGAAGAGGTCTGTCCAGATCACTCCCATCCAGTGACAGGCCGTCCACTAACGTCCTATGCCAAGACATGACCAATCCTTGGGAGGAAAAAGGATTTGTAGAATCAAAGGCTTGATTGATGCTATGGCCTATGGGTGCTAGATGCCATGATAGCGATGAGATGAGCAGCAAGGCAAGAAGCCAAACGTGTAGGCGGCCTTGAGAAAGATGCTTGTCCATGCTGATCAGCTCTTCTTCTTCTTCCCTTTCCCCGCTGGAGATCATGGCACTCACGACTTGCAGAGAGAAGCTGTTGTTGTCCAGCACTCGATTTCCCATCAAGCCATGATTCCGTGCGTTCGTGTGCGTGTACGTGTCTGTGCTTCGTCTGCTACACATGTTGACATGTACAACTTCTCTTTTTCCTAGCGTTGCTCCATTCCCTCCTTTCTGTAAAGTTGGTACTGGTAATCATACGCCGGCATGTAGTGGGATTAGAGCTCATGAACAATGATGCCGGCGCCTCCAGGAAGGGGGTTAAGGTAGGTGCAGGTGCCGGTGCAAAGCGAAAGAATCACTCGATGTGTTCGCCAAAGAAACGGGGCATCATTTGCCAATGGTTGGCCCCTGAATGACTGGCAATCCAAAAGCTGTTCTTCCGAGACACATTTTCCATGGGTGGGAAACAGGAAAAAATTAAAGTGCTAGTACTAGTCTACGTACTCCGTAGCGGTTTTGATCCATGGCCGCCATTCTGCCCCCGCGCCGCCCTTCTTCTGGCCCGTAGGAAGTGGCGCCGCCGCTGCCGGTCTGCCGTTCGCGTACCTGAATTTCTGAACATGATGGGAACACATCGATGCCTTGCATGAACGTTCAATTTTTTTTTTTACATATTTATTTTGTTGATTTTACTACTCTATATTCAAACTCGGTGTATTTTTTTTCCAATCGAAACTAAACATGGCAAGTATACTCATTTTTTTTTCTTTTTTTCAAGGAAAAATAGATGTAAGAGTCCCAAGCAGGAAGGAACCATCATCAGTGTTTTTAGTTTGCCGTATCAAACTTACAGCGTTCCTTTTCACCTTTTTGTACACATTCTGCCAATGGCCGGAATCCAGTTTGCCACCACGCCGGCCGCGTTGCTCTGGCGCAGGTCTCTCAATGCCTCTCGCTCGCAGCGATGGACCTGCTCGACGGCCACAGCCTGCTGAACATCCGCTTGGGCTTCGCAGCCGGGATCGCGGTCGCGCAGAGCGCCCTGACGCGCGACGACGCGCTCCGGACAAGCCCCGGGCGCGCCCTGTGCACGAACGCCCCGTCATCGGCGTCGTCGTCCTCGTCCTCCTCCAGCTTCATCCTCAGGGTCGAGATCCTCGAAGCCGCGCGCTTCAGCCCCTCCACGCTCCAGTCGCCGCCGCCGCCCGGAGCGCCGGCGGCGAGGCCCCGCCGCCTCTGCTCCTCCTTGACGGCGACCTCCTCGCCGCCGTCCTCCGCCTCCCTCCTCGTCTTGGCGAGCAGCGCCTTCACGCCGGCGACGCGGTTGGCCACGGTGGGGCCCGACAGCGCCGCCGCCGCCCGCGCGTTCTCGAAGAAGAGCACCTGCACGACGACCCGGAGCGGCAGCAGCTCGTTCTGGGCGGCGTGCATGGACGCCGCCTCGGAGAGCTTCCGGCAGTTGAGCACCCTGCACAGCTTCTTCCTCGAGCTCTTGTCCATCTCCGGATGCACCTGTCGTCACGTAATTAAACCGAACAGTTAATAAGACATCAAAATCAATCCGGACAGCTTGAACTGAAATGATCCCATTTGGTGTTCCACGTACTCTGAGATACGAGTCGACGGCCCGGTAAAGATCGTCGTGCTCCGGGCGGGCGCAATCCGGCACGGCCTCTGCAATGGCGACGAGCTTCTCCAGCGGCAGGTTGGGATCCTTAGCGACTTCCACCAAGAACCCATCGACCAGCCTCCCGATCCGGACCATGGCGCCATGCGACGCCGCGGCGGACGTGGACCGGCGCGCCCCCTCGAACTCGGAGCTCTCGGCGGAGCGCGACCGCCGGTGGTGCCCGCGCGCGTGCGGCGGGGGGCTCACCTCCGTCATCCCCGCCGCCGCCGCCGCCGCCTGCCGCAGCGCGAGTTCTTCGAGGATGGCCATCACGGCGTCCACGTCGTACAGCGTCTCGGCCCCCGCGCACGACGGTATCAGGAGGTCCCCCACGCCGGCGTCCTCCAGCTGCATCGCCACCCTCCTCGTCAGCTCCGCCTTCGTCGCCGGCGAAGCGCGCAGTACGTTCGCCGCCTTGAGGAGTTTTAACAAGAAGCCGCAGGAGACGGCGTTCCGCTCCGCCGGGAGCAAGCTCGCCATCTTCTCCACGAGCAAGCGGTGGTTCTCGTCGTCGCCGCCGCCGGCAGCTTGCTCCGCCGGCAGGTACCCGTTCGGCAGCCAGCGGCGCGCGTAGAACCTGAGCGCGTCGCCGATGGCTCTCGCCTTGACGGTGCCGGCCGCCTTGACGGCCACCATGACGCGCCAGAAGAGGTCGACGCCGAGCTCGGACACGTCGCGCGCCCACCACGGCGGCGACGACGACAACGAGGAGGAGCACCCGGCCGCGGCGGAGGCGGTGCTGCCGCCGCCGGGGTCGGTGGCGAGGATGGCGACGGCCTCGACGCAGCGGGAGGTGACGCCGAGCTCCTCGCAGGCGGCGGCGTGGCGGTGCGTGGAGCGGAGCACGGCGAGGGCGTCGCGCCAGCGGCGGAGGAGGCAGGAGTCGAGGAACGCGTCCAGCTTGGCGCCGAGGTTGCCACGCTCGGCGGCCTCGGTCATGCCGAGCCGCGCCGCGGCGCAGCGTAGGGGCACGGCGTTGTGCGCGCCGACGGTGACGGAGATGCCGTAGCAGAACTTGGCGCAGGCCTCGAACGCCTCCGCGCCGCCCGGGAAGCCCGGCAGCTCCACGGCGTCGGACTCCGCGCAGAGAGCCTGCAGCAGCAGGCACTTGGAAAGCAGAGGAAACTGCAGCAAATGGAAAAAGGAGAATAACAAACTTGCTCAGAACAGGACATCTAAACAAACCCAAAACAAATCAGTCAGGTGTTCTCACGGATTCATGTCGCTAAACTAACAATTCAACTCGTGGCAGACTGGACAAAGCTGGTAGAAGTCCAGGAGAACACAGTTTGCATGATTGCACCTTACCTTGTGCAGGCGAAACAGGCAGTTATCCACGAAGATTTCCAGGTCGGTGGCCACCTCCGTGTAGACAGACCTGACGGGCCCGGAGGTGAAGAAGGTGTCCGGGCGCGCGCCGAGCTTCATGAGCTTCATGGCGGACAGGGATCGCCAGACGAGACCGGCCGAAGCTGCCGCACGCAAGTCCACCCGCGCGTGCGTGCCTAACTGCTTGGGGAGCCGGACGTGATCGCTGGCGGCTGGGCTATATCATGCGGGCGGACGGACGGAGATGGACAGAGAGGCCTCGGTTGGGGAGGGACGGGACAGGATCCAGACGCCCAGATGGGGACTGCTGGGAACCGCAAGGAAGGGTCCAAGGATCACAGCTAGAGGTGACACCAGTTTTGCAACACGGCCAGCACAGGGGAACTGTTGGCTTATCGGCGCATGCGTGCCAGGAATCCTGATCGGAGATACGGAGGCGTGGCACGTCGCCGCCCGGGGACCAACACGAGTTCAGATGATGGCAAGGGAACAAAGAGCTTTTCCGGCATCAGCTGTGGCTTCGTCGCTCCCGTCAGAGTTTCATTGAGCCCCGAATCAGTTTCACTTTTTTTTTTAAATTAATCAGTTTCACCTTTCACCCAACTGAATTCGAGTGTAAATGTAAAGGGACACTGTACGTGCGCAGTGAACTAGCTGTAGTGTCGACAGGGGTTGGGCCTTTTGCTTCACTGATTTGTTTGTGCAAGTGGCAGTTGATTGTGGACACAATAAGGAAATCAGCTGTGGTCCAGGAGGGAGGGGAAAAGGTGACACCTTCCTTCAGTTGAGGTACATGCATCATTAGCATCAAAAAGTTGTCTGTCACTTGATGAATTCCAGGCTTCGAACAAGTTTAACTATGAACCGATCCCCCTCTTCCCAATTAACAACTGGACCACTGCAGTACTGATCACCCAAAGTTCTTCTTCGTAACTTTCACGAATCCAACAATCTGGATGCAGGCTCTGCCGAACTGCTACAACATTTTACTTTCAGCTTATTGCTAAAACTTGCCATAATGAGCGGTCGGGGTGCAGCGCATCATGCAGCGTCAAGAAATAAGACTTCTTTCATTATAATAACAACTCTGCATCATCTTGTTTCCTCCCTTTTGTTGTCTTGTTGAAGCAACAAAAATTCCCGACCTCAATATCTCAGGTATTGGATCAAGAGCTCTTAATGCAACTTGGGCCACCATCCTACTTGTGGAAAGTTCAAGCTCACGTCCCCATGGCAAAAGAAATGCCGGTGTCCAATTTCAGGTGGTAACTTCAGCCGCACTGCACCGCCACTGGCAGTGAACAAGAACTGGGCAGGCACCGAAGAACCCTGTTGTTAATCTCCCGAGCGTTGGATCATCACGCTCTGTTCGTTTGGCAGGACTGGGCTGAAAAGTCTATTGACTTTAGCTCCTGGGCTGATTCAATAGTGTTTTGTGAGAGAAATAATCTGGAGGGCTTTGCTGATAAACCAAGCGAACAAAGCGTCAGTTTCGACAACAGTTTCGTTGTATTCTGCGGGAAACTGAAGGGTGAGGGCATGATAGCCGCAGGCATCGCCATTTCTTCTCGTGCGAGAGCAGACTCCCAAACCAATTGGAGTAAACCCCGCTGGTTGTATCATCTCTGTTGATTGAGCCCAAGTAGGCCGTTCATGCTCATCTTCACAACGGCCAGTGGAACACCACCTCTGCTTCCTTGTCTTGTCCCTCTCTTTTGCTTCTCAGCTCTAACCTCAAACGTACCCACGTCATCAAGCACGTCAGTTAACCTCACAAAGCCACGGGCCAGCTCGATGTCTGAATTTTTTTTCGAGAGGTCGACGACGTCTGATTTTTTTTCTCTTCCTACGCAGCACGAGCAAGGCCCAGCAAGCCCATCAAGTGCCCCTGCTCCAGCCCACGTGACGCCGGGAGCCGGCCCGGGAGGGAAGGGGAAACCGCGCGGCGCGCATGCGAATTTCGTGCCGTTCGTTGCTGGTGCGATCCCCCCTATCTCCGTCGTGAATCCAAAACGTCCCCGCGGTCGCAACTCGCAACGGGCCAACGGCTTCTCCCGGCCTGCGCGCTCCGCGTCTTTCGTGCATCCGCTAAAGAAAAGAGCTTGTCAGAGAGAGAGAAACGAGTCAATTAACAATTACTACCTCTCCATTCACCAATACATGCAGATAAGAAGTACGGCTGAAAATAGCCTAGATTGATTTGGTAAAAAAGGATGGAGGTAGTACTATCAGTCTATCACATACTCACAGTAACACTAAGAGTGGTTTATCCGTGGTCGTAAAATATTATTTATTGTTTTCATGTCCGTGCACAAAGATAAGACCAAAGGACATGAGGTGGCCCCACAAATCATAGGCACGTCACGGGTGCGGGCCCCGGTGACCCCCTCGAGGAAGCAAGCTCGTGAGATGTATCTCTGCCGTCTTTGCTCCCGAAGAGGGCAGCAGCCGCGCTGACAGCCAATATTTGACATCCTTCCTCTTCCTCGCGAGAAGAACCAATATTATATTCCAGTCCATATCCGTTCGACCCCAACTGACCGGCGGGCCCCACGAGAACCGGGATACGTCCGCCGGCACGAAAACAAGCGTCCTCTGCTCGCCCCCGCGCAAACCTCAAAATCACAAACCCCACCGGCGCACGTCCCAAACAGAAACAGCGATCACAGCCTCTCCCACCGACATGTGGGTCCCGTAGGCCGCCGAGGACCCAGGCGTGATTACGCACAAACGCCCGCGGGAAATTTGCGAGACTTTTCCACCCGTCCTTCTCGTCGAAGCAAACTGAAACTCTGAAACGGAAACGCTCGATAAATGGGGGAGGGGAGCGCGAGGCCCCCTTTTCCTTCCTTCTCCTCTGCATCTCCGCGACTCCGCCCGTAACCCCACAACCCCATCCCCAGTTCCCCACCGCGCCTCCGCCCTCCGATCGATCGCCCAGGGTTTGCTCCGGTCGCGCCGTCGACGAGGCAGCCTCCTCCCCCCGCCGGCGCACGGGTCCGCGGGGGACGGTCGTGCCGCGATGGACGCTTTCGGGTCCGTTCCCATGGGGTACGGCGGCCTCGGGTGGCCGCGCCTCGACTCCAGGAATCTCGTCGTCAAGGTGAGGTTTCCCCCCCGTGCCCTCTCGGTGCGGTTCCTTTCTCGCCTGTTCGATCGGGGATGGAAGGAGGGGAATGCCGTCAGTAGGGTTTGTCGGTTCGTTGTGTGAAGCAGGGTTTTCTTCCCCCGGTTCGGTAGATTGTGCAGTGGTCGTATTGGTTTTTTTTTTTTCGTTTTCGACTAGAGTGTTTTTTAGTTATATGGATCGTAGTGATCTCAAACCCTCGATGGTTAGGGATGAAGGTTTCGTGTTGATAAAAGAGGGCGAGTATTTGCTGATATTGTGATCATTACTGGACTATTTGTCGCAAGGACTTTAAGTTTTTTTAAAAAAAACTTCGGGATCCGATTGCGTATGAGTGAAATCTGTACTATAGTACGAATGTTTTTTTATCTTTGTGATTATCAGGCAGATGAGTTCAATCTATACTGTAGCATGTGTTTTTACCTTTTGAGTTTTTTTAACGGCCAGGGGGAGATCCCTACCTAAATTCAGTGTTAAGGGTGTGGCACAGCCTCAGATTACACAGCATTACAGATGCTTTGACAGATGAATTCATTTGCGCTATAGGCCTATACCATTTGTGTTTGTAGGGGTTTCTCTGTTTCTGTGGGGCATTGCTTTATTGCCTTTGCGTGGAGGAAGGCAAGACCTTGCTCACTATTATCAGTTGCATGTTCCAGTGAGCCCTTAATATTATTGTTAGAGACTCGTGCCTTTGGGAACACTCTGTTTTGCTAAAATTTGGATAATTTATCTTAACTGTTTACTAGGGTAAGGTTGTAATTATTCTTTATTTGATCAATTTGGTATCTGTTCTTTGTCAATGATGCACAGCTTTTGATTAAAAGCAATAAATTTCCTTCTCATGTTTGACTTTTCGTTCATCTGACGTTCTTATTAACTTCACACATGTTGATTAGGGCATTTATTGTTTTAATACATATATGTGCTCACTTGGAGTAATTGAAAGTGCCACATAGTGATTGTTCATAATTGTTTTGGCGAATTCTCAGTATAGTTTCAACTGTTTTTCAGGTTAAATACGGTGACACTTTGAAGCGCTTCAATGCTTGTGTGAATGGCTCACACTTTGATCATGATCTGCCTGCCCTTCGGTTGAAGATTGCAAGTGCCTTTAAGTTCAGTCCTGATGCTGAATTCATTCTCACTTATACTGATGAGGATGGAGATGTTGTCATGCTGGATGATGATAATGATCTACGAGATGCTGCTGTTAATCAGAACTTGAACCCTCTTAGGATTAATGTTCAGTTGAAGAGCAGCAATGTTGGAGCAGCTCGGACAAAACAGCAGGCCACAAATTCCAAATCTCCTAGGTCCATCTCTCTCGAAGATCAACTTGCCCAGGTGAAATCATCTATTGATGAAGCTTTGAAGTTTGTACCAGAGCAACTCCCTGCTGTCCTTGCAAAACTATCTCATGACTTGCGTTCTAGAGCTGCATTAACTGCACCAGCACTGTCCGAGTTGCTGGACCGTTTCGCTAAACTGATAGCACAAAGTAGCAACATACATCCTTCTTGGGGCTCTGCTGATAGTTCACAAAAATTGAGAAATCTAGAGATTAAGCTTGAGTCTACCCTTGTGACAGGTTCAGCTTCAGAGCCCTCGGATGGGCAACATTCTGGGATATCTGAAGCTGGTCTTAGGGGTGTCCTGTCTGAGGATCCCACTGCTAAAATTGAACAGGCACCATCATGCCCCTCACTAAAGGATTCACTGGTTTTTGCTAGTTCAGGTGGATCGAAATCTGACCTCAAGAGAAGTCTTGATTCTGCGGTTAAGGGAAAATCTGATGCTTGCAGTAAGGGAAAATCTGTAATGTCCTCGCCTGTTTCCACTCATGGCGCTCCTACTCAACAATCTGCTGTGCCCTTTACATCTTGTGGGTCCATTGGAATGGGCAATGGTGATATGCGGTCGCTATTCCCTCCCCCACCTGTAGTCTACCCTCCCACACCTATACTCTACCCTACTTTGACCCCCTTCAACCCAATCTCTGGAGCTAATGGAAAAACTACTGGTGATTTGCACTCAGTGTTCCCCCCTCCAGTCTATAGCCCAATTAAGCTGAACGCACCTTCATCTGCTGGTACATTCTCTCCTAACCTCTACTCTACTGGGAGGAGTTCACACAGAGATCACACGGCCTCGTTGTTTAGTAGTTATGTAACCAACCGAGAAGGCAGCAACTCTTTTGGGAGCTCTTACAGTGGTCTCGGTACCAATTATGGGGGCAGGGGCATCCCACAACGCGCACAGCATAGATGGATCCAGTGTGATGGATGTGGAGTGACGCCTATTGTTGGGCCTCGCTACAAGTCTAATGCGTAAGTTATTGGTTTCAATACTAGTTGTAAATATAACTGTGCATTCTCCTGACATGCTTACTTTGCTCACAGTAAAGTAGACTATGATTTGTGTGGCGCCTGTTTTTCACACATGGGCAACGAGGTTGAATATACCAGATTAGACAGTCCAGCTTCGAAAAGTGTAAGTTCGAGAGGCACTTTAATGAGGTGGCCTGAGTTTATTCCATTAGTAGATGGTGTACCTCTGCAGTAGGAGTGATACGATTTCATCTTACACTGTTCGACCCTTTCAGAACATGAAGTTCCTTGGCAAGATTCCAGCAGTCAAAACTGACAGTCGCTTCATTAAGGAGATTCCAGCACTCAAAACTGACAGTCGCTTCATTAAGGATGTTACTGTCCCTGATGGGACACCAATGGCACCATCAACTCCATTTACCAAGATTTGGCGCATGCGTAACAATGGGTCTACCTATTGGCCGTATGGTACCCACCTTCTCTGGGTTGGCGGAGATCGCTTAACATGTCTGAGTTCTGTCAGATTAGCGGTATGTACTGACTATGTATTTAGCTTTTGCGTATGCTGCTTATTTATGGATAGGTGCAGGATGGGACGCTAATTTGCCATATAATTTATCAGATTCTCACAAATTTGATGTGCGTGCAGATTTCAACAGATGGGGGGCTAAATCCATGCGAACAGACTGATGTTACTGTTGATTTTCTTGCCCCTGCGAAGTCTGGCAGGTACATATCGTATTGGAGATTGGCACTCCCCTCAGGTCTGACATTTGGTCAGCAAATATGGGTTCATATTGAGGTTGTTACTCTACCCTTAGTGCTTTTGTCCTTATCACCTTGATGCTTTCTATTATCTGATCATTGGCATGCTATCTCCAATTGCAGGTGGAGCAGCCTATTCAAACCAGTGGCAACAAACAGACTGCTTCAACAATCCTGAGTCAGCTCCCTGAAGCTAACGGCACAAGGCCTTTCACATTCAATAAGAACAATGCTCCTGTAGAAGTTTTGTCTGGATGGCCTAGAAGCACTTGGCCCAACAGGCTGGCAAATCAAACCATGGAACCCAAGGAATCTGAACCAGTTCCTAGTGATATGCCCTCTGCCCCAGCAGCAGTTGAACCAGTGCAGATCCCAGTTACTAATGTTACCGCCTCATCTGCCGAGGAAGCTGCTTCAATGCCTGCTGCTGCGCCTGCACCTGAAGCAGTTCTCCCGCCCAATCCTGTGCATGCGCCTGCTCCTGCTCCTGTTAGTGCACCCGCACCTGCATCTGCTGCTGCTCCTGTTTGTGCGCCTGTGGTTGCAGTTGCACCTCCTCCTGTGCTTGCTGCCCCATTGCCTGAGGAAGCTGTTGACCACCTGCTGGAGGAGAAGATGATGAGTGAGCTTGAGGTACTGGGCTTCATGAAGGCTGACCTGAACAAGCAGATACTCAGGCAGAACAACTACGACCTGGAACAGTCCGTTGTTGATCTCTGTGGCTTCAACGAGTGGGATCCCCTTGAGGGGTTCTCCGAACTGGTAAGCATTAACACCGTATTCCCATCATATGTTGACACCATCATGAAAACTTTCTCAGTCTGAACCTGTCTGATTGTCTCTAGGGTTCTGATGACGCAGAGATGAGTGAGGAAGTGGTCGACAACAGCGACGATGAAGGATTCGTCGTGGCAGATCTCAAGACCAAGGCGAAGAAGAATCAGTGATGGATGACATCGTGTGCGACAGTTGGCAGTTCCTAGCAAGTAACCTTTTTCTGTAGATAGTAGTGGTATGAAATAAGTAGATGGAAGTTATGTGGTGTGCCCGAACCTTGTAGGATGTGGTTGCGTTGCGGTGGCACTTATTGATCACTAGGGCACTATAGCCTATGGGTGATCCTTTTGCTGAAAATCTGAAACAGCTAGTATTTGAACTCCGTATGCATAATATTACCGGTGGTTCTTTTACCTTATGTTTTGCGCGTTCCATCATTTCGATCGTCGTCTCTGGCACGCTGTGCTCTTTTATCGGTGCTATGCCATCTTTATGATATGCTCCATGTTTTCCGAGTCCTTGAGGAACTCAGGAAAACGTCGCCTTTTCAAGTTTACTATGACTTTTTTTTTGGTTAAAAAACAAAGAAAAATCGAACGACGTTAGGCTCACTGGTTTTTTTGTTTGCTTTCAAAAGAAAGCACAAATGACTTCCCTAGGAAAACGCAAATGAGTTTTTAGTGAAAGACAGAAATGAGTTAAATGAGTCGTCACGAACTTTTTTTGTTTTTGTTCAAAAGAAAGCACAAACGACTTCCCTAGGAAAACGCAAATGAGTTTTTAGTGGAAGACGGAAATGAGTTAAATGAGTCGTCACGATTCCGAACTGATGTCAACTATACGCAGCTCATCGAGAAACACAAATAAGATATGATTTATGAAAATAAGATAATATTATATATTTTTCAGTAAGTAGGTGAATACACCTGATAGCAGAACCTTTTTTTTCCCAGTAAAACACGGACGACACCCAAAGAAACCAATACAAGCTGATCTCTTTCACAATGAGATCTTGAGTGTACTCTCAAGTCCTATTAGTTTCCACGCTATTATTCAATGGAGTAAAACTAGAGTGAAGATTGTATGACTTGACTCTCCAGGAATACAAAATGATTTCCTAGTTTGGTAAAACTATAGCTGTATGTACATGAGGCGCACACGCACACACCAGGCGATTGAGGTCTCTCAGGCAGAAATCAAAACTGCTGGTCCAGATATGCATCCTTCTCCGACTTCTCGTTACCACCGAGGTAACCTACAAGGCTCCCAGAAACGTCTGTGACCCAGGAGACACTGCGTGCCAGCCAAGCCTTGGGAGTTGACGACGCTTGTGGGGTCTCAGCTGCGGTGCGCCTCTGTTCTTCCTCGAGCAAGATGTCCAGCCACCTCTTTGACATGTACTCTTTCACTGTGTCGACACCCTTGTCCACAATATCCATCGGTGGCATCGCCAGGGGGTTCTGCTCCAGGTTAAGCTTCTCCAGTTTATCCAAACGACCAAAAGTGTCAGGAAGAGCATGGATCTGGTTGTTGCTCAGGTCAAGCTCACGCAGATTCAGAAGGTCACCAAATGAAGCAGGGAGCTCCTTCAAATCACTGAAGTTGCTGCTAAGGTCAAGAATTTCAAGACTGCTAAGCTTCCCAAAGGCAGATGGCAGACCACACAGTTCATTGAAATGGGCATCCAGGAGATAGAGCGACATCATCTCGCAGATGGATGATGGAAGAGATCGCAACTTGTTCATGTGCACCCAGAGTTTCCGCAGATTGACCAGCTCATAGCCAATATTTGTTGGCAGGTATGTGAGCCCGTTGTAGCTCGCATCAAGCTCAACCAGTGACCTGGAGTATCAACAGAGATCAATCAGTTGGATAGCATTATTTACAAGCCAAAGAACAGAACCAGAGTGTTACCTACCTACACTTGGATATGCTATCTGGCAGCGCCTGAGCCGATTACTTGACACATTCAGAATCTTCAGATTGGATAGCAGTCCAATGGTATCAGGAAGAGAAATCAAAGAATTGGCAGCGAGACGAAGCTCTTCAAGATGATCAAGGCCTCCAATAGCATCCGGAATAACCTATAACGACATTGAAATGGAAATTTATTGATCATCAATCAAGCTGGGGGACAAAACCAGAACTGATGAAATGTATACAGATCTGTTAGGGATTACAACTCAAAAATGTTCGAAATCTATTGACTAAAACTTGAGAAAGATGATGAGAATTTTTTAGCTAACATTTGCCTGTCTTCTTCTAATTGTAATATGCCAAAACAAACTATACACTATACAAATACCCCACACGCATACAGAAAAGCAACATTGGGAGGTAAAAAAAAACATATTCTGCTTCAGACTATGATCTCCAAATTCAAACGCAAGCAAGATATCCATGGATTTTAATTTTATGATACACTAAACAATCTAAAAAGATAGATCAGCACACTTGATTCAATCATATACGCAAATCATATGCATGATACATAGCAATTTCATTAGGTAATGCACTTGCAGCTTCCTACAGTTTGATTTTGTACTTTTTGACAAAAACAATATATGCAGAAATTTTTCCTTATTAGACCTTCAGTTAGCCTTAATTATTGACAAGCAAAATACACTGCAAGCACCTACCTAGTATTTATTAATCAAATAAGAACTGCTGAAAGAAAATATAAATTCCTCCGATCTGATTATTGCAGTTAACAAAATGAAACTAGCAGTATGTTCCACACTGATATATCATAGAATTTGCTAGTCATACATAGGTTGAACTAATAGTAAATTCCAAAAGTAGCAGTGTGTGCCCTCATACTACAAACATAGTCCATACATACCCGCAAAATAGTAAGCATCAGGGACATCATACACACAATCACCACCCTTCACTCGTTTTTGGAGGAACACTCAATCAGCTAGCACATATTCTGGTTCATGCATAATCGAATAAAAAGATGCTCATCCAGAACAAACACCCCAAAACTAAGAGTTCATGGCTCAACAGCAGAAAGTGGTGGCATAGGCGCCCCCCAAACAAGTAGATCTAAAGGAGCATGAAGAAGACTAGTATGTTACTCTGTTACCTCTAGCTGGTTGCGCGAGACGTCGAGCACTCGGAGCCCCTGGATCCTCCCGAACGCCTCAGGCAGTTGGCGCAGCTGGCGATCCACGAGGCGCACGCTCTCCACCGGCTTCCCCTCCTCGGCCTGCTTGAGCACCGCCACCACCTCCTCCTGCACGGCCGCGTCCCCGCCCTCAGCGCCCGCCGCGGGGCCTTCGTCCTTCGCACCCTCCGCGGACTCGTCGTCCAGGTCCGTCCCCTCCATCGCGGAGCGGTACACCTTCTCAAGCCTAGCCTCGGCCTCCTGCAGCAGGGCCTCGTAAGCGTCGTGGGTCTCCTCGAGCCGCACCACGGCGCGGCAGGCCTCGACGTCGCCCTCGGGGATCCGCGTGTCCCCGGCTTCGGCGGCGGCCACGATGGCGCGGGAGGAGTCGACGAGCTCGTGGTCGGATCGTGGGCCGAGCACCTGGAGCGCGGAGCGCGCGGCGGAGACGTCGGCGACGGCGCGGGTCATGGCGCGGAGCACGGACGGGTGGCGGAGCCCCGGCATGCGCTCCACGAGCTCGAACTCCCCCGCGGTGGACGGGGTCCGCGGGGACGGGGTGTGCGCCGGCGGCTGCTCGATGTCGAACTCGGAGGCGGCGGGCTTGGGCTTGGCGAGGGTGGGGATGCGGGAGAGCACGTAGGAGAGGATCGGGTGCGTCTGCGGCGCCGGATCCATGGCTGCCGGATCGGGGTGCGGAGGAGATCGGGGGTTGGAGTTGGAGGGGGGCGGAGGAGTGGAGGTGTTCGTATATGGAGCGGTGCGGTTGGGTTTGGGAAAGCAGAGAAGACGGCGGCGAGGAGGAGAGGCCGATGGATGACGGGATGAGTGGGGCCTCCTGGCCTGGCCTGGCCGGCAGATTCGCCGTGTAGCTTCCCGGGCCCAGACGCCAGTGTCCCAGCTGCACAAGGTCAAAGTTTGCTTACCGCAAAATCTACGGGTCTTTTCTCTTCCCGCACAAGGTGAAAATCCTCCAAAAATCCAAATTTAGAATTTCGAGCTTGTTTCCCAAGTCGCATGTAGTAGTACTTGGAACAGTCCTAGAGTTAGAATTTAGCATCTTTTATTCCGCAATCGGCAGTGCCAAAATTCAGGGACCTGAACTGTCCGGCCTACCCCATGCCGCCCGTAGTAAACCTTCACATTCAGTCGTTAAAATGACTATACAGGTAATAACTTCCAGATGGAGATGACCATGCTCTTTCGAATCAATCAGCATCCTGTTCGTTATCATCCCATCGGATTATTCTCCTCACAATCTCACGCACGGCACGGCCGAACACCGCGGGCGCACGAGCGCTCCATATGCCGCCCACGTTCCACATGGCGTCGCCCTACAGCCCACCGTGCCTTTGCCGGCGCGCCGCTGCAGCCGCAGAACGTGCCGCGCCACGAGCAGCGACCCAGGCAGCTACAGAACGTGCGGCGCCACGCAGAACGTCTCCAAATTTAGCATTTCTTGACATCATATCGTTACAGCTTCAGAAGAAAAATGTTGGCACTCGTTACACGTATTCTCTCTTCTGCCTTTCTATTCGGGATTTGACTATTTCTCGTGGGACTTTTTCCTGTTAAACTATAGACAAAAAAAAAGAGAGTGAGAAGTGACAAAGAAAGCTATGGCCCTGCCGGAGGATGGAGAGCAAAAGCGCCAGGCTCCTCTAGCATTGGCGATCCTCTAGCCTGACACGGCCGAGGCAATCTCCTTTCCGGCCACGTCGAGCACCTCCTTGGCCCTGTGCGCCAGCTTCTCGCAGATGTTCCTGGCGATCCTCTTCTGGAACTTGCTGCTCTTGAGCCACTCGATGCCCACCAGGATCTCGCACCGGCTGCTCGGCGCCTCCGACGTGACGCTCTGCACGTTGTACCTCAGGTGGACCTGAAACACACAAGCATTTTGTTCGAATTAATTATTAATCCCATCGCTTCCTGAACCACTCACCGTCACGGATCTCATCACCCAAACAAACTGAACAGTTCGTGTGGAAGCCAAGAATGGCGTACCCGGAAGTAGTCCCCGAAGGGGACGTTGTGGAGCGTGACGACGTCGTGGATGGTCCACCCGCCGCCGTCCTCCGCCGGGAACTTGAGCTGGGTGCTCACCACCTCGCCGCCGAAGATGGACATGTACCGGTTGAACTTGTAGCTCACGTGCCGCTCCACGACGCCAGGCCTCGCGGCCTCCCACGGGGTCGCGGAGTAGTCGAGGCACCCGACGCGGCTCATGGTCCGCGTCTCCAGGGGGCCACCGTCGAACACGCCCATCAGCAGATCAGCCTGTGACAGCCCAACCAAAGGTTCATCAGATTTTCAGAAGCGCATTGCTTCATTCTGGCAACTGAAAGGATCATCTGGTTCTTGTCTTTGTTTAGCTGGCGCGGTGACGTTAGTGAAAGCAATGGCTGTCCTATAGCATGAGGAACATTTCAACTGATGGAGAACACAGGCTACAGCCAAACCAGCTGTTTAAGATAACTTATCCAACCCTGTCAACAAAGGAGGCAATAGTAAGGATAGGGATCTCACATCGATCGGATGTTCCAAAGTATACTCCTTCGAGAGAGGCACGTCTCCAACGCTCAGCACAGCATGGACATCTTCAAGATCGACGGAGCTCACGTCTTCTTCCTGATCTTCTTCCATTTTGGCCCTCTGTTCAATGGCTGACGATTTCGTTTTCCACAGGCCGGTTATTGTCCTACAAATAGGGAAAAACATAGTTTTTTTTTCGTTAGTGATGATATCGCCTGTGCTAATACTGATGGCTAAACAATTCAAAGACACCCACTTGCTAGCCTTGCTGAACGATGCAAAAGAGTGGAACTGAAACTTCAGTCTCCCTTCCTTGTCTTGGGACTTGGCACCGCTCTTGGCTTCAAGTCCTCGGCCGCTCTTCAGAGTAAAGAGGAGTGATGGGGTGCCTACCGTGGTAAAAGATGGCTGTAGCACTTCGATTTCCTCCACATCTTCCCACAGAAAGAAGAATTTTGTTTTGTGTCCAAACAAATTAGCGTAGAAACCAACTATTCTGGCTGACACAAACAGCCTCCCCTGCAGCAGCAGCCAGTTACAAGTGAGCTTCTATGCACATGTATGACTTGCAAACTCAAACAGATAAACTACTCATGTGAGATCTTATTTTAGTGGTCCAAAGAACACAACGGAGAGCTATGACATTATATTGAATCATCAACAGGGTATAATGCTCTCCACGAAAACAAATAAATAAACTAAGTATGACGGTATTCCATAACGAACTGTGGCCTGTTGAACTGTTAGCCCACCATAAGAATTTCAGCAGTAACTACATCTTCTACAACTAACATTTATAAACAGATTACCTGCAAAGGCAGCTTCCTTTTCAAGGAGCACGCGTAATCCGCTATAAGGAATTCTTCTTGTGGAAGACTGAAAAGCTTCTGGAACGTTGAATTTCTGTGAGGCGACCGAACATGTAACTGCACACGCATGCATTTTTGTCAAGATTGTATCACACTAGAAGGCATCAAGGGCGCAGGTTATCAAAGTTACCTTTTTACCAACTTCCTTCTCCATCTTACTTAGGTATTCTCTCATTGATGTCTCCGGTCCTTTTGTGTTTTCCAGAAATACTCTCAAATGTAACCGGCTCTGACACGTCTGGGCAAGCTTTCCCTCCAGGGGAACCCATATGTCTGCCAGTTCTACTGATGTATGTTTCAGGAAATTAATTTCTGCATGTCCAAGTGAAATCGCCAAATCGAATGGACCATCAAAATTGAAAACTTCGACATCCAACACAGCAGGTGGTTCTTCCATAGCATCAAACTCCATTATCTCTGCAACATTCTTTCAGTTTGTCACAGATGATAATCAGAGAAAGCTACAGGTAAGTGTGCACATGCTGATATGTGAAATGTACTAACCGTTCCATTGAGGTTCCTGAGTCTGAAGTTGAACAGAGCTTGTTCTTGTGATGCCATTACAGCTAAACACGACATAAGGGTCAACAGATCCACAAGAAACGGGTGGCAAGCTTGTAGCTTCTAGCAGAGCTACAGTTAACAACCAACCATCACCATTTGCTTTAACTCCGTGATCACTTCCTGTCATAAAAGGTGGCAGGCAGATAGTAGCACATTCATGACATCGCCAAGTTGAATAGCATGCCTAATATGCGAGAAAAATAAGAGGGAAGCAATTGAAGAAAAGAACATACCTCTCTGTACCCTTGCCTGTACAAAATGAGAAATCATATTTAGTACACGCTCTAACTGAAGGACTAGTATGCCAGCTGTGATCAGCTCTCCAAATGAGTCAGGTAGATCTAGACCATTGAATTCAAGGCCCATGAGTGGGCCTGGTTTAGCCAGAAGGATGTGCACAAGAACATATAGTGCAAATAGTACTGTCGAAATGGCAGTGAAATTGCAAAAATACTTGTAAGCAAGCCTGATAGCTGATTGGTGTTCTGCCTGCAATGGCGCCAACAACTGCTCTTTATCCATCCCTACAGAATCAGCCAGTTTCACATGCCTAGACAATACTTCAGCAAAACCTTCGAAATTTTCTTTCAATCCATCCCGAACGCTTCCCTCGATCATGCTTCTCATCATAGTGCTCTGAAGGAATTCTACATTGTACGATACTGACAAATGTGCGGTTTCTTCACCTCCTGATAAGCCGGTGCTGTGGATTATCTTGTAGAGCAAAACAACCGCAAAACAGTTCCCAAAGGGAACTTCAGGAGTACGAACACGAGCCATAACCACAAAATTCTTGCCATCTGCTTTAAGATATGCCTGCTCCTCACTAGTCTTGACAGCTTTCATGAACTTCGATGCGCCTTTGGTGTATTGACATGTCCTAGTTAAGCTAGGAAGATCCTTACTCTTCCATGTCCAAGGTTGCTCCTCATAGTCCATGGTACCTTGCAAATCACGCAAATCTTTGAAGAACTGGGAATCAGGTCTAAAAAGAAGATGGTTCAGTTCTTTTGACTCCACAAGGTAACTGTGCTCAAAGATGATGCCACCATCAAGATCTTCCGGCATGTCTGGTGTGCTTCTAGATTTCATGATCTCCATAGCTTCTTCAAAGCTATTATCTGGAGCCATCTGTTTGGTGTCACTCAGACCATTTGCTGCTGCATCAATATCATCTGGTAGATCATCATCTTCAGTAATAGAATTGGAATCTGCTTGTATTGAACGGCCAGAGTTATCCAGAGAAGCCCTCCCTGTGTCATGGCTCATAGGAGAATCAACCACCGCACCATTAGAACATGAATGTTCTGTGTCAGTTGATCTCTCGATTTCCAGATCCGTGTCACTTCTGGAGCTCGAACAAGGGGACATGTGGACGACAGCATTGTCATTATTTTCTTTATAGAGTGAAAAGCTGAGGAGAATTTTCCCTGGTTGACAGCAATAAGAATAAAATCATTATCACTAGACCATTCGAAAAGTGTAATCATGATACAACATATGTCTCTAAAGCGTGTCCCCGCAGAGCAATGACTGAGACAGACTTAACTGAAAAAGGGAAGGTGTACACACTATGATATACTCTACTGAAAGCCTGAAACAAATAAAGTTGTGTTGAAGTGAACAAGACTTGCAAAATTGGATCATATTCATAGCTAATCCTGTAAAACTAAAGCATACTAGCATCTACCACTAGCATTTCTGCACCAAAGTTAAAAGTAGTCAATCCAGGTCATGCTTTTGACAGGCACTAGTTTATTGCAGAAGCGTATCCCAACCACATGATAGGGATTAGTTCATCAGATTACCCACTCACCCGGTACTATTATACTAACAAAAGCGAAAGGCCTATGCTGTTCCGTAAGCATCTCAGTAACAAATCACCACGCACATGAGTATATGACCGAATCCGTACTTGCCAACGACTCACGGTTACGGAACCCAAATGACTTTTTACTCCGTGATAGCGGCATGCTAATCCGCTGAAATTCTACGAGCTTGCGTGCGGCAATTGGCAAACGTAGCAGGCCGATACGCGCGGTGATGGCTTCGCCTAGAAGGCCTTGCCGGCCGCGCGCGCCGATCGAGGAACCCAACGCACGGCAAAAAAAAATGTCAAGCGTATCTAGCTCGCGAAAGCAAACTTGAGCACGCACCGCAATCCGCCGCGTCGCCGTCGCCGTCACCGTCGCCGCCCTTCCGATGGCCGCCCACGGGCTGCAGCGTGAACCACGTCGGCGGCAGGGACCGCCTGTCCCCCGGGGCGGCGGCGCTGGCGGCCGGCACGGGCAGCCTGACGGCGCCCAACACCTCCCTCCCCCTCCCCGCTCCCCGCCGCCGCCGCGCCACGGCGACCTCGAACTCCTCGTCGCCCTCCGCCGCTTCCTCCGCCCCCACCGCGAACACGAACTCCTCGTTCCACGCCACCGCGGCGCCGCCCGGCCCCGCGTCCGCCGCCTCCACCGCCCGCGTCCGGGACCGCTGCTTCCCCACCGTCACCTTCGCGTAGAACAGCTCGCCTCCACCGCCGCGGCCGTGGAGCAGGCGCGGCCGCCGCGGCGCAGGGAGCCCGCGCGCCTCGAGCACGTACACGTAGAGCCGCATGGCGATCGCGGTAGCTAGCCAGAGAGACCAATCGGTAGGGGGGCCTTCGCCGTGCTGCTCTCCAGCGGGGTGGGTGGTTTGGGCGAGGGAGCTTTTAGAGGTGGCGGGTCTCGGGGCCCGGGGCGCAGGGGCTGACGTGTGCCGGGGGCGCGGGGCACGCGGCGGGAGGAGCAGCGCGACACGCGGGCGCTGGGATGATGGGGCGCGGGCGGTTTGGGTTCGGCGTCTTGACTAACTGCAGCGTGGGAGGGGGGAGTTGTCACGGTCACGGCCGGCGAGCGCGGCGCGGGTGCCGGATGCGTTGGTCGGCTTGGTCGCGTCGCGGCTTTGAATTCGTTGGGCCTTCGAGAACACGAGATGTCAGATGCCCATGCCCTTCCTGATCCTCTCGTCGTGGCGTCGCTGCACGTCGCGGCCATCTCTCCGTACGGCTGCGACGATGCATGGACAAACTAGTGGAATGTAACCGACGGTCTCGTGTCTCTAGAAGAGCTAGAAGAAGAGGACAAAGAGAACCCACAAGCCACCACACGAGTCCACGAACACATGGACATGGCTCGCTAACGGCAAGTTTCTGGGCCTTCAAAACTCGAAAATGGGATTTCTGTCGGCGGCCCGTGCTCGACCCGAAGAAAGAGCCCAGCAGCTGTCATAGCCCTAAATCTTCGCCTCGCTACCGCGCGCGCTGAGAAAGGAAAAACAGGCAATCACACTGCTCGATGGTAGCACCAAGTCCCACTCTTCGACAGCTAATCCAGTCACCACCACACTGCACCACAACATTTTACAGTTCGGCAGGGGATGCAGAAGCCATCACACAAAATAGGTGTCGGCTGCGAAAAACGGTAAAAAAATCTTCTACAGAAAAAGCCGCATTCTTCAACTACTCATGCAGCCAGCACCATTGCATCACAGCATTTACAATTCGGCAGAAGTTACATCCTCTGCCTCTGAAAAGCCATCACAAAAGTTAGGTCCCGCGGTACCAATGTTCTCACCTAAAATGCATCAGAGCGGCAATGGAGAAATCATAAACAGATATTTACATTCATAAAATGAAGTACATGTCATGCTACTTCCAGCACGAAGGACAATAATGTACACTACGGGCAATCCAAATCTGCACAAATTGGGATCAGTATGCAGCCGGCAGTCCCACCACCAGCTCATCCTGCAGAAAAGATGATAAATCGATAGTATGCATTCATGTCGCGGTCTGATGCAGATCTAACTCCCTTTGTGCTTCACGGTCAGATTGTGTTAGACCTGGAACAACATATTCAGAGACGAGAGACGCTGAGAAAACGTGAACAAATCAAATTTCAGGAAGCATTGTAACACAGTAGATAGGACCAGTATGCAAAGGGCAGCTTACTCATAAGTATCCGAAGATCAGTTTTTCCCCTTTCTTTTCTTTCGCTTCTTTGAGGTGTTGGTGGCGTTATCGCCCACATTGGTCATTGGTGCAGCAGGTGGGGTTATGGGTGCTACTGCTGGTGGAACTGCAGGTGCAAAGGGTGGGAAAACCATGGGATGCGGATGCATTGGTACTAAAAACATTCCTGGGGGCACGGCGGCGGAGGCAGGCGCCATAGCCATCATTGTTGGTGCTGCTGCCATTGGTGCAGATGACACCACTGTAACTGTAGTCGCTGCTGCAGTTATAGGTGTCGAAACTGATGCTCCATTACTAATGTCTTCTGTGGAGGACGGCTTTGAAGACTTAGCACCTTTTTTACCAGCAGAAACTGGACTCTCTCCAGGCCTTTTATCTTTTCGGGACTCCTCAAACTTGCGCACTTTCTCTTTAGCTTCTTTCATCACAGAAAGGACGTACTCCATCGCATCAGGGTCAGTAGCTCCCATTTCCACAATGTCAGCAAAGTACTGGTGTCCGTGCTTGTAGAGATTGTCCACCTTATCTTCCCGAACATTGTCTGGCTTCGTGCCCTTCCCTACAGCTTTTGCCGCATTTGGTGAAATGGGGGTTTCCTTAGGTTCCTCAGGGCATTTGTAATCCTTCCGCCATCGATCAAGAATATATCTGGGAGGTATTAGCATCACAAGCTCTTGCCTCAATACAGCTAGAGCATGGCTACATAAAATACCTTTAAACTGGAATGACCTGCAAATGCACCACACTTCTTTCTCAGCATTGTTATACATAACTCTGTAGTCAAACTTCCTCTCCTTTCCAATCACTGTTACAGTGTAAGTCACTACTGAACCACTCCTACTGACTTCAGTGCAGTTCACATTCATCAGTTGCTTCAACTGATCCTGGAATTTCTGGAACATATTTATTGTATAAACATTTGCAAATTGCTCCTCAAACAGAAGACCAGACAGGACTTGTGGCCTCTGTTGAAATGAACGGAAATCATCGTAGGCTTCTCGATCAGACCTGAGCTTCATAGCAGTATCAAATTGTTCAATGAATGTCTTTATTGTGGTTTCTGGTGTAATATATCCATCAAAAAAGGCTTCCAATCGTTCACTACGACGAACTGTGGAGATACCAGCCCAGAAAGTATCCTTTACATATGCTGGAACCCATTTCACCCTCTCTTCAAACAAGGTTGTAAGCCACCGGTTATCATGAAGATTATACTGATTGATCATTTCAACCCACTCCCTCTCAAAGTCAGCTGATGTAATGGTATCATAGACTACCTTCTTCATTCTCAAACTGATTGCTTCTTTATCCTCAACTCTTCCAGACATTTCAGGAAGCTCTTTCATTATATGCCAAAGGTTGTATCTGTGCCGAGTATTTGGAAACACTTCACTGACTGCTTTGACTACTGGCCTTGAATGAGTAGTGATAATTGCTTCAGGTGCTTTATCATTCATACATTTTAGCCACTTTTTGAACAGCCATGCAAAAGTCTCTGGAGACTCGTCTCCAAGTAGACCACATCCCAACAACACAAACTGCCCATGATGGTTGATTCCCAGGAATGCGACCAATGGAATGACAAACTGATATGTCAAATAGACAGTATCAAAGCAAATAACATCACAAAAATGTTGATATGCAACTCTGGATCTAGCATCTACCCAGCAAACATTCTTGAGCCGACCTTCATCATCCATGTCCCAGTTGTAGAAGAAGTTGGAGTTTTGAGCTTGCATCTTATCAAAGAAAACTAAGAGTGCCTCAACATCACCTTCTGCAAATCTCAACTTTCCAGCCTTCCCTGCCCCTTCAATGGAATAATTTGACTGAGAAAAGGATCTCACCATGAAATCTTTGTTTTGGTTGGGTGGCCTGCCTCTACCAGAGTGAATCTTCGGGTTCAATCGAGTTTTGGCATTGAATGGACGGTGCTCCCGTTGCCAGTCAGGAAGATCTTTAAAGCACATCATGAATCTGACCATCTCAGGATTGCATGGGTGGTTATGTTCCAGTTCAACAAAGACCACTTCCCAATGGCTCTCATTGGCATTAAACTTCACTACCATCATCGCTTTGCAACCAGTCTTTGCGACAAGCCTCCTTCGAGCTTTGAGGCCAGGCTTAATCCTAGCAATGCCACCTTTGTAACAGACAAATGTAGCACGATATTTAACCCCATCAACACTGTGGGAAGTCCTCTTTGAGACCCCAAAGCCAGCACGATAGCCATACTCTAGGTAGAATTGATATGCCAAATCAACCGTCTCAAAGGTCATGCCAACTCGAGGGCTGACAACCTCATGCTTATCCAAAACTGTGTTGTTGTTCTCAAAGGATACGGAGGCATCCCTGTATGGTTGCAAGTTGCTCCTGGAATAAGGATCACTATGAAGGGTGTCCATCGCATCAGCACTCAATTATCAATTACTAAGCCAACATAAACTGCAAAATACAGACGAATGTAAGAACCTCTTGAAATAGACCACAAGACAATTACTTAGCAAAGAAACCTGAATTTGGATAACACAAAGCATATCAAAGTATCATTTTACTTACATGAGAAAATAGTATCCAAACTCAAATTCTATAGAAAATTGAATGTGATTACGTGAACAATGATGGCAGTTTAGCGTTACTATTTGCCACCTAGGATCCCTCTGAATGTTCCGATTTGTCTCCCTCTCCCTCCCCCTTGCGCTCCCCCCCCCCCCCCCCCCCCCCCTCTCTCTCTCGCTAAAATAGACAGATCACAAGAATGAAATTATTGGCAAACACCTTCCTCTTCTCCATCCCTCCCAAATCAGAGCACAAAAGCACAGACATCCAACTCTCAATCTCTCTGCCCTTGCCGCCACCTGCCAACACTCCCACCCCCACCCACACAAGGAAATGTGAGGGATCCGCCCACTTATCTCTCACTTTCCAAATGGTTCCAGTAACTGTTCAACAGTTCCAAACCCCATGTGCAGTACCACAGAAAGTGATCAACAACAACAACATAGCCTTTTGTCCCAAGCAAGTTGGGGTAGGCTAGAGATGAACCCAAAAGAAACAGGGATAAGAGAGACATAAAAAGGCACAAGACCAAAGGTAGAGAAAAACAAAGATCACCGTTCAGGCACGTTGATTGCTAGTCTCCAAGCACTCCTATATATAGCTAATTCCTTGGAGATATTCCACTATTTAAGATCTCTCTTAACCGACTCGTCAGAAAGTGATCAAAAAGGAAAAAAGAAAAGAAAAGAAACGGTGTGTACGCCTTTTCAGACATCACCAGATTTGGAAAAAGGGTGCTTGTTTAATGGCTAGCTGGTGCGAGTGTTATTTGCAAGCGAGTCATGACTCGTGGTTACCCTGAGCCTGAGCAAGTAGTGAATGACATATTTTACAACAACAAATCTTACCAATTTCAGCATGAGAGAAATCCTCTCATGAAAGTATCAACTACTATAAAGCAGGGCAAAAGCCTTTCATCTAAAAAAAAGTATCAACTACTATAAAGTTTTCACAGCATAGTGGTGCTTGCAACTAGAGATTGAATACTCGTGACTTAAATTTCATTGATATAGTGACACAACACCATATAACAGATAAGCTATTGCAAGTAGAGCTCAGGCTTCCCAAGAAAAAAAAGTAGAAGGCAGAGCTATGGCGAAAAACGCATGCATTAGAAATGCTAGAGCAATAAGCATGCTATCCGCTTTTACCAAATACCTACGTAGCTGTTTAGTACCACTGGCACACCACAACTGTGGGCTATGTTTCATTGATCAAGACAATATCAATATGAGACTTGAACTATCAACCAAACATATTAATTGTAAGAGAAGGAAGAGGATTATCACTAGGGAAAAGTGATGGAAAGAACACAATCTTGAGACGGTGCATGGATATGATCTAAACTCCTAAATTTGACTGGTGAACACCCCAGGGTTATCTCAGCTTACTGAGGATTTAACTTCGCAGTGGTTAGAACACTAGAATGGAAATAAAACCAATATTGGAACCCAGGGGCGGAACCAGTTTAGGACATGGGTGTACACATGTACACCCGATAATTGCTCGGAAAATTTTCGAAGTTTAGAAGATAATAAATACAGGGTCAGATCAGATCAGATCCAAATATAAATAGCATACATCAGGGTTTTGGTGGTTCGATTTCGCACCGCAGGAAGGAAAGGGAAGGAAATAGTCGGGAGTACCTGTCGGATGCTCGTCGCTGGCGCCCGATGAAGCGGAGTTAGGGCACTTTGGTAGGGCAGAAGGCCCGGCCGGAGCTCAGGGGCTGGGCGCGCGAGGCCGGGCCGAAACTCGCGGCGGGGTGCCGGTTAGGTGCGGCGACGCCGGGGGCGGGCAGCGCGCGAGGCCGGCCGATGGTCGCCCGGCACGAGCTGCCGGCGGTGGGCGCTGGGCACGGAGAGAATGGGAGGGCCGGGTAAGGAAGGGAACCAGATCCTGGTGAGTTTGGGCGGCCGAACGTGCTATTCTTCTAGAAAAAAATCTCTAACGTGCTGAAGCGAAGTCACCGAAACGCACAGGAAGTTGTGAATAGATGCCTGACTTTTTCACTGTAGAGAAAAACACTGTGACAACTCTGCTGTATCAACAATGCCCGTCTTTTTTTTTTTGTTTTTGGCCCATTTTGTAAAAGAATTGCACAAATGGACCCTTGGCGGAAAGATTTGCAAAAATGGACCCTAGCTCGGCGCCATGATCATTGGCGCCGAGGTTACACGTCTCAGCGCCAAGTGCACTTGGGACAAACTGGCGCCGAGACGTGTAAGCTCGGCGCCAGAGACTACGGCGCCGAGCTCGGCGCCATGACCATTGGCGCCGAGCTTGCACGTCTCGGCGCCAATTGTGTCCCAAGTGCACTTGGCGCCGAGACGTGTAACCTCGGCGCCATCACCTTTGACGCCGAGTTAGGGTCCATTTTTGCAAATCTTTCAAAAAAGGTCTATTTATGCAATTCTTTTGAAAAAAGGCTAGAAAACAAAAAAGACAGGCAACAATGCTGTAGCGCTCATCTTGTACCATCGCTATCCAAAGGACGACAATCAACGAAAGTTAGAGCTACAGTCTGACTTTGAACCGCACGTCAGTGAATCTCGAGCAGTGTTCGGGTGGGCTAAGGCTTCGGCTGTGGCTTTATCGGTGAACCTATTTTTTTAGCTTTGACTTCTCTGGTTAAAAATGTTTAGCAAAACGGTTTCTCCTATATTTTGTAGTGGATCGAAGTAGGTCAAATGTCTGTCGTAACCCTAACCACTTGATATAACTATGAAGTAAAAATAAATAGAATAAAAACATTATGATAAATATAATTATAGGTTAACTTAAAGTTTCTCCATTTTTTCTTTAGTTCTTCATTTTTCCTTTTTTTACTTTTTTTAACCGATCACATCTTTCCATTCCATTTTTTAATCTTTCTTCTTGTCTCTCGCTTATCCGCTCAACCGCTCTCTCTGTTTCTCTACGCAGTCCATCTTCGCGACTCTTCCTAGCCATTGGTTGCTGCTAGCTCGCCTCCGTCGCTAGCCAGGCACCAGCCCCGCCGATGTTGCTGCCCCGCCTCGCCAAGCTGCTCGCATGTCGTGCTACGCGCTTCTGTAGCTACTCCCCTGTCGACCCAAGTGCATGCGGCTGCGGGTGAGGCATGGATGGCGAGCGGCGCACTTGGGGCACAGTCAGCCCTCTCCACACAGTCAGCGCCTCCGACTGCCCTGCTTCTCTATGCCTTGGGGCCGCCTCCTCCGCGTGCCGTCCTGCTCCACTGCCGTCGTCGCACCGGTTGTGTGCCATCCTCCTCCCTCCTCTTCGATTTCGGCCTCGCGTCTGAGCTCTGGCATACCGTGCACCGCGATGCTCCGCCGTAGCCGCCCTTCCTTCCTCCGCTTCCGCCCGAGCTCCACTCCCGCCAACATCGCTTCCCAGACGCACATCTCCCCCAACATCCCCGAGGAGTGAGGACACCATCGCCATTTAGCACTGGTGACGTCAGGAGGAACGGACGAAAGCCACGATTCTTGGCTTCACTCTCGCAGTGTAAGCTGTTTTGGGCTTCTTCACTGGCTTCAGCCTCGAAGCCGTTATCCGTGTTGCCGTTTGGGAGGGCTTTGGCCTTGGGTTTTGGCACGACGCAGCAGAGGACACGCAACAGCAGCAACCAAGCTCCTCCTCGCGGCTCATGCTTCATTCCTCATCCGCAACCAAGTTCCTGATGGAAGAACAGGTAATAGTGACTCATATATCTCCTCTTTCTTGTTCACCCACTCTCGACGGGTCGTGCGTCACTATGCTTTTGGCGTTGGCATGGAGCACCAGCGGATCTATCTTCTTCCATCAGACAATTTATCTTTTGTTGTCCACTTGTGTCGCGCATTAGGTTTGTCGTTATTTAGCAGATTGTTAAGCAGCTCAAGCCAAAAACAACAACAACAAAAATATACTCGGATCGATTCCTTAGCAGTTTAAGCCAGTTTGTTAAGCTTGTGATAAAGACACACAAAGCGATAAACTGAATAGTATCATACTCTAAACAATTTGTAATTAGAAAATATATTAAATCTCAACATATTTTTAAAAAGAACCACGTGATCAATACACATAAAAACTCAAAGAACAATGAGACCATTTTACTAAAAATGAAAATAAAACTACCAAAGAGTCAAAATTGTTAAACCAAAAATCAAATTTTGCACATGAACATACAATTTTTGTAACACGAGAGATCCCATCAAATAAGTATGAATGTGTCTATGATGTTGAGAAATATCAAGGAGCTGAATGGCTCAGGGGAAGGAAAACTTTTATTGGAGTTTAGAATTCTCATCTTTTTTTTTTTTTTGGAACAAGCGTCAAGAGCTGTCGAATAATACTAAATTAATAAGATTGGATGTAAAATAGTAGTATTGGATGTAAAATAGTAGTTGAGCTAATCAGTCAATTCAACTTGCCACAACTTGCCACTCGTGCTTGGTTCTTCCAATCGTGGGTTGTTTTGGTAGCGTTGCCAGTTGTTGGTTTTCATTTCGTGATGATTTAAGGATTCCGCTGGGAGAGCAGAAAACGTCGTGAGTGCGTGGCCCCGTTCAAAGGAAAATGACTCGAAATCTGTCAACAATGGCAAATGGATTCAGAGTACCATTTAGCTCTCAGCTGACCATCTTTGCACAGGCAAGAACCCCCTTGGTTGAACGGCTTACAAATAAGTTCAGGTAACTCAAATACATTGTACATCCCAGTAGGGTTGTAAAACTAGCAGAGTTCACTAGCTCAAATACATAGATTTTACAAAGGGGTTGATGGGCTGAGAGCCAAATAATGGCATGCCAGCAAATCCAATTTTGGAGGATAATTTCTTAGCTCCAAACACATCAACTGCCACGTAAGGCGTCAGTTACATCCGGGTTACAAGCGAGGCGTCATGATCCTGATCCACTCCTTGTGACCCTTCGGAACATATCTTTGATGTTCTTGGATCCTACCTCCACCTTGGGCTTCTTCGCCGGCCGCCCTTTGCTTGGCTTGGCACTACCATTCGTCGCCTTACTCTGTACGGAGACATACAAGAGTTCAGAGGTTATGACCATTAAGAAAAGCTGAAGTATTTTCAGGGAACTTGCCTCAGAGGGGGGAGCAGGTGCGAGAGAACTATCCGCGCAGAATGAAGCTTCATTAGTTTTGGTCGTGGCATCATTGATGATCTCATTTGTATCCAGCCTGCAACTTCAAAGCTTCAGCATAGACAAGCAGAGAAATACTTGCTTTTTAAAGTTATAAGACTATAAGAGTGAATAAAGTCTTACTGCAGCTTCTTGCAGAGTAATGCTAACCATGGTTCGTCCTTCAGATATTCACGGATCATTTGGACAGCCTCCTTCACTGTAGAGGAAACAATAGGAGCATCTCAGTGAGGACTGAGGAGTCATGACATTTGTGCACACACGCACATATCAGTGCATCTCTATGCACCCTACTGCTTTGGATGCTCCCAGTGCCAGGCTACAGGCACAAAGCCAGTCAAGTCTCTAATAAGCAACAGCAGTAACGAAGTCAACCGACCTCAAGCATAACCACAGCAAGATATTATCTATTTTTGTCTCTTTTTTCCATTTTAGATAAGAAATCAAGAGCGCCTTTTCTCTCCTGGGATCAGAAAAGAGGGTCCATTCTTAGCACCAATTTCAGTTAAGATCAGCACCAGGAATAAATCCAAACTACCGAGCATTGTTACATTCGACCAAACAATTTGAAAAACAGTTGGCATAGTTCAAGGCATTTCAGATTGTGAGTGATGCATGCACTAGGACATGAAGCATCAATGGTACTATCCAAACAGTTAGGCTATAAAATTGAGTTACACCACTATTCATCAGTTGGTTAGATGGGCATATGTGATTATAACAAACTCCCAGAACAAAAATAAACAGTAAACAACTAGTTGCTACATACTTCATTCCATACTACACTGCATACATATTTTATACAGAGCAAAATGAAGATTAACAGGGACCTACATTGATCCTTTTCTAATTGAGCAGCATAATTTTTACCCAACTTGGGAAAGACCTCTTTTAGGTTGTGTACCTGAAAGATATTCAGAGATATATTGGTAGTTCAGAACAGTGAAGAGTGAGGAGGAAATAAATATGATTTAGGACTCACAAATGAAGGCTGTGCATAACAAAGATGTACTAAACTACCTAGGGTCTCTTCTCCCTTGAGGACCCTATCCAGACCAAAGTGCAAAGACCATGGTTTCGTTCATAATCCATATTCCATATAACCAAAGAAAATTGTAGAGTACAGAGTACAGAGAATCAATATGATACAGCCCGCTAAAAATCTCAGTAGCATGCTTAATCCCTTCAAAGTGTTCCAGAGACAAAGCAGGCGGCGTTGTAATTATGAGAACAAGATATTTTTTTTATCAGTACAGAATACATCCCATTGCCCAGCTGCAGTCTAAAGGTTATATCATTATTTATATACAGTAGTAACCAGAAGTGAAACAAAAGTATAGCCTATTTTCGTATACTGAATTGAGTAAACAAGAGTATGCACAGTAAAAGACTACCTTACAGCACAACCAAGATAAGACCTTGGAGTCATCCAGCCTAAAGAACTTCATGTTAGCTACTTCTGCAATATAAAGGTAATATTTATGTGAATAATTAATTATGTGAAGCTATTTGCAACTACAGAAAGAAGTCGTACCAAACAAAACTACAAACAAGGACTAAACAACTGTGCAGGATGGATTGACAGTCACAGTGCAACTGAAATCATCAATTAACTCAATCCAGAAATAGAAGTATAGAACAGTTACTAGGTTGCATGGAAGTCTAGTACTCTAGTGCTTATACCATGGCAGAAGCTTATAGCATGGTAATTACAATGAAACATTTAAACATCTACCTTTAACTTCACAAACCAATTCCATATGGTGTTCAGCTACATCCATTAGCTGCTGATATCCAGGATATCCCTCAACATACAATATTTCATCCAGTTGTCTGAATTTTCCTGGATCCTTCCCGTTCTGCAGCACAGTAAAGTGAGTGCATGTAAAGTAACAGAGTTTAGGTTGAACAAAAACCATATTCCAGAATTTATTTTTTTTCGTCAATTGAGCATACCGACATACGTGCAGCTTCGAAAGTTGGTAGGAAAATGAAGATGGGATCGACAGGGGTGCAATAATAGAGGCCACCATCTATAAGGGGGAAAAAAGATTGAATACCAAAGTTATGCACTGAAGTATGTGTTCAGAAACAATTTTTCAAGGAGATTATGTGCTACTCAGCACTCGGTATATTGATGCATCGTATATGGTAGAAAAATGGCATCTCATTAATCATATATGGTAAAAAATGGCATCTCATTATTTTAGTATGTTCCTTTCCATAGATAGAGCTAAGCTAGTGAGCAATATCATAATTCACTATTCAACAAAATTAACTGGCTGGTTTGAAGTGGCATGGAAGCAATGACTATCCATTGGCTACACAATAACAACAGGAGGCACGATTAACACAAACAGCAGTAATGGAGAAATGTGTAGTTAGGTTACAAGTGTACATACCTTCGCAAACATAGTCACCCAAGAACCAAGAACCGTAACGCTCCTTAAACCAGTTGATTTCTTGAAGTTGACCATCAATAAACAGGTACCCTGTTTCATCTCCTGATTCATGAGAAGACAAAGGTCAATGCAACCTGCTGACCATTGCAAGGTTGAGGACTATTCCTAAGCGCAAACACGGCTATCACATTCCGCAAGAATCATCCCGTATTTGTCTAAATTTCCGGTGATTAGAAACCCATTCTGGAAAGCAATAGCCAGGCTGGCATATGTGTACCTGATCTTGGATGGCGAAGTGACAAAACATTCCCTCGAGCACTCGCATCAGAAGGTCCTGCAGGGTACAAAAGAATACCAATTGTGGGATCTGACTGGAGCAAATTGACATAAACAATCAAAATCAAGCCTCAAAACCAAAGGTAACTTCAGTTAAGAGTTAAGACTTTTCGCCCGGCCAACAGATTTACAGCCACTTTATGTTTAATCCGACGTCAAGCTATGTCAAGAGTCGATACAGCATAGTGCCACCCAAAAAAAAAAAAAAAAAAAAAAAAAAAAAAACGAATCCAGAACAGTAGAATCAGCAGATGGACATATGCCCTGCCCAGTACTAATCCCAAAGCCAATATCCGTAGCTCCGACTAGACAGTAGAGCACAAACGGGCAGGATTAGGAGGTCGGAGGTGCGCTCACGTGGGGAAATGAGGACGCGCGGCGGCGCCGCCAAGCCGTCGTGCCACGACGCCATCGGGGCGGCCGATCTGCCTCTTCCGACTTCGCCGGTGGTGCCGCCGCGGCTGGACACTGGGTCTGCTTCGCCTGGGGCCGCCGGGGGGAGGGATGGGGCAGGGGCAGGGGCAGGGAGGGCGCGCGGGGAAAAGCAGTGGCCGTAGTCGTAGGGTTTTGGCGCCTCGCCGGCCGGGCAACCGCGGGACGCCCGCTGCTTTTCTTCCCCTCGTCTCTCTCTTCGCTGTGCGCGCATTCGCTGTCTGCGAGTTTGGACCCCAGCCGGGAAGCAAGTTTTTGCGGAATAAGGGCCCATTTTGGCCCACCAGCGCTTCCTTGGGCTGCCATGGGCGTCGCAACCTTGGGCCTTCGTGCACACGTAAAACATGGTTGGTTTACCTGCAGCACGGTTTATTCTCCAAAAAAAAAAAAAAAAAAAGTTGCAGCACGGTTTGTCCAATTGTTGGGCAGTTTGCGGTTCTTGACGTCGTCAGCCATGAAGAGCAAAGGGATCGACCTTGCAGCAGCTGGTTAAGGGGGAGCTAGAGAGGATCTTGAACGAGGTCTAATAAGTTTCGTTTCGTCGCAGCCTCGAGCTCGATCGCGCTCGGGTACCGAAATGGCGACGCACCACATAGGCTGCTCATCATGCTCTAGTCGCTGGACATGTCGTGCGTTCAGTGCCACGACCACGAGAGCCGTGGGCCGTGTGCTCGTGCACTGCGCGCGGCACAGCTTAGCTGCCGCTGGCTCGCGGCCGGCCGGGGCGACGTCAGCAAGCAGCACAGAAACCGATCGACCAGCTAGCTAATCGGCTACGGAGGAGTACGTAATAATCTGATCCCCCTCGTGGGACTGGATATTGACTCGTTTTTGTGTTCGTGGATGGACTGTGATGAGTTGACACGCATCCATTCCAGGTCCAGCTGTGGCGCACCTCCTCCACTTTGGAGCGTCTGGGTTGGCGGCGCCCTCACGGTCGGCCCTCAGCCTACAAGCTACTCCATCCAGCCACCATGATTTGGACATTCTAGTGGCTGGTGTTAGCGCTTTGTGGATGTCGCTTTGCCCTCTCCTCCGATCCCTCGATCAGCTCCGTGCACGACAGTGGCCGGACGGACTTTAGTCGTCAGTCGCTCGGCGCGTCCAGATTGCCCCGGTGGACAGCAGAGCGCATGCATCGCATGCGTTTGCGCACTTGCTTCATCTTGCCGTCTCGCCAACATCATCCCCGATCGCTATCATCGGTCGGTAGCTATGGAAAGAAAACGCTGCTATACTGCTGACTTTGCCAAAAAACAAAATGGGTACTTAAAACTATTCATCTTATCATAGATTCGTATATTATATTCTGCATTTTCATAAAAAAATATTATATATTCTGCATGATGAGGCGCACTACGAGCTGGGCTGTGGTCAGGGCCACCAGCTAAAAAGCTGCGGCCGTACCAGCGCATATTTGCATTACGAGATGATGACGAGGCTCGCCACACAGATCGAATCCGAATCCTTCAAATCGCCGGATAAACATTAAACAACGAAGATACTCCTCTGGTCAAGTGGCCACCGCGCCTCCTTGCCGTTGTGGGCAAGCTCGCTTACGAAACAGGAATATAGTGGCGGATTAAGTTAGCGGCGGGCGCATTGGATTCCTCTACGCCATCCATGCGTGCGCGAGGAATAAGCAATCGTGCAGCAGTGGACCGTGCGTGTCGTCCTCATCCAGGCATAAGCTAGTGTGCAGGGCAAATATAATGATCGTTGGCCGAGATATATAGTATTGTCTCAAAAGATGCAGTTATTTAAAGGCGATTAGCGTTGTGCGATTTGTTAAAGCCAGAGCTGCAACCATGATTGTAGTTTTCTTTTTTTTTCTTTTCTTTTGCAGGGAGTCGCGCGCTTTGGACCTTTCCGGGAATGGAATGCGATTTGACGTCGGTCGCACCAGCTTTGCACGACAACCACTAGGGGAAGCATCCAGCTCTGTGGGCAGCGCTGTCAACCACTAGGGGAAGCACACTCCTATTTGCTGCAGAATAATGCGAAATGGTATTTTGTTATTATTATTCATGCTGTAAACTTTTGCAAAGAATATCGTAACAAACACCCAACACGCAGTCCGGCCGCATGAACTAACCTACTCCCTCTATCTAAAAAAACAAGTCGTTTTGTGATTCAAATTCTGTCCCATAAAACAAGTCGTTTTACCCGTTTTGACAAGTTTACAACTTTGCATTTGCATGCAGGCATGCAATAATCGGTTAGCATCAAATCTGGCTAAAAGGTATGAGCAATCAAGTTCATTTTACATGTTTGTTAATCTGTCCAAAAACGTCTAGAATGACTTGTTTTTTTGGGACAGAGGGAGTAGCTAGCTAGACAAACTAAATTTCATCTCACGTTCAAAAGTAAACAAAACCGAGCCAATAATCACTGGAGAGGATGGGCATCCACATAATTGATCTTACTTAGGGCAGTCCCAAGCCAGTGACTAGTATAGCTTTCATAGAATTTATTAGCCTACCATGTAAGTAAAAATTCGATGTGGCAGGAGAGTTATTGAGGAGAGATAGAGAAACCGTTTATCATCTACGAAACGGAGTCGACACAAGCGCCGAGGACCCCTAGAAACGACGAGTTTGGCGTTGGGCGTCTTAGTTTCTATCTGACGCGTTTTCACCATGCTTCTGGATCCGATGCATCCTAGCTGCTGCAGTACACCGCGCGAATGGATGAGCTCATCTCTGATGTCTTCTTTTCCTCTCCGGCTCCGATCCATCCGCATGGCGATGCCTTGGTCCCCCAACATCGTCCCAGTGAATGAGCTCCCCGTCTAAATCCATGCCCAATTGCTCCTCCGCGGAAACATCGCATCGTCAGTCTCTATGCAAAATGAATCGACTAATTCGATTTCAGGCGGCGACGTACTGGTGGTGAAGCCATCGGTGCTCCTGCACCTCAGAATGGTATGGATCCTAGGTTCATTGTGTTGGGTTCCGATCGAATAGAGCTGTAAAAGTTCCTGTAAATCTTGTGGCTAGTGATTATTTTTTTTAATCTTTTCTTGCTTCTGACCTGTGATTCGTGCCGCCCGTGATTTGATTCTTTAGTTAAAGCTGGTTTAACTTTTTCTGAATAATATGGAGTTTCAGACTAGTTGTTTGATCATGGTGTGCAGTTCTTAGAATTGAAGAACATCATTTGGTATATCTGCTCTATGGGCAAAGCTATTGTTTATTTTGTCCGATAAAAATATTGTTGTACTAGCTGAACTTTGTAATATTTTTTTCTCGATTCTACGGTGTGTATATACAAATTTTGGTCCATACCAAATAAATTGATGCTTATGTTGGACGTATTGACCCTGCCATTAAATTTTTTTTCTCTATAGAAACTACTATTGACACTATGGGTTGGAGAGGTAGTTTTTAAAGCTAGAGTCTTGCTTATGTAGCAATATATAAACTACTTATAGAAACTTTGGGTTGGGACTACCTTATTGCGCACTCCGTTGTGCAATAATCCGAGTTCATGAGACCGTAACGCAGCATGGCCGCAGCCGCGAGTGAGCACGATCCCATGACTCACGATCTTCATGAACTTGAAGGCAACGAGGACATAGGAAAGCGCCCGGCGCCATGGAGTTCGGCACCGTCGTCTCCGAGTCTGGCGCCGACGCGAGCACATCCTGGCCCGCCGCCGCGAGCACCTCCTCCGAGTCCTCCTCGGCCGCCGCGTAAGCACCTCCGAGTCCGGTGCGAGCAGCTCCTCCGAATCCTCCTCGGCCGCCAGCGCGAGCATCCCTGAGTCCACGGCGAGCACGTCCTCGGCCCCCGCGCGCGACCACCTCCTCCGAGTCTGCCGCCTTGGCCGTCGGCGCGAGCGCCTCAGCCGCCGGCATCCACTCCATGGGCACGGCGTAGATGGCAAGTGGTCGCGGCGTAGGATGGCAAGTGAGAGGGGCGCGCGCGATTAAAAGCCGAAGCGAGGGGAGACGAGCCGAGGCGTGCTGGACGGGAGCCGAGGCGCGCCGGTGCGCTGGACAGGAGCCGAGGCGCGACGACGGGACTCGAGGTGCAGTTAAGGAAGGGCAAACGAGTCCAATTTCAATCAGAGCACACAGAACGGCGTCCTTTGTGAAAAAACAGCAAGGGCTAGAAGGGAGGGAGTATGTACTAGTCGTCGACCACTAGTCATTTATTTAGCAAAGGCCCTAAAGGGTCCTTAAATATTTGTGAGCCTCGAGATTGACAGGGACGGACTTGCAGTCGTGCACGGTGCACCTGCGCGCAGGTATCTGGGGAGTGCGAATGGTGGACGTCAACGTTACCGAAATGGCAACTGCAGACGTGGCCATACACTCTCTAGTAGTCCCATAAACCCAGGATTCCACCATGGCACGCAGCAGCCTCGAGTGCCTCTCACCATCAAATTAAAGGTCGTCCAAAGACATGGGTTATGCACATTTCTACACGAGCAATAATAGGTAAATAGCGGATATGAGGGCAGAGCTGAGCTAGGAATTTTTCTCTATCTTGTGATATTTTGCAGTTTATTCGTCCGTACAAAAATAGGCCTTTAATTATTTTGCTACTTATGATGTAACAAAACCATATGCAAATTAATGAAGGGATGTCCGTGACCTATATGCTGGTCTTAATAAAGCAATAACATGCATCCAAGAAACGTATACTTTGTCATTCATGTATGTGATGACTTGCGCAACTCTGTTTCCTTTTTTCATTTTGTGCAAATGCGATGTTTCATGATATAGGAACAAGACGAAACCTATGGTTGATAAGTTGGCACTGCCTTGGAATCTAATTAAAGCGCAAAATTAGCTAACAATACCCAGTTTAACACATATTGCGGAAACATACAAACATACTGTCCATTTTCATTAGAGATCCGCATAGCTAGAGTGAATAAAATAGATAGTACAAAATATTTTGCCGGAAAGCGTTTTGTGGAGGTTTTATGGACACAGTTACCTGGACTGGAATAACTGTGTCAGTGGAGTTTCATGAGACCCCTCTCATTCCATGAAACTCCCTCCTTCTCCCTCCTCGTCACGTCAGTAAATTTGATAACATGGCTTATAATTTACTGCCATGAAAGTACGAAACTCTCCATAGAACTCGCATTAAGACTAACCTTATACATTTATACATTAATCTTTGAAAAAAACACTTTATACAGAAGGAATGAAAGCAAACTAGCACAGCTCATTAGGAAATCGTGCCTGCCAAATTCGGTACACGACGAATTTGGATCGGCCCAGCTCATGGAGGTCAGGTGGTGTCCCATTCTCACTGGCCTCTGCACGCTGCATTGCATTGCAGCAACCTTTCCCCTCCGGTTGATTTTTAAAAAAGAAAAAAAGAAACTTTCCCCTCCGGGCGTCACGGGGAACCATCTATTCCACCCCACTGATGCCGTGGACCCAGATCTCGCGGGTCCAGAATGTCATTGAACCATGATCGTTCACACACTCGGCCATGATACGATCACGAAGCAAACCCCATGCTCCGGCTACAACTTTGGGCCAGTCCGCTCTTTGTGCAGACTTGGGCTAATGTGGTGGCCCTATGGCGGAAAAGATAACTGGGCCCGACAGGTGGGCCCATGACGACGTGGTGCCGTCCAGCCGGGAATCTCTCGGGCCCACGGAGTACTTCAGTGGCGGCAGTAGCAGCTTTCTTTCCTTGTTTTTTTTAATCTTTTCATTTGCGTGCACTCGTGGACTGCAACACAGCATTGAGACGCACTCGTGAGCTGTGGACTGAGTCGGTAGGTGGGGCGACGACCAGTGGGTGCTCCTATCATTCCCGGCCAACCGCGATCGCACGACCCTCTTATCGTTGTTATCCAAACCGTGAATTCTCATCTCACACCCGGCGCCACCCGGGTGTCCTAATCTTACGACGCCAAAGCAGACGCAACAACAATCAGCCCAATTAGCCGGGGTTCGAAAGCAACCCGCTATTTTTCTCTGGCTTGGAAAAGAATCTGAACAGGTACTTCTTGCTACTCGTTTTTCCTTTTTTTTTAAAAAAAAAGCCCTAACACGTTTTGTTACGAGATAACTGAACATCAACTTACAAACAAGACAAATAACACACAATAAAGCGAAAATAAAAATAGCACAACTCATAAAAACTAACTCATGTCCACAACCTCTTTTTCCCTATCAATGTCACTCTTTTAAAATTTTCTCGGGCCATATGCCGTGTTGTCCGTGTGTTGATTCCACTCCTACCAGACATTAATTCGGCTTCTAAGCTCCCATCAACCAATAACTAGAGTCGGATAACACTTTCATCTACAAAAATGAAGGTTATATTATAGCCGCTTGTATAGAAATGAGTTAAACTTTTTTTTATCATAACTAGTCAATTAGAGATGCATGTTAGTTGGCGATCTCAAAGACATCATATTTGAACAGAGAAGTTTCAAGCAAATTTGATATCATCAAGATGTAGTTTCGTCTAAGCCTCGTCGTACTTCATTACACCTAGGACCGATGGTTGAAAGAAAACCTATTTCCTTTTAGCAGGCGTGGAGAAGTTAATTTCTCCAAAAACTTGTTTATAGTATGACCATCACTTTTACAAACACCAAATTCCTCGTGGAAGTCAAAATCTGCACATTTCATCATGTCAACCTCACGAGAGAGGGTGCAATCACTTATTAGGTGTGTTAAAGTTTATTTATATTTTATAGCAAACTGAAATTCTTTCATATCATCTTCCTTCGAAGTTACTTACCACTACAGATACTTTTCAAAAAAAATAAAACTTACCGCACATGCATCCAAGCAATGTTAAGAAGGCTACTCGTGTAGAACTCAGGATAAACAGAGACGATGCCAGGTTATTCCGCTCTGCTTCCTCGGATGAGGGTACTCATGGTCGTGGGTCATTTCCCGAGTCCCTGCCACGGAGCTTGTCAGAGCTTTGACGTGTGCGTGCTCTCGCCCACAGATCACGCGCACTACTCGCATCCGCGGCCAGCCGCGCAGCGATTACGGAGTAGTATACGTTAAAAAAAGGGCTCTCGCTGTTCATGCGCGGTGCAGGACACGATTCTCCTGCGTTGCCATGCCGCAATATTCTCCTCGCATAACGTGACAAGCAGGACGGACAAAGTTCCTTCTGGTGCACGAACAAGACCAGTACTGGCTGTTCTTTTTAACTTTTTAATTTGACCAGTGGGTTGGCACGTGCCACGTGCACGTGTTATAAAAATAACACAAATTTAAAAAAATCTTAATTTTTTAAAAAATAAGTATGTAAAACAATGCATACTTTTGTTAGATCGCATATTAAAATTATTCAATAGCATCTCATATTAAAAATTATATATTCATACATCGAAAGCTTGGGCCTCCGACGGAAACAGAATGAAATTTTTGTATAATTAAATCTTAAACAATCAGCAACATATATAAAATAAAATATTCACGATACATGTATCCATGAGCAACTCGGCACCGCAGCCAGCTTTTTGATGATGGGGAGGCCGAGAAGGTTGCTCTCCTCGTCGCCGGTGTCGTGGAGCAACGGCGCCACGCACTCGACGGCACCAGACACCGTCACAACGCGGAGCACGTTCTGCTTCTACCTGGCGAGCTTGGACACGACGAGCGTCGTGGCCACCCTTGCGCCGCGCTCGACGCCGACGCCCTTGCAAAGAAATATGAACTCTGAATAGATGATGAGAATGAAGGGAGAGATTGTGTGCTTTGAGAATACGGAGGGGCGCCTTATATAGGGGGCAAAGGGCTAAGGAGATGAACCTGGACGCCCACGACTATGGTAAGTAATCGATTCCCTGATGGACTCCCACAACTATGGTAAGCAATCAAGTTTTAAAAGGAAGGAGACACCCGATTGCGTAGATGTCATTCCTTTTTTTGAAAGGAAACCTTGACTGGTACACAACACATATATGGACGCTAGCCATCTACAAAAGGAAAGAAGAAAATTCAAATTCTAAAGGAAAGCGGGCGAATTTCAAAGGAAGGTGTAGGCGCCCTGATTGCACAGGAAGGTGGAGGAAAGGAAAGGGGTGTTTTTTTGAAGGAAACCAGCGTATCCTTTTGCATACGAATACAACGAATAGAAAGGAAAGAAAAGCGGTGCCTTGATTGCGTTACCATACAAAGAACGCGATCAAAAGGAAACGAAGGCAGACGAATTTACGAAGGAAGGTGGAGGAAAGGAAAGGGGTGTTTTTTTGAAGGAAACCAGCGTATATTTTTCATACGAATACAACGAATATAAAGGAAAGGAAAGCGGCGCCTTGATTGCATTACCATACAAAGAACGCGATCAAAAGGAAAGAAAGACAGACGAATTTACAAAAGAAGGTGGAGGAAAGGAAAGGGGTGTTTTTTTAAGGAAACCAGGATATCTTTTCATACAAATACAACGAATAGAAAGGAAAGGAAAGCGGCGCCTTGATTGCATTACCATACAAAGAACGCGATCAAAAGGAAAGGAAGGCAGGCTAATTTCCAAAGGAAGGTGGAGGAAAGGAAAGGGGCGTTTTTTTGGAAGGAAGCCAGCGTATCTTTTTCATACGAATACAACGAACAGAAAGGAAAGAAAAGCGGCGCCTTGATTGCATTACCATACAAAGAACGCGATCAAAAGGAAAGGAAGGCAGCGGTATACAAAAATGCCAAGGTGAGAAAGAATAGGGGGGCGGGACGGCGCCGAGGCGCAAAAGAACGGGGGGTGACGACCAAACGCGTCTACCTCCTGGTCGTTCGAGGCCACCTTTTAGCCCTGATTTGTTGGTCCTTTGTGAGGGGTAAGGAGGTAGACTTTTGGGTGAGAAACCGTTTCAATTGTGACACTCTTTACAGTACAGACGATGGATAGGAGATCCAGGTTATCTCCTCGGAAGTTAGGAGGTAAAAGTTTAAACAAATCTCAAACGTCGATTTTGTATACGAAAAGAAAAAATAAATAGTTTATTGGAAAAAAAAAACCCCGGCAATCACGCAGTTCTTCTTCCGTTAGCCTCACGGCGCGGCGTGATCTCTGACGCGGACTCGCGGTGCGCTCCCACCGTAGATAAATTGCAACACCAAGTGTCACGTTCATGCTTAAAAAACAGTACATCCTGAATGAGTTCGTGTTATGAAAAATAACAAAAAAAAAACGTGCATCAGTTTTGGCCTATCATTTTTTCTATTTAAAAAACGTTCATCCTAAAATAAAAAGAGCCTATCGATCGTGTTAGACGTGATCGTTGCATGGATTTGCAAGTTAGATATATTTGGCCTCTCACACGTGAGAGTCATGTTAGACATGATATAACATTACATGGATGCAAGTTAGATCTATTTGGCCTCTCACATGAGAACTTCATTTTTTTTTTGCCTTTGGAAGCCTATCACGATACATGCGATGCAACCATGGCTGTTAGAAGATATTTTTCATTATCTTTTAAAATATCAAAATTTTAAATAATATCTAATAATAAATGAACCTTCTTTGGGTCTAATTTTTTTTGAAACCCCAGCTCCCACAAGAAATTAAATCCGAGTCCACTAGTACGATCATACTTACTCACCCCTCTAACCATTACGCTAGAGGTCTTTCGCTTCTATTACCTCCCAGAAAATACTAGCTCATGCTAATTACCTAAATCTACATAAATGACCAACGCACAAGTTTATAACAGAAAATCAGAGACTGACAATACAAATGGCCTGCCTCGATACACGATGAACAAAAGAAATGAAAATGAGAGCCACCCTGCTGTGGGGTGCTAGAGAGTAGAGACACGTGTCGGTTGCGAGGCGCCGTCACTGTTTCCGAGATGTTTACAGTGGGTTGGGTTGCGTTCTGTCACGTCGATAGGTCCCGTGGTACCCTCTTTAGAAAAAGGGTCCCGCGGTATACGAACTTGAACGACTTTTGCGTGCGTGGTGACTAGAATCCTGTGTTCTACATGATACGTTTGCGGCTCGTCTTTATCGTGTGCAGGACTTGAGGTTGCCAGAACATTGTCTTGTAGCGCCATGAAGAGAAAAATGAACAAAAGTTTGTTCACGCAATCGTCCAAAATGTAGAGACGAGATGGTTCAACAAAGACTGCCCTTTACTGTTACTAGTTTGTTACCACTTACGGCTTGTTAAATTAAATAGTATATGGAAAACTGAAATTATTTGAAACGTTTTTTAACGAGAAAATTGAAATTATCTGAAACGATTCACAACTGCCGGTGTCTTTTGCTTTTGTACTAGGGCATCAAGATACCAATACGATTATATGCGATTATACTAGGAGTATGTTCAACACATCTAATTGGGAAATATTTACCCGTTTGCCAACAAAAGAAGATAAAAAGAAAAGAAAAAGAGAACGCAAAATCCGGAAGAATCGAGCCCACCAGACACAGGCCACAGCACGGAGCGCACGCCTTGGTCACCTTTTTTCCCCTCGCTTTTCTATAAAATCCACGTGAGCCCCCGACGCATCGCTCTCCAAATCACCCGACGCCAAACAGCACCACCCTTCGACTCATCACTGCCCCGCCACCACCGCACCACTCCAAACTCCGGTCTCCCACCGCCTTCCCCCCCCTCCTCGGCGGCGGCTCGCGGAAGGAGAGAACCCCGCTCACTCCCCTAGGGTTCCCGTAACCCTAGCCCCCGACCCGCACGCGCGAGGGCCCCGGCGACGAGGAGGCGGAGGCGGAGAGGGGAGGGGGCAGAAGGCGCGGGAGGCGAGGGCCTGTGCTGTATGTCAGATCGTGGGAGCCGGCGAGGCGGAGGCGGAGAGTACGGACACGGTCAGCTCGCGAACCCGCTCCAATGGCCCCAGCTCAGGAAAAGGCGGCGGCATCATGCTGTCACGCCGCGCCCGCGCGTGTCGCTGGCGGCGGCGCCCCCGCCGTCCCCGTGCGGGCGATCGCCACGTCCCCGGCCGGGAAGGTCGTCGCCATCGCCGCGGGGGGCGGTGAGCGCGTGGCCGCGTCCGCTGCAGGCGCAGGCGGCGCCGTGATCGAGGATATTGCCGCGGTCCAGCCCACCACCGCGAAGGCCTCCGCAAAAGGTATACCGGAATAGCCACCTTTCTCTGTCTGTCTCTTTCTCGATAAGTTGGATCACAGGTTTATCGGGTCAGGTTAAATGTTATGGGAGTGTCCTGCCGTGCATGATCGATTAGTTGAGGCACGCGATGGTGGTGTTCTTCCCATCGCGATTTGTCGCGAGCTCAGATTTGAGTGCGGGAAACGCAAATACGCAATCTACTAGTGGTTGTTGCGCAGAGTACATCGTTTCGGGCGCATGCAAGCAGAAGATGCAAATTAGTTCGCAGGAGCAGGATCGGGCAGTTCCCTTGTGGGATCAGATACGTGGATGATATAATTTGCACCAACCGCATGCCAGCGGATGGTGTAGGTTGACGAGTAGTAGGTCTTAGAATCTGGCATGCAGATTGGATCTTATAGTTATAGGGGCAAACCGTGGTTTAATTGCTCTGCCTTATCTGGCTATTGATGATTAGAGCACGGGGCTTGATGTGATGGCGCTGCCATACTAGTGGGACTATACATACCACAAATCTCTGCGTAGTGTAGCTTACTGTTTAGACTTTTGTGCTCGATCATAGTCTGTGCTCTAACTTTTTCTTTGATCACTAGTTGTAGTGATCAACTTGTTTTTTACTTCTTTACCTTTTGTTTGATGATGAGGTTTCTGCCTTTGTGGTAAGAAAGTGAGAAGAAAAACGTCCCGTTCTGGCAATGATGTCAGCTCCTGCTTGTTTTCTTTTAACTTTTTAGAGGCATGATTATTTCAAAAAAAAGAGAGGCATGGGTCAACAGAGTTTTTGGCATCTACCTTTTCCCTTGATGGGCCACCAGGCATAAGCTGCTGATGCATGCCGCTCCATCCAGTCCACATGGTAAGCAGCGGGGCCATCTTGCAGTAGTAGTGTTTTGGAGGATTCTGAATTGGTGAGAGGTGCACGCAAAGATAACACGTAATCGTTGTCTAGCATGCCCAAGCTACTAGTACCTTTTAAGGTTCACAGAAAGCTCGAAATGATGCAGACTTCAATGTTGTTCTTTTTACCTGTAACGGGAAAATGACATGCATCAACCTGAACAGCTGAACTTTCGTGTCAACCAAAACTATCATTAAATATTTGATAGATCCTCTTGATAGCTTATCTCTCGTTTAGCAAATTGCTGAACAGAAAGTCAGTTGGTGGAACTGTCTAATACTGAAATAGGTCCATTTTTTAATGATGTTAGCAGGCATTTCCTGAAAAAATATTTGGCATTTAATTCATCATTATTTATTCCTATCGACCATCGTCAACTTCTGTATTATGCAGAGGTGATGTAGCATGACCGTTTGAAACTCGATGCTCCTAATTTAATGAGATCATAATGCTGGGACAAATAGAACAAATGAAGAGCATCAATCTTTCTCGGAACAAATATTCTTAGATTTTTTTACCTATTTATACATTGTTTTAACCGGCAGATATATCCAGGACATGGGGGCACCGCTACACAACGTTTTAAGCTTGCATTTATACTGTAGGGTTCATGCCAGTACAGTTTATTATCTTTTGCCTCAGAGAGAGATCAACATTCATTTATCTATCTTGGTGTTAATTCTTCCGATCTGATAAACACAAGAGACCATAGAGCTCCTGACCTGCCAAATTATTTATTTCAGATCTTGAACTATGCTAAAATTTGTCCTTTTACTGGATTTTTGTGATTGGTAATTAGTCCATGTATATTTTAGGATCTCGTTGAAAGATGTTTGTGTAAGCAGTTCACCATGCATCTCCTGCCCCATATCAATTTTTTGCTCATCAATATGACACTCCAGCCTGACATAATTCTCTGAATCTTTATCATTTATTCGATGGTTACATGCTATTTGAAATGTGTACCATGTCTTAGCTGAACTAATATTTTGTTGGACAAAAATATGCAGGGATAACAATAATGACAAGGGCCCAGAGGTGCCACCCTTTAGATCCATTATCTGCTGCTGAAATTGCAGTTGCTGTAGCAACTGTAAGAGCTGCCGGAAGGTCTCCTGAGGTATGCCAACAGAAGAAACATATACTTTTCCAAACAATCTTGTAAAATTCGAATATAGCAAGCAAAGTTCTATGGTTGCAGGAAAGAGATAGCATGCGCTTTGTTGAAGCTGTGCTGTTGGAGCCAGATAAGAATGTTGTTGCATTAGCTGATGCTTACTTCTTCCCACCGTTCCAACCGTCACTGCTCCCAAGAACCAAAGGTTCTGCTGTTATTCCAAGCAGGTTGCCACCTAGAAGGGCCAGACTTGTTGTATACAACAAACAATCAAATGAGACTAGCATTTGGATAGTAGAACTATCTGAAGTACATGCAGCTACAAGGGGTGGACATCACAGAGGCAAGGTGATATCAACTGAAGTTGTTCCAGATGTTCAACCTGCAATGGTATGCCTACTAAGTTCGTTTAGAATTCTGCATGCCTTTCTGCTTATCACTCCATGTAATAGTATGTCAGCATTTGGTTTGAAATTTATATTTCACAGGATGCTATGGAGTATGCTGAATGTGAGGCTACTGTCAAAAGTTACCCACCATTTATAGAAGCAATGAAGAGAAGAGGTGTGGACGACATGGATCTTGTTATGGTAGATGCCTGGTAAGCTATCTGTAAGGAATTTCTTGTGCTACAGTTCTCACATAGTGCTAAGTTTCTGCAACCTACATTATTGTATTGAAAATTGGAAAAATAACTTTATATCTAATAAATTATCAGGTGTGCTGGCTACCATGGTGAAGCTGATGCTCCCAGTCGCAGACTTGCCAAGCCTCTAATATTTTGCAGGACCGAGAGTGATAGCCCAATGGAGAATGGTTATGCTCGTCCTGTGGAAGGAATTCATGTTATTGTTGATATGCAGAACAATACCGTGATAGAGTTTGAAGATAGGAAGTTGGTTCCTCTCCCCCCACCAGATCATTTGAGGAATTATACTCCTGGAGAAACAAGAGGTGGTGTCGATCGAAGTGATGTAAAACCACTTATTATCAATCAGCCTGATGGTCCAAGTTTCCGCATCAATGGCTATTTTGTGGAATGGCAAAAGGTGAATGTTTGCAATCTTTAGTCTAAAATGCTAGTATTAACATAATTCCCTTTGAAATTAATAACACTTGATGATGCTGTGCAGTGGAACTTCCGCATTGGCTTCACGCCCAAAGAGGGTTTGGTTATCTATTCTGTTGCATATGTTGATGGTAGCAGGGGGCGTCGACCTATAGCGCATAGGCTAAGCTTTGTTGAGATGGTTGTTCCTTATGGAGATCCAAGTGAACCACATTATCGCAAGAATGCATTTGATGCTGGAGAGGATGGCCTTGGAAAAAATGCACATTCTCTTAAGAAGGTCATTTGCATTTTCTTGATGAGTATACTCTTTGACATTTCAATGTTACTTTGACCATACTCAACTTTTATGTGCAGGGATGTGATTGCTTGGGCTACATAAAATATTTTGATGCACATTTCACAAACTTCACTGGCGGTGTTGAGACAATTGAGAACTGTGTTTGTTTGCACGAGGAGGACCATGGGATCCTCTGGAAACACCAAGACTGGAGAACTGGTTTAGCAGAAGTAAGGCGATCAAGGAGGCTCACTGTCTCTTTTATATGTACAGTTGCAAACTATGAATATGGTTTCTATTGGCACTTCTATCAGGTAACTATGTCATTGACTTTCTCTTCTAATGTTAGAATGAAGCATTTAACCAACAAGATCTGATACTAATTACTTATAAGTTTGCTTAGTACATCAAATAGTTAAATTTTGGTAAATACCATGATGTCCACTGATAGTTTAGTGAATCTAGATATGAATTTTTAATTACTTCAAAATCTTCCGGTGGAAAAAATTACTTCAAAATCTTCTGAAGCTGTAATGTTTTGTTGACATACCTTGTGGCTTGTAATTATATGTTGATCCTTTTTGTTGCAGGATGGAAAAATAGAAGCAGAAGTAAAACTTACTGGAATTCTCAGCTTAGGAGCCCTGATGCCCGGGGAATCAAGGAAATATGGCACAACTATTGCCCCTGGTTTGTATGCACCAGTTCATCAGCATTTCTTTGTTGCCCGTATGGACATGGCTGTCGATTGCAAACCTAATGAGGCTCATAACCAGGTGGGTTGCCATATGTGTCTTTGCATCTTATTTTTTCTCCCAATCGAAACGCCCACAAAAACTAGTTTTGCAATCTGGATGAAAATGGAACCACAAAAAATTCAATTGTATCTTAAGATTAGATTTAAAAATTCACAATGATTTTGTGCCTTCTGACTTTATGAACCAATTAAATCAAAGTTTCTTCAATCTTCAAAAAAGTGTCTCTTCAACCTTGTGATTTTAAATTCAACACCGATTATGCTTCTTAGTCCTTTAGTGTGCAAACCACCTTGTGTCACTGATTTCTAACTGTGTGCCTGTGTAATATCTCTGTGATTGATATTTTCTCTTTCCACAGGTGGTCGAGGTTAATGCTAAAGTGGAAAGTGCAGGCACTCATAATGTGCATAACAATGCTTTCTATGCTGAAGAGAAGTTGCTGAAGTCTGAGCTGCAAGCAATGCGTGATTGTGACCCTTCATCTGCGCGACACTGGATTGTAAGAGCTCTATTTGCTTCTTGTCTTAACCTTATGTTTTTTCACTTATTCCTACCATTGTTGGATACCAGTTATTTGTTCACCCAGTATCCGGTCACTATATTTATGCTATTCACTAACTGACGGAAAATATTGGCTGCTCTCTTTTGATAATGCATGGATGCAATTTGCTTCACCTTGTATTTTAACCATAGTATGTTCCATCAAGCCAATGTCAGTATAAGCTATCTTGGTTATTGCACTATCGTTGATCTTCCATCAAGTAAATGTCACTTCAATGTGACATCATGCATGATTCACAAATACTGCCTAGAGCACATATCTAAGAGCATTAATCTTGTGCTACGATGCTCATTTATTTGATATACTCGTTTGCATTCTGATCAGGTAAGGAACACACGAACTGTAAACCGTACTGGACAGCCAACTGGTTACAGGCTCATGCCTGGTTCGAATTGCCTACCGTTGGCTCTGCCCGAGGCGAAATTTCTGAGGAGAGCTGGGTTCTTGAAGCATAATCTCTGGGTTACCCAATACAAGGGCGACGAGATGTTCCCTGGAGGGGAGTTTCCGAACCAGAATCCTCGAATCCATGAGGGTTTGCCTACATGGGTCAAGAAGGACAGGCCCCTGGAGGAAACTGACCTTGTTCTCTGGTACTTTTCTTGAAAGCCATTTACCATACTCTAAATCTGAACTTTGTGTTCAGCTTACATCTTTTGAAATCCTATAAACTTTGTTCTTCATCTGCAGGTACGTATTTGGGCTCACCCATATCCCAAGGCTGGAAGACTGGCCAGTCATGCCGGTGGAGCACATCGGCTTCACGCTCATGGTATCAGCTTTTGAGTTTTTGAAATATATGTCATATAGTCAATGTCCCAGTGAACCGACGAATCGTTTTGTTGTTTCTTCACATAAAGCATGTTAGCCAAGATTTCGAAGATCCTAACTGATGTTCCTGTCCTGCAGCCACACGGATTCTTCAACTGCTCGCCTGCGGTCGACGTGCCTCCTAGCTCGTCGGAAGCTGACGTTAAGGAAAGCGAGTCACCAAAGGCCATCCAGAACGGTGGCCTCATATCGAAGCTGTGAGCTTCGCTGTTTCTCGAAGTGGCCACCGGCGTGGTGCTGCCTCGTATGCTATTTAATCGTGTTTTGCTTGCTCCAATAAAAGGAAAACTGTTTCCGGTGTCGTGTGACTTGTTTGTTTCTCTGTAATATCGTTTTGTTTGGTTCTTGTAGTAATGGTGTTTCAATGGTAATCTGTAATAAAGTTTCGCTGCCTTCCCACTTGGCCTGCAAGATTCCAAAACATGGAGAAATATGAATTTATATAGAGTATATCTTAAATCGTTGTCTTTTTTCTTGAAAGGGTAATAACAAAAAGTTTATTGCTTCTCTATCAGCTGTGTAGCTGTTTCCTAATTCTGTTTGACATGTGCCCCTAAGCATGCTGAAGTGTTTATTCTTTCATTAGTCATTACAACGTGCCTTAGCATCACTACCTTTAACATTTTTATTAGTGATGTTATCCTGTTATCAGATCAAATAGTCTATCTATTTTTATTTTTCCCAAAGAAATATTGTCAGGTGAAATAAATTATACTTTTGCAAGCCTTTACAGAACCTTGTAGCTACCCTACGACCTCTCTTGAAATTAGCCATATTTGAGCTTTTCTTTCTTTTTTCATCTCTTTCTTTGGCTATTTTCTTTTTCTATGTTGGAATTTTGTTAGATCAGATTTCGTCACCATTTCACTCTTCACAAATAAAAATACATTTCATACCAAACATTACGTCATCTATGTTAAGCTCTGTTTTTTCAGATTTTTATTTCCACTTCAGAAAAGTGCCATTATCCTATCCAGAATGTGAATAATGATAACTACACCTACTGAATGATATGTCAATCGCGTCCTCCCTCCGAGTGACTTATTTTGTTGCAAATGCTTGCAGCATATCAGCTGCAATGAAGAGGATGTGGCCTACTGGACTGGTGACAGTCTGTGCATATGATTTATAATAGGCTGGAAAAGATGTTCCCGCGTTCAATCCTGAACGAACGAACAAGGCTGTGCAAGTGCAATCGCTTTCAGAAAAACAATACACCGCTCCATTATGCTGACTCGTCCGTCGACTGCCGCGGCGGATCGCGGTCCAGGAACTCCTTCACGGTGGCCGGGGACGCAACGGCCGCCGCGTCGCCGGAGGCCCTGGCGAGCAGCAGGTGCGCAAGCCTCGCGGGCTCCCTGACCCTGCCGCCTTCCCCGCGGTGGTAGTGGCGGATCCAGCCGTCCAGCCGCCGCTTCTCCCCGTCGCACTTGGGGCCGGCCACGCCGACGACCCTGGCCAGGAACCCGTCCGCGCCGCTGCAGTCGCACCCGCCCGTGCCGTCGTCTGCGTCGCCGTCCGGCGGCGACAGGCCCAGCAGAGCCATGAGCCGCGCGATGTCCTCCTCAACACCGCCGCCGTCGTGATCCTCGCCGTCGTCCTGCTGGACGCGCTGGCCCTGTTCGGTGGAAGCGGTGAGGAAGTCCAGCGCCGGGCCGCTGCTGCCGCCGCCGCTCGCGGGCGCGCTGGGCGGTGCCGGGTCGAGGAGGAGGAGCGGGGACGCGGTCGGCATGGTGTCCGGGAACGGCGACGGCTCGGATTGGCGTGCCGTTGCCGGCGGCTGCGGCGGCGGGTCCTGCCTCTGCTCCTGATGCTGCTCCGAGGCCAGCCGGTCTTCAACCTGAGGCGGAGCAGGGGAGGAGAGCTCTCGGCGTCAGAGGAGGGAGCGCGGCTCGTGCACGATTGGGGAAGAGAAGAGAGAGAAGGGGAGAATGGCTTGGGGTACCCACCCGCTGGAGGGAGGCGAAGAAGCCGTCGTGCCGGGAGAAGGGCCGCCGCCGCATCGTGCCGCCGTCGCCGGGGACTGGAGCGGGGGCACCGTGGGACTGGGACACTGGGTGCGCCGCCGCCGGTTATAGGCAGGTCACGGGGATGGGAGGAAATTGGATCGGAAATTTGGAACGAATCGTTTGTTTGTTTTGTACGGCCAAGCGACCAAATTACACGCAAATCGATTTTTGGCTCATACGTTTGAGGTGACGACTTCGAGTTAAAATACCAACTAGTCCTTCGAAAATCTCCAAAGGTCAAGTGCATTATCATCACAGTTTACTAGTCACAACACAACAATTTGCATATGCCGCTCCTCATCCGTTCCTCAAGACCTCAACCAATAACAGACACGCAACGCAAGTACGCAACACACTTGCAAACACTTCAGCTGCATCAGTAGTTCAGCACTTCAGCTTCCATGGCCGGCATCACCATCAGTAGTAAGTGCAAGATCCATAACCTGCAAACATGGCATTCAGATAACACAAGCATATTACTACCATTTCAGACTTCAGAGCTCGCAGAGCCGGATCAGCATCAGCATCACCAAGCAGGAAACGTACTCGGATCGGACTGGACGACGAGCGCCGAGTTGTTGAAGTAGCAGTTCCAGGCGTGGCGGCCGCTGTAGGCGTAGTAGAGGTTCATGGCGACGGCGGCGCGGGAGACGAGGCTGTCCGGGTAGTAGCAGGGCCCGCCCTTCTGGATCACGGCGCAGCTCACCTGGGAGCACGCGTAGTCGAGGTTCTGCGCCAGGATCTCGTTCGACGCCGACGGCTTGGCGATGCACCACGTCTTCTGCGCCGCCGCAACGCCGCCGCCTGCAAAATCAGCACCCAGTTTAGTTCAGACGAAATCATAACCCCGTACCCAGTGATGGACGGGCAGCGAAAGCTTTGTGCTAGAATGTAGATCTTGGCTACTATCAGTTTGCTCTTCTAAAAGATCAATCAGACCAAAGGCATCTTTCTTTCCTCGCTGGCCAGGCACCGGCCAGAATGGCACCGACACGCTACAGAAAGTCGGAAACTGCCTACCCTTTTCGGGCTAAATCGAGAGGAACAAGTGACCACAGCATTGGGGTATGATGGCTTTTATTCCTAATGATTTCTGAGAATAACTGGGGGAAAAGGTCTTGCAGAAAGTGTGGTTCAGAGATCCAAGAACCATGGGGGATAAACAGAGTGTTCAGTTGCTCATCCTCCTACTGGCCCGAAGCCAAATCTCAGACAGAACCATCAGCTAGAACTAGGCACTAGTGAAGAAGAACAATCAGTGCTGGATCACTACTAGCAAGAATGAACTTGAGCTAACCTGCGGTGAAGTAGAGGAGCACGAGCCCCAGAGAGAAGAGCAGGAGCGACGCAGATGGCTGGGCTCCTCTGCCCATCTTGCTCTCCAGGCAGGGCACCAAGCTGGAGCCGGGAGCTTGTGAAGGCCAAGAAGCAAGAAGAGAGAGTCAGATCGGATTGGTTGTTTGCTGGGGACTAGTGCCTCTGCAAAGGGATAGCGAGCTGGTTTTATAAGAAAAAGGAGGTGCCAGCCAGCTTGATTGCCTTGTTGAGTACAGCAGGTGTTTGCTTTGCTTGCTGGGATGGAGGTCTCGCATGCTACATGCATGTGAGTGACAGTGTGAATTTGTGACTGACAAAGGTCTGGCTTCAACCCAAGCCGGCCAACCTACCATGTGCCGCCTCCTGCAGGATAACAAATTTTGTCTTGTCTTGATCTGGGATCTCTCTGCAGTGAGCCTGGTGTGCCGCAAACGCAGGACATTTTGGCCCACGTTGACCACCTCGTGGTCCTTGAGAGTGTCTCAGACTTTTGTGATGTATGCTAGTCAAAACAGGACCCAATGGAAACGAAAGGCACTGCTGCTGTTAAAATTTGTTTCAGATTCAAGTTTACAATCCCACTGGTTTTCCAGAATTTCTATATGCGGATGGGGTTCAAGCACGCAAACATGCTCCCACACTGTATTGTTCTACAACAAGCAGAAAATACACGATTACCAAATGATGCATTTCTCTGAAACCCTTGTGGGTTCCATAACCATGTGATGGATCCAGAAATCGGTGTTACCTGCTGGCAGTAAAAGGTGTCATCGGGCACTTCAACATAGCGGCCAGTATCTTGGTCAGTAGTTTTGTTCTGAGCATAACAATTTTTTGTCTTAGTCATGTTTGCTTTCGACCCTCGAGGAATTTGCCAAAAAGTATGTGTGATCTGTTTGTTACTATGTTTAACCATTATTCATTGTATTAATCTACAAAGCAGGACCCTAAATCTGGCAATCTTTTTTACTATTGCTAGTACAGCCAAACATCCTCATTATCAGTATTTTGGTGATGGCCTAATCTTGATCGTGCCAAAGGTTTCGTTGGGTCGGTGGAGGCTCAAACCAAACAAGCCTGAGTAGCAAAAACTAGAATATGAAGGGAAAAAAAAAGGATAGCATAGTCACTGAAATTTGCCATCAGCTAAATACTTTGCCACAGTGACTCACTCTATAGCAATCAGATGAGGGAGGACATCCACACACTAGGGAACACAACCATCAAAAAGTCGATGTGTGTCACAATATACTAGTACCACCTTTTTTGAGATTCCAAAGGAGATATATGAGGCATGCAAGAAGAATTGCTTAAGCCTTAAGGGATCATATCTTCAGATGAACAATGCAACCTGACTGCTAAAACTCATGACCATGCCATTAATATTGATAAGTATACAAAATGCAAAACAATATTCAAGAAACAGATGGTCCTGTCCTAGAGACGTCTCCATATACTCTTCTCCTAATGTTGGCTACAATCCTATCTGCAAGCTCAACATCAGTTTCTTCAGAATTTTTGAGCTCGTGCGCTTTCTTCGAATCTTTACGCTCCTTCAAAACATCTGAAACGGCCTGGGCTTTCTGTAATATTGATTTCTTCTTCTCTATAGCATCATCTCCTTCCTTGTCCCTGTAACTGCCCGGTAATTTTGTTGAATGTGGTACTGAACGCATTAGATCTGTCAACTTCTGTACCAACTTGACTAAACCAAGACGCTTGAGCTCTTTCATAAGCAGCCGGTAAGTGATATACTGGGGCACAATCCCTCTCTCAAACATATTCTCAAACTCTGCAAAAGCCTCCTCAAACTGATGGCGCCGGCAGAGCAAATGTATCAGCATGGTGCTGGTCGCAAGGTCCGGCTCAAAACCGCTGTTTCTCATCTCCTGAAGCATTTGCAGTGTTAATTCAAGCCGGTTCGCTTCGCACAACATCTTGACGAGGAGGTGGTAAGTGAGAAGGTCTGGCGCATAGCCACTGCTGACCATCTTGCTGTAGAGATTCATCCCCAATTCAACACTGCAATTCCTCGCAAAGACCATGAAGAAATAGTTGTATGTCCTTGCGGTTGGCGAAATGCCCCGCCCCAGCATCGCTTTGAGCACTTTACTAGCCCCAGCAAGGTCCCCGTGCTTGCAGTAGCCCAAGACGAGGGAGTTGAATGTCGAGATATTCGGCGCGACACCGTAGAGGGGAAATTTCTCGAGCACCTTGTGTGCGTCCCCGAAACGGCCTGCCTGAGCAAGGGCAGTACACGATGGGGTTGCAGGTGAGCAGATTGGCCTCGATCCCCTCCTCCCGCATCTGGTCAAGGAGCCCGATCGCCTGATCAGGCCGCCGCATGACGCAATACGCGTCGATGAGGGTCCCGTACGTGACCACCGTCGGCCGCACGCCGGCGTCGCGCATCGCCGCCCAAAGCTTCTCCACCTTGTCGAGCCGGCGCGCGCGGGACCATCCGTTGAGAAGGACGTTGTAGGCCCGCACGTCGGGTGCCCACGTAGGGTCCTCGCGCCGGAGCTGCTCGACGAGCTGCGCCGCCGCGCGCGGGTGGCCCTCCTTGCAGAGCGCGTCGACGGTCAGGATCAGCGGGGAGGCCTCTGCGGCATACGACGAGCCGTCCTCGCCATCGCCGTCGGCACTGACGGTGTAGCGGTCGGGGTTGCGCTGCAGGAAGCGGAACGCGCGCACCGCGGCGGCGGTGCGCCCGATGCGCGCGTAGCGGCGGAGGAGCGAGGCGAACGCGGCGAGGGGAGGTGGTTGGGAGGACGGATGTTGAGGCAAGAGGAGGCGCCAGGCGGCGGCAAAGAGGCCGCGGGAGGCGAGGAGGGATACGGCGGCGGCGGCGCCGGCCCAGCGGGCGAGGGCGGGGATCGCGGGGTCCGGGAGGGCGGGGAGCGCGGGGCGGAGGTGCTGGAGTATGGTGGGCGTCGGGGCGATGCCGGCTGCCGGGAGAAGGCGGTCAGGGTTAGCCCCGCGGAGGATGGAGAGCACGGTGGCTGCAGAGGCGGCGGCGGCGGTGGCGGCGGCCGAGTCGCTGGGGAGGGTGGGAGCGGGGTGACGCATCGGTCTGGGAAGCATTTCTTTGTGGGGTTCATGGGTGCTGCTGACAGAGCAACATTGCTACTACTACAGAACGCCCGAGCCTGCTTTTGACTTCTTTTCTTTTTCCAAATTCTCGTTTCCCAGTTGGTAATGCATATGTGATATGTGTCTGCTGTCCGTGGCCATGCGCTTCGGTTTCAGCAGTTGAGCTCCATGAAGAGAAAAACTGAACAAGCAAACCTTTATAAAAAAAAACAGAACAAGCAAACCAAGGAGAGACCTGCTGATGCGTGATCTTCTGAAAACTTTTTCAAAGGGAAGATATCAGGCACTAACCAATGTCCAATACATGAAAAATGGTGAGATTCTTTTCAAAAAAAAGGATTAATAATAGAGATTTACTCCTCTTCAAATGCTTGAAATTTAGTTATCTCTCAATCACCCAAAAACAACAAACTTCCTTCTCTTTCATCCTCTCTTCTTCTCCAACTCCGGCGAGATTCCGGCGAGCTCCGGCGAGGTTAGGGTTCGGGTTAGGGTTCCGGGGTTACCAGGGGGGCGGTGCTCACCTCCGGCCATAGAAGGAGGGCCGGCGGCGGCAGGCCGGCCCGGCGGAGGTTGTGGTCGGCGGGGCGTCGAGGTCGGCGGCGGCGCCGCCGCCGGCCCGGGCGGTGGGAGCAGGCGGTTGGGCCAGGGAGGGGCGGGGGCGACGGTGGCGCGAGTCAGCACGTGCAAGTCCGGCGGGCGGCGGCGTGAGGTGGCGGCGGGAAGGGCCGGCATGGCGGCCGGCGCGGGTGGGCTAGGGCCCCGCCGAAGCTCCGCGCCGGCCCCGGCCGGCGCGGAGCTTCGGCGGGGCCCTAGCCCGCCCGCGCCGGAGGGTGGGGAGGGGTTGGGCGGCGGCGGGTGGGAGGCCGTCGGGGGGAAGAAAGGAGGCGGCGTCGGTCTGAGGAAGAAGAAAACGGTGGGTAAAGAAGGAAAGGGAAGGCAGGTGATTGAGTGTTTCCTACTTTTCAATCGTTTGACCTCAAGACACTTCCTTAATAATACCATCTCTATTGTGGTGGTTCAGACATCCTACCCAATCATCAGAACCGAGAGTATCGGAATTCATCACTTCTTTTCATTGCAACGGCGATACAGCATTCACATATTTGGCCTAAAACCCAAACTCCAAAGGTTTCTCTCTCTCTTTTTTCCCCTCCGATGGACAAAATTTCGGTTACAACAAAGACAAACAAATGTCCAGCCTCCAGGCGTCAGCTATAAACTGATGAAACCAGCAACTTGAACTGTACAGTTTCGTATTGCTAGTGCGTCCCCTCCGTAACTATTGTCACGGGAAATTCTTTACACTTTCTGATCTGAATATTAGATTCAACTATTGCTTAATTGGGAGACTGTTAGCAAAGAGCAATGAAATGAGCCTGTTGGGCTACCTCAGCATGTCAGTAGGTTCGTATACAGTCAGTCCGTCGGACTCGGATCCGTTCCGCCGGAAGAACTCAGCTCGCCTCGCCTCACCTGACCTTGTCGTTGACTCCAGCCGGATGGCGTCCGTGTTCGTCCCAGCCAGCGCTAGCGCCACCGCTCCGCTCCTTCATCGCCACGGCGGTGGCGTAAAAGTTGCGATTGCACGGCCATCGTCGTCGTCGTGGCGTGGCAGTGTCCACCGCCGCCGCAGCCGGCGACCGATATCGGCTTTGTCTTGCGGCGGCAGGCACCCCCCTCTCGTCCCCGCGTCCGACCACTGGGGCAACTGGACCTTCCTCGTGAGCACGGCGGCGCTGGGCATCTGGTCGGAGCAGCGGACCCCGGTGGGGAAGGCGCTGAGCGGGGCGCTGGTGAGCGTGCTCGTGGGCCTGGCGGCCAGCAGCGCCGGCGTGGTGGCGTCCGACGCCCCGGCCTACCGCGTCGTGCTCGACTACCTCCTCCCGCTGGCCATCCCGCTGCTGCTCTTCCGCGCCGACCTCCGCCGCGTGCTCCGCTCCACGGGCGCGCTGCTGCTCGCCTTCCTGCTCGGATCCGCGGCCACCACGGCGGGCACGGCCGTGGCTTCCTCCTCGTCCCGATGCGGTCGCTCGGGCCCGACAGCTGGAAGGTCGCGGCGGCGCTGATGAGCCGACACATCGGCGGCGCCGTCAACTACGTCGCCGTCTCCGAGGCCCTCGGGGTCTCCCCGTCCGTGCTGGCCGCCGGGCTCGCCGCCGACAACATCATCTGCGCGCTCTACTTCACCACGCTCTTCGCACTGGCTGCCAAGATCCCCAAGGAGGGCGAAGGCGAAGCCCATCCCGGCGTGGAGCAGCCAGCGGTGGCCGGCAGCGACGGCAACACCAGCAACCTGCGCAGCGCGGTGGCCATGGCGGCGGCGTTCGCCATATGCAAGGCGGGGAAGCTGGCGACGGCCGCGCTGGGCATACGGGGTGGGAGCCTCCCGTGCATAACGGCCATAGTTGTGGCACTCGCGACGGTGTTCCCCTCGCAGGTCGGGAAGCTGGCGCCGGCCGGCGAGGCCATGGCCGTGATCCTGATGCAGGTCTTCTTCGCCGTCGTGGGAGCCAACGGGAGCGTCGGCAATGTCCTGAACACGACGCCCAGCATCTTCGCCTTCGCCTTTGTGCAGATCAGTGTGCATCTCCTGCTGACCCTGGGCGTCGGCAGGCTGCTCGGCATCGACCGCAAGCTGCTGCTGATAGCCTCCAATGCCAATGTGGGAGGCCCGACCACCGCCTGCGGGATGGCCACCGCCAAGGGCTGGACCTCCTTGGTGGTTCCGGGGATCCTCGCCGGCATCCTGGGGATCGCCATCGCCACCTTCATGGGAATCGCCTTCGGTGTGCTCGTCCTCAAACACATATAGTCGCATACAGTTTAGTTTAGGGCCCCACCTGGTATTCAGACATCCTACCAATCATCAGAAGTTCAGAACTGAGACTCTATCAGAATTCATGACTTCTTTTAATTGCAGCAGCAATACAGCATTCACACAATCCGTCCATGTCCAAATATTTCTGTCTTTTCTTCATTGGTTGGACAAATTTTTGTTACAACAAAGGCAAATGCCTAGCCTCCAGGCGTCAACTATAAACTGATGAAACCAGCAACTTGAACTATACAGTTTCGTATGCTACTGCATCTCCTTCATAACTATTGCCACGGAAAATTCTTTACAACTTCTCCTGATGTTATCTGTGATGTACAGCTTCATAGTTTGCACAGATAGCAATGGTATGGCTCATGATGCTGCAAAAGCATACATGTCGGCTTCACCCTTCCGTGACGAACTTCAATTCTGGTTACAGACGGCATAGGCAATGGCCGTCTGGATGATATGATTGTTGGAGTTTAGGTGGTCCATTTCCTCACCTTCTGGGATGGAGTGCCCTAGGTTTCCATTTATCAGCATCTGATAGGGCACGCTGTACGTTCCCAGCAGAGAGTGATTCCAGTATTACATCTCTCATATGGGCAGCTGCGGCTTCTCCACGCCGTGTGGCCAACTCCAAATAAGTGAGAGATTTGACCTTGTCTCCTGACTGCATACAATACAAGAGAGATATCAGCTTAAAAATGGGAGTCACTGCTAGAGGAGGAAGATTGCTGTCTATTCCTCCAACCCTAGAAGGGTGGGCTATATACATGAGATACATGGGCCTCTAGATGGGCCTTTACACTACTACATGGGCTCTATGTCCCTATATACACTAACAGTCACAGCCTCACAGGTAATATAGCACCTGTGTGAGTTTCTATGTGGCAAAATTAAACTTATTATCATTCACATTGCCTGCATCTACCCAAAATCTAACATTCTCTACAAAGGAATTTGGTTGCTGCAGTGCTGCTTTTCACTTGACCTGTGTACAGTATTCTTTTGCAATTTAAGACATAGCAAGTCAACGGCAACATAGTGCACTGTTCCATTCTACGGAGGAATTAGGTTACAGCTGCAGTCCTGCTTTTCACTTGACCTATCTACAGTATTATTTTGCAATTTAAGACATAGCTTGTCAATTGCAACATAGTGCACTGCTCCATAACAGCTCCTAGGAGGATTTCCAACCCCAATAGATCAAGCATTATATCCTCACCTTGTGTGAGCAGTATTAAACTGGAATGTAGTAGCAATGCATACAATATTTCTAGAGAAAAGAACAGTTCTATATAAAAGTATGCTATTATGTTGATTCTTTTTTGAAACAAACAAATCCAGATTTGGCATTCCCATCAGAAAGAGATAAGGAATGACATACCGCACAGAGTTTAATACCACACTCGTAAAGAGCTTTCTTGTGGCCACAATCAGCAGCTAGCTGCAGCCACCTCTTAGCACGCACTGGATCCTGTGCAAGCCCTTCACCATAGCTGTAACACAGGGAAATGTTATACATGGCTCGTACATTCCCTCCCTCTGCAGCTCGCAAGTACCACTTTGCCTGCATTAATAAGTTCATTTATCTCAGCTGTACAAAACATAGGCAAAGAGGTACATAGTATATACACCTTGAGTACTACAATTCTACAAAGAAGATCAGAGGAGCCTGCTGCTAATCTGGTATCTGCTGGTTAGAGTGTATACCGATTGATCCTGGTGATATAATTCTGATTACCTTGCTAGGGGAAATCCAAACTAGATAAACAGTTAATTTCTCTAAGTTTAGTTAAGGAACTTCAACAGAGTCTGGTGATCCCAGTATCATCAGAACTCAAGGTAAACAGTTGTTCAGTGACTTAATAACAGAGGTTGTCAAGTCCTAACCTAGTTTGTAAGAGATGTGTGCATTAGGATACTGTTAGTGTAACAATGAATTGTCTAGGTGGTTTGACAATTGAGTGCACTTAGAGAACCAGAATATCTCTCTCAAAGGAAAATTTTAACTGCAGGCGTGCAACATAGCAGAGGTATCTTACAGCTTCCTTCTGATTACGCTTGATTCCTTTCCCATTCTGCAAGCAAAGGCCTAGGTTGTATTGAGCACGAGCATTGCCCGCCGATGCAGATGGATAAAACCATCGGATGGCTTCCTCAGCCTTGGGTGGATCAGCTGCAGAAATTTTTGGCAGCAGTGTCAGGTGTAGTGCCCTGAGACGAACAAGACAAGATGTTGCTAAAAAATGGGTAGCAAGCTTATCGGTTCATTCTTTACTACTATGCAAAGTTTAGAGTTGGACCTAATAAACAATCTAAAGTTTACTAAACGAATCGCAAGGGACAAAGGCCATGTTTAGTTCACACCCGAAATATTTTCATCCATCACATCAAAGGAGAATCTTTGATGCATGAAGTATTAAATATAAACGAAAAAGGTGAAAAGTTATATGGATAGACTGTAAATCGCGAGACGAATCTAACGAGTCTACTTAATCCATGATTTGCAACAGTAGTGCTACAGTAATCATCCGCTAATTATGGATTAATTACCCTCTAATTACCATCGTTAGATTCGTCTCGAGATTTCCAACCTATCCATATAACTTTCCACCTTTTTCGTCTGCATTTACTACTTCTAAATTGATAAAATCAAAACCCGAAATCTTTTCACGAAATGTTTTCGCGAACTAAACACGGGCAAAGGCGACAGAGCACAGCCAAAGCTTCCCCTAAAATATTGAATGATTCTCATTGCACTGCGAACGAAACTAATAATGGGCATCGAATATAAGATAATTGCAAACAAGGCTAATCCGTCCTGAAATCCGAATCTCTCTACAACAGTACAGCCACCTAGAAGGCTAGAACAAGTATCCAAGAGAAAGCTAACTACCGAGTAGCCCAAATCCACGATACCTTCGAGGTAGGAGACCCCCAGGTTGCACATCCCGACGGCGTGCCCCAGCTCCGCCGCGCTCCGGTAGTACTCCACGGCCTCCTCCCGCCGCCCCTCCTCCCAGCACATCAGGCCGGCGTCCACCATCGCCGCCGCGGAGCCCAGCCTCGCCGCCCGCCGGAACAGCCCCAGCGCGCGCTGCCTCTCCGCCTGGTGCCGCCCACCCCCGCCCCCGCCCCCGCGTGAGGCGGCGGCGGCTCCCGCCACGGGGCCGTGCTTGACGCGCCGGCCGTACGCGTGCATCGCCGCGGCCTCGCGGAGCGGCCGCAGCGCGTCCCGCCACGCGCGGCAGGCGCGGCTGGCCGCCGCGACGTCGGAGGCGCACGCGGCCACGAGCGCGCGGTGGACGAGCTCCGGCGGGAGCGCGGAGAAGTCGGCGCCCTGCGGCGGCGGCGGCGGCGCCCGGATCGGAGGCGGCTGCGCGGGCAAGGGCGGGGGCTGGGGCCTGTGCTTCTTGGAGTGGCGGCGGCGGCGGTGGCGGTGCGGGGACGGAGACGCGCGGGGCCTCGAGGAGAAGGGCGGCGGCGAGGGGGCCGGGGGCGGCCAGGTCTGGCTCGCGGCGTCCATGATGTGAGAGCAGAAGACAGGGAGGGGTGCGCGCCGAGCCGCGCCGCGTTGTGGGGGAGAGGAAGTGGGGGAGACGCGAATACGCCGAGTATATGAGCGGGGCGGGTTGAGTGAGACTGAGAGGAGGGGTCAACGAAATCGCGCGCGGTTTGTTCGGATGACAGGTGGGGCCTCAGGTCGTTTTGCCCTGTGACAGGGACTTGTCGTGGCAGCCGTGGTGGGTTGTTGGGCAGTTGGGCTAGCATAGGTGTCCCTCTTGGTCCTAGTAAGCTTGTTTGACATCCGAGTCACCGTCTGCTGTTCTTGACGCATCAAAATTATTTCCTTTTCCCCCTTCGTCACGCTTTGAAACAAACTAGGAGTTTTATAGTACCGAGTGGCTATGATAACAACATTCAAATGTGCTCAAATATTCTATGTGGTACGTCTCTGTTTATGAGGTCACTGACACGGTTTTCTAGAGTGGAAAACTTTTTATGAAAAGGAAGAAACTAAACCCGGCCCTGTTTCGTTAGGAAGTGAGCGTCCTGTAACCAATTCTCTGCAAGCTGCATACAGCTCTCTCACATCAACACAATTCTCTGCAACCCTGCGAGACAACACTAGGCGTTTATACACTGAAAGTAAATACTGACAGCTGAGCATGAAGCATTAGCCATTCTCACCAAACACTGCAATTTCATGCAAGCTCAGAGGTATCAGGGAGGTAGCCAAAACCTTTCTTAATCTATTACTAGTAGACTCGTCAGGCCATCCAGTACTGAATATATCACAATCCAGACATGGCTCACGGCCCACGGAGCGCTCGGGAGCATACTGAAGAACAACAGCGACATGTCGACGGTTTTCTTTATGATGAAACATAGCAACAGTTTAGTGACTTCATTTACAAGCGCCAAACAAGGCTCTCCACTAATTTATCCAGAGAGGAGATATAACCCCTGGCTTCATTCAACAGACACCAAAGAACAGAGCATGAAAAGAAAAGGCAATGTTGTAAGTTTGCAATAGCACACAAATTAGTCTGACTTCTTTGGACACCACTTCTACATTGTTTCTATTAGGCACAGTATTTACACAAGGACCAGCTCCCCTTTCTAGGCAGGGCAGATCGCAGGAAGAGAAGCCTTGCCACGAGTCTTGTCCCGGAGCTTTGTCTGATGCTGGGACCAGTAGGCCTGCGCTGCGAGCACACGGTCCAGTAGTTCTTGTGGAACTGGCACGCCTCTTCGTTCTTGTGGGGATATATTTGCAGTGTGAACCAATGTCTTCCACTTATCCTGGTTCATCAATCAGTATTTCACAGTATATTAGAGAACTGCAGATTTCACCAACCCAGGATTGAAATCCAACATAAGGACAGCAATGGATGATTTTGTGGATCTTCTGATTGGCAGCACAAAATTAAGTGTACACAAAGGCGAGATTATGCCTAAGAAAATCACCTTAAGATCAACATATGTCCTGTGCTCCGCATGTTCAAATGCATGCATTTTAACAGCTCTCCACCTGAACAAAACAAGATTGAGAGGCACATGTGAAGCAACAGGTGATCTGCAGTGAACTTGCATCGACTGGGAAAAAAATTATTGGACACAGACCTTCCAGTCCCGATCAGTTCGACCGCTTCCACCAGCATCGCAACCTCATCAACAGTGAAGGGCATTCTAGTGCGCCTTTGCCCAGTTTCAGACCGCCTGGGATTACAATGAGGCACAATAGCTAGAGCACCATCATCTGAAGGTGCAAAAGGGACAATGGCTTGGGAGCTTGCTGATGTATCTTGTGAGGCCATTTCAACAGGATGAGCAACAGAATATAGATCAGAGAGAGAGCGGCTTCGATAAGGAGGCATATGCTGCTGGTTGTCATCGCCGCCAGTTTCAGGAAAAGGCTCTTCACGCTTCAACCTGAAAATCATAGAATATTTAAGCTGCATCCTGCCCATATTTTCCAATCATTACACCTAAGAAACAATTGTACCATCACCAACCTAGCTAATGGCTCCACAACATCTGCACTGAGTAAATCCATCTGTTCAGGTGTTACGATTCCAGAGGGAGAATCTTGCCCACCTTCACATTCCAGTGTAAAGTCTATGTTATTTAGCTTTTTATCATGGCATATCCCAGCTTGACGAAGTGTCTTGTTGTCGTCTTGGATATCCTTTCCTTGAAGAAGAACACCAACGCGTAGACCACCTTGTATTATATTATTGACGGCATCCATAACGGTTCTCTATAGACAAATAGGAAATGGTTACTGGGAAACGCTCACAGGAAGGTAATATTTATAGACAACCAAAGTTGAATGTTCCAGCTAGAAAAATGCTCTGTTTCGTGTAACAATTAAAACTGTGAAGACTAATTATTTCACACTGCGACAAACTGTTTGGTTATTCGAATGTAGAAACCATCCAGCATTTAGAGCAGGCATCGTATGTATTGATATAAATTTTTCCCAAGTGCAAAACAGAGAATTCAATGGGCACTTTCAGTCTGGCAGATTTCATCAACAATACTGTAATGGTAAATTAACAACAGCAGCACCAAAAAGAATACCACGCTGCACAAATCAATGCATGATTGCTAATCAGTAACTTGTAGATGCCCATACAGTACCTTCAATGAACCAATGGTTGCATTTTCAGGGACATTGATGAACAATTCTGGGATGTTGAATGACTTTATTCTTAGCTTAACTGAAAAGAGAAAAGAATGATAAGCCATGGAAATAACAGCAACGAACATAACACTACACGCTATAGAGAATACCATGGTAATCGTCAGATGCACGTGATTTATTTCGTCCTTCCGTACGGCATGATGTCCCGCTGGCTGAAATGGCAAGCAACATTTTCTTTTAGGAAGTGAATTGAAACAAGGATTGAGGTCGTCAATGCCATGTGGGAGGCAGAGTTGGACCAATTTACTGAAATAGTGAAATGTAAGAACTAGATGTCTGCATGATCATAAAGAGCTGAAGACTTCAAAATTAGCAGGTAGATGTAGTTAACAATATAAAATACCTTCGGTTAGCATCTCTTTAGCAAACGATGTTGCATGATGTGGTAGTTTTTTCTTCTTGAAAATCGTCCTTTGCACCTTTTGACGTGTGGCGGGTATCTTTTTGCTGCATAAATTTAGCTTGCTACCTAGTTGTGTAAAACAACCAGTAGCCCTTATTAGTCCAATTCCTGTGTTGGCTAGTTGCCAGGTCGGTAGAGAGAGAGAAAAAAAAAGGAAACATGGTTCTCTCTATGGCAGCTATTAAGCATTTAGGAGTGTAGATGATGCAAATACTAACACCATGGGAACATGGGATGGGCATACCTTTGCTGGACCTCCCTCCACAAATCTTTCTTGATGGAATCCCTGCACAAATCTTATTACGTGCTGTCTTCCTAACCTTTGAGGCAAGCAATTTCCTTATCCTATGGTTACCCAGATATTGTGGCTTGTAACTCTTATCCTCTGTGGTGCTTGGATGCGTGCAACCAGAAGAATTTTCATCATCGTCTCTGTCTGCAGCATACTGCACTTCACCCCGACACAAGGAAGTGGTTTGATGTTCCTTGTCATGGTTGCACGGAGGAACACACGAGCTACTGTCAGAACTAACCAAAGCAGGAGGTCTACCATCCAGATCCGCAGAGTCAACCAAACTGTGAAGACCCACAGCATGCCCATCTGCTTGTTTTCTGACAACTTTAGGTTCAGCTTGGTGCATTTGTTCAGCCTCTGCTAAACTTGAGGATCCGTGAAGAAGTGTTCCATGAGCTCCAAACTCAGGAATTATGCCAAGATCTCGGCTAGTTTCACTCGGTCTTGTACAACTAACAAATGAGTCCCTTGCTAACATATTTGATTTCACTGTTAGTGACTCTAACATTGGTCCAGCTTCATTTATTGTGAACGAGTTTTCTGCCAACCTGTTGTTAGCTTGCCTAGGAATGCCACAGATACCACCAGAACTCACTACACATCCACTGCGGCGATCTTTCGCCATAACCATGTCTTTTAGGGGCAGGATTTCATCGTCGTGTTCTTCTTTAACTGCTTTCTTGTTTTTAGATTTTGCTGCACCACTAGTATTCGGAACATTGTCTGAATTGTCCTGATCTGCTAATAGTGTTCCCGCAACGGTGGCAAGCAAATCAAATGCACACATGTCATCTTTCTTTTTCCTGGTAGTGCGTTTCCCCTGCATTTTGTTGATCATTAATAAGGACTCGATTGGCAGATTGCGGCCAACAAAAAAAACACAATCAGAAAGAACATGTACCCGAGCTGAGTTTGGAACACGTGGCGTGGTCGCAGCTCGGCGGCCACGCGATCCGCCATCCGGCCTCTTCCGCATCACCATGTCTTGATGTCACTTGCACAGCTGGTCTTCACAGACGGCCAAGGAATGCCACAACCATCACCTTAATCTGCGCAAAATCGACAGAATTAGTAAGCTTTCACCCAATATGCCATTTCTGGTGGCCCAAACCCTGGGAACCAGCCTAGAACCACTGGAGAATTGCGCTCTCAGGCCCTTAAGCACATCGTTTCGCTGCGGTTCCATGATTTTTTTTTTTTTTTTGGCGGTTGCAAAAATACCGCCGGATTCCTTCCTGTCCTAGCCCCCCTCGGCGCTGTACTTCTCCGGCGAGCCTTTTTCCTCTCCGGTGGGTGCAGGAATCAGATAGAAGAGAGAGGGGGGAGAGAAAAGGGGATACCTTGCTGCAGGAGCGTGCGCGGGGGTTTCTAGCTTCGCAATCCCCTCGGCGGTTCTCTTCCACGTCGCCGATGGGAGGCAAAACGGATCCTTGCGGGCGGCTCACCGGAGAGGTCGGCTGCACGGAGCTCGGGCGCGCCGGATGCGCAGCCTGCTTCTCCCCCCGACGGTCGCAGGGTCGCAGCGCAGGTGGGCTCGATTTGGACAGGGGGAACCGCTCCCTTCCGGATCGGGCGTGGGGAGGGGAGAGTCGGGGGCCGGGAACAAGGAGCGCGGTGGCGCGACGGCCGGCGGGCGCCGCCGCTGCTTCCAGATTTGGCCGGAGATGGGCGAGCCCAAAAGCCCCAAGCACGAGAACTGGTGGGGGGAGGAGAGGAATGGAGGAGGATAGAGAGGACGAGAAAGGGAGAGGGGTTTAACGGGGGCAGGGGGGTAGATTCCAGGTGTGTGATCTGGACTGTTTTGCACTGTGGTACAGTAGAATGTAGAAACTCGGGATTAGAGTTAATTTCCTGTTAAGCTCAGGGTAGGGTTTCAAGTTTCGGTCCTTCAGGGTGGGGCTTTCGATCTATCAGGGGAAAGTGACAATTAGAGGGAAGGTTGGTAGTAGATTGGGCATACGGTGATGGTGAGCACGGGCGCACGGGAAGAGCGAGCGATGGTGTGGAGGCGGTGGACCACAGGTTAGGAAACGTACCGTAGGAGTGAACGTCTCGGTTTGTTGGGTTGGGTTGTCTCAGATGGTAGAAGTTGGATCAAGTGGACAAGAGTCACCACAGCAAGGAAAGTAGGCATGGAATGGCAAGGGCACGCAAAAGTGATCTTGTCGTGGCTCTGGGAAAATAGCTCGGAGGATACCAGAGAAGGATTAGCAAGACAAAGATTAATATAATTATAATTCATTTTCACTTTTTCTTAACATATAGATTTTGGTACGTATCTAGACATAGCTTATGTATAGATACATAGCAAAATCTATATCTTTAAAAAACCAAGATAAATTACAATTTGGGACTGATAATAGGATAGACTCGGTTAAAGACATGCTGGTGTAAGATACAGAGCAACTTTTTCAGAGTTACCTCATAGCCCTTGTTCATGGATTTGAGATCATCAATGACGAAAAGTGTTTTAGAAAGTTTGCAGAGGTTTTATATACGTATGACATGAATTGCAAATTCAGGGATTTCAATCTGCAAGTTCAAGGATAACTCTGTATTTTATTCTTTCATTTCGGAAGGTGAAAGATGCAGAGCAATCTCGCCAGAGCCCGATCACAGATTAAGACCACAGGAAAAAAAAATGCTCGAATTGTTTGCTCGACTGTACTTTCCTTCACAATAAAGCTACCCAAAAGCAAATTTAACTCTCGCCAACTTCGCACAGGCTACTACCCTCGTAATTAACACAATAATCTAACCTACCAAGCAAATTCATGGTTTTCTTCAGACAGTGCGCGTCGTGCTCCTCCTCGTCATGTTCGCCAGAAGAAGCCGCCGCTTCCTGCCCAGACGACGTGGCCGCCACGGCAGTTGTCTCTTCCCCCACGCGCGCCGGGCCCACGCCGGCCGCAGGCAGGAAGTACCAGACGGGGCTCGACACGCCTCCGGTCGACGCCGCCGCCGGCCACCGGACGGAGGCCCCGGTCGCCACGTTGTACACCACGGCCTCGTAGTCTCCGTCTACTCCGTCTCCGTCTCCCACGCGCGGGCCGTCCCAGTAGTACACGCTGTTCCTGCTCACGCCCTCGCCGCGCACCACCGCCGCGTCGTTCTTGCCGACGAACACCGCGTTGCCCCTCAGGTCCTTCCCCTCCGCCACGGTCCAGCAGTAGCCGGCCGCCGGCCAGCTCCCCGGGTCGTAGCGCAGCACGAAGACGTCGCCCTCGAATATGTGGACCCACCGCGCGAAGGCTCCGGCAGGCGCGTCGAGGATGACGGAGCCGGCGCCGCTCGGCCGCCTCCACACCTGGTACACCTCGCCGTCGCAGAGCACCAGGTTCTTGGCGTCCGTGTTCCGCGAGATGACGCCGTACGGCGGAGGGAAGCCCTCGGCGCCGGCGACGGCGCCGACGGGCAGACCCGGCAGCGGCCCCACCTGTATCGGCGGCATCCGGCCGTAGGCGCGTCGGCGGCGGGTGAGGTTGAGCACGTGCACCTCGCCGTCACTCGCCAGGCAGAAGACCTTGCCGCCACCGACGTCGTCGACGCCGTAGGCCACGTCGACCAGGGAGACGCCGTCCGGGGCGTCCAGGAACGGGCCCATGTCCTCGCAGTAGGAGCACCCGTCGGCCGCGCGCTGCACGACGACCATGTCGGGCCGGACGAGGCTCGCGGCGGTGAAGTCGCGGCGCGTGGGGTTGGGCGAGAACACGATCTTGGGCGCCGGGTCGTGCGCCGGCTGGTACAGCGACGCGTCCAGCGGGATCTCCTCGCCGGTGAAGGGGTTGAACAGCAGGGGGCCCACGGGCGCCGCGGCGTCGCCGGCGACGAGCGCCACCCACCCGTCGCGCGAGGCGCCGACGCAGCGGCAGCGGGGCGCGGCGGAGGTCCTGGCGGGGGGACGGTGCAGCAGGGTGCCGTCGTGGTGGAGCCTGGCCCAGCGCCGCGCGTGGAGGGCGCAGGCCGCGAGCGAGACGGGGAGGCGCGCGGCGTCGTCGGCCGGGAGCACGGCGAGCGGCCGCGAGAGCGGCGGCGGGAGCGCGGCGCGCCACGCGGCGCAGACGGCGCGGCAGGAGGCGTAGTCCTTGAGCGCGGAGCAGGCCGCGATGGTGGAGACGAGGCCGGCGTCGAGGTCCGCCCACGGCGGGAAGCAGCCGGGAGCGACGACGTCGGGCATGCCGACGTCGCCGCGGTCGCCGCCGCCGGTCATCGGTTGGGCGTCGTGGCACGTATCGCGTACGGGTGTAGAGTTGGAGATGTACGCATCCAAGGTAGTACGTGCGTGCGTGCGTGCTATATATGGCGCTCGTGCACGAAACATGGAATTGCGCGGGTCTCTCTAGTGTTCTGCTTCGTGTACTACTCGAGTTGTATTTCCACGTATGGAAGTCCAAATCCAAACCACTTTTGTACCGTGTTTCGAAGCCCAAACTCTTCTGTATTTAGTTGAGCACACCTGTAGTCGTATTTGTCTGTTACTCTAGCTGCGCTTACTTTGTTCGCATCTCTACTGAACTTCTTGTTGTGATTTTTATTTTGGTTTGTTTGGAGATCAGTTGTGAATTTTGATTTCGCTCGGGAAAAAAAAAAGTTGTGAACTTTGATGACACGCACAACGTTAGGCTAAAACACCCTGGCCGGCTGGCCCGATCGTCCCGGCCCCACACGTTGTTCTCGCTGCCGCCGCAAGGCCCGAGACGGCCTCAATGGTTCAATAGGCCCATCGAACTAGTAGGCCTCACAGCCCGACAACTAACATAGTCATTGCATGCCTTGGGTTGGGCTTCAAAGCCTGCTTGGACCTCCGCGGACGCCAGCGTTTTCTTTCTTTCAGTGTGCTTCCTTGACTGAGTTTTCAGCAGGTTCAGAAAAACGCTCCTCATCATCAGCAGAGTTTTCAGCAGTTTCAGAGGTGCTCACCCGGTGCTCTTGTCGAATGGTGCCCTTCCTCCATGGCTTCAGCTGCATGACAGCACGCCACTGACAGTTGCATTGCATTCCACGCCTCAGTGATGGCGACCCCTCCCTCGCTTGTCTGTTTCAAACGGTCCATATCCGATCTTGATGTCCCCAAGTCGGGGACCCGGGTGACATCGCTGCCTCCCATCCCATGTCCTCTAGGCGTGGGAAACGTTCGCTTCACAGTTTCCCAACTAGGTGGCTACACGATCCCATGGCCTTCGACGTGGAACGCGCGGCTTGTCGGCCGCTTGTCTCCCTAAACCGTCGGTATACATACAGAGCAGCCAGCGAGAGCCCGAGCGGAGATCAGAGACGACGGTCGTGGCAGCAGCGATGGCGCCGACGGCGGATGTCCCGGTGATCGACCTGCGCCTCGCCGGCGCGTCGTCGCCGGAGGAGTCGTCCCGCCTGCGGGCCGCGTGCGAGCGGCTGGGGTGCTTCCGCGTGACGGGCCACGGCGTGCCCGGGGCGCTCCTGGCCGACATGAAGGCCGCCATGCGCGCGCTCTTCGACCTCCCCGGCGACGCCAAGCGCCGCAACGCCGACGTCATCCCCGGCAGCGGCTACGTCGCGCCGAGCGCCACCAACCCGCTCTACGAGGCGTTCGGGCTCCTCGACGCCGCCGCGCCGGACGACGTCGACGCCTTCTGCGCGCGCCTCGACGCGCCGCCCCACGTCAGGTTTTGTGCCACGTCGTCGCTCTGCCTAAAAAATCACACCATTTCTTGTCCAATTGGTCCCGGGTAACAACGCAATCCCCTGCGTGCAGGGAGACCGTCAAGGCCTACGCGGAGAAGATGCATGACGTTATCGTCCACGTCGCCGGCAAGCTAGCCTCGAGCCTGGGGCTGGAGGGGCAGTCGTTCGGGGACTGGCCGTGCCAGTTCCGCATCAACCGGTACAACTACACGGAGGACACGGTGGGGTCCTCCGGCGTGCAGATCCACACGGACTCCAGCTTCCTCACCGTGCTCCAGGAGGACGAGTGCGTCGGCGGCCTCGAGGTGCTCGACCCCGCCACCGGCGAGTTCGTGCCCGTCGACCCCGTCGCCGGATCCTTCCTCGTCAACATCGGCGACGTTGGCACGGTGGACCTCTGCCCTCCTGATCCTGATGGCAGAGCCATGCTGTCTTGTTGCTTGGCGCTCTTCTTGACAAGCGCTTCCACTTTTTGCAGGTGTGGAGCAACGGGAGGCTACACAACGTGAGGCACAGGGTGCAGGTGCGTCGCGCCGGTGCAGCGCATCTCCATCGCCATGTTCCTGCTCGGGGCCCAAGGACGGCAGGGTGAGCGCGCCGGAGGCGTTCGTGGACGCGGGACACCCGCGCCGCTACAGGGAGTTCAGCTACGACGACTTGCGGAGGCTCCGGCTGTCCACCGGCGAGCACGCCGGCGAGGCGCTCGCGCGGTTGGAGGCGTGACGTGGCAGCGTGGCTGGTCCGGAATCCATTACCGGAGGCGTGCGACTGAACGAGCATAGGCTACTCGCCGCTCTATCCTCCCAGTCTCCCAGAGCTTGCAACTTGCATAGTACTAGGCTACTAGTAGAGAAGGGAAAACGACTATGAGAGTATGAGCGATGTGAACTGGGAATTGCTATCTGTTCCGATCAATAAAATCTCGATAGTTCATATTACTCCCTCCGTTTCTCAATACAAGTCATTCTAACCTTCTTAAAGAGTCAAACTTTTTCTACACTGACCAAATTTATACAATAAAGTACTAACATTTATGATATCAAATAAGTATCATTAGATTCTTCATTATTAGATATTATTTTCATAGTATAGCTATTTGGTATCATAAATCTTTGAAGTCGTCTCTATAATTTTGGCCAAAGATAAAATAGTTTGACTCTCCAAAAAGTTAGAATGACTTATATTTTGGAACAGAGGGAGTACTCCCTCCGTTCCAAAATAGATGTCATTCTCGCTTCCCGAGAAGTCAACATTTTCAAAATACCGACAATTATATATTAAAATATATAAATATTTATGCTAAGTAATTAGTATCATTGGAAAGATCTTTAAGTTTAGTTTTTTAACAAATTTATTTGGAGATGAAAATGTTGCACGTTTTTTCTACAAATCTAGTCAAATTTGAGAAAGTTTGACCGGCACGCATCCCATAACGTCATCTATTTTGGAACGGAGGGAGTATAAGTTAGTGTACGGTATTAATTGTAGTCTACGACCAAGTAAAATGGGACCTTTTATTTGAGGGCCTCAAGATCAGAGGTTTTAGTGAAACATGGTGTGATTGGATTAGAAAAGTGGTAACTGAAAGCACTGTAAGCATTATTGTTTTTTTTTTTTTTGCGTGGCTGTAAGCATACCCTATAGTTAATGACATCAAGGTCATACTTCTTCATAAGTCGCAAAGGGGTGCGGCATGGAGATACTTCATAAGTCTGTGAGATGTTAAACTCAGAATGATCTGACTCTCGTTTTTCACCCTTCTGATGTGGACATCTGGCCCTTTTTCATGCTTTTCACATTATGCATGGAGTACAACAGCACCACCATAGTGACATGGTGCCGGTGGCACGCCTGCTGCTGGCCGGCGGCCTTCTTTGCAGTAGGAGGCGTTCAACAAGTTAAATCATAGATGTTGTAACATATTGTATCTATTGCGTTTCTGATTATTTCCTGTTATTCTTCAGAATGACTTAATAGTTAACCATGTACGGGATTATTTTGATATTTCACTGATGCACTGTGTGTCTGTAATAATCAACAAAGCTAAACTTCAGTATCTGAATGTCTTGAGGTGCCACAAGCGTAAGTGTGAAATGAAATCAGGATGCTTAGTGATTGCTAATGTCATCAAGTTTTCAGAAACAATTAAGTGCTCTGAAGATTTCAAACATCTATTATCTTATTAAAGCAGAAGCAAAAGGAGCCACCAGATTCACCGAGAGGGCCTAGAAAATCCCACGTTAATCTAAAAAAGAGAAGAACCTTCACCGTTAGATTTTATGAAGATCTGACGGCTAAGACGGCTAAGAGTACCTAAAGAGTCCAGATCATATACAACTATATTACGAAGATTTAACTAATAGAGCTATATAAAAATCCAAAATTAAAAAAGGAATCTAATTTTCTAACCTAACTCTATACGGTTTTCATATTCCCACGTTGGCATCCCACCCCCACGTTACTAATTTAGAATAGAATAAAAAAACTAATTTTCTATAGATTATCTAAAAAGTCTATATAAAATAAAAAGTCTTTTGGATATCAAATAAAAGGTCTGAATTAATTCAAACAGTTTCGATGGCAAAAAATCAATATCACGCAATGACTCTAATTCTTTACTTTAAATTAATCAATAGTTCTTATTTTTTTTTAAAAAAGATCAATATCCATGATACTTTCACAGGTCGAAGAGATGGGACGATCAATACTCAAGCAAATCAAAGATCCAAAAAATAATACGAAAAGTTAGAAGGGATTACTTAACTAAAGAATCTATTCATTATCCATTATCTTATTAAAGCAGAAGCAAAAGAATCCACCAAAGGGCGTGTCATATCTGATATGGTACAAAAAATATATCTTAATACAAAACAACCTCTAACCACCCATTACTAGCAACTAGAGTCTATTCGCTAAAAGAACATTAGGTGGAGGATAAAAAACCTCGGCTGGCGAGTGAAACACTACTCACACGATGGGTCATATCTGATATTTATATAAAACAAATTAATAGCCAATGCAAACGAAACAACCTCTAACCACACATTGCTAGAAACTAGAATTTGTCTACTAAAAGAACATCAGTTTGAGGATCACCTTAGGCAATCTATAGGCTTACAATCTTTCACCAACAGAATAGAAGGTTGGAGAACTACAGAAGAAATAAAAGAAAAGGCTCAAAGTTGCCAGATCAAAAGACCACTAATTGTGTCTCTTCGATCGTTACACCAACTAGCAGAACCTACCCTTATTAGGCCTTCGTTGGTGCCTAATTAGATGTCAACATGGTAGGAAGAGGACGGAGAGACATTTTTCCAATGTGCCATCATAGCACCACCACACTGATGACGCTAGGGAATATGTCACACCCGGTTTTCCACAGAAACCCGAATGCTGCCATATGTGTGCCCAGGAAGTCCACACAACACATATAGCTTACAAATATGGTATTACAGAGAACACAATGCTCGAATAAAACAATTTACATCAGAGTTTACAGAAATTACACAGCGGAAGTCTATTTATCCAAGTTCTTCTAGTCGAGCCTCAAGTCCACAGGGACACCGACTGGTTGACCACAGCTCAGATGTACAAAGGGTCTTCGGGTAAATCTTCAGCCACTGCCTCACAAGCTGCTCCTTCTGATTACCCGTCCGGGATTTTGTTGATTGAATACAAGTGTAAGTATTCCATCATACTTAGCAAGTATAACACAGAGGTATGAAAGGCTTAAAAGGCTTGACACGGTTGAACTGCATTTAGCACTTTTAGTTGATTCATTTTAACATTATCCAACTTACTACAAAGTGAGCAACTCCCAGGTTGTAAACCCATTAATAGAGTGTAAGTATAATTACAGGAACAAACATCATCTTCATTAAGAGAGCCACTAATCAGAAAGGATCCAGACCGCTCGTGACCGTGAGCACGGCTATCATGATAGATTTACACTCTGCAGAGGTTTCGCCCTTTACCCAACCGTTAGCGTAAAAGCTCAAGGAGCTTTCAACCCAACCACGCACGTACCACACTTCCGAGGTGTGAGTGCATAGGGACGCTACAAGGTTTTTCACAAGACACCCTAACAAGCACAGTAGCCGTTTTGGTCCAACTTGCAGCGCATGGCCCCAAGGCATCGAGATCGACCGTCGCTCAGGGCGCAACGTGAGGGGGGTCAATGGCATCCAGAGCGCGGACCTCAGGGCGCAACGTGAGTCCATCAAGCGCGACGTGTGGGGTATCCAGGGCGCGAACGTGGACACCCCCAACACGGGACTGTGCCTAACGAGACATAGCCAACGGATCTCAGAGCGCAGGTGAGACCGTCCTCGATGGATCAAGTCCATGCTTGAACTGCAGTTCCCCACGTACGCCTTTCGGTAACCACTGGCGAGCTAGAGACGTACGAGCTACTTGACCAAGACCAGAGCCATAATAGTTCCGGCGGTGGCGACTGGTTCCTGGGTTGCCGCTTTCCGAACCGGACCTTACGGAGAGACGCTAGAACAAAGCACACAGCACTTGCTCTAGCTCCCTGAGCCAAGTTGCTAAAGAGCAAGTTTTACCATCATGTTGAAGTGAACCTTTAAATCAATATTAACACTTAAATAAAGGTGACAGTAGCTGCGCTTAGCAAAGACTACCCATAAATGCATAAACCCGGGGTATAACAAGGACAGGATAAAAGTAGCTAGGTACAACCTTAAGGCTCATCAAGTTAGACACATGCAAATATGAATGATTGATTAAAGGTGAATAGGTTGCAAGGAATTTCCACGTTACACTTGCCTTAAATCCAGTTAATGGTTGCTCAAGGCCTTCCATTCTCGCTCTTCAAACTCTTGTTCTTCAGGATCATTGAACGGCATTCCTTCTCCTACTCGTAGCAATCATCCGAAGCAATCACTCTAGAGCAAACATACAAGCAACAAATAGAGACAACTAAGAACAATACATCAATCAAAAGAAAAGCTTTGAAAGAACGTTCTAAACGACAGGGCTCGATCGAAGGACACGCGACCGCGAAGAAGCGCTTAAGGCGGACTACGGGTGAGATGAAACAACTATCGAAAGGTTTGATCATGCAAGACAAGACCTAGGTGCTTTGTTTATTTTAATTAAGAAAACATAATGTAAAGGATATCTCAGAGAAGTACCCTATGTTATAATTAGTCCAATTCATACTCATTTTTAGAAAGACGGTGTAAAGCCTAGTCATATTTTATTTAGAGATGTTTACGTATAAGTTATGCAAATTAAACATTTAATTTAGAAATAAAGCACATGTGATCATCTAAGCGTAGGAGTTTATATCTCGAGTTCAACTAAGCCAGTTATAATAGGGAACACATTTATGTTGATATTAATCATATTATATTTTTTTGTGAAAATCGAGATATAACCTATTTAACTTTTATTTAGAAAATCAAATGTGATATATATATTAATCAAATTTAACATTTAGTTTAGAAACACCGAGGTGTAGCTCTATTTGACTTTTATTTGAAAACACAATTAAATAGCATTAGTCAAATTGATTTAGTTATGAAAATCGAATGTAAGGCCTAATTTGCTTTTAAGTAAGAAAAGGCATTCTATTTGACATTAATCAAATTAATTCTAAATTAAATTATAAAAGCAAGTTTCATGGTAAACAACTCCTCTAATGTATGCTTTATGTTATTACGAACCTAACGCAACTTGAACGGATCGAAACGGAGCTAAAACGTGGATTCTAGGGGCATTTAAAGGTTGTAAGGACCTAATCGCGATTAACTATAGCTTCAGGGGTTAGCTAGTGAGAATTGCAAGACACAGAAAATAGTGCTCGTGAATCTCGGAAAGGATAGGGTTAGATCTGCAAAAGTGCGGAGCTCGGGCTGGATTGAGAAGAACTAAAGGTTCTAGGGGTTTTTCTGTGAATCTGCCAAGACTCAAAGGAATCTGCAGAAGTTACACATTTCTTCGGGGGCCAAAATGCAAAAGGGGCTGGGCCTTCTTCTTCCTCTGGCAGTCACGGCCGGCGGCGCTGGGCACTCCAATCGCCGGTGGTTCGGGCGGCTCCGGGCTCGGCGGACAGGGGGAAAAGGGGGAGGAGGTCGAGGGGATCACGTGGAGGCGACTCATACGGCGGGGAGATCGACGGGACCGCGGGAATTCGGCGGGGCGCGGACGGCGTGGCGGCTCGGGTCCTAGCACGGGCGGCGCTCCGGCGATGCCTCGGCGACGGCGTCGGGCGGACGGGGTGCGGCTCGGCCTCACGAAGCTCGTGTCGGCGGCGCTGGTTCCGTCGGGCAAGCGGAGACGGCGGATCGAAGCGGCAAGGCCGGCGGCGGACGGATGTGGCCGGCTCGGTCCTCCTCAGAGCGGCGGCGCTCCGGTGGCCGGTTGGCGACGAGGAGAGGCGGCGGGTGCGGCTCGGCCTCGCGATGCTCGTGGCAGCCTCGGCTCGTCCCGGCGGTCTCCCGGCGTGGCGGAGGACGACGGCGGCGCTCGCTCGGCCGCAGGTGCGGCGGCGGCGCTGCACGAGGCGTTGGCGGCGCTGCAAGGGAGGGGCGACGGCGGCGCGGCAGCAGGGGCGCGCGGAACCTAGGCGGTGGCTCTTATAGGCACGGCACGCGAGGAAGGCCGGCGCGGGCGCGAGGAAGGCCGGCGGCGGCGGCCTGCTGGGCCGGGTGGGGGCGGCCGAGGTGGCGGGGCCCAACGGCAGCGAGAGGAGGCGGCCGGGGCGGGTTAGGCCCAAACGGGTCGGGTTCGGGTGGAATCCGGCCCGGTAAGGAGATTAGGGTTTATATTTTCTAGAAATAATTTTCAGCGCAAAAACAATTCCAGAAACTTCTAGAAAATGCTTTAAAGCACCAAAAATACCCAGAAAATCCTAAAAATTCCAGGAAAAATCCTAGAGGTAGATTGGGACACGAGGAGTCCAAATAAAATATCAGGAGCTCGTGAAAAGGACTTTAGAGCCTTCTAATAAATAGTAGGAGCTCTAGGAAAAGGAGAATTAATTTCTGGAAAAGTCCAGAAAATTCCCGGAAGAACCTAGACGTCGCGTAAACGCATTTTAAAAGCTGTGCACTCATGAAACACCAAAATGCATCAGCATGAATGCAACACACATAACAAACGTATTTAATTTCAAAAGAACAACCAATTGTTTTTCCTTGCACTAATTCCCTGTAAAGCGAATAAATGTTGGAAAAGTTTTAAAATTATGAGAAATCGTTGTTTAATTTTTATTTTAATCACATCCTGAAATCCAACAATTTCAGGGTGTGACAGAACTACCCCCCTTAACAGGAATCTCGTCCCGAGATTCAGGAGAAAGGCTAGCAAGAAAAGGAAAGGTTTATGGGTTGCATTGCTTCACATATTCTTGTCTTGCCCTTCGTACTTCCATAGGACGTGTGTTGGTGATTATTGAATCCCTTGTTGCAAATTCATCGTTAGGTAATCCATGGAGTCATTCTCGAATGTACCACCATGTGATGATCCCTATAGAGAACCTTAGTATAAGTTTGTTGAAGTTTCTCAATCACGCTTCATGTTACTTCATTCCCTAGCTTTCCTTCTTCCTTCATGGACTTACTCGTGTGGTTCCAAGGATGTTAATCAACTTCCTTCTGTAAAGTGATTTGAGTAGAGCTGGTTTGATTGTCCCATTACTCTCTTAGTCTTTACTGGCTTGTCTGATGTTGATCCTTTCTTCATCCGTCATCAATGTTGTTGTCTTCTTCTCGCTTTAACTCCTTATCTACGTCGCATCTACCCCCCTTAACAAGTTCTTTCCAAGGTTCAAATTGAGCTTGGTAAGGGTGAGCTTCTTCCCTTAACTCATTTCACTACTTTGCTTCCTGGGTCTCCTGGCCTTCCAGGATTGAAATTCTTTGACAGAGGTACTCCAATCCACGAGGATCATTGTCTGAGTTCTACCCTAATCTTGGGTAACTCCTTCTCTGACTGATCCCCTTTTTTTTTGCAAACACCTTCTGCTCTTTGTCGATAACCGAACGGTATCGTTGTAACGCCTCGGCTTTCATTAGACTGGCTCCACTCTGGGGACATGGAAGGCCATGGTATTCTCAACATTGACATGCCCATGAATGCTTAACATCCTCAAGTTGTAGTTGCGCCTCTAGCTCTGACACTCTACAACTTCTCTTATTCCTTTGACTATTCCATGCTTCAACAACTGTCTTTTTCCTGGTCCCAGGTGAACCTCACCTTTGTCGTCTCCATAGTGGGAGGGGACGATAATTCACATTGCATCCTTCCTTGTCGGGCCTCAGCTTGTATGGCTAAGAGTTCCTCGTAGTTGAATGGTGGCAGGGACGGGGATGTTGTAATCAAGACCTTACGATTTTCTTCGTTGTAGTTGTTGAGGAGTGGGACTTGTTCCATCATAACTTGTCTGATTTTCTTCATAGTTTGAGCCACCGTGTGCAACGCTTGACTCTATACTTCCATAAGCTATGTCGTCTTAAGATGGTATGAAATAGCTGGCGCATCGTCTCCACGGGCACTTTTGGCACTGCTCCCGATGGCGTTTCTCATCTTCAGCCTCTAGTGTCAAACTGTGTAGAATCTTCGATCTTCATCTTTCTTATTTCCAGAGTCGTCCTTCGAAGAGAGGTAGATGGGAGAAAAGCAAGAAATAGGGTGGGAACGAGAATTCTATAAGGCCTTCTTTTCTTGGACTTGTCCCGGGTGTTGATAATTGCAGATGCTTGTCGTTGATGTTGGTGTTGTCTGTCTTTCTTTCCTCTTCGTCTTTCTGTTGCTGGGTCATCCTTGGAGGGAAGTAGATGGGAGGAAAGCAAGAATTAGGGTGGGATAGAGAATTTTGTAGTACCTTCTTTTCTTCGACTTGCTTCATGTGTGCCTGGCTGCAGATGCTTGACTTTGATGTTGGTGTTGCCTTCACCTTCTATGTTGGTGTTGCCTTCATCTTCTCATCCAAGATGCTCCCTTTGATTAGAGAGAAAGAAAGAAGGATGACAAGGAGGTGGGAGGAACAGAAGAAGAACCCCAGCTAGGCAACTGATGTTATTGTAGGTAGAAGACCCACAATACACCAACAATCAATACAAAGAAACAAATCACACAAGGTCATAAAACCAAGCATCATCACGCAAACACAGAACTCCAACAGTCAACAATTGTTAGTCGATGCTATGTGTTGTTAGTAAGGCTGCAAAGGGGTGCTCCTAATTCCTAAGCAGAGCTCTGACGTCAAGCTTGAACCAGCATGGAGATAGGTGGTGTGGGATCACCTGAGACGAGTATAGAAAAGGGACTTTGGAATCTAAAAGACTCAAGGACAGACTCCAAAGAGAATCGATGAGAGGCAAACGAGAGCAGATGGAGACTCTCGAGCAAAGTCAAGGAACACATAAATAGACATGGTGAACAAATGGTCAAAGTAATATTGAGGGAGAATCTGAACAAACAAGGATACAAAGAAAGGAAATAAAATTTTCAAGAAGACAATAAATTATCAGGGTCAAGAAATCAACGAAAAAGGATTTTCATAAACAGGGGTTGGAAGTTTGCAATATCACCAATAAATCGAGGGGGTGAGATGCATAAGAAGGTACGATGACTCATCAAGAGGTTGGATATTCAAAAATTCAAGATGTCAAGCGGAGTAGAAGCAAGGATTGGATTAATCCGAAACAAAACAAGGTGCGGGGGCCAAGGTAAGATATAAGCAGTCAAGGTGTAGATGAGTGGTCATGGAGTGAGAAGAGTTAACTGAGAGAGCAAGGATAATATAGAGAAAGTTTTTATGATAAGGAGGACTTTAGGAAACGACCATTTCTATCTAGGCTGTGATCCTACAGTCAGCACGGCTCTGATACCAATCTGTCACACCCGGTTTTCCACAGAAACCCGAATGCTGCCATATGTGTGCCCAGGAAGTCCACACAACACATATAGCTTACAAATATGGTATTACAGAGAACACAATGCTCGAATAAAACAATTTACATCAGAGTTTACAGAAATTACACAGCGGAAGTCTATTTATCCAAGTTCTTCTAGTCGAGCCTCAAGTCCACAGGGACACCGACTGGTTGACCACAGCTCAGATGTACAAAGGGTCTTCGGGTAAATCTTCAGCCACTGCCTCACAAGCTGCTCCTTCTGATTACCCGTCCGGGATTTTGTTGATTGAATACAAGTGTAAGTATTCCATCATACTTAGCAAGTATAACACAGAGGTATGAAAGGCTTAAAAGGCTTGACACGGTTGAACTGCATTTAGCACTTTTAGTTGATTCATTTTAACATTATCCAACTTACTACAAAGTGAGCAACTCCCAGTTGTAAACCCATTAATAGAGTGTAAGTATAATTACAGGAACAAACATCATCTTCATTAGAGAGCCACTAATCAGAAAGGATCCAGACCGCTCGTGACCGTGAGCACGGCTATCATGATAGATTTACACTCTGCAGAGGTTTCGCCCTTTACCCAACCGTTAGCGTAAAAGCTCAAGGAGCTTTCAACCCAACCACGCACGTACCACACTTCCGAGGTGTGAGTGCATAGGGACGCTACAAGGTTTTTCACAAGACACCCTAACAAGCACAGTAGCCGTTTTGGTCCAACTTGCAGCGCATGGCCCCAAGGCATCGAGATCGACCGTCGCTCAGGGCGCAACGTGAGGGGGGTCAATGGCATCCAGAGCGCGGACCTCAGGGCGCAACGTGAGTCCATCAAGCGCGACGTGTGGGGTATCCAGGGCGCGAACGTGGACACCCCCAACACGGGACTGTGCCTAACGAGACATAGCCAACGGATCTCAGAGCGCAGGTGAGACCGTCCTCGATGGATCAAGTCCATGCTTGAACTGCAGTTCCCCACGTACGCCTTTCGGTAACCACTGGCGAGCTAGAGACGTACGAGCTACTTGACCAAGACCAGAGCCATAATAGTTCCGGCGGTGGCGACTGGTTCCTGGGTTGCCGCTTTCCGAACCGGACCTTACGGAGAGACGCTAGAACAAAGCACACAGCACTTGCTCTAGCTCCCTGAGCCAAGTTGCTAAAGAGCAAGTTTTACCATCATGTTGAAGTGAACCTTTAAATCAATATTAACACTTAAAATAAAGGTGACAGTAGCTGCGCTTAGCAAAGACTACCCATAAATGCATAAACCCGGGGTATAACAAGGACAGGATAAAAGTAGCTAGGTACAACCTTAAGGCATATCAAGTTAGACACATGCAAATATGAATGATTGATTAAAGGTGAATAGGTTGCAAGGAATTTCCATGTTACACTTGCCTTAAATCCAGTTAATGGTTGCTCAAGGCCTTCAATTCTCGCTCTTCAAACTCTTGTTCTTCAGGATCATTGAACGGCATTCCTTCTCCTACTCGTAGCAATCATCCGAAGCAATCACTCTAGAGCAAACATACAAGCAACAAATAGAGACAACTAAGAACAATACATCAATCAAAAGAAAAGCTTTGAAAGAACGTTCTAAACGACAGGGCTCGATCGAAGGACACGCGACCGCGAAGAAGCGCTTAAGGCGGACTACGGGTGAGATGAAACAACTATCGAAAGGTTTGATCATGCAAGACAAGACCTAGGTGCTTTGTTTATTTTAATTAAGAAAACATAATGTAAAGGATATCTCAGAGAAGTACCCTATGTTATAATTAGTCCAATTCATACTCATTTTTAGAAAGACGGTGTAAAGCCTAGTCATATTTTATTTAGAGATGTTTACGTATAAGTTATGCAAATTAAACATTTAATTTAGAAATAAAGCACATGTGATCATCTAAGCGTAGGAGTTTATATCTCGAGTTCAACTAAGCCAGTTATAATAGGGAACACATTTATGTTGATATTAATCATATTATATTTTTTTGTGAAAATCGAGATATAACCTATTTAACTTTTATTTAGAAAATCAAATGTGATATATATATTAATCAAATTTAACATTTAGTTTAGAAACACCGAGGTGTAGCTCTATTTGACTTTTATTTGAAAACACAATTAAATAGCATTAGTCAAATTGATTTAGTTATGAAAATCGAATGTAAGGCCTAATTTGCTTTTAAGTAAGAAAAGGCATTCTATTTGACATTAATCAAATTAATTCTAAATTAAATTATAAAAGCAAGTTTCATGGTAAACAACTCCTCTAATGTATGCTTTATGTTATTACGAACCTAACGCAACTTGAACGGATCGAAACGGAGCTAAAACGTGGATTCTAGGGGCATTTAAAGGTTGTAAGGACCTAATCGCGATTAACTATAGGCTTCAGGGGTTAGCTAGTGAGAATTGCAAGACACAGAAAATAGTGCTCGCGAATCTCGGAAAGGATAGGGTTAGATCTGCAAAAGTGCGGAGCTCGGGCTGGATTGAGAAGAACTAAAGGTTCTAGGGGTTTTTCTGTGAATCTGCCAAGACTCAAAGGAATCTGCAGAAGTTACACATTTCTTCGGGGGCCAAAATGCAAAAGGGGCTGGGCCTTCTTCTTCCTCTGGCAGTCACGGCCGGCGGCGCTGGGCACTCCAATCGCCGGTGGTTCGGGCGGCTCCGGGCTCGGCGGACAGGGGGAAAAGGGGGAGGAGGTCGAGGGGATCACGTGGAGGCGCTCACCGGCGGTGGAGATCGACGGGACCGGCGGGAATTCGGCCGGGGGCGGCGGACGGCGGTGGCGGCTCGGGTCTCTAGCACGGGCGGCGCTCCGGCGATGCCTCGGCGACGGCGTCGGGCGGACGGGGTGCGGCTCGGCCTCACGAAGCTCGTGGCGGCGGCGGCTGGTTCCGTCGGGCAGCGGAGACGGCGGATCGAAGCGGCAAGGCCGGCGGCGGACGGATGGTGGCCGGCTCGGTCCTCCTCAGAGCGGCGGCGCTCCGGTGGCCGGTTGGCAACGAGGAGAGGCGGCGGGGGTGCGGCTCGGCCTCGCGATGCTCGTGGCAGCCTCGGCTCGTCCCGGCGGTCTCCCGGCGTGGCGGAGGACGACGGCGGCGCTCGGCTCGGCCGGCAGGTGCGGCGGCGGCGCTGCACGAGGCGGCGGCGGCGCTGCAAAGGGAGGGGCGACGGCGGCGCGGCAGCAGGGGCGCGCGGAACCCTAGGGCGGCGGCTCTTATAGGCGGCAAGCCCTAGGCCGGCGCGGCGCGAGGAAGGCCGGCCGGCGGCGGCGGCCTGCTGGGCCGGGTGGGGGCGGCCGAGGTGGCGGGGCCCAACGGCAGCGAGAGGAGGCGGCCGGGGCGGGTTAGGCCCAAACGGGTCGGGTTCGGGTGGAATCCGGCCCGGTAAGGAGATTAGGGTTTATATTTTCTAGAAATAATTTTCAGCGCAAAAACAATTCCAGAAACTTCTAGAAAATGCTTTAAAGCACCAAAAATACCCAGAAAATCCTAAAAATTCCAGGAAAAATCCTAGAGGTAGATTGGGACACGAGGAGTCCAAATAAAATATCAGGAGCTCGTGAAAAGGACTTTAGAGCCTTCTAATAAATAGTAGGAGCTCTAGGAAAAGGAGAATTAATTTCTGGAAAAGTCCAGAAAATTCCCGGAAGAACCTAGACGTCGCGTAAACGCATTTTAAAAGCTGTGCACTCATGAAACACCAAAATGCATCAGCATGAATGCAACACACATAACAAACGTATTTAATTTCAAAAGAACAACCAATTGTTTTCCTTGCACTTAATTCCCTGTAAAGCGAATAAATGTTGGAAAAAGTTTTAAAATTATGAGAAATCATTGTTTAATTTTTCTTTCTAATCACATCCTGAAATCCAACAATTTCAGGGTGTGACAGAATAAAATAAAGCCTACAACAAATTGAGGCCTACTAAAAACTAAATATATGAGAAGGACAGGTCCCTACTTCTCTAGCTGTCAGTGAGACCACTGGAAGGTAGAGTGAAGGGGGGCCAAGGTGGTGGCGGCAACTTGTATGGGAACTAGGCCTAGAGGTGGCGTATTTGCTAGCATGGCTATTAGGTGCTACAAACCAAAACAATATTACTTAAACATTTAATAGGGAAATAGAATAATTAAAAGTTTTCTAGAAGAGAGGTAGTCCCTCTCAATCAAAAGAAGGAAAGTTCCAGATATTCTCTTTTCTCATAAATTTATTAAGTTCTAGGTATGCCACATAACATGAAAATATTTATTTTTGTTAATTTGATATGAGCCATTAGGACAAAAGAATTACAATGGCATAACATAACTAAATAAAACTATTTGCATCCATTTATATTTATTTTTGAAGGGTTACTGCTAAATAAAACTATTTGCATCCATTTAGTAGGGAAATATTGCTAAATACAAAAAACTAGCTACAAGCGCTAGGCCGTGGGCCACCTTAAGCATGCTAAAACAAGGACATATAAATCTAAGAAAATAAAAATAAGAATAACAACAATGAAAAAACAAGAATAAAATATATTGAAAGGACGTAAAATACTGTAAGCAAAAAACTAGCTATCCGCGCAAATTGCGCGGGCCACCTTGCTAGTTAGCATTTATAGTAAAAGTCACTCAATCTGTCAGTCCTGCTAGTAATCATCTGCCAAATATAACTCAAACAAATCTTGCTGAACCAAAAGTAGCAAAGGACCTCTGAAAAGGGAAAGTAATGGTAAACAAGTAAATTATATCCCGCCATTATTTGTCTGATAAGACACTCAATCGTAAGATTCGTAACATAGTGGTTTTACTGAATAGTCATGCAGCTCTTGGTTTAAACGTGCATCACTGCATCTCATATTTTTAAGTCAGCCCAGATATCACACTCTGCCCCACAGGGGCACAGGGCACAGCTCGTGGTTCAAACTTCAAGCGCGCATCTCACATTTTTCTCCCAGGTGACACATGTGGGAATCTGTGATATACTGCTGCTTCTGTCAACTCTCCGACTGCCACGTAAGTAGTACAGAAAAACCGTCATGTAATCGAAACAGACAGGACGTCTAGAATGGAATGAGAGCCACCCTCAAGGCCTCAGCATCACCATGGAGGGTTCAAGGTCGTCACCTTCACCACGGAAGGACCATTTTCACCCGCTTAAAGTCAATAAACGTCAGCGGCAGTAGATGGGTTGCATTCCACGCCTCATCGATGGCGACCCCACCGCCGCAAGCCTCTCTGCGCCGCCCGGCCACACAAGCGGCGCCGCCCGTGCTCCCGTCACGGCCTCGTTATCTCGCGGCGCACGCACGCCTCTAAATACAGCCGCCCCAGCTCGCCACTTACCAAGGCCAAGCCAACCCCGCGGCGCTCACGCACGGAAGCCAGCAGGACGCGGCAGCGGGGGACGGCGATGGCGGTGGTGGAGGTCCCGGCGATCGACTTGCGCCTCGCCGGCGCGTCGCAGGAGGAGTCGGCGCGCCTGCGCGCGGCGTGCGAGCGGCTGGGCTGCTTCCGTGTGACGGGCCACGGCGTGCCCCCGGAGCTCCTAGCCGAGATGAAGGCCGCAGCGCGCGCGCTCTTCGACCTCCCTGACGACGCCAAGCGCCGCAACGCCGACGTCATCCCCGGCCGCGGCTACGTCGCGCCGAGCCCCGCCAACCCGCTCTACGAGGCCTTCGGGATCCTCGACGTCGACGCCTTCTGCGCCCGCCTCGACGCGCCGCCCCACGTCAGGTTCGCCTTCTGCATATATAAAATCGCACGTTTTCTTGTCCGTTTGAATGGTCCCGTGTAACGCAATCCAATGTGCAGGGAGACCGTCAAGGCATACGCGGAGAGGATGCACGGCGTGATATTGGACGTCGCCGGCAAGCTGGCCTCGAGCCTGGGGCTGGAGGGGCAGTCGTTCGGGGACTGGCCGTGCCTGCTCCGCATCAACCGGTACAACTACACGGAGGGCACGGTGGGTTACTCCGGCGTGCAGATCCACACGGACTCTGGCTTCCTCACCGTGCTCCAGGAGGACGAGTGCGTCGGCGGCCTGGAGGTGCTGGACCCCGCCACCGGCGAGTTCGCTCCCGTCGACCCCGTCGCCGGCTCCTTCCTCATCAATATCGGCGACGTCGGCACGGTACGAACTAGTACCATACGAGCTTCTTGGCAGCAGATTCCGTGCCGTCTCTCGCTCGGTGCTCATCGATCTCGAGGCCACCGTGCGTTTCCCAGGCGTGGAGCAACGGGAGGCTGCACAACGTGAGGCACCGGGTGCAGTGCGTCGCGCCGGTGCCGCGCTTCTCCATCGCCATGGTCCTCTGCGCGCCCAAGGGCGACAGGGTGAGCGCGCCGGAGGCGTTCGTGGACGAGGGCCACCCGCGCCGCTACAGGGAGTTCAACTACGGTGAGTACAGGAGGCTCCGGCTGTCCACCGGCGAGGCGCTCGCGAGGCTGGCAGCGTGAACGTGGCGCACGTGGCGGGGCTGCGAACTGGGAGCCGTTAATTATACACAATTACACGAACACGACTACTACTACATTGATACAAAATACAAGTCATTTCAACTTTATTAAAAAAGTCAAACTTTCTCAAATTTATATAATAAAGTACTAACGTTTATAGTAACAAATACCATTAAATTTTTATTAAATATATTTTTGTAGTATAACTATTCGGTTTCACCAACAGAAGGTGTTGGGATTCTGCTTGATGGCTGATTGGGCGTTGCAGGGCAAATTCTTGGCCAAATTGTGTGGATCAATTAGTTAGTTACTTATGAACGTGTAGATTAGCGACGAATGTGTAAAATCGTGAATTTCTGTCACGGTATTGTGACACGCTGAGCCATCTCAGCTTTCTAAGTTATTCCTTCTGAGCCAAAAAAAACTTAAACTATATCAATGCCCAAGTAGATAACAAATTTGATAATAATGGTTTATGCTACAACACATGTGCATCCAAATTTGGCCACTATAGTTTTTTACAAACTCCTTGTCCATTAGATAGATGCGCAGTATTTTTTTTTTCGAACAACAGCGGTGGATGTGCAGTATTTATAGTCTGATCCACCAATTAATCATGTAGGAAAAACTAAGTCCAATCATGAATTGTCTATTCGAATTAATCTCCCAACTTCCTTCGCAATCAGCATGTGAGTCCCTCGTGGTTCATGTGAGGCCTAGATGGGTAGAAAACTTTTTACCGAAATGTCACATCAAAGAAATTAATCATATCATTTATGAGTAGTAAACATAAACTACTAATAAAACTCTAAAACACATTACAGATATAGCAAGGAGATGGAGATCGCTAGACGAATCTAATGCGGATAATTAGAGGGTAATTTATCAATAATTAGTGAATGATTACTGTAGCATTTCTGCTTTATATCATGGATTAAATAGGCTCGTTAGATTCGTCTCGCGACATACACTACATATGAATGGATTAATTTTTTTTGTCTATATTTAGTACTCCATACATGTAATATTATCTTATGTGACATTTTCGTGAAAATTTTTGAGCCAAACTAAACAGGGCCACTTCTGTACTTCTGTTTATCTGGCTTGAAGTAGGATTTCTTGCATCTGTCAAGTCCTTGCCGGATGCCAGCCAATTGAGACCAAAACAGACGTATTGAAACATGTACAATTTGAATTTTCCTCGCACGAATTTCCAAGAACCCACCAGGTTTTTTTTGAAACGAACCAGGCAGGAGAGCTGCCGATTATATTAAAAAGAAGAAACAACGCCCAGACTGAGCAAAACAACAAATCACAACAACACCAACACCGGCCAACATGGCCGCACAACTCCTGTCGAACTCGACACAACAACCGGTTGGATTGGGACCTCAACACGGTTGTGCAACTCAACGTGACTCCACCCAAAAACCACCACAACGCGCCACCACTACCTAGGATGAAGCTGACAAGCAGCGCACAACAAGCGCCGTCGTCCCCGACGATGTCCCTCGCCAGCCGCTGCCATGCAGGACTAGCCGCCGCAGTCCGCTGCAAGCCATGAAGCCACCGCGACTCCTCCACCATGTCGTCATCATCTTCAAGTCGCACGCACACGATCGCTGATCTCCCAACTCTGGCCTTGTGTTGGTAGAAGTCAATAGCACCGCACCACACCGAATGAGCCACCGCTAAGCGGGACCCCTCGCCGAAGCACCGTTGCAGTACCTTGCACACCCAACAACCGAAACACCGCGCCGGATCCTGGATCTCCGAGATAACTCAAACGCGTGGGGGCCTCGCCGCATCCACCGCCGCACACCACTCCTCGGACTCACCACCTTAAAGCGCACAGGGAGCCTCACCACACCCGTCGCTGGACTCTCCAAAAATCCGCCCTTACCGTTGGGGTAGCATGATACCACCGAACCACTCCATCACCCTCACCTTCGTCTTGCCTCTGCCTAAATCTCAGCTGCACCGCACGCATAGACACAAGCCTCTGAAGACATAGCTCATCACCTCCACTCAACACTAGTTACCCATACCCAAGTCGGATTGGGACATCGACCCGAGTCACCACTCACCCTGCCCGGTCGGATTGGGTCCTCGACCCGAGCCTCTGCATATTCTGCCCCATCGGATTGGGTCCTCGACGCGAGTCGCGCCACCGCCACAGCAACACAACCAACACACTCTTTTTTCTTTTTTCCTTTATAGAACGGGGACGAAGAGGAGAAGCTCACTCAGCCGATGGAAAGAGGTGCAAAAGGACGCCTCCAAGGAGGAAGCGGCATCCGCAAATGTCGCTGTCCAAGCTTTCGCCAACACCTCACAGCAGCAAACCTTCATGGTGAGGCAGGGAGGTGCCTATGGACGCCTCCAAGGAGGGAGCGAAGTCCGCAAACGTCGTCGTCCAAGCTTTCGCCGACACCTCCGCCAAGCCACTCACGGGAGTGTGAGCAGAGCAGGCTGCAGCAGTCGTCAATGGTACAGGTGAAGCAAAACGAGTGTCCCCGTTGTCACTTGACCGTGCGCACTGCGGGCGTCCCCTCTGTGACAATTGCCGCCGCTTCCCGGCCGAAGACGCATGCACTGGCTGTGACCCCTTCGCTGCCACCGAAGCAGAGCCCCAGTCGAGGGTGTGCGCCGGCCGAAGCACCACAGAAGCCGAGCCCCGCCGCAGGGGCCGAGCACCTGGAGCGGAGCCCTGTAGAGCCCCGGCCGCGGACGTAGCCGGGGACGCGTCCCCGTCGCGTGCCAGCGTCAGCAGCAGGCACCGCCGGAGCCGCGCCCCCGCCGAGGGCCGGCCGCACGGGCGCCGCCGTCGAGCCCCGCCGCCGCCACGAAGACCCACAGCAGCCACGCCGGCCGGAGCGAGCCGCCGAAGTGGGCCTCGCCACCCCCGCCGAGTCCTGAAGCGTCGAAGCCTCGAAGGACCAGATCCGGCGCCCGAGGCGGTGGATCTAACCCTGCACGGCGCGGATCCGGTCGGCGGTCGGCGGGAGGCCGCCGCCATCACCGGAACGAAGGGCGCCGCCGCCATCTTGGAGTGAGCGAGGGGGAGAGGAGAGGAGAGAGGGAGGGAGGGCGAAGCCCCGCCGCCGCCTTCCTTGCGGCCGCGTGGGCTTCCGGCGGCGGCGAGACGGGGAAGGGGGCTGGGGCGCGGCGGCGCTGTGCGGTAAAGGTCCGCCCGAGTCGCCCCAGGAGGAGCGACGCGGGGGAGGGGAGGTATCGCAGGAAAGTTAGTTACACAATAATTAGAACCCACCAGGTTCAGGGCTACTGTATTTGGACAGTAGCCCTTTTCAGATAAAGGAAAAGGACAATAGCGTTCATTCATTCGAAAACATCGTTTTGTAAAATCTGTCCATTATTCATAATTCATGCATGCAACATTCTCGGCAACATATCCTATCCATGGCTTTAAAATGTATTTTGGCAATGGTTCTTATGCAGGATTACTAATGTTAACGTTGGGCGTGCTAAATTTGGCCAGACTGAAAAATCGATTTCACGTTCACAGTCAAACTGGCGACCTACCTCGGCTCCACTGAACGAACAGTGACAGTCATTCCTCCGAGGTCCGAGTCTCCGAGAGGACTTTGACCACCCCACCCCCCCCCCCCCCCCCCCCCCCCAAAAAAAAAAATCTAGCGAACCGGCCTGAATTTTTGGTGGGCCTGTCTGTATGTATATGGTGCAGGCCGTAACTGGGCCGGCGCAGGGTTAAAAGGTGAGTTGACCTCGCGGAAACGATCTGCGTAGCGAAACAGAGCAAGCTGAACCGATTAGCGAGCACCGAGCAGCAAAGCTTACCAGCCGACGTTGCACAAAAGGCTTCGTGTAGTAATGCAAGGTCCTCTAATCAGCTATTGCCGGGATCCGGATCCTTGGCCTCTCAGCACCAGGATTTGCATGTGCAGGACTCGAGACTCGAGAGCAACAAGAGGCCGGGTCACAGAACCAGCACGGTCCGTTAATTACTGTCAGAGGGACAGAGAGCTTGCGACTGGGGAGAGAAGCAGAGAACGTGAATATGAGCTATGTGAACTGTGAATTGGAATATGTTCCGATCAATAAAATCTTGTGACACTTGCCGGTTGCAAGAATCTACGCATATACTTATGCCCTGTTTAGATTCATTTTGCAAAATTTTCATGGGGAACTAAACGGGGAATTTAAAACCACAGTTGACAATGCAGCATTTGAATTGGAACAACTTGAAGTTTGCACACACTCACAAGGATAATTCAGCTTCACTTATCTACGAAACGTCTCCATATCCCCAGTCCGGCCTGATCAGTGAATGAGAGTCTAGAACAATGCTTTTTTATACCAAAACAAGCGAAGTTAGGATTGATCATGACATCATGTGGCATAAGTATGTTTTTGTTGCCACCTCAATTCATCGAAAATTGATGCCAAGGAATTGTAGTCACATTATACTGTTCTCTGCACAATAATTTCTCTGCAAATGGTTACTACATGCTTCCAGAACGCAGGCTACAGAGTTGTCTCCGATCGAATGGCTTGTTCTGGCGACTGTACTAGTGCAAGTCGAGCTGTTAGTATGTTCAGTTTGCCGATTCAGATTTATCACGATAACAGTATTCGGATTATCACAGGACAAATCTTGTCGACTTGTCAAGATCCTTCGTCTGCCTTCATGAGACGCCATCAAAATGTTGGAAGCACGGGGAAACCAAACATATGTGCAGCAGGTGAAGGTGTCTCGGATCAATGAACGTTAGTGACAGTGGATGGGTTGCATTCCACGCCTCATCGATGGCGACCCCTCCACCGCCTGTCTGCTTTCCGGGGATCCCTATCCGATCCTGATGTCCCCAAGCCGGCGACCCGGTTGGCATCGCTGCCACGGCTGTCCTCTAAAGAGACAAACCAGATGATGCCAGTCAGCCGCAGCCGAAAGTGTGCGCCAACGAACGACTCCTTTTCCAGTTCTGCAAACGAATCGCGACCTCGATCCTCCAAAGCGTAGAGGAAAAACGTTGGCCAAGTTGAGCTACCCGTGCCGTGCGGCTTCACCGTTTTCCCGATCAGGTGGCTACGCCGATCCGATGGCAAAGTTGACGCGGAACGCGCGGCGTGTCGGCCGCCTGTCTGGCCACACCGGCGACGCACCAGCGGCGAGCAGGCAGCGAGTCCCGTGGCGGCGCAAGCCTCTCTGCGCCGCCCGCCCCGACAAAGCGGCGCCGCCCGTGTCCCCCGTCACGGCCTCGGTCTCGCGGCGCACGCACGCCTCTAAATACAGCCGCCCCAGCTCGCCACCTACCAAGGCCAAGCCAACCCCGCGGCACGCACGGAAGCCAATTGGGGGCGGGCGGCGCGTCCCTCCGGGAGAGCAGAAAGCAAGGCCGGCAGGCAGGACGCGGCAGCGGGGGACGGCGATGGCGGCGGTGGAGGTCCCGGTGATCGACTTGCGCCTCGCCGGCGCGTCGCAGGAGGAGTCGGCGCGCCTGCGCGCGGCGTGCGAGCGGCTGGGATGCGTCCGCGTGACCGGCCACGGCGTGCCCCCGGAGCTCCTGGCCGAGATGAAGGCCGCCGTGCGCGCGCTCTTCGACCTCCCCGACGACGCCAAGCGCCGCAACGCCGACGTCATCCCCGGCAGCGGCTACGTCCCGCCCAGCGCCGCCAACCCGCTCTACGAGGCCTTCGGCCTCCTCGACGCCGCCGCGCCCGCCGACGTCGACGCCTTCTGCGCCCGCCTCGACGCGCCGCCGCACCTCAGGTTCGCGTTCGCCACGCTCGCACGTGCTCCCGCGTAGAAACCGTGCCCTTTCTAGCTCGGCCCATTCCTTCCTCCTCCCAATTAGAACTTTTGTTCAACAAATGTTTGATGGAAAAAAAAATCTTTGGCGCAGGGCGACCGTGAAGAGCTACGCCGAGCGGATGCACGACGTGATCGTCGATGTCGCCGGCAAGCTGGCGTCGAGCCTGGGGCTGGAGGAGCACTCGTTCAAGGACTGGCCGTGCCAGTTCCGCATCAACCGGTACAACTACACGGAGGGCACGGTGGGATCCCCCGGCGTGCAGACCCACACGGACTCGGGCTTCCTCACCGTGCTCCAGGAGGACGAGTGCGTCGGCGGCCTCGAGGTGCTGGACCCGGCCACCGGCGAGTTCGTGCCCGTCGACCCCGTGGCCGGCTCCTTCCTCATCAACATCGGCGACGTCGGCACGGTACGAACTGCGTTTCTGGTAGATCCGTGCCGTTCAGGCCTCGAGGTGTTTGATCGATGCCGTGCGTTTTCCAGGCGTGGAGCAACGGGAGGCTGCACAACGTGAGGCACCGGGTGCAGTGCGTCGCGCCGGTGCCGCGCATCTCCATCGCCATGTTCCTCCTCGCGCCCAAGGACGACAGGGTGAGCGCGCCGGAGGCGTTCGTGGACGAGGGCCACCCGCGCCGCTACAGGGAGTTCAACTACGACGACTACAGGAGGCTCCGCCTGTCCACCGGCGAGCGCGCCGGCGAGGCGCTCGCGAGGCTGGCGGCGTGAACGTGGCGCACGAGGTGGGGGCTGCGAATTGGGAGCCGTTAATTATAGGCGTATACGCCTACACGAACACACGAGCAGTACTACCCCGTATCGTTGAGCCGTTGCGTTGACTTGTGGGGAGAAGGGTGAGTATTGTGGTGCCGTACTGTGCCATGTGACTTGCAATCGTGTCTGATCAATAAAAATCTCATCTCACTTGCAAGTCGCAAATACACACACAGCGATGTCTACGGCTCGTACTCCTACTCCATACAGGGACAGATACAATTTTCTACCCAAAAATCACCTTATGCAATTGGTATTCAGCACGTTATAATTTGGCATAGTACTACATGTTACTCTCTTGTTTCGATTCGACCAGACACGCTTGCTGAAAATTTAGCAGTTTGAAACGTCTGAAGTCTTCAGACTCTGAACTCTTGAGAAGTCTCTGAACCCATCCAAAAGACCAAAACATTCGCAACCCCACGCCTCGCCACTATCCAACTCGGTGCGGCGACGGCGATGCTCTCCTCACCTGCCTGCTCGCCGTTCCGCCTACCCACAATCCGCGGCGGCGCCCGCCGGAGGAGCGCCGCCGCCGCCGCCGGGACCATCACGATGCGGGACCGGAGCAAGAACCGGAAGCCCACGCAGCGCGGGCGTTACCTCAGCACCGAGGCCATCCAGGCCGTTCAGTCCCTCAAGCGCGCCGCCCTCCGTGGCGGCTCCGCCGCGTCCGCCGCCGCGGTGGAGCCCAAGCTGCGGCGCCTCCTCAAGGCCGACATGGTCGCCGTCTTCCGCGAGCTCGCCGCGCAGGGCGAGGCCCTCCTGGCCCTCCAGGTATGCCGTGCTATGTGTGCTTGCTGCTTCACCGGCAGAAGCTATTGGGAATCGGCTTGGTGGCTGATTGGGTGTTGCAGGGCAAATTCTTGGCCAAATTGTGTGGATCAATTAGTCATTTACCTATGAACGTGTAGGTTAGCAACGAATGTGTAAAATCGTGAATTTCTTTCACGGGATTGTGACAAGCCGAACTATCACATCGCCCTATTTTATTCCCACTGTTCAAATTGGTAATCGTATCTTAGTGTCCAAGGACATACGAAATTTGAGCACAATGATTTATCAAAAAGCTATCAGCCTTTGTGTACTCCCAACAGATGTGCACCCACCAATTGTTTTTTCATACACTTCCTGTCCATTAGATAGATGTGCAGAATTTCTAGTCTCATCAGCCAATGAATCATCTAGGGAAAACTCAGTCTAATAATGAAGTTGTTGGTTCAAAGCTCCTAACTTCCTCCAGAAACAGCATGTTGTACTGACCAGTGACCAGGATCCCTTGATTCATGCCTGTCTAAATTGTTGTACACTTTGGTTTGAGCATTTTTCTTTTAACTGCTGGATGCTGTGCTTCAGAAACAGCATGTTGTGTTTCGAATGCTATTTCTTAAGCATAGAAAGATCACGAATCCATTAACTGTGAAGCATGTATATGATCCCTTATATTAGTCTACAGCAATAGCCTTAAGTAAATGTTTTTGTCAGTATGGCTTCTATTTATGATCAATTACAATATTACTGGTATGAATGAAGACAATACACTGGCAGCTCATAGAACTACCAGGATCTATTTCTATGTTCCTCTGGTCGTAGTTTCACTGTTAGTTTCTGTAGTTCCCTTGTTTGTTGTACATTTTGTCACAACATTTTCATACCAATATCCGCTCTTCTTGTTTCTTACTTTGGTAATATATATGCATTTTGGATTGCTATATGGCGCTACTGCTGACAAGCAGAAAGTTTCTTGTCTTGGACAAGGAAATGCAGACTCAGACGCTTCTCAGTTCTCACAGTGTTGTCATTTCTGATAGGTCTTTGAGGAGATTCGGAAGGAGCATTGGTACAAGCCTAGATTGCTGTGGTACGTAGATCTTGTTACAGTGCTTGCCAGCAAAGGTTTACGGTCTGAGGTCGACAAAGCCTGTTCATACCTCAAGAGGGAACAGTTGGAGCCGGACACTGAGGGTTTCAATCTGCTTTTGAAGGCACTCCTAGATGCTGGGTTCACACAGTTAGCATTGGATTGTTTCCGTCTGATGAAATTGTGGGACAGTGATCCTGATAGGGTAACATATGCAACATTGATCAAAGGTCTTGAATCCCTAGGGAAGATGGAGCTATGTGCTGGTATACGGTTGGAGGCAGAAAATGATTATGGTTCCTTGGACTTCCTTGATGAAGTGGAGACCAAAGAGGCTTGTGGAAGTAGTTCATAACTGGATGGCCAGTGGTATGGTGGTTTGCTTGGTTATTGATCAAATGAGCAGGAGTTATATCTGCACAGTTGCGAATGGTCATATTGATCAAATGAGCAGGAGTTATATCTGCACAGTTGCGACTTTGCGAATGGTCATATGGCAACCTGGCAAAGAAACCATCCCAAGTACATGGACCGTTTAGGATTTAGAAAGTAGAAAAACATAACTCGGTGCAGTGACGACTACTAACTACTGACATTTAACTGATTATGCGTCCAGAATACCTGAAGGACTACTGGCAGCTTTGGCAGTACATATTTTCTTTTGTAACTTGCCTAGATTTTTGTTTGAAAAGTTAGCTGCATCTATTCATACAATCATACTGCTGCCACCTGAATTTTAGTCACATTACTGTCCTCTCTGTGACTGCGTAATCACATTTCTGTGTAAATGGTTCCATGCTTCAAGTTATACTGAATTAGGGCGTGATTGTAAATGGTACTGTTGTTTTAGGAATAAAAAAAGGTGTTGGAGATTACTGTGTACAAGTGGAGATTATGGTAATTGCAGACTGAAGGTTTCAATCTGCTTTTGAAGGCACTCCTAGATGCTGGGTTCACACAATTAGCATTGGACTGTTTCGGTCTGATGAAATTGTGGGACAGTGATCCTGACAGGATAACATATACAGCGTCGATCAAAGGTCTTGAGTCCCTAGGAAACATGGACCTTTGTGCTGGTATACGGTTGGAGGCAGAAATATGATTACGGTTCCTTGGACTTCCTTGATGAAGTGGAGACTGAAGAGGCTTGTGCAAGTAGTTCATAATAGGGTGGTCAATGGTGGTTTGCTTGCTGATTGATGAAACAAGGAGGAGTTATATCTGCATAGTTCGGAACGATCATATGGCAATCTGGCAAAGAAACCATCCCAAATATATGGAGGTTTTAGGGTTTAGAAAGTAGAAAAAACATAACTCAATGCAGCAACAACTATTGACTATTGACATCTTGCTGATTATTGTTCAGAATACCTGAAGGACTACTTGCAGATTTGGCAGTCCGTATCTTCTTTTGTAACTTGTCTAGATTTTTGTTTGAAAAGTTCTCTGCATCTATTTATACTGTTGCCACCTGAATTATAGTCACATTACTGTTCTCTCTGCGGCTTCGTAATCGCATTTCTGTGCAAATTGTTCCATGCTTGGATTCATACTGAATCGAGCTTAATAATGCAATTAAGGCACCAGCAGTTTTTTGAGGTTTAAGCTTTTTATTAGCCCTACACTTAGCTAATAATTGGACTTGAGACTTTGCGCTGTTTTGATGGCCCTGAGAACTTATAATAAACGTGGACGGAAAAAAATAGAATATGCTCGAACTCGACCTCGTGAGCTTAGCTTTAAGCTTGTTTTGCTTATAATTTGTGGGTCCGTTTGGATAGAAATCCAGATTATCTCTGAAATGTTTCCCTACTACTACGAGAACAGAATCACTTGTTAAAATTGTTTGTCTACCAATGGTTACAGGTCCAGATTCTCTCTAAAATAAACTATTATCGGTGAGAAACAACTCTTTGGGTGAATCTCCCTCATACTTTAAAATGAGAAACGTTTCAAGGTGATTCAGGGATAAATATAGATATTTTTTTTTTCACCGTTTGGAACAGATTCTGGTGATCAGAAACGATTTTTGCAACCAAATGGGCCATGAGTTGTTCTTGAAATAAATCCAAGATCGATGATATATTCTAATAAAGAAAAACGAAAAAAAAGAATGGCAGTGGGCCTCGAATTGGAAAACAAAGGCCTGTCAAGCCAGCCTAGGCCCAAGAGTGAACACCTACACGTTGCGTAATGCCTTATCCCCACCCAGTTAGCCCCGTGGCCCGTGCCCGCGTCGCGCCGTTGCGTCGCCTCCTGCGGTTCTGCCAGCTGCTGCTGCCTCCACGGTGACCCAGTTGCATCCCGCATGGCGGAGGCCAAGCCCCGCGCCCAAGCTCAGCTCGCCGCCCCGGCCCCCACGTGGGCGCAGCGGGCTGAGGCACTAACCCACATCCTGACCCACCCGTCGCACTCGCCGTCGCTCCACTCGCAGCTCCTCGTCGCCTCCCGCGTCCCGTGCCCGCCGCCGGGCCCCACGCCGTACCCGCCCTTCCTCTGCCCCGGCACCTCGCTCCTCCGCTGGGCGCTCGCCTCCGTCTTCCTCCCGCGCGCGGCGCGCCTCGGCCTCCCGCCCTCGTCCTGGCGGTCCCGGTGCCCCTTCCAGCTCCCGCCGCCGCTCGTGCCCTCGGCGGCCATCGAGCCGGCGCCCGAGCGGTGGGGCGACGCCGAGCTCGCCGCGTACGCGCGCCGGCGGCGGGCGCGGAGGGGCCCGCTGACGGCGCGCCCGCCCGTGTCCGTGGCGGGCGCCGTGCTCGTCACCGTGCCCTGCGTCGCCATCGTCGTCGCCGCCATAAGGGAGCTCTTCTGGGTCCGGCCCAACCGAATCTGAGCTGCCGTTGAGGTATGCAACGCTCGACGGGATACTCGCTGGGGGAATTGTTTGATACAGATAGAACTAGGCTGTTGCAAATTCGTGCAGTTTGCTATGACTATGATTAAAATGTCACGTTATTTACAGTGATTTCGTTGCACAAGCCATTGTCTGTCAGTATTCCGTACCACATTGAACTTGCAAAGTTGTGATTTCATTTGTCATATACACCTTGAATATGCCTGCTTGGGCAGTGGGGCTTATTGTTGCTCAGGAATATGAGATTTGGGTGTTTTGTCTGCAACAAGTGTCTTGCTGTAGACTGAACTTACAGAAGGCATTAGTGTCTGGCTGCAGCAACATTAGTGCCTTCTGTAAGTTGCAAGTGTCTTGCTGCAGATATATGTTGAAGTTGTGATTTTGGTTACAGACTGAACATATACCTGCAACAGTAGCTGAAGATTTTGGTTGAAGTGCCTGGCTGCCTGCAACATTGCAACATATACCTTCTTTTTTTTTTTTTTTTTTTTTTTGCGAAAATGCAACATATACCTTCTGTTGGCTATTAGTGTCTGCTAGTATCTGTTTTGAGACTGCAGCTTATTTATGAGGGCATGCGGCATTGCTGAGTTTAAATTGGATCTGCCCAGGACGCTGGATCAGGATTCAGGAAGCACAGGGATCTCGGCAGCTCCATAAAAATTCTGGGGCCAATTTATGCTTACCTGGAGGCAGCAGAGGCCACGGGCACGGACCGTTCTAGGCCATGTCAAACGAAGCCTCCTCATGGACCACCACCAGCAAATTGATCTGGCCAGTATCAATCAGTATCACGAGGCCTCTCTTCTTCAGCATTTGGCTCGTGTGAGAAACAAGTTCTAGAAGGATCAACATCCAGCTTGTTGGGGGATGTCAATGTTCTTGACTTCAATCAGGTGTGATGTATGGTCAGAGTTCCATGGGCTCCAGCGTTTTTCGTGTGTTTGACAAAGTCGGTTTATATTTGGCCAAAATATCATCGAGAAGAATGTTTATGGCTCAATACGAGTCACGATGTTGAGATAAACTAGGTGGCCAGATTGTACAGTTCGTTTTGAGTTTCTTTGTTTTCCACCATGCCTGGTCACTTGGAAACTGGAAAAAAAAACATGATGTTTTTCTGTTTCTGACAAAACAAAGGTTGTTTATGTACATGTTTTGAGAGTAATCGTTGGAAGCTCGTATCATGGAAGGCACAATTGTGTCTGGCCATATGGACGACACCTTTTTTTTAATGCACAGTACTCCATTATAAGCTTGATCTGAATAATCTTTATTGTAGGCTGAAGTTTGATATCCATTTCCAATCTAGGCTTAATAGTAAACACTATGTACATTTCAGCAAAAAATCACACAAGCAAAACAGCCCTAGTGTGCAAGTATAAGGGCCTGTTTGGGAGGGCTGCGGCTTCACTGAAAACGGTTACAGCTGCGGCTTTACATGTGAAGCGGCTTTTTTGGCTTTGGCTTCACCTGTTAGTAAAACGTTTGGCAAAACGGCTTCTCCTGGTAGTTGAAAATGGCTTCTCCTGATGAAATGTCTTTCTTTTCTCTTCTCTTTTTTCCTTTTCTTTTTTTCCTTACTCTTTTTTTCCTTTTTTTTACCCTTCTTATTTTTTCCCCTTCCTTAACCTCTCCTTTCCCTTATCCTCTCCACCCGCATCCTGCTCCTCCAGTCTTCCCCCGTCGAGCTCCTCCCACCGCCAGCTCCCTCTTACCCCGCCTCCTGCTCCCACCGCCGGCCATCCTCCGGTCTCCTCCCTCTCTCGTCGGCCTCGCGTTCCGCCCTCACCGGTTGCCTCCTCCCCTGACGGCCTCGTGCTCCACCCACGCCGGTCGCCTCCTCCTCGGCCTCTGGCTGCGGCGGCCATGCGCCATGGCGGCGGACTCCTCTCCTGTCGGCCTTGTTCTACGCCCTCTTGCTGGCCGCCTCCTCCTCCGCCTCCGGTCCTGGCCGCCTCCTCCCTGAGCTCAGCACCTCCTCCCTCTCTTTGCGACTGCCGCCTCCTCCTCCCTCCTCCCGCTCCTCCCGCTCCTCGCGCCTGTCGCTACTCCTTGCTCCCTGCGGCCGTCGCCTCCTCCCCGCGACCGATGCCGGCTTCCTGCTCCCCACAGCCGCCGCCTGCTTTCCCGCCGCCGGCCGCCTCTGCTGGGAAGAGCGGCTACTCCGTGCGGTGGCACTGCCGTAATTTTTACAAAGTGCATGGTTTGGAGGCAGATGAAGCCGGTCGGAGCCACAAAACGTGGCTCCAGCATCCTAGTGGAAGCCATTTTGGGCTTCATGGCCGGCTTCGGTGGTGAAGCCGGTCCAAAAGAAACCGTTTGGGAGGGCTTCACTTGAAGCCAGAGCCGGAGCCGCCCGTGAAGCCCTCCCAAACAGGCCCTAAGTTAGGCATTGTAACAGTCGGTTGGAAATGATTGTGTAAACGATTTCGAGTCAGGATGGAGCAGAGGCCGCAGTCTGTTCTTCTCCGGTTGTAATGTTAATGGGCACGTATAGTTTCCCAGGTAAGTGTCACTGTCCTTGCCTAGTTGTTTTGTGGCTGTGCTTCGTCGGGGCTGCCCTTGTGAAGCTGTCGGCCTCCGTGACGAGCCCGAGAATTGGGGAGTCCACCTTGTTGGCCGACCCGCTGCCGCTGCCGCTGGACGGCCCGGAGAAGTTGGAGGTTGACCCTCCCGACGCTGACGCCGACGCCGAGCACGACGCGGAGTACTCCAGCTCGCCGATCCCATCCTGTGAACCCCACACGATCCAATCATCAGAATCAGCACCACAAGATCATGTGAAATAAAAGGCAATCAGTGTCATGCTTGGTTGTTGTTCTAGAAGGCACCAAAAAAAAAAAAAAAAAAGAGCAGGATGCATAGTTGCGAGGTTAAGTGGAACTTGTTTGGTATTACTACAAAATAATCCAGTACATTGAGGAGATTTCTATGCAGTCGGTGCACAGGGAGATGGGAATTTAATTTGCTACAGGAAAATATGATCAAGTACTCTGCCGCCATATTTATCATCCTCAAGCGTACAGCTAGTGTACTCCCATCAACGAAAAGATGGCTGGATCGGGAGTACCGGTACCAACGATCGTAACATGGATTTGAAACGAATTTGCGGCATTGCAAATCTTTTACTGCCTCGCTGCTGTACGAGTCTGCTACGCTCCGGTACGGTAGAGGTAGGTGGCCAAACTCCGGAGTGCAAGTGATCAGAGCAGCGGGAAATCGAATCGAATCGCGTACCAGCCGTTGGTGGTCTTCGTCCTCGGATTGGCACGGGGTGACGGGCGCCGCCGGATCGTCATCCTCGCCGCCGTGCTCGGGCTGCTCGGTCTGTACGACGACGCTGTAGAGCTCGACGATGCGGTCGCAGTTGTCCGCCCACCAAGTCTGCGCCGCCCACGCGTCGCCGAAGTACTCCTCGCTGAAGCGGATCCGGCGGAGGTTGTTGGTGCCGTCGCCGCGCGACACCAGCGTCATCAGCACCCCGGGCTCCGGCTCCGCCGCCCACTCCTTGTCGCTCTCCGCCGCCGCCTCCTCCTCGTCCCCGGCGCCGCCGCCGTCCAAGGGAGAGCAGCACTTGTCGCAGCGCTCGTGCTTCTCTCCCCCTCGCTCCTCCTCGTGCGGGTGACGAGGATCCTCGCGGTCACCGTCGGCGTCGTGCGGCTGCGCCGGCGCGATCTTGGCGGACGAGGACGCGGACGACGAGGACGACGCCGCCGCGGCGGCGGCATCCTTGTCCCGCGGCTCCTCGGCCTCCTCCGGGGAACGCCGCCGATGCCAGTGCCGCCGCAGCCGCCGCCCTCGCCGCGACGCCCGCGATTGGTCCTCGTCGCCGCCCGCCGCCCTCGCCTTGATCAGGGACAAGGCCTTCACCTGCGCACGCGACGGACACAGCATTAATTAATCACACGCGACGGACACGCACCGGCGATGGAAAGAACAGGGGCGAGCGGCGGTGGCGGCGTACGCTCTTGGCGATGATGCCGACGGACTTGGTGACTCTGCTGGCGCCGCCGCCGCCATGGAAGCACGCGTGCATGGCCGGACGAGGGGCCAAGGAGCCGAGGGTTCTTGGTATCGCCTCCGCTCCGGCGCGCCTCCACCGGTGCACCACCTACTCTGTTCTCGCGTTGCGGTGGAAAGCCTGGGACTGGAAGGAATCCGAAGAAGAGGGGAGGGATGGAATTTGAAAGAGGGGAAGGGCGGCACGGAATTAACGGGCGGGCGGGGCGTGTCCGTCGCGTAATCAATGCCGGCGGGATTGGCGTATTTATGGCAAGGCGTTTGGGATTTCCATCTCCTCCCCCGCCGTCCAGGTTCCAGCTCCGCAGGCCAGGCCAGCCACCATGGGCAGAGCTGCCTTAACTGCTGCGCACGTACGCGGCGCGGCGCACGGGGGGCTTCGAATTTGCGCCGGATTTTCGTTGGAGGACGCCCAGTTGCAGAGATCGAGGCCAAAATTACCGTTACCATGGATGGCATTGGCATGGCGTGCGGTGGTTGGCTCGGTGAGTCGTGCTGGCGCTCTCTGAATTTGGGGCCTTTTGTTTCTCTGAAACTCGAGTTTTCTTACGCATTTCCTTTTTTTGGCGTTATTTTCAGCTAGCTTCGGTGCCTCGATATGGCCTGAGAATTGCCTTTATAACTTACTATCAGTAGGTTAGATGGCATTTTTTTTATAAAAAAAATCTAGTAGGCTTCTTTTAGAGGACTGTGACACTGGGCTGTAGCAAGCGATTCTATTTGGTGGGTTGGCAGCATATTAGGCCCATGTTTGTTTGAGGCCCATGTCCTGACCCGTTTCGGCCCGCGCCGGAATCGGCTTTGGCCCTTGCAGGTTGGGGCGGTGGGGGGAACACGCCGGCGATTGTCCGGCGGCCGAGGTTGCAGCGGGAACGTTGGCGAGGAACGTCCGCCGTCTGCTGAATACTACGTAGTAGATTGGTGGCGTCGCGCACTCACCGATCCGTGAGGCCCTGACCATCGTTAACACCCCAGGCGCATGGCGACGCTCAGGCTCGTACTCATCGAATTGCCTTGTTGGGTGCTCGCATTAAGTTCGTTCATGTATTAGGTAGATGAGTACTACGTTTCATTTCAGTGTACTACCTCCATTTCAAATTATAGGTCGTTTTGAGTTTATTAGGTTCGCAATCTTTGTTATGCATCTAAAAAGTCAAAACGACCTATAACTTTGAACGGAGAAAGTATTCTAGAACCACTACCAGGCGTCCGCAGCGGTCTATCTACTTCGTCTGCTGATGTGGCACGGAGTCTGAATAAAAGAATCACAAGCTGCACCTGTACGAGCACCGAGGTAGAGAGAAAGACTGGGCTTGCTTTGGGAGCCGTGCGCGTCTAGCTAGGAAGTCGTCGCTGGTGAGGAGTATTCTGCTGTTATTATGCTGTTCTCTCTACTACACGTTGGAAAAAAAAGCTGACGCAGCTGGCTATTCGACAGATCGTTGCGGACGCCCTAACATACCCACTCCTCTTCACCTTTCCCATCTTAGAGCAAGATTAATAAAGACGCTAGCAAGCGGGCGACTCAGCGCTCCAGCTCACCGAGTAATCGAGCTGGTGTAGTGGCGGGCCCCAACATCATCAATGCTCTTTGTGTTGCAGTAGCATCGTGGACAAATGAGAATCCCAGAAGTGCTCATGCGCCTGCTTGAGCCGGCGACTCGCCGCTCGCTTGCCTGCTTCTCTCTCCGCCAGCAGTGCTTTTCCGTGACGTGTGCTGTGAGTCGCCTGCCTGATCAGCATTATAATACTTGCTCTTATAACTTACTCCCTCTGTCCCTCTTTATTTGTCGTTGGACAAACAAAACAGCACCCAATGCAAAGAGCAAATGACCCTGACACCCCTATTGCTGCAAAGAGCAAAAGCTAAACGTGTGGCTATGAGAGCACGGGGGAGAGGATGGGTAGGCAGGCAATAGGCTCATGATGTGGTGGAGGTAGCCCCTGGTAGCCAACGACAGTTAAATCGGGACATGTTACTGTGGCTTCAACGACTATTAAATGGGGACGGAGGGAGCAGTACATGCCGACGACTCCTCTTCTCCTTCCCCCGACTCCTATCTCGAGCAAGCTAAGCTTTGTAGAGCACCGTGGGTGGGGTAGGTTTCCCCGAATTGCCGGCCAAATAAATAAAGCTCGTCCCCATGAGTGGGCCACGCCTTCTCCCACTAATTCCCACGGCTCTTCACATCATGCTAGCTCGCTACGGCCCAGAAGTTTTCCCCCAGCCTCGGCTCTCGCGTCGCTCTCGCGTGAGCGGCGCTGGGGCTAACCCTAGCCGCCGCCTCCCTCCTCCCCGTGCTTCTGCTCACCACGCCGCCGCCTGAGCGGGCTGACGGGAGCCCGCGCGGCTCGTGTTGAGGGCGGCGGCATGGCTTTCTCCCCCAACTCCGGCGGAAGGGGCGGGCGCGGCCGCCGGCGCCTTCTGGAGCTTCCGGCCGTCCGTGCGGGCTGCCCCCGTGGCGGCGGTGGCGGAGGGCCCGGATCCGGCGCCGCCATGGCCGGATCTGGGTCTAGCGTGGTGGGGACGCACCTGGGTCGTGTTGGGCGGTGCGGGAGTCGGCGCGGGGCGGCGGCGGCGGCTTCAGCAGCACGAGTGGCGGCGTGGCGGCGGCCACGGGTCATGGGCGGAGCGGCTGGCGCCCGGTCAGCTGCGCCCACGGGCCTGGCCGTGCGGTGGCCTCAGGTTCCGGCCGGCGACAGCAGGCGGTTGTGGCCTCGGGCCAAGGGGGCTGCGGCCCTCCACCCCCGCTCCTCGTCTGCGTCGACGACTTGCAGATGTGGCGGGAGCGGACTACTGCTATGGCCATGGTGCGGCAAGCAAGGTGAAAAATCGGGCGAAAGCCTTCACCGGTTGGTGGGCATGATGCCGGCGTCCTTAGGGCGCCGGGTTCCCCGTTGGGGCATCATGGCGAAGCACCATGCTCTCTGCCGCGCGGAGCTCTCAGGGTGAAGACCCAGTCCTCTACGGACGTGCGACGGCGGCGCGTTGGCGTCGCGCCCTTCTTGGAGGCGCCGCATTTGGGGCCATGCACTGGCCTGTGGTAGTAGTGGTGGAGGTCGCGTGCTGTTTTCGTGTTGCTGGGAGGTGCAGAGGGCCCATGGGTGCTAGATGGCTCGAGCTACCGCGCTAGGTGCAGTGGTGATCTTGGTGACAGTTGGGCGGAGGCGATTCTCTCATAGCGGCCTCAGATATCTGAGTCCTTGGCAGAGGAGTGAGGCGGTGGAAGTGGCGAGGCCCCCACGCAGAGTGGCCAGGATCAGTGAATTTCATTAGTGCTGCGACGGGAGTGGTCACTGATGCATCACTGGTGCAGAGGGATCGACGATCGAGGGTGGACGGCCTGAGGAGGATAGCCCTATGGTGGAGGAGCTCAGGGGGCCGGCCGAGCTTGCAGCGGGCTGCGACTTTGGCGTGGCACAGCGTTGGCGACGACGGCGCAGGTGTCGATCGGCCTGTTTCGATATCCTCTCCCAAGTGGTCGGGAGTGGTGGCGTGTATGTGTCGTGTGCGTATGTTCTAGTGACGAGGGGTTTGTGTGGTGGTGTTCGCTTCGACACGTTATGTACGAATGCTTCTTCTTATATGACATAGCAGTGCTTCTGCTTTAATTAAAAAAAAATGCTAGCTCGCTACCGCCGCGGCCGCGCAGAGGTTGGTAGTTAGTTCTGCTCGGTGCTCGCTCTTCGGTGAAGAGTACTCGGATTGGGAGGCAACGGGAAGACCTTGCTTCCTGTGAAGCTGCGAGTCTGCGACGAACACTACACCAAGGAATTCAACGTATTGAAGGGCGTCTCAAATGTAGCAAGAACATGATTCGTCGGTTTGTCGTTCGAGCCAGCTTCCCGCGTGGCAAATAAAGAACTTGATTCAAGCCAAGTTGCTGATTTGCACCTTGGTGTTGCGAGCGAGAATAGTTTGGTTCGGAGCTTGTCTTTGCACGAGAAGTAACGTGAGCCTGAGAATGAAATTTACAAAATGCGCCGCTCACGTGATTAATCATGTGCGAGCGCTAGGCAATCCGGAGCGAGAACAACCAAAATAAAAAATCAATTGATCCATCAATATCTTAGACTCAATCGAAGCCGCCGGGACTCCAACCGGTCAAGGGTTCCGTGTCCAGAGACACCAGCCAAGCACCCCTTTAACTTTCATTTGGCCTTTGGGTTGTTGCGATGGTTGAAGTAATCTCACCTCACTTCATTGATTCATCCGATTGCCAATTTTAGATCAGTGTACCATGCATGTGACGGGCAGAGACGACATTGTCCCTGTTTGTTACGGAGTACTTGCAGCTTGTGATCTTTTTCCCACCACTATAAAAAGCGGAGGCCATGTATATACATACAACTCCATAGTGATGGGTCCAAAGACTCCCAATTTTGAGTGTTTGGCGCAGCCTATCATATTAATCTATCACGCCTTGATTAGCTCGAGCTTGGGATTAGGAGTTGTCGGGAAATCTAGTTGGCTGGGCTACAACCGGCCGCGGACGCAGCAGCTATGGTTATTGGCATGATGGCGCGATCCAACTACAGCGCGATGGAAGCATGGCTGTTTTTCAGTTCCCATCCGCGAGCCGCCCTCAACCTCCGCCTATGGGTCCCTGATTTCTGGTTCGGCGCGTGCAAGGTGAGTGCTCTGTTGCCGCGAGGGAACCGGGAACGCACGTCCGCCGCTGAATACGACGTTAGACGCCACGATCGAGGCATACTATTTCAGTTCATGAGACATTTTTCGGCCCATGTATGTCTCCATTGACATGAGCTCCATCAAGCTCTGCTGCTGTGTTCTTGTCACTGCCGCAGTAGAGCGCGCTGTCATCATCTGTCGCGCCTTCAAAGGCATGTCTGTTGATTTAGCAGAATTGCAGGCATTCGGTTGAGTGTTGATTTAGCAGAATTACAGGCGTTCTGTTGAGTCTTGACTACAAATATATCTGAATTAGCAGAATGAATACTGCATATGAACTCTGCATTTTGTTGAGTGTTGATTTACAGGCACAAAATAGACATCAAAATAGAATGACTTAGTCAGGTTCCTGCAGAGTTCAGATGCTATTACTTGCAGCCATGATTTTGTTATTGTGGCTCTTCAGTTGAAGTTAAATTCGACGAGTGTACATTAGATTGGTGTAGTGAGTGATGCAGCTGTTGCTCGCCTTAACGCAACATTATTGAGGTTGGGTGTACATCGGACAGCAGCGCGAGAATGGTACATATGATATGATGCAGCTTCTCAAATCTGAACTCGTAACCGCGGCATCGTGCATGACGACAACTGGGGCCGTTGCCACTTGCCAGCGGCCAGCGCTCCTATTTGATGATGGGCTGAAAAAGGCATCTTCGGCCCATCATTTTGGGCTTTTGGCTGCAACAAAAAATGGTTTGACAGGATCGAGGCCGATCCTTCCCATTTCGGCCCGCTCCGGAGACCGTTTTCTTCTCTTCCGGTTCTCACCTCGCTCCTGCTTCGGTTGGAGAAAAAAGAGAGAGGAATCCGGCCGGCGACAGCACCGCCGCGATCCCGTGGGGCTCCCCTGCGGCAGACTAACCGCGCCGGAGGTGAAGCATACGAGCGACCCAGGCTTGGGGGAGTGCCGCACTTGTAAGGGCGGGAGGTTATGGTGGCGGTGGCTGGGGGACCTAGAAATGGAGGTTCGCGGCCGCTGGTGCCGAGGTTGAAGCGGGAGCCGTTGACGGGGGGATGCCTGCTGCCTGCTGGTAGATTGGTAGCGCTCACATTGCGGAGGATGCCGGGGCGGATGCCTGGCCTGGATGGCTGAATGGTGAGTTCGCTAACGTTTTGTGTTCTTGTTCTGACAGTAGTACTCCAGTATTGTTTACTTCTACAGTTGTAGTGTTGTACTAGTAGTCTTCTGAACGCAACCATCTAACGGTACTACGGTGGCTGTAGTCGCCCTATGCTCAATGAGAAGGAGTAGGAATTAGGAATTACTAGGACACGATTGGCTAGAATTAGCAGAGTGATGAATACTGCATCCGAACTCTGCATTCTGTTGAGTGTTTATTTACAGGCAAAGCACCAGAGCCTTTCTTATGTAACCTTCGCATACCAGCTGTTCTGTCTTGCCTACTCATTCTTGATTGTATTTGATGGCAGTGACTGCATTTTCCTTGTCCGGAGAAGTAGTAACTTAGACTTCTGTTGTTAGCCTGTCTTTGAGTTGGTCATACATCCAACAGCCAACATCAAGATTCTAGAATATGATATTTCTGTGAATCCCTGACTGTTGGTACATTGAATTCTCATATTTCTTGTTAGAAAATTCTCTTAAATTGTTCCTTAAAAAAAGAAACGAAAGTTCCCTTAAATTCAGTATGAGGATATGATATTCTGGTTCAAAGGATATATCCACTTCAGATTTCAGGATACAATTCATGTGCATACAACTGTATTATTAAACACTGCCATCCTGGTTCTGTACAAAGAAGCAAGGGATAACAATTTAGTCGACTACATGATTATCAAATATTAGTTGGGAACTGATCCGGGTGCAACCATATATGAATTAATGGTACAAGCTACCTTTTTTCTTCATGGACACACAAAGCTTGCATGTGGGAAGGAGAAACAGAAGATGGCACAACCTGTCGGTGACCAACAAAAGGAAAAGCTCATTTCTCTAATGTCAAGTAAGAGCAACAACTTATGTAATGCGAAACCTTCAACAACACGGGAAGATAAAAAAAAAAAGACCCCTAGACAGAAAAACTAGCATCACTTGCTCTTATCAATTCCATATCACAGAAGTGAACTTATGAAGGTTGGGGTGTTAATAGGAGGCTGGGGAACCTCTATTGCTCCTTCAAGCATCTTGGTCACTTTAAGCATAGTCGGGCGCATTGCCGGTTCATCCTGTATGCACCAAAGTGCAACTCTTGTGAATCTTTCAACCATGTTCATATTAGTAATTGCTTCCTCATCACCTTCAACTAATAAGTCAAGTTGGCCACAGCGGTAGCAGTCATACGCCCAGTATGTCAATATAACTTGCTCCTCATCAGCAGCCTTAAGGTCTACATTCCGCCTGCTGCATACAATCTCTAGAAGGACTATCCCAAAGCTGTAGACATCTACTTTACTAGAGATGCCCACGTTCTTGAACCACTCTGGAGCAAAGTATCCTCGGGTTCCTCGGATTCCAGTGCTTGTTTGTGTCTGCTCGGCTTTCAGCAGCTTCGCAAGGCCAAAGTCCGATATCTTGGCTATAAAGTTGTGATCAAGAAGGATGTTCTCGGGCTTTATGTCACAGTGTATGATCTGCTTGCCGCACTCATCATGCAAGTAGAGCAGTCCTCTTGCAATCCCATGGGAAATATCAACCCGGAGGTCCCACGATGGCCTCATGCCACTGAAAAGGAACTTAGTAAGAGAGCCATTGGGCATGAATGGATACACTAGGAGCCTTTCAGTTCCTTCATAGCAAAATCCCAGTAACTGGACTAAATTCTTGTGAAGTGTGTGCCCAATTGTTTCAACTTCCATTGTGAACTCCTTATCTGTCTCTCTAGGGATCCTATCAATCTTCTTAACTGCGATGCTGGTGCCAAACTCATCATGCAGGTGTCCCTTATAGACTATACCAGAAGCCCCCCTGCCCACTTCCTCATTGAACCCATTGGTTGCCTCCTCAAGCTCTCTGTAAGTAAAATCTCTCGTCATCACCCTGATCCATGGTCGTAATTGGTTTTTTATTGTGGTGGCCCTATTGCGTGTCCCAAGAAGATGTGCTAAAACGAACAGAAAGTTCAAAAAGACAGAGACACCTATAATGATGGACCCTCCAAGTATCCAATCCTTCCTATTGGCTTTCCATTTACTTCTGGCCTCAGTATTCATCAGAGGATGTGAGTAATTATTCTTTGGTACCTTGAGAAAAACCGTCCTTTGAACTTCAGTTCCTTGGTTTCCATTAGATAGAGGTAGTTTCTTCTTCCAGCAACGTCCATCCTGATCAAACACCGCGGCTGCACAGAAGCAATCGGTCAAGCATAACTGTTGGCAAGTAGTCTCGTTCATGGGATAGTACTGCTCGTAGGCACGAAGAGGCCAATCAATGTTATTCATTGGAATCATTTGGAACTGCTCTGGTACTTGTGCCTCCGTCAAGTCACAGCTTTGCAGTGCAAAGTCCGGCTTGCACCCTTTGTACTTTCTTTCTGGATCAAAGAACGAATACTTTGGGGCACAAGCACATTCTGTTTCTGTTTGGTTCCAGTTGAACATGCAATAGCTGTTGTATCCACACACTCCACTGCCAAAATTTGAATACATAATGGTGCAGATATTTGCTGGCACTGCTTGTACTACTGTCCACGCTGCAGGCAACCCACTGCTCACCACCACCCTTTTTGGATACTTGTACTGTCGAAGAACACCATCTGGGTCAAGTTTTGCCCAATGGAAGTACTGATCTGTTGAGTCCATCTCAGCTGACATGATGACAATGGTAGGGTATTTCATGCTGTTCTCCAAGGCATAGTAGATTGTTCCATTGGCATCATAGACCAGCTTCCCGCCATTTCCGCTCGTGTTAGTGGACCAGTAACCATCATACTTGAATCCAGTAGGAACAGCCACTGTGTAGAAGGTCATGTTGCCATCTGTTCCAAGACTGAGGATGAACCGACCACTTGAGTAATCAGTGTCCATAAGCTTAGCTTGGAGGATAGTCCCGCTAGACAGCTCTTGGGATGGCAAGATGGTGTCCGCTGGTGTAGTAAAACTTTGCCACTTGGGGGAGCCATCTGCTCCGTAAATCACAAAGTTTCCAGTGTCATTCATGGAGGCATAAGCACCACCAGAAATTGGAGACCTCCAAACCTCAGCTCCAGTGGAATCGCAGAGAGAAAGCGTACCATTATGGGTGAATTGCAGGCTTGAACCAGATGACACTGGTGTGCTACCATTGGTGTACCAAACAATAGTCTTCTCTTCTATCTGATCAAACCAGATTGCAAGTAGGTAGAGCGAGGAGTTGGTCTCCAGGGATCTGAAACCAAAGGCAAAATCACCGGAAGGTGAGAGCCATGATCTTTTTGGGCCCTCAGGTTTCAGAGCAGATCCTGGGCTGATAATGTGTTGAGCTAGAGTACATGAGTGGGGAAGTTGCAACAGTAGTGGTAGTAGGAGGAGAAATATATGCGCCATTGGTCTTGGTTGGTTGCTCTGTCCAACAGCAGCTTTATGTGCAGAGGAGGATTGAATTTTCAGCTCACGTGATATAGATGTTACTTCCTGGGACCAAGACTTTTCCACGGGGATGACACATAAATTCATTCGAGCTGAATGCATGGCATGTTTGACAATAGTGCTGAAGTCACTATATTAACCAGCCATTTTAGTGGAACGCGAGATAATTTGATTGAATGCCAGACCATAAGAATGAAGCACATAGTGAATGTGAACCACTGAGGCTTTTTGCGCGAGATGGAGTCGTCTGGTTTCGTTGAATCAAGTTGGTGCATTCAACAACTTGTTGGCAGTGCTGACCAAATGTCACTATAAAACAGCTGGCATAATTCAACAACGAAAAATGCTGCACATTTTATTAGAGAAACATAGGGAAAATATAGTTTTGTTCCTGTCTGAAAGAATGAAGTATAGCACAAGCTCATGGATGCTGCTTTCATGTGTCCATTTTTATTTATTGAAACATAATTCGTGCAGTTTTTTTTCTTTGTGAGCAGTTAATGAATTATATTGAAATAATTGAAGTGATTACATCGCTGGAGTTACATAAAGGATCTTGGATATCAACCTTACATAAAAGACAATAATGCTTATCTCCAAGTTGATTTACTCCACTGCATTTTTTTTGCAGAAGCCAGCTGGTTGTGACCTGGTGCTGAAGACTTTGAATGACTTAAATGCAGAGTGCAAATTATCAAGCTGAGAAAGATAAGCCAAAAGCCCAAAACTCATAACAACCGTTGGCTGGAGCTATGACCGGAACTACCTATATATGGAAGCGATGGTAAGACCTGTAGCTGCGTTGAAAACTGCACCGTGTCCTCACTTTTGTAGACTTGTTCATTTTTTCATAGTCCTTTTTCTTCCCTTTGGAGTACTAGATGATAGGCCTTATGCTGGACACACTGCATTGACTATTGAGTGATTTGATTTGACAGGGCTGTTAGAAGTTCCATGAGCAACGGCTAATGTGTAATGTACTGATGTCGCTGCAAAGGAGGGAAAACCTGTGCCATGGACATTTTTGATAGTGGGCGCAAGTTCAGTGATTCCCCAGCCGAGATCCACGGTGCCCATCCAGGCATGGCCTGCTGTTGCCTGTTGGCCTGTTTGAAACTGATTTTGTGCGAGTGGATTGCTCGAGCTGGTAACAAGCAAGCGTCGATAGTGAACGGCGCCACCAAGCCGTTTCTCCTTTTCGTCTTTTTTCGTATATTGCTATCATTGCATTCAGACCAACCTGGTCAGAAAACTTGACTGTTCTCGTGGTTCAGATCAGAGCTTGTTTGTCGCTGTCCATATGCGGGAAAACTGGTGGGGAAGCTGCGGACGTTCCCGGCCTGGTTGGTGGTGGAGTTGCCGGTGTCCGGGAACATGCTGCGGTTCAACGACCTGTCCAAGCACCTTCCTGAACCTGAGCAGCAACAGGATATACGGCGGCGTGCCGGCGTCGAGGGTGGTGACGCCGGACCTCAGCTACAACGAGCTCTGCGGGTGAATGCTGGGCATATGAGCGCAAGTGCCTGGTTGCACCAAAAAAAAAAAAAAAAAAAAAAAAAAAAAGAGGAAGAAAAAGTGCAAGTGGCTGTTGTTCGAAGGGAACAAGTCGTGTGTCCATGGGCCGGCCTTCCGTCCGTTCGGCCCAAGCGCAGTCTGTTCTGGAGTTCCTGTGCTGACTGTCGTGTCTCAATGTCTGTTGTTTTTTGCCTGTTCTTTCCTTTTTGTCAGTTTATTTTGCAGCTTCAGCCTCCTCGATGCAGAGACACGTGGCGCTCCCGCCATTTTCTTTTTCCTAAACAAAGTACAGAAACTGAGGCACCAACGACTTAGCCTTATGACAGAGATCGATGCACCTAGCTGCAATCACGAGTGACAGAGCTGTTCTGTTGTTTTACACTTGTTGAACTGGGACTATACTCCGTATGGCGTATGCGATAAGGTGACAGCCGAATACTGTGGAAAAAATATAGTCGTCAGTTGTCACTACTCACTCCCCCGCACTGCATCGTACAAGGCTACATATGGGGTGCCAAGGGGAGCCTGTGCAGTTAACAAGCTCCATCCATTCTCTGTCCGTGACACGGCAATGGCTGCGAGTCATCGTCTTCTTCCGTTTCTCCTTCTGGCCGTCGCTGCTGGCGCCTACCACGACGCCGGCCTGCCGCCGATCAGCCGGGGAAGCTTCCCTGAAGGGTTCATATTCGGGACATCCTCTGCTTCCTATCAGGTGAAAGTTCTGCCATTCATACATAGCACATGCACTTATTTTTCATTTAGGACAGGGAAATCTCGTCTGGGTTCCCATTCGTCGTGAACTATACAAAATTTTATTTGATGGGCTATTCAGGGTATACATACTTCATTAGGACAAATAAGAATGCTGAGGTCTATTCTGCTTTTGCCAATAAATGAACATGTGCTGGCAACAAATAGTCAATTATTAATAATAGTGCTAAAACCAACATATAAGGATCCATTATCTGATCCAAGTAATCATTGGACTAACTATTTCTCATGACGCTGTGTTTCGTTTTGGCATCGACATACGGGATATCTTGATGTTCTAAGTGCAGTATGAGGGTGGTGTAATGGAGGGAGGAAAAGGACCAAGCATCTGGGACACCTTCACTCATCAGCACCCAGGCATGGCTAAACTTGTTGTCTTTCCAATCTCCAGCTCATGCTTATATGCTTTTCGGCTTTCCGATGTTTAAGCATTATATTGCCCCCTTGCACCATCAGAGGATGGAGAGTTTTTTTTTAAACAATTTTCTGGTCCGGCAGATAAAATCATTGACAGAAGCAACGGGGATGTGGCTGTCGATTCCTACCATCTCTACAAAGTATGAAGGACTTCAATATTTTTATTCATGCCCCCTGTTTTTATTAAAATAATTCCTTAGTTTCATGGAATTCTCGAAGTTGTTCAGGGCTCTTGAATCCTGTCAGGTTAATTAAGCTTATAATACAACTTCAAATTTTAATCCAAATTACTAGCGGAAACATGTTAGTACACGACTGATCCATGGGATGGCTTGCCGAAAAATGCAGGAAGATGTGCGCCTCATGAAGGATATGGGAATGAATGCATACAGGTTCTCCATCTCATGGCCAAGAATTCTTCCAAGTAAGTAATCTATTGTTTACACATTCTAAGTTGCACTGCCTTGTACATATTCCAAAGTCCAAGTAAATCGATCGCGTAAAACTTATCTACTGAACCTAATGACAGATGGAAGTCTGAGCGGCGGAGTAAACAGAGAAGGCGTCAGATACTACAACAATTTGATTGACGAACTATTGTTGAAAGGTTTTCCTGCATTGTCTTGATGCGTTGGCTAGCGTCTTGTAATAATCAAATAGTACATAATTTGTGCATTTAATTTGCAGGGGTGCAACCATTTGTCACCCTTTTTCACTGGGACTCACCTCAAGCATTAGAAGACAAATACGGAGGATTTCTGAGTCCTAATATCATGTGAGTCACGACCTCTAGAGTTGCTTTTGCTAAATTCTTTTGGGTGAAAATTTATATATATCTTTTATGATTTCTGAAAATACATTTAATAAAGTTTATAAGTCCTGTGAGATTAATATGTTTTTTTAACGAATCAGACTAGTATTCATACAGAACAAAAGGACTACGCAACAAGTCATCACGAAAAAAAAAGAGACACTCATGCATTGACATTGCTATCGTCGCAACAAAACTTCTTCCGCATATGATTTATTTCATTAATACAATTGTTGCAGAAACGACTATAAGGACTATGCTGAAGTCTGCTTCAAAGTGTTTGGTGACCGAGTGAAACACTGGATCACGTTCAATGAACCCGGGGGCTTCTGCTCAGCAGGGTACGCATTCGGTGTGCTTGCGCCAGGCCGGTGCTCGCCATGGGAGCAGGGCAAGTGCAGCGCTGGGGATTCAGGAACTGAGCCTTACACTGTATGTCATCATCAACTACTCGCCCATGCAGAAACAGTTCGCTTATACAAAGAGAAGTACCAGGTCAGTGACTCCTTGAAACTGAAATTCTTGAATGAACTGATTGGCACTATGAAAAATCGAGACTGATACAGAAATCGGGTCGAGAGTTTAGTTTTTGTCTAGGTGTACCATGGCCCATGGGGAACTGCAGTCAGCTCATTATGAATCATATATATTCTCTCTTCTTTCTATGTTTAACCTGAACAGAAAAAGCTACTGCCGACCATATTTGCTATTGCTAATATTCTAGTCTTTGGGTGTATTCACTATTCAGAAGCTGGTAGTTAGTGATCATGGTCTTGGGTATATAAATCCAAATCCAGAATAATTTCATATGAATGATAAGAAGAATATGTTGTATTTGCCAGACGAATCACTTTGACCATGATCTGGACTCATTGTTCATATTTGCATGCAGGCGGTCCAAAGAGGGAAGATTGGAATATCTTTAGTCTCACTTTGGTTTCTTCCTTTGTCCCCATCAAAATCCAACGATAATGCAGTAAGACGTGCCTTAGATTTCACATTTGGATGGTAAATTCTCTACAAAATTGTGGCAATCACTAATTTGTCGTTGAAGTCGAGGAAAAGAACACAAATCTTATAATAGCTATATCCTTCTAGGTTTATGGACCCCCTTGTTGGAGGTGACTACCCGCTGAGCATGAAAAGATTGGTGGGAAAGCGATTGCCACAATTCACAAAAGAACAATCTGAGATGCTCAAGGGTGCATTCGACTTCATCGGACTCAACTACTATACTACATACTACGCTACTAACCTTCCTCCTTCAAATGGCCTTAACATTAGCTATAATACTGATTCTCGAGCTAATCTTTCCGGTGAGTCACCAAGCCAAAGGATTTTCTATTTTTTTAAACAGTAATACTGATGAACTTTTCCCTGAATTTGCGCAAGTGTTGTAGCAAAATGCCACACAACAATAACTCTTATTTTAACATTGTTACTGTAACATTTACAACAAGAATGCTGTTATGTCAGCTGCAACCTCTATTCCCTCAATTGACTCTCTACCTTGATAATTCTTAATTATTATTTTGAGATTTAGCTTCAAAATATAATGATTTTAATACATTTTCTTGCCTCTTATGATTATACCAGGTGTTCGAAATGGTGTCCCCATTGGTCTTCAGGTAACTCATCATTTTCTAAGATAGAATAGATACACGATTGGTTTCCAGTTCATTTTGCATGTGATGATTTATTTTGCATGTAGGCTGCTTCACCTTGGCTCTACATGTACCCTCAAGGCTTTCGTGAGCTTTTACTCTATGTTAAAGAAAACTATGGCAACCCTACTATCTACATCACTGAAAACGGTAACTTTTAATCAATAAGTACTGTCTTTATATTGGCAGAGAGGGCGAATCAGTGTCATACAATGCTATTTAATTGATTTCTTTTGCAATGGAATCAAGCATTGTTGTAGTACTACCTCCATTCTTGTTCATTTGTCGCTTTGGACCTTGAACAGAGTCTTCAACAATTGACTTAAAAAGTATATAAACTGTAACTATCTCATACCTTTTTTCCAAAGAAACAAATTAGCACCAATTTGATGTGGGTAAACCTTCAATTTTGTTTATATGAGTGGCCAAAGTTTGTCTAAACTTTACCGCAAACGTTCTTTAAATGACAACCATTTGAGAACTGAGGGAGTATAGCTCAGAATTTTCTCCTCCGATGAGTTTTTTAAATAAAAGAAGTAGTCTCCTCACCTAGGAGGGGAAAAAAAAAGTTGAACTGAAATAATCTGAAAACCTTTTTTTTTCTAGGTATTGATGAAGCCAACAACATGAGCTTGCCACTCCAGGAAGCCTTGAAGGACGACACTAGGATAGAGTACCACCACAAGCACCTTCTTGCCCTGCTAAGTGCCATAAGGTCATCTCTCTAGCTAACACATAGCTCATTATTAGTAAATTTGAATATGCCAGTTTTTTTAGACTAATATGAATACCTGACAGCATTATTATATCTGACGACTTTAATTCACAGGGACGGAGCAAACGTGAAAGGATACTTCGCATGGTCACTGCTAGATAACTTCGAGTGGGCGTATGGTTACACAGTCCGGTTCGGGCTAAACTTTGTGGACTACAACGACGGGTTGAAGCGGTACCCTAAGAACTCAGCCTATTGGTTCAAGGAGTTCCTGCAGAAATGACCATGCATGGACTTGACCCAGTAAATGGAAGATGCATTTTTTTTCGAACAACTTTTTAATTTTTTTTGAACAACATGGGACATGCATTTGGAATGGTGCCAGATTATATTTGTGTACCACGTGGATTGATTTTGCACATATGATGGCATGGCATGAAAGGCATTGTACTGAAACAAATGTGCTTCGTTTTGCTGCAATAAAAGCGTTTCTGCGGTAGTCTGGTATAATCAAGACAATGTAGACCTTCAGGAGTTCAGTCGTAGCCTCGCAGGTTCTTGCCTTACCCTGCAGGCTGCAACCTTCATACTACTAGATATTTAAGATTTTAATTTCCCCAGTGTTTTTTTTTTCAAATGACCGACAGCTACATGAAGTGGCCGTAAAATTTAAGTAGACGTTTCCTGATGGTGAAAATAAATTACCACCAACTAAGTCACAACTAAAGAACTCACCCACTTTGGATAACTCTTGGAAAATTAATGTTCCAATCAGACTAGGAAACCTTGCCTATATTTCTCAACATTATAAAGAATAATGCCATGTCCAACAGCTTGAGATGGCGCGTCCGTCGTGCATGTAAGTGTCTACATATTCCCAGCTATACTTCCCCTTCCTTAGCTTGCAGCTGCATCAAACGACTCTGGAAGCAGGAAGCTCTTGACCAAACTTTGGTCGCCATAGCCTCAAAATCACTCATCAACTTCCTCCAAAGTTGACCCTCATCGCCTACATATTCCCGGATGCATCGCCGTGCACTTGACCAGTTGACCACACGCTTCAAATACGCGAGTACACAAGTGCCAAATATCACTTCTCAGCATGGCGAGCCACACAGTCCTCTTACTTTCCAACTGATAACCAGCAGGTCGCTCCCTCAGTCCCAGCCTAACCTTGATCTCAGTTCGGCAACCTGGGCGTACGTGCTGTCGGCGGCGGCACGGCCTGCTGTGCGGGGGAGGAGAGATACCCACCGGCGGGGCACATGGCGCAGTTCAAGGCGGCGGGCCGGCGGCGTACGATTACGAGCACAACAAGTGCCTGTGTGGGACGCCCCTGCGCCGTGCGCCAACGGCAGCTGACTGAGCCGAAGCTGCCATTTTTATCGTGGTGTATTCGGAAGTTTCAGACCCTCTATAGTCCTATACGATACATGCTCATCTACAACCTGGGCTGAGCACACATTCATTCCACGATGGGCTGGCCTTTTTTTCTACTAGCGGAAGGACATGTGGCGCAGACACGTGTTTAAAAAAATATTAAATTGGTGATGTAGTTAATATGAACTCTTTAAATTAATTCAGAGCGTCGGTGTAGGCATTTTAAGAGTAAGATGTAAGATAAAATCTTTACATTACTCTATAGCGTTCTATCATCACAAAATCCGACGGTGTAGGAGAGATGGGCCCACCTGTCAAAATTTGACGAAGGACGAAACAAAAATTTCGTCGTTATTTATAGTATAGATAGATAAAGCAATGAGCTGCCCTTTTGGCCTTCAGTGAACGGCCAGCGCCTAGCCGGAATTCCTATATACTTTCCAGAAAATTTTTTCTCCTCCACCTTTCAGTATTTGAGATTCGTGCGAGCTTCATGGGCCGTCATATCTCCACGCATAACCCTAGTATGCACCCCGTCCTCCTCTGCCTGCCTGCCGCCGCCGCCGCCCCCTACGCGGGTCCTGCGCCGCCGCTCGCCGGCCGTTGCGCCACCGCGCGTGGTCCCCCGTGCCCCCAGCCGGCCGTCGTGCTGCCGCCGACGGCTTCGGCCGCGCCGCCTCGTGCCCGGCCGCACCACCGTGTGCCCGGCCATCGCCGGCCTCGCACTAGGCAGTGCACGCCGCCGTGCACCGGCGACGGGGAAGACGCCGACCGCGGCCCCGCCACGAGCTCACGCGTCCCGACCGACCGTGGCCACGCGCCACCGGCCCCGCTGTGAAGCTTGTGCTTACCCCGACCGCGCCCCCACGCCATGCGCACGCCGTTGACCACCACCGGCCCAAGCGCCGCCATGGAGCCACGCACGCCGCTGACAGCCGCCGGCCCAAGCAAGCCGCCATGCAGCCACGGTGCCGCCGCCGCTCGCCGGCGCTGACGACGAAGAAGACGATGTTGAACTTTTTTTAAAAGAAATGTTGGTGTAGAGAACAAAAGTTGACCTTCAACGAAATAAGTTAAGACTCAACATTTAAAAAAAATGTTGGCCAAAAATGTTGAGACGGTGAAAAAAGTTGAGACTCAACATTTTTGAAAAAAGTTGGCGTAAAAAGTTAAGACAACATTTTTCGAAAATGTCGGCGAAGAAGAGTCGTGGTCCAAAATTTCTCGAAAATGTCGGTCTACATTTTTCAAATAAAAAGTTTGGGCTCACATTTTCAGAAAGATAAAAAAGTTGATCAATATTTTTCTACTGAAAAGTTGAATGGCCCATCACCAACTGGGTCTTGGCGGGCTTTATAGATGAGTTGGTTAAAATCTTTCGCTAGATGTACTCTGTATACCTTCTATAAAATTATTCCTTCTCCACCTTTCACTTTCTTGAGATTCGTATAACAAACATTAGCCGCCGTTGGGCTCCCGATCGCCGTGCGCCCGCCAGAGCACCACCGTCCCACCGGTGGTGGAGAAGAAACTCCAACTCTTTTTTTTTTCCAAAAATGTTATTTCAAAAATGCTGAGCAACATTTTTCAAACAAAATGTTGGCTTATCTTTTTGAAAAGTTGAGGTTCAACATTTTTTTAGAAAAATATTGAGGTTCAATATTTCTCAAAAATATTGGTCAACATTTTTCGAAAAATTGTTGAGGCTCAACATTTCTCTATAAGTTCAATTTTTTTCCGAGAAAATGTTTGGTTAACATTTTTATGCAACATTTTCTAGTTAAAATGTTGAATGGGTCAATGCCAATTGAGCCTTGATGAACTTTATGATTAGTTGCTTATTTTCCTGCTCTGCTTACTTGTCGTGTCTTGTCACCTCGCGTTACGGTACGACTTTCAGCACGCCCCCCATCCCCATCCCCGTAATGCAAATTAAAGGCTCTTGTCGGCTCTCTTACGTATACGTTAACCTCTAATGACAATTCAGAAACCCAAACCCAGTCAGAGATGTTTTTAATTTGTTAGCTTGCAACTTCAGGCACAAGTTTCGGTTTCTCCCATAGCTAAACTAGAAGTAGTCATAGTCATGTCACACCTGCTCGCGGACCACGAGGTTATTACGGAAACTCCAAACGTCCCTGTTTGCGATGCCCATGGCCATCACCACTCGCAAAGAGGCGAAAACGACGTCGCGTCTAGCTCACAGTCCGCCTACAAATGGCGCAGCGGTGCTGGTTTTGGGATGCTCTCATCATCGAGCAGACTGCAGACCCTGTCCCGTCTCCCAATTAAGCACCAACCTACCATGCATTCTATGGCTGTGAGAGTAGCCGCCGATGCTTGGTCTTCTTCTTCTACTCCAGCTTCTCCTCCTTGCTGTGGCTTCCGAGCCTACGCATGGCACTGGGCAGCCTCGAATCAGCCAGGGGGAGCTCCCTGGGCGTTTCATCTTCGGGACCGGCCATCGTCAGCCTATCAGGTGAAAAATTCGTTCTGTCAAGGGGTTTAGCACCTAAACTGTCGCAAACTGGACCGAAAGTTCACGGCAAGCATGAATGTATGTGGTTGATTATAGTACGTAGTTGGCAAGTGAAAGGAGCCAATAGTTTACCTCTCCTTTTTTTTGAACGAAAATGGTAGGAGCTCTGCCTTTCAATTAAGAATTTACCTCTGAATCGGCGTATTATAGGGATTGAGGCCATTGCTTTTGGAATGATCTGACGAGATGACTTCTTCATGTGTTCCCATGCATGCAGTACGAGGGCGCTGTCAAGGAGGGGGGCAGAGGAC